>OY992530.1:182422755-183622755 GCA_963921185.1 Dasysyrphus tricinctus
TTAAAATTTTGCAATGGAAATTGTATAGTGTTTTTTGTAATGTAGATAGTAAATTATGTTTTTTACCAAGATCCTGTTGCAGTAGTTTTTCTAGATCTGTTGTTGTGTTGGTGATGAAATTCGGTATGAGTCCAAATTGTCTGCATTGGAGGAGAAAATTGCGGCTAGCTATTGTTTTTACCTTCGTAACGCTAAGTTTTTGTGTTGTTTCAGTGTGTTGCAAGTTCTGTTGCCATACTTATCCCTCATACTATTATAGAATGTCATTTTTAGTTTTACGTAATTAGGATTGTTGTAACAACAACAACAACCACAACAACAACAACAACACCAACAACAACAACATGAACCTACCAAATACAAATCTTTAACGTACATTAAACAAATAGCGGACAGATTCAAACAGGCAAAACTCTTCGACACTGACAAATACAAAATGGCGATGAGATCCGCTAATACGGCCTCACAACTATACACAAAACTTAAAACGAAAACGGACAAAACGGAACATTCTGACCTAGTTTACAAAATTGCTTGCAGTGGAAAAACCAACGAACAATGCAACCAAACGTACATTGGGACGACAAAACAAAAATTAAAAAAGAGACTTGCAGGACATAAATCGGACATAAAAAACGACGCACCACAGAAGACAGCACTGGCAGCACATTGCATCGCACACGGCCACACTCCTAACTTTGACGACATCAAAGTTCTTCAAAGAGAAGAGAACCAAAACAAGAGGTTTGTGATCGAAACTCTTCACATCATTAATACACCCAACACCATGAACAGGAGAACGGACATGAAAAACGTTAGTCCCCTCTACAAACACTTGTTAGAAAAAAGATTTATTTATTGATACACATACATAGTTATATGTTTCTAGGCTTTTATGTTTACTTGCTAGTTAAACTTCAAAGTGTTCAGTTGAGTGCAATAGTTGGGAAAACTTTACCTTTTGTTTATAATTCAATGTAGCTATTGTAAGTTCCATATTGTTTTTTTATGTATTGCATTTTTGTTGAAAATCATCTTATCAATAGATAACTATTTTGTTTACACCTGATGATGTCCATAGACATGGACGAAACGTCGTGATTTCAAAAAAGAAATTGTTTTTATTTATTGACCTGAAGCCCACAAATAAACCAACAAAAAACATTCAATAAGACTGCGAAATGGATTGAAGACGAGGAAAATCGGCAGCAAATAACACCGGAAATGAGAGTTGAAGGCTTCACAAAAGAAGAAGTAAATGAAGTTGTTCGAAAAACCATGAACTGGAAGGCCCCAGGTCCAGACAAAATACAAAACTTCTGGCTGAAATACCTAACATCAAGCCATGAACCACTGGCTATGTTATTCAGCGACGCACTAAGTAACCCAAGCGTGATACCTGGACATCTGGCAAAGGGAACAACTTTCCGTATATTCAAAAAAGGAGATCCAAACAAACCAGAGAACTACAGGCCAATAACATGCTTATCGGTTCTATACAAACTTTTAACTGCACTCATGAGCAACGAAATCTACCAACACTGCTTAGAAAACAACATTTTGGAAGAAGAACAAAAAGACTGCATCAGAAATGCGCTTGGTTGTAAACACCAGCTAACCATAGATGCTATTATCCTTAAACAAGCCCAGACAAAGAAAAGAAACCTACATATGGGATATATAGACTATAAAAAAGCTTTTGATTCTGTACCCCATGAGTGGCTTTTACAAACATTTAGAATATACAAAGTTTGCCCGAGGATTTTAAATATATTAAGCTCACTTATGCAAAGTTGGAAAGTAAACCTGCGACTGGGCCAGAGAGAAATTGCTTCCGTTGATATAATAAGAAAGGGGATATTTCAAGGGGATTCTCTATCACCACTGTGGTTCTGCCTCGCGCTCAACCCACTATGAAATATGCTGAAAAGTTCAAACCTTGGATACAAATTTAGCCCATCTGGAACACAACGAATCTCTCACCTGCTGTTTATGGATGATCTCAAACTGTATGCAGAAAGCCGTTCTAAACTCCAATCCCTTATTGATATTACCAAAATATTTAGCAACGACATAAACATGTCATTTGCATATGACAAATGTGCCTTGCTGAAAGTCACCAAAGGTAAATACAGCTCCAACCGAAGGGCCTTACCAAGGAGTAGAAGAGATGGAAAAGGAGGACCTCTATAAGTACTTAGGTATAACGTAGAACGCACGAATCGACCACACAAATCTTAAAGCTGAGTTTACTGAAAAATACAGGAAAAGACTTATAAAGGTATTAAACACAAAACTGTCAGCAAAGAACTTGATTGAAAGCATTAACTCTTGGGCTATACCTAGGGTTCCCAACCGTCCTCCTTTTGGGAGGACAGTCCTCCTTTTTGATAATTTGTCCTCCCGTCCTCCCTTCACTGACAAATGTCCTCCTTTTAAAAAATAAGGTATATTTATAGCTGCACGCATAAACTTTCAATAATTACTCAATTCTGAAGTCAATAAATTTCAACGATTTAGTTTTAACGTAAAACAATGGTGAAATTTAACATAATACATCATAATAAATGAGGGGTACTCTGCCATTCTAGTTTTTTTTTTCAAAAATGAGTTAACTATGAAAAAGTGTTCCTTAGAAGGCCCATTATCTACGTTTTTACCTAAAATTTGTACTAACAAATAATTACTTCCTATACCTAAACAGTAATGTATATTTTCTAAAACCAAAATATTCCTTTCGGTGCTCAATTCAAAACTTCTTATACTGTTCCATTACTGACAGGTTGAATCAAACGTCGGGTATTCCAATAGTAATTTTTAAAACAACCTTGATAACAGTCGTTCCAAACTTTTATTTTAACTTACTAATCGCTGTATCAATTGAGCAGCTATTAAATATTTCTTCGTTTTACTCTCAGTTCTCAAAAATGGAAAAAGAAATTTTTTTTAAAATTAAACCCCTCAAATGTCAATGCATGTATCCAATACATGTTAATTTCTAACAAAGTTTACAAGTGACAAAAACCATATTTTTACAACAAAAATTCGTGTTTCTTATACTCTTCTTACTAACGTGTAACGGAACCTGTTGGTGTAGTCAAGGACTCTCTGAAAAAAAAAAAACTTCCAATCTCCCAAAAGAGGAGGTACTATAACCACAAGTCACAAAAATTCAAGTACATTTACAATTCAATTTTAATCCCTTCAAGTCCATGCAAAACCTTCACTCCCTTAGCCACCATTACGACCCATAAGCTACAGGATCCTAAAGGTCGATTCTGGCAGCGAGAGTGAAGGGTGTTCATAGTCACAACGGCTCGGCATGCTTGCATTAGCCAAGGCTCTGCTCGTCGGATATGGATGGGTTCTTGCCATCGTAACTAAGAACGTTTGTTACGTTTAAAAATCATGCCGAATGAAAGATGGATGTTCAGTAATGAAAATAAAAGAATGGTTCGAAAATAAAATCGAGACCAGAAATTCATCCAGTTTAAAACGAAAAAAATTACTATTCGAATTTCAGTTAAAATGGAAAACAAGTGAGAGAAACTAGGAGTTGGCAACCCTGGAGAGAGGTAAGACCAGGTGTTAAGTCCTAATGAGGCAAACCCACCCTCACATCACCGTTGAGATGCGTCCTTGGTTACTGCGACCTCGGAGTGTGTTTTTGCAGCAACCCCCTAATTCGTAGTTCCGCGATAAGCTAAATTAACTCGGATCTTACCATGGTTAACTTCATCTGCTATAGGAGGTCCTTTAGCTTGGTCACATCCACCCTAAATAATGCTTTTAGCTAATCATTTTAATTATTCCCTAAAAATCTTCAAAATTGAAAATGGAACCAACTTCCCATACTGTATGCAAGAGAAAATTATATATAATTTAATATTTTATATAAATATAATTTTCATTTTATTAAAGATAAAATCATAGTATATTTCCAAATATATAACCCTAAATGTGAAAATAATTTCATATAAAAAAAAGGGGTTTTCCCAAAATCGTTATAACAAAAAAAAAGTTAACCCAAAATCAATATTCAAATATATTTTTCAAATAAAAATAAAAAAAATTATGAAATGTATTTTTATAGTATAATAATAATAATTTCGATCGCAAAATAACTAAATATGTATATATTAAAATGAAATATCCTAAACTTTGTATCTCCTACTATTTATCTTTGAGATTATTTATTTATTTGATTACAAGATTCGTATAAGATTTAATTCGAACTCCGATTTCAAAATTGTCAACCGTTATTAAATTTTCGTTATCATTTCACTTGGTAGTCTATGTTTAGGCATTCTAACTTCCGTTTTCGTCTTCGATTATGTATTTAAAATAACGGTGTCAACGCATAGTATTCTCATGAAGAAAAAAAGCTCGTGGCCATCTATGCGTCCAAATGTTATACTAATTTTTGTTAAGGGATCTCGGTAAGGCGATCACAGCGAACCTATCGACCAAATGTCAACCTACAAAATCGTGTTTCATGAGAATACTATAGATTGGATATACAATGCCCAAGCCTCAACTTATCCCCGGACAACTGATCCCGGAAGTGAAAACCCAAAAACTGACCCCAAAAATAATCTTCGTTCCGGAAGTGAGAAATGAATGGTTCGTGCACTCGATTCGTTAAATTTTTTAATTGGTTTGTGAATATAGTAGGGATTTTTTGCTGAGGGAAATTTTTGAAAGGGATTTTTTTGATAAATAATAGTGTGGTACTGCCAGCTATGGGTGGATTGAATTGAATATATTTTACAAGAAGAAGCTAGAAGTTAGTACAGTGGAGGGTATTTTGGTTTTTATCAACTTCGTTGTTCCTTGAGCGATTTCAATGAAATTGACACAGGTGATAGCTGAGAAGGAATTAAAATGAAAACAAATATTTTCAAAAGAGGGTGATCCAAAAATATGTCAGAAAATTGCAACTTCGTTGTTCCTTGAGCGATTTCAAAGAAATTGACAACGGTTGTAGCTAAGACAGAGTTATAACAGAAAAAAATATTTTCAGTAGGGTGTTCCAAAAAAAATTGTCAACTTCGTTGTTCCTTGGACGATTTCAATGAAATTGACACAGGTGATAGCTAAGACAGGATTAAAAAGAAAACAAATATTTTCAAAACAGGGTGATCCAAAAATATGTCAGAAAATTGCAACTTCGTTGTTCCTTGAGCGATTTCAAAGAAATTGACAACGGTTGTAGCTAAGACAGAGTTATAACAGAAAAAAATATTTTCGGTAGGGTGTTCCAAAAAAAATTGTCAACTTCGTTGTTCCTTGGGCGATTTCAATGAAATTGACACAGGTGATAGCTGAGACAGAATTAAAAAGAAAAAAAATATTTTCAAAACAGGGTGATCCAAAAATATGTCAGAAAATTGCAACTTCGTTGTTCCTTGAGCGATTTCAAAGAAATTGACAACGGTTGTAGCTAAGACAGAGTTATAACAGAAAAAAATATTTTTGGTAGGGTGTTCCAAAAAAAATTGTCAACTTCGTTGTTCCTTGGGCGATTTCAATGAAATTGACACAGGTGAAAGCTGAAACAGAATTAAAAGCAAACAAAATATTTGCAAAATGTCTCAGATATTTGATAAATGTCTCTCAGAATGCTCTTCTTGGCATGAAATATCTAATGGAGTCACTCCGTTTCACCTCTTGATTGGATGTCAGAGATATTTCTCTGCAATTATATCTTGACAGAGATATCTGATATAAATTTCGACAGATGAAGATTTTGTTGCTTTTTTTCTAGAAATTTAATTTTTTGTGTCATTATTTTGTATCCTTATGCCGGGCTTACACGATTGGAAAACTGGCAGTATAATGACAAAAGCAACAACAAAAAAATGAACAAATTCATTCTTTTTGTCATTATAATGGCAGCTTTTCAGTCGTTAAATCCAGCATTATGCTACTTTGATGTAAATTAAGGGCCAGTTTGTACACATTGGGTAAAACTTGTAAGTTTTTCGAGGGATCTGGTTAAATAGAGTTAATCAACCAGTATTTGCTGATTAGCAATTTCGATAATGAACAACTCAAACTATGGATTCATTGACTAAAATTGTGGTTACCAAGCACGTTCGCGGATTTAATAGTCACAATAATCATTTACTAAAGATGATTAGCTGTGAACAAACTGACCCTAAGTGTTATTTGCAGTTTCGTGATTTGAAATGTCATAACATGATTTGACAAGTGGTGCGTTCTTTTATGTTTCTCTAGTTAGCTGTGGTTAATGTGTCAAAAAGAAGAATTGCCATGTTATAGCTTAAAATGTTACTGAGAGTTACTTTTCATTAAGGAATGACAAAAGTCAAAACAAAATTCGTGAAAAAGTCGAAATAAATTTGGAATTAAAACTAAATACAACCCCAAAACAGCGGCTGACAATAATAAGAAATATATGTGCTCAGATGCCAAACAGAAAACAAATTATAAAATGGCCGATAATATTTTTAAGCGCCACAATATTTACTAAAACAAGCAATATAGGAGCCAAGTAAAGAACTAACATAAAGAATGTATAATTGTTTTACAGAATGACTATTAAAGAAGACTATTAAAAAAATTTATATTTGCAGTACAGGGAAGATAGGATATTTAACTTTCAATCTGACTATTATGGATTTGTACGAGAGTTTTGTAAAAGAAAAAATTATAGATTTATTTTAACTTTATAATTCAATTTTATTCCATATGCTATTAACTTTTAATGAACAGCTTAAGACGACAGTCGTTATAGAAAGACTAAAAGCTTCAAATATATACAAATTAATATTAGTTAACTTGTAGGAGAAATGTCTGCACAAACTTACTTTACTTTAAGTACATAATAGTGAAAGCTTTCAAAACAGCTACGAACAAAAAATAATATAACTAATTACAGTGCATATCTTTTGAATACTGTACAAAATGTTTTGAAAATATTTGTTTTCATTTTAATTCTTTCTCACCTATCACCTGTGTCAATTTCATTGAAATCGCTAAAGAAACAACAAAGTTGACATTTTTTTGGAACACCCTACTGCAAATATTTTTTTCTGTTATAACTCTGTCTTAGCTACAACCATTGTAATTTCTTTGAAATCGCTCAAGGAACAACGAAGTTGCAATTTTCTGACATATTTTTGGATCACCCTGTTTTGAAAATATTTTTTTTCTTATTAATTCTGTCTCAGCTATCACCTGTGTCAATTTCATTGAAATCGCCCAAGGAGCAACGAAGTTGACAATTTTTTTCTAAACACCTTTTCGAAAATATTTTTTATTTTATAATTTTGTCTGAGCTGCTACCGCTATCAATTTCTTTGAAATTGCACAAAAACTAAAATGGATTTTTAATTATATATCCATAGCTGGCAGTTCCACACTTTTATTTACAAAAAATTCCGTCACACAAATAATTTTAACGAGTCAAATAAAATACACGAACCATAAGCGCTTTCTATTAGTTTTATTTTCGGTATAAAATTATTGCGGCCAGTTTCATTTTTGGGGTCAGTTGTCCGGGTATGAGTTATCCTGGGACCAGCTAAGTCGTGGGACCAACCGCGCGGGTTCAGCTGTCTTGGCACCAGTTGCGCTGGGATCGGCTATACCCAACCCAAAATAACAAAAAAAAACTATTTCTTATTTCAAATTTGGTGTCAACGCAGCAGAACCCAAGACACCTGATACCAACACAACTGAACCCGCGCATGTGAACCCACGCCTCAACTTATCCCCGGACAACTGATCCCCGAAGTGAAAACCAGAAAACTGGCCCCAAAAAAAATCTTCGTTCCGGAAATGAGAAATAATGGTTCGTGCACTCGATTCGTTAAATTTTTCAATTGGTTTGTGAATTCAGTAGGGATTTTTTGTTCAGGGACTTTTTATTTAGGAATTTTTATTTTGAAAACTAAAGTTTATGGTGTGAGCTAAAACTTTTGTGCTTTTGTGCCTCTCACTAATTGGCTGTTAATTTTTTTAATTTGACACAATGAAAAAAAGGTCAGCAAAAAGCAATGTAAGCAAATAAAAAGATAGGGTAAATTTTTGGTAACCTCCTTGATTGATGCTAAGTGGGGGATAATTTAAAATGTAGTTGTTCTGGGGTTGGGTATAGCCGATCCCAGCGCAACTGGTGCCAAGACAGCTGAACCCGCGTGGTTGGTCCCACGACTTAGCTGGTCCCACTCCCAGGATAACTCATACCCGGACAACTGACCCCAAAAATGAAACTGGCCCCAATAATTTTATACCGAAAATAAAACTAATAGAAAGCGCTTATGGTTCGTGTATTTTATTTGACTCGTTAAAATTATTTGTGTGACGGATTTTTTTGTAAATAAAAGTGTGGAACTGCCAGCTATGGATATATAATTAAAAATCCATTTTAGTTTTTGTGCAATTTCAAAGAAATTGATAGCGGTAGCAGCTCAGACAAAATTATAAAATAAAAAATATTTTCGAAAAGGTGTTTAGAAAAAAATTGTCAACTTCGTTGCTCCTTGGGCGATTTCAATGAAATTGACACAGGTGATATCTGAGACAGAATTAAAAAGAAAAAAAATATTTTCAAAACAGGGTTATCCAAAAATATGTCAGAAAATTGCATTTTCGTTGTTCCTTGAGCGATTTCAAAGAAATTGACAACGGTTGTAGCTAAGACAGAGTTATAACAGAAAAAAATATTTTCAGTAGGGTGTTCCAAAAAAAATTGTCAACTTCGTTGTTCCTTGGGCGATTTCAAAGAAATTGACAACGGTTGTAGCTAAGACAGAGTTATAACAGAAAAAAATATTTTCAGTAGGGTGTTCCAACAAAAATTGTCAACTTCGTTGTTCCTTGGGCGATTTCAATGAAATTGACACAGGTGATAGCTGAGACAGAATTAAAAAGAAAAAAAATATTTTCAAAACAGGGTGATCCAAAAATATGTCAGAAAATTGCAACTTCGTTGTTCCTTGAGCGATTTCAAAGAAATTGACAACGGTTGTAGCTAAGACAGAGTTATAACAGAAAAAAATATTTTCAGTAGGGTGTTCCAAAAAAAATTGTCAACTTCGTTGTTTCTTGGGCGATTTCAATGAAATTGAAACAGATGATAGCTGAGACAGAATTAAAAAGAAAAAAAAAATATTTTCTAAACAGGGTGATCCAAAAGTATGTCAGAAAATTGCAACTTCGTTGTTCCTTGAGCGATTTCAAAGAAATTACAACGGTTGTAGCTAAGACAGAGTTATAACAGAAAAAAAATATTTGCAGTAGGGTGTTCCAAAAAAATGTCAACTTTGTTGTTTCTTTAGCGATTTCAATGAAATTGACACAGGTGATAGGTGAGAAAGAATTAAAATGAAAACAAATATTTTCAAAACATTTTGTACAGTATTCAAAAGATATGCACTGTAATTAGTTATATTATTTTTTGTTCGTAGCTGTTTTGAAAGCTTTCACTATTATGTACTTAAAGTAAAGTAAGTTTGTGCAGACATTTCTCCTACAAGTTAACTGATATTAATTTGTATATATTTGAAGCTTTTAGTCTTTCTATAAGGACTGTCGTCTTAAGCTGTTCATTAAAAGTTAATAGCATATGGAATAAAATTGAATTATAAAGTTAAAATAAATCTATAATTTTTTCTTTTACAAAACTCTCGTACAAATCCATAATAGTCAGATTGAAAGTTAAATATCCTATCTTCCCTGTACTGCAAATATAAATTTTTTTAATAGTCTTCTTTAATAGTCATTCTGTAAAACAATTATACATTCTTTATGTTAGTTCTTTACTTGGCTCCTATATTGCTTGTATTAGTAAATATTGTGGTGCTTAAAAATATTATCGGCCATTTTATAATTTGTTTTCTGTTTGGCAACTGAGCACATATATTTCTTATTATTGTCAGCCGCTGTTTTGGGGTTGTATTTTGTTTTAATTCCAAATTTATTTCGATTTTTGCACGAATTTTGTTTTGACTTTTGTCATTCCTTAATGAAAAGTAACTCTCAGTAACATTTTAAGCTATAACATGGCAATTCTTCTTTTTGACACATTAACCACAGCTAACTAGAGAAACATAAAAGAATGCACCACTTGGCAAATCATGTTATGACATTTCAAATCACGAAACTGCAAATAACACTTAGGGTCAGTTTGTTCACAGCTAATCATCTTTAGTAAATGATTATTGTGACTATTAAATCCGCGCACGTGCTTGGTAACCACAATTTTAGTCAATGAATCCATAGTTTGAGTTGTTCATTATCGAAATTGCTAATCAGCAAATACTGGTTGATTAACTCTATTTAACCAGATCCCTCGAAAAACTTACAAGTTTTACCCAATGTGTACAAACTGGCCCTTAATTTACATCAAAGTAGCATAATGCCGGATTTAACGACTGAAAAGCTGCCATTATAATGACAAAAAGAATGAATTTGTTCATTCTTTTGTTGTTGCTTTTGTCATTATACTGCCAGTTTTCCAATCGTGTAAGCCCGGCATAAGGATACAAAATAATGACACAAAAAATTAAATTTCTAGAAAAAAAGCAACAAAATCTTCATCTGTCGAAATTTATATCAGATATCTCTGTCAAGATATAATTGCAGAGAAATATCTCTGACATCCAATCAAGAGGTGAAACGGAGTGACTCCATTAGATATTTCATGCCAAGAAGAGCATTCTGAGAGACATTTATCAAATATCTGAGACATTTTGCAAATATTTTGTTTGCTTTTAATTCTGTTTCAGCCAGAGATCAGAAATAACTGTCAACCTTTATTTTCAATTGGTTTCTCTCTGAGAGTAACTACATTCCCTTAAAAAGATTTCAGTTTTGGTTTGACATTTATTTAAAAAAAATTCAAATTTAGGTTATCGGTTGAAATTTATTTTTAATTTTTAGAAATATCTCAATGGTTGAGTTTTTTGCGAAAAAATAAATGTAAAAGGTCAACCTTTAACCTTTTTCGCTGAAAATAAATCAAAAATGGTTTTTACGATTTATTGCATAAAATCACTCATAATCAGAGTTGGTAAAATTTTAATGCAAAAAATGAATTTTTTATTAAAAATAAAATTTTAATGCAATGTGAAAGTGTGCGGATCAAACATTTTCTGCATTACAAAAAAATTACAATGCAATATGAAAAATTTTTTGCTTGACCAAATATGTCAATAAAATAAAATAATTTTTTTTTTTAAACCGAGTATGCCAATCGATTTAGAAGGAAGGTATTACCTCATACTCGGTTTTTCAAAATGTTGATATTTTAACACCTGTCGAATAAAATGTATTCTAGCGGTCCCACAGCGTTGGCGGGAACACTAGATAATACCCCCCCTTCTAAATCGATTGGCATACTCGGTTTTCCAAAATTTTGATGTTCATATTTTAACGCCTGTCGAATAAAATGTGTTCTAGCGGTCCCACAGCGTTGGCGGGAACACTAGATAATACCCCCCCTTCTAAATCGATTGGCATACTCGGTTTTCCAAAATTTTGATGTTCATATTTTAACACCTGTCGAATAAAATGTGTTCTAGTGGTCCCACAGCGTTGGCGGGAACACTAGGTAATACCCCCCTTTATCGATTGGCATACTCGGTTTTTAAAATTCTGAGGTAGACATTTTAACTTCTGTCAAAAATCGTGTTCATGTGAATCTACGTCCTATCACAAAATGAGTACTCCATACAAACTCATTTGAAATTCGTGTCCTACCCATCGAATCATGCCCTTAAATATTATTGACGTAGTTTAACGATTTAACAAAAAAAATGTCTTACATTTTTTTTAATGCAACAAATATTCATGTTGCATTAACATTTTTTTTTAATGCTAAATATTTTTATTCTGCATTAACATTTTTTTTAATGCAATACATTTTTGAGTTTGCATAAACATATTTTTTTGTATGCAAAATATTTTCACATTGCGTTAAAATTTTATTTTTAATAATTAATGCAAACAAAAATGCATTTAAATAAAATGCATTAAAAAATAAATGTTTACAACTCTGCTCATAATCCACGAGTAGGTGTTCACCGATGACTTAATATCCTAATTAAATGCATTTCTCCATGTAGGGCCTACAAAATTTAAACATTCATACTAAACGGACATTCTGATTGATCAACTCGCAGATGAGATTTATTTTTTTCTCTCAGTAATAAATCTCACTGGTTGACCGAAACATTAAAAAAATCAAAATAAAGGTTTCTCTCAGAACTTGACCGAACAAATTTCTTTTTTAGAATAAAGGTTAGTGAGTGATTTTTATTGAAAATGACAACAAATGAGAGTTATTGAAGAACCTTTCAAAAGGTTGAGTTTTATTTCTGATCTCTGGTTTCAGCTATCACCTGTGTCAATTTCATTGAAATCGCCCAAGGAACAACGAAGATGACAATTTTTTTTGGAACACCCTACCGAAAATATTTTTTTCTGTTATAACTCTGTCTTAGCTACAACCGTTGTCAATTTCTTTGAAATCGCTCAAGGAACAACGAAGTTGCAATTTTCTGACATATTTTTGGATCACCCTGTTTTGAAAATATTTTTTTTCTTTTTAATTCTGTCTCAGCTATCACCTGTGTCAATTTCATTGAAATCGCCCAAGGAACAACGAAGTTGACAAGTTTTTTTGGAACACCCTACCGAAAATATTTTTTTCTGTTATAACTCTGTCTTAGCTACAACCGTTGTCAATTTCTTTGAAATCGCTCAAGGAACAACGAAGTTGCAATTTTCTGACATATTTTTGGATCACCCTGTTTTGAAAATATTTTTTTTTCTTTTTAATTCTGTCTCAGCTATCACCTGTGTCAATTTCATTGCAATCGCCCAAGGAACAACGAAGTTGACAATTTTTTTTGGAACACCCTACTGAAAATATTTTTTTCTGTTATAACTCTGTCTTAGCTACAACCGTTGTCAATTTCTTTGAAATCACTCAAGGAACAACGAAGTTGCAGTTTTCTGACATATTTTTGGATCACCCTGTTTTGAAAATATTTGTTTTCTTTTTAATTCTGTCTTAGCTATCACCTGTGTCAATTTCATTGAAATCGTCCAAGGAACAACGAGGTAGACAATTTTTTTTGGAACACCCTACTGAAAATATTTTTTTCTGTTATAACTCTGTCTTAGCTACAACCGTTGTCAATTTCTTTGAAATCGCTCAAGGAACAACGAAGTTGCAATTTTCTGACATATTTTTGGATCACCCTCTTTTGAAAATATTTGTTTTCATTTTAATTCCTTCTCAGCTATCACCTGTGTCAATTTCATTGAAATCGCTCAAGGAACAACGAAGTTGAGCAAAAACAAAATACCCTCCACTGTACTAACTTCTAGCTTCTTCTTCTAAAATATATTCAATTCAATCCACCCATAGCTGGCAGTACCACACTATTATTTATCAAAAAAATCCCTTTCAAAAATTTCCCTCAGCAAAAAATCCCTACTATATTCACAAACCAATTAAAAAATTTAACGAATCGAGTGCACGAACCATTCATTTCTCACTTCCGGAACGAAGATTATTTTTGGGGTCAGTTTTTGGGTTTTCACTTCCGGGATAAGTTGTCCGGGGATAAGTTGAGGCTTGGGTTCACATGCGCGGGTTCAGTTGTGTTGGTACCAGGTGTCTTGGGTTCTGCTGCGTTGACACCATGGGTACTATCAAAATTATTTCCGAACAATTAGGTTCGTATATGTGCTTAATAGTTTACTATAAATGTCTATATACTAGTATTCGGGGGTTGGGTATAGCCGATCCCAGCGCAACTGGTGCCAAGACAGCTGAACCCGCGCGGTTGGTCCCACGACTTAGCTGGTCCCAGGATAACTCATACCAGGACAACTGACCCCAAAAATGAAACTGGCCCCAATAATTTTATACCGAAAATAAAACTAATAGAAAGCGCTTATGGTTCGTGTATTTTATTTGACTCGTTAAAATTATTTGTGTGACGGAATTTTTTGTAAATAAAAGTGTGGAACTGCCAGCTATGGATATATAATTTAAAATCAATTTTAGTTTTTGTGCAATTTCAAAGAAATTGATAGCGGTAGCATCTCAGACAAAATTATAAAATAAAAAATATTTTCGAAAAGGTGTTTAGAAAAAAATTGTCAACTTCGTTGCTCCTTGGGCGATTTCAATGAAATTGACACAGGTGATAGCTGAGACAGAATTAAAAAGAAAACAAATATTTTCAAAACAGGGTGATCCAAAAATATGTCAGAAAATTGCAACTTCGTTGTTCCTTGAGCGATTTCAAAGAAATTGACAACGGTTGTAGCTCAGACAGAGTTATAACAGAAAAAAATATTTTCAGGAGGGTGTTCCAAAAAAAATTGTCAACTTCGTTGTTCCTTGGGCGATTTCAATGAAATTGACACAGGTGATAGCTGAGACAGAATTAAAAAGAAAAAAAATATTTTCAAAACAAGGTGATCCAAAAATATGTCAGAAAATTGCAACTTCGTTGTTCCTTGAGCGATTTCAAAGTGTTAAAAGTTCCTATAGGTTTCAAATAAAATCAGCAGCAACAGTTTATAGTAACTAGTAAAATATTAATGTTTATTAAACAGAAGCTTATATAGGAATGATAAGAAAATCTAGAATGAAAAATTATTTGATAACAAAACAAAATTCAAAGTTAGCTGTATTATTATCAGCAAGTAGGTAGTATTACTTTTTAAATCTCAACACTCCCACTAAAAGTATACTATGCCTTTAAAAAATCGTCTTGTTGAACTTCTTTTCTTTTTTTGATGTTTATCATATTTCTTTGATTTTCGAATGTTTGTTTTGGTAGTGGTTTGGTTAAAAAATCCGCTAGTTGATCTTTTGACGTAACATGTTGCAAAATGAACTCTTTGTTGTTATATTTGTCCCGAATAAAGTGGTAACGAACATCTATGTGTTTGCTCCTTTGATGAAATTCCGGGTTTTTGATTAACTTTATTGCACTCATGTTGTCAACATTCAAGCTTATTTGCATTTCGTTAAAAATTTGTAGGTCATTTAGTAAGCTCTTAACCCATATAATTTCTTTTACTGCTTCGCTTGCTGCAACGTACTCGGCTTCAGTGGATGACAAGGTTACTACTTTTTGCTTTGTTGACTTCCAAGCAATTGTAGAATCCCCGAGCTTCATTAAAATACCAGTTGTGGATTTTCTGGACTCAACATCTCCTGCATAGTCAGAGTCACTAAAAGTTTGAATATGGCCTTCTTGTTTAGATGGAAAGTAAAGTCCGTGATCAGATGTCCCTTTTACATATTTCAAAATACGCTTAACTGCGTTCCAATGTATTTTCTTTGGTTGTTCCATGTATTGACTGGCGCTGTTGACCGCAAATGTTATATCCGGTCGAGTAGCTACAGACAAGTACATTAAACTGCCAATTACTTGACGATAAGGTGTATTTGATGCATCTTGTTCACTACTTTCATGAATATCTGCACACATTTGGTGATGAGGATCTGCTGGAATCGCAACTGAATTTACATCCTCCATTCTGAATTTCTTGAGAATCTTGTTGGCGTATGCTTCTTGGTGAACGAAAATAGAACCATCTCTCATTTTCTCTATTTGTAAGCCTAAATATGTTTTAAGTTCTCCTGATGTTATATCAAATTCGGTGTTTAATTTTGAAATAAGTGCTGTTGCCGTCTTTAGATTTGTTGCTGCAATTAATCCATCATCGATATGAATTGTTAATAAAATGGAATCGTCTTTTTGTCCATTTGTAAAGACACATGCGTCTGCACTTGTTGGATGGAGTCCTAGTTTGTTGAGTACTGCAGTGAAACGTTGATTCCAACATCTGGATGCCTGTTTCAGACCATACAGACTCTTGTTTAGTTTGCAAACTTGCTTGGATCCATCTTCATAGCCCTTAGGTTGCTGCATGTAAATTGTTTCTTCTATTTTCCCATGAAGAAAGGCTGTCTTTACATCGAACTGACGAAGAAACATCTTTTGCGATGCCGCAATGGACAAAATGATACGAATGGAGTCAAATCTGGTGACAGGACTGAAAGTCTCATGATAATCGATTCCTGCTGTTTGTTTGAAGCCCCTAGCTACCAACCTAGCCTTAAATCGCTGGACACTGCCGTCATTATTCAGTTTGAGTTTATAGGTCCATCGGTTATCAATAATTTGTTGCCCTTCAGGTGGATTGACTAATGTCCAAGTCTCATTCTTTTTCAACGACTCTATTTCATCGTCCATAGCTTCTTTCCAATTGAGGGCTTCTGTGCATGTAATGGCTTCATCGAATGTTTCTGGTTCGATTTGATCTATAAAGGCAACATTAACATCAAAGTACCTGGCGGTCGGCTTGATTGTAGTCCGGTTTCTGAGTACGCGTGTTTTACTGCATTCTGCAATGTCAATATTTGGTGGTTGTTTGGTATGTTGCAAATCATTAGTTTCTTGAAATTGTTGACCGGATCTTTGATCATCACTTAAAATTGGAACCTCATTTGAAGATTGTAGTGTTTGATTTTGATCTCGATGTTTTTCTTCGTTGTTTGTTGGAAAGATGAAGGACACTTCGTTTGATGATGTTCGGTTTACTTCCTCAGAATATCTATTGTACATTTGACCAGTGAATACAACGTCTCTATATATTTTGACCTCATTTTTCGTAGGAATCCAAATACGGTAGCCTTTAGTATTTTCGTCGTGACCAACAAAATACCCTTTTTCTGCTTTTGCATCCCATTTTCGTCTCTTTTCTTTTGGGATATGCAGAAAAACTTCCTCGCCAAAGATTTTTAGATTGTCAAGACAGGATTTTCTTCCAAGTTCAAACCAAATTTCGATCGGTGTAAATTCTTCAATACTAGTTGTTCCTGTGCGGTTTAGTGTGTAGGTTGCATAGTTTGTTGCTTCAGCCCACATTTTAACTGGAATTCCGCTAGCTTGAAGCGATGTTCGTGCAAGTTCAACTATGGTTCGATTTTCACGTTCTATTGCACCGTTCTGTTCTGGAGTATATGGAACAGTCTTTTGATGGATGATTCCATATCGGTGAGTGAGTTCACTGACTTCTCGATTAATAAATTCCAGTCCATTGTCTGTCCTGAGAACTTTCACTCCCTTTTCTAAATGTTTAGCAGTTTTCTTGAAAAAATCCTCCAAGCAACGAGTAGTTTCAGATTTGTATTTAATGAAGTAGATGCTTCTCCAACTACTGAAGTCATCTTTCAAAAGAAGAAAATAACGTGCTCCTCCCAGGGAATTTTCTTGCATCGGTCCACACAAATCAGCATGCACTAATTCACCAGCTCGTTCTGATTTTGAAAGGCTCTTTGAGAATGGAAGTCGGTGCATTTTTCCTTTGAGGCAATCTTCGCAGCAAAACTTCTCGATGTCCTCAAACTCAATTGCTGATCCCTTAAGTATTTTCTTGACGTGAGTGATGTTTTGATGAGCCATACGTTTATGCCAGTTAAGGAGAGAGCAACGAGTGGCAATGTTTGCTGTTGTTGCTTCATTTTGTATGACCTTGAATCGCATTTTGAAAAGCTTATTTAGCCTTTCTCCCACTGCAACAATATTACCGTTCTTGAGTAGTTTGCATATCTTGTTGTCCGATTGATGTGTTATTCCTTTGTCCAGTGCAGCACCAAGAGAGAAGAGATTGTAGCTAATGTCCGGAACGAATAAAACTTCAGTCAAGTGTTTAGGTTTCCAATCTTTTCCATCGAATGCCAGTATGCGGATTTCACCGGCACCAATGGCTGAAATATGGTTACCATCCCCTATGCGAACTAGCTTAGCTTCTTCAAATGTCTTGAATGTGCTGAACCATTCTCTTTTATGTGACATGTGATCGGTTGCACCTGAGTCTAAGTACCATTCGTCACTGATTGAATTTGTATCCTGAGCTACGGACAAAGCCTCTCCTACGAAAGCATCGCCTTTCTCAGATGAACATTTCGAGTTTGTAGCTTTACGTTTCCTACAATCCTTAATCCAGTGACCTGGTTTATGACAGAAATGGCATGTACCTGGTTTATCAGATTTCTTCTTATGGAATCTTCCAAGATGTTTTCCAGCTGTGAAAGCTGCGTTTTCAGTATTGTCACTCATACCAATTCGGGTTTCTTCTACTGTTAGTCTAGCAACTAAATTCGTGAGCGTTCGATCTGAAGAACTTGTTGACTCCCACGCACTGATAAAATGCTTATATGATGGTGGCAATGTCATTAACAGCTTGGTCATGACCATTTGATCTGGAATTTTCTCACCGAGAGTTTGCAGACGATGAGAAAGATCCTCAAGTCTGGCTACATGTGTAGCAATATCATCACTGTGGTTCTTTTGATAACTATACCACTGTTGTAAAAGCATGTGGACACTTGTTTCCGATTTTTGTTCATATACGGAACACAATTTGTCCCACATTGCCTTCGATGATTCGCAGTTTATAATGTGTAATAGTGGTTTCTCCTCCACTGATGTCGCTATAACTCGCTGGGCTAAATTATCCTTTGCTGTCCATGCTGTTCTTGCATTATCTTCTGTAGGATATTCAGCTGTGCCACTAACAATGCTCCATGAATTATTGGATAGGAGTGTAATGCGCACTTGAAATTTCCATATGGACCAATTTTCGCTTCCCTTCAGCTTAGTTACTCTTGCAATTTCGGTTTCCATTTTTCTCTTTTGCTCGTGGCTGGAAAGGAAACTTATTTTTGCCTTATCTGGTTGTTCCACTGATTTATTTAAGGAATAGCGTTCCTGGGCACATAACCTGTTAAAAGTTCCTATAGGTTTCAAATAAAATCAGCAGCAACAGTTTATAGTAACTAGTAAAATATTAATGTTTATTAAACAGAAGCTTATTTAGGAATGATAAGAAAATCTAGAATGAAAAATTATTTGATAACAAAACAAAATTCAAAGTTAGCTGTATTATTATCAGCAAGTAGGTAGTATTACTTTTTAAATCTCAACACAAAGAAATTGACAACGGTTGTAGCTAAGACAGAGTTATAACAGAAAAAAATATTTTCAGTAGGGTGTTCCAAAAAAAATTGTCAACTTCGTTGTTCCTTGGGCGATTTCAATGAAATTGACACAGGTGATAGCTGAGACAGAATTAAAAAGAAAAAAAATATTTTCAAAACAGGGTGATCCAAAAATATGTCAGAAAATTGCAACTTCGTTGTTCCTTGAGCGATTTCAAAGAAATTGACAACGGTTGTAGCTAAGACAGAGTTATAACAGAAAAAAATATTTTCAGTAGGGTGTTCCAAAAAAAATTGTCAACTTCGTTGTTCCTCGGGCGATTTCAATGAAATTGACACAGGTGATAGCTGAGACAGAATTAAAAAGAAAAAAAATATTTTCAAAACAGGGTGATCCAAAAGTATGTCAGAAAATTGCAACTTCGTTGTTCCTTGAGCGATTTCAAAGAAATTGACAACGGTTGTAGCTAAGACAGAGTTATAACAGAAAAAAATATTTTCAGTGGGGTGTTCCAAAAAAAATTGTCAACTTCGTTGTTCCTTGGGCGATTTCAATGAAATTGACACAGGTGATAGCTGAGACAGAATTAAAAAGAAAAAAAAAGTATGTCAGAAAATTGCAACTTCGTTGTTCCTTGAGCGATTTCAAAGAAATTGACAACGGTTGTAGCTGAGACAGAGTTATAACAGAAAAAAATATTTGCAGTAGGGTGTTCCAAAAAAATGTCAACTTTGTTGTTTCTTTAGCGATTTCAATGAAATTGACACAGGTGATAGGTGAGAAAGAATTAAAATGAAAACAAATATTTTCAAAACATTTTAAACAGTATTCAAAAGATATGCACTGTAATTAGTTATATTATTTTTTGTTCGTAGCTGTTTTCAAAGCTTTCACTATTATGTACTTAAAGTAAAGTAAGTTTGTGCAGACATTTCTCCTACAAGTTAACTGATATTAATTTGTATATATTTGAAGCTTTTAGTCTTTCTATAACGACTGTCGTCTTAAGCTGTTCATTAAAAGTTAATAGCATATGGAATAAAATTGAATTATAAAGTTAAAATAAATCTATAATTTTTTCTTTTACAAAACTCTCGTACAAATCCATAATGGTCAGATTGAAAGTTAAATATCCTATCTTCCCTGTACTGCAAATATAAATTTTTTTAATAGTCTTCTTTAATAGTCATTCTGTAAAACAATTATACATTCTTTATGGTAGTTCTTTACTTGGCTCTTATATTAATTGTATTAGTAAATATTGTGGCGCTTAAAAATATTATCGGCCATTTTATAATTTGTTTTCTGTTTGGCATCTGAGCACATATATTTCTTATTATTGTCAGCCGCTGTTTTGGGGTTGTATTTAGTTTTAATTCCAAATTTATTTCGACCTTTTCACGAACTTTGTTTTAACTTTTGTCATTCCTTAATGCAAAGTAACTCTCAGTAACATTTTAAGCTATAACATGGCAATTCTTCTTTTTGACACATTAACTACAGCTAACTAGAGAAACATAAAAAAACGCACCACTTGGCAAATCATGTTATGACATTTCAAATCACGAAACTGCTAATAACACTTAGGGTCAGTTTGTTCACAGCTAATCATCTTTAGTAAATGATTATTGTGACTATTAAATCCGCGAACGTGCTTGGTAACCACAATTTTAGTCAATGAATCCATAGTTTGAGTTGTTCATTATCGAAATTGTTAATCAGCAAATACTGGTTGATTAACTCTATTTAACCAGATCTCTCGAAAAACTTACAAGTTTTACCCAATGTGTACAAACTGGCCCTTAATTTACATCAAAGTAGCATAACGCCGGATTTAAACGACTGAAAAGCTGCCATTATAATGACAAAAAGAATGAATTTGTTCATTCTTTTGTTGTTGCTTTTGTCATTATACTGCCAGTTTTCCAATCGTGTAAGCCCGGCATAAGGATACAAAATAATGACACAAAAAATTAAATTTCTAGAAAAAAAGCAACAAAATCTTCATCTGTCGAAATTTATATCAGATATCTCTGTCAAGATATAATTGCAGAGAAATATCTCTGACATCCAATCAAGAGGTGAAACGGAGTGACTCCATTAGATATTTCATGCCAAGAAGAGCATTCTGAGAGACATTTATCAAATATCTGAGACATTTTGCAAATATTTTGTTTGCTTTTAATTCTGTTTCAGCTATCACCTGTGTCAATTTCATTGAAATTGCCCAAGGAACAACGAAGTTGACAATTTTTTTTGGAACACCCTACTGAAAATATTTTTTTCTGTTATAACTCTGTCTTAGCTACAACCGTTGTCAATTTCTTTGAAATCGCTCAAGGAACAACGAAGTTGCAATTTTCTGACATATTTTTGGATCACCCTGTTTTGAAAATATTTTTTTTCTTTTTAATTCTGTCTCAGCTATCACCTGTGTCAATTTCATTGAAATCGCCCAAGGAACAACGAAGTTGACAATTTTTTTTGGAACACCCTACTGAAAATATTTTTTTCTGTTATAACTCTGTCTTAGCTACAACCGTTGTCAATTTCTTTGAAATCGCTCAAGGAACAACGAAGTTGCAATTTTCTGACATATTTTTGGATCACCCTGTTTTGAAAATATTTGTTTTCTTTTTAATTCTGTCTTAGCTATCACCTGTGTCAATTTCATTGAAATCGCCCAAGGAACAACGAAGTTGAAAATTTTTTTTGGAACACCCTACTGAAAATATTTTTTTCTGTTATAACTCTGTCTTAGCTACAACCGTTGTCAATTTTTTTGAAATCGCTCAAGGATCAACGAAGTTGCAATTTTCTGACATATTTTTGGATCACCCTGTTTTGAAAATATTTGTTTTCATTTTAATTCCTTCTCAGCTATCACCTGTGTCAATTTCATTGAAATCGCTCAAGGAACAACGAAGTTGAGCAAAAACAAAATACCCTCCACTGTACTAACTTCTAGCTTCTTCTTGTAAAATATATTCAATTCAATCCACCCATAGCTGGCAGTACCACACTATTATTTATCAAAAAAATCCCTTTCAAAAATTTCCCTCAGCAAAAAATCCCTACTATATTCACAAACCAATTAAAAAATTTAACGAATCGAGTGCACGAACCATTCATTTCTCACTTCCGGAACGAAGATTATTTTTGGGGTCAGTTTTTGGGTTTTCACTTCCGGGATCAGTTGTCCGGGGATAAGTTGAGGCTTGGGTTCACATGCGCGGGTTCAGTTGTGTTGGTACCAGGTGTCTTGGGTTCTGCTGCGTTGACACCGTATTCGGAGTCCCTAAAATTCGTGTCTATGCTACACGATTTTTAGGTGTCAACGCAGCAGAACCCAAGACACCTGGTACCAACACAACTGAACCCGCGCATGTGAACCCAAGCCTCAACTTATCCCCGGACAACTGATCCCGGAAGTGAAAACCCAAAAACTGACCCCAAAAAAAATCTTCGTTCCGGAAGTGAGAAATGAATGGTTCGTGCACTCGATTCGTTAAATTTTTTAATTGGTTTGTGAATATAGTAGGTATTTTTTGCTGAGGGAAATTTTTGAAAGGGATTTTTTTGATAAAAAATAGTGTGGTACTGCCAGCTATGGGTGGATTGAATTGAATATAATTTACTAGAAGAAGTTAGAAGCTAGTACAGTGCAGGTTATTTTGTTTTTGCTCAACTTCGTTGTTCCTTGGGCGATTTCAATGAAATTGACACAGGAGATAGCTGAGACAGAATTAAAAAGAAAAAATATTTTCAAAACAGGGTGATCCAAAAATATGTCAGAAAATTGAAACTTCGTTGTTCCTTGAGCGATTTCAAAGAAATTGACAACGGTTGTAGCTGAGACAGAGTTATAACAGAAAAAATATTTTCAGTAGGGTGTTCCAAAAAAAATTGTCAACTTCGTTGTTCCTTGGGCGATTTCAATGAAATTGACACAGGTGATAGCTGAGACAGAATTAAAAAGAAAAAAAATATTTTCAAAACAGGGTGATCCAAAAATATGTCAGAAAATTGAAACTTCGTTGTTCCTTGAGCGATTTCAAAGAAATTGACAACGGTTGTAGCTGAGACAGAGTTATAACAGAAAAAAAATATTTTCAGTAGGGTGTTCCAAAACAATTGTCATCTTCGTTGTTACTTGGGCGATTTCAATGAAATTGACACAGGTGATAGCTGAGACAGAATTAAAAAGAAAAAAAATATTTTCAAAACAGGGTGATCCAAAAATATGTCAGAAAATTGCAACTTCGTTGTTCCTTGAGCGATTTCAAAGAAATTGACAACGGTTGTAGCTGAGATAGAGTTATAACAGAAACAAATATTTTCAGTAGGGTGTTCCAAAAAAAATTGTCATCTTCGTTGTTCCTTGGGCGATTTCAATGATATGACACAGGTGATAGCTGAGACAGAATTAAAAAGAAAAAAAATATTTTCAAAACAGGGTGATCCAAAAATATGTCAGAAAATTGCAACTTCGTTGTTCCTTGAGCGATTTCAAAGAAATTGACAACGGTTGTAGCTGAGACAGAGTTATAACAGAAAAAATATTTTCAGTAGGGTGTTCCAAAAAAAATTGTCAACTTCGTTGTTCCTTGGGCGATTTCAATGAAATTGACACAGGTGATAGCTGAGACAGAATTAAAAAGAAAAAAAATATTTTCAAAACAGGGTGATCCAAAAATATGTCAGAAAATTGCAACTTCGTTGTTCCTTGAGCGATTTCAAAGAAATTGACAACGGTTGTAGCTGAGACAGAGTTATAACAGAAAAAAAATATTTTCAGTAGGGTGTTCCAAAACAATTGTCATCTTCGTTGTTACTTGGGCGATTTGAATGAAATTGACACAGGTGATAGCTGAGACAGAATTAAAAAGAAAAAAAATATTTTCAAATGCTTTTTTGCATAGCATGAATGAAAACGAAAAGCATTTATGGATGATTATAGGAGTGGAATTGTTATACTCTGTTCAATTTATATTTGCAGTACAGGGAAGATAAGATATTTGTTTTTCACTCTGACCATTATGGATTTTTACGAGAGTTTTTTAAAAAGAAAAAAGTATAGATTTATTTTAACTTTATAATTCAATTTTATTTCATATACTATTAACTTTTAATGAACAGCTTAAGTCGACAGTCGATATCGTCGGTTCAAAGGTAAAACTCACTAAGTACAGACAAAAATGTTCAAGAAAATAAGAATGAAATGCATTTTTTTAATCCAAAAAGTCTCGTTTTGCACGGTTATTATAGGGACATTTAAAGGTATGCCCGGGAACTTTATTTAAAAATTTTCGGAACGTGAATTTTCAGCTTTAAAAAGTGTGTTTCAATTGAATTTCCTCCAAAAATGTAATTTGTTAGTTAGTGAGTTTTACCTTTGAACCGACGATATAGAAAGGCTAAAAAGCTTCGAATATATAAAAAATAATATCAGTTAACTTGTAGGAGAAATGTCTGCACAAAATTACTTTACTTTAAGTACATAATAGTGAAAGCTTTCAAAACAGCTACGAACAAAAAATAATATAATTAATTACAGTGCATATCTTTTGAATAGGTACTGTACAAAATGTCTTGAAAATATTTGTTTTCATTTGAATTCCTTCTCAGCTATCACCTGTGTCAATTTTATTGAAATCGCCCAAGGAACAACGAAGTTGACAATTTTTTTTGGAATACCCTGCTGAAAACATTTTTTTCTGTTATAACTCTGTCTCAGCTACAACCGTTGTCAATTTCTTTGAAATCGCTCAAGGAACAATGAAGTTGCAATTCTCTGACATATTTTTGGATCACCCTGTTTTGAAAATATTTTTTTTCTTTTTAATTCTGTCTCAGCTATCACCTGTGTCAATTTCATTGAAATCGCCCAAGTAACAACGAAGATGACAATTTTTTTTGGAACACCCTACTGAAAATATTTTTTTCTGTTATAACTCTGTCTCAGCTACAACGGTTGTCAATTTCTTTGAAATCGCTCAAGGAACAACGAAGTTGCAATTTTCTGACATATTTTTAGATCACCCTGTTTTGAAAATATTTTTTTTCTTTTTAATTCTGTCTCAGCTTTCACCTGTGTCAATTTCATTGAAATCGCCCAAGGAACAACGAAGATGACAATTTTTTTTGGAACACCCTACTGAAAATATTTTTTTCTGTTATAACTCTGTCTCAGCTACAACCGTTGTCAATTTCTTTGAAATCGCTCAAGGAACAACGAAGTTGCAATTTTCTGACATATTTTTGGATCATCCTGTTTTGAAAATATTTTTTTTCTTTTTAATTCCGTCTCAGCTATCAACTGTGTCAATTTCATTGAAATCGCCCAAGTAACAACAAAGATGACAATTTTTTTTGGAACACCCTTCTGAAAATATTTTTTTCTGTTATAACTCTTTCTCAGCTACAACCGTTGTCAATTTCTTTGAAATCGCTCAAGGAACAACGAAGTTGCAATTTTCTGACATATTTTTAGATCACCCTGTTTTGAAAATATTTTTTTTCTTTTTAATTCTGTCTCAGCTTTCACCTGTGTCAATTTCATTGAAATCGCCCAAGGAACAACGAAGTTGACAATTTTTTTCTAAACACCTCTCGAAAATATTTTTTCTTTTTTATTTTGTCTGAGCTGCTACCGCTTTCTTTGAAATTGCACAAAAACTAAAATGGATTTTAAATTATGTATCCATAGCTGGCAGTTCCACACTTTTATTTACAAAAAATTCCGTCACACAAATAATTTTAACGAGTCAAATAAAATACACGAACCATAAGCGCTTTCTATTAGTTTTATTTTCGATATAATATTCTTGGGGCCAGTTTCATTTTTGGGGTCAGTTGTCCGGGTATGAGTTATCCTGGGAGTGGGACCAGCTAAGTCGTGGGACCAACCGCGCGGGTTCAGCTGTCTTGGCACCAGTTGCGCTGGGATCGGCTATACCCAACCCGATTTTTATAGCAATATTCGATAAAAAAATTACAATCAAATCAAATCAATAATGAAAACACTTACCGAGCTTTACTGATCAATAATGTGTCTGATCAATTAATAGTTTTTTTTTTTCTTATTTTGCGAATTATCGATGATTCAGCCTTCGAGGAGGTGCACCACTTCGAGGAGATAACTTGATGTTTTTGATTGTTGATGTTAGTTAGATGTATGTTTGTACTTTGTGTATAATTACCTAGAAATTAGGATTAGATTTGAAGGAATTTAATCATCGAAATAATTGCTTTACAAAATAACACAAATTCTACTTAAGTATATAAAAAACTAACGTTCTGTTTCAGAACTTTTGTGGCTAGGTTAATTTAGTTAATTATTTAATTTTATTATTATTTTGTTTTTTTTGTATTTCTTTTCTTATATATAATTTGTTGCTTTTTTTTTAACTTTAAGGCCGTGTGCCAATTGCGTTAAAATCCTGGTTAAATTTGATCCCATGGCTAAATTTTGACATTACCGAGGTGAATATAGACTTCAAAATTTAAGCTAGAACTATAATGCTCGGAGGGGCACTTAAGTGGTCGGAAGAAAACAAGCGAATACACGGAAAGCATTTGACGCGACTATAATTGCGAAGTGGAGCGTTTCGTCAAGTTTCGTTCAACTTTGGTTACGGAAGTGAGGTGCGCTCCCGAGCGCACCTCACTTAAGTAAAACTGACATTTGGTGAAATAGGAATGCCAAAAAGAGAAAGATGATAGTTACGTTATGGGTGTGTTCCCCTTATTTCGGTACGGAAAGCTACTTTTCGTTGGTTTTTGACATTAGCTTCAGTGCCCTTCTACCTTTAACCTGCTCAGGAGCTCGTTAAAATTTTAATCGGTGGTTAATTTTTGACATGTCTATGGGCGCGTTCGGCTGCGTATCTTAAGCGATCCGGATTTGTTTGTGTTGTTGTAAACCCTTATAAAAAAACTGCTGAGGGAGATGAATGTAGATAAATATTTTATTTTGCTATCAAGAAGTCATGAATCCTGTCGGGAAAGATGAAAAATGGAAAAAAAACTAAAATTAAATGAAAGGATTAAGAAATATAGACAAAGACCTTATAATAAATTTAAGTATGCACTCAAGAAGAAGTTTGAATAACTTGAGATAAATCCTTTAAGCGTAATTATAGCTCGATCGGCGTACTACGCTTAATGTAAAAGAATCAATAAAATTTATTGAAAATACTTTTTCAGATGATTCATTCATTTTGCAAACTGATATGTTTGCGAACTATCATTACTGAGAAAAATGCAACAACAAAACTATAATGGGAAGTGAATATAAAAAAAAAATCCCATTTAATCCAATTGACACAGCAAAAACCTTAAATTTTACTCACCCCTATAAAAAGGGATAAAATTTAACTGGGATCAAAGGACAATCGGCAAAAATGTATGGAAGGTGGTCTAGGAACCAATAACAACGAGACGTATGTCGTTGGAAAGGTATTTTTATGAGCTACAATAGTCACTATGGCGGCTCATTTCAAATCACTGTGTGAAAAAAGTTATTCGTTAACCTAGGATTTGTTTTGGTACCATTAAGTGTGGAAAAAATTTATACAAACTGGTCTTACCAGTACTAATAAGATGCATGTCGTTGAAAAGGTATTTTTATGAACAATAATAGTTACCATAACAACTTATTTAAAATCCGTGTGTGAAAATAGTTATTCGGTGTTTTAAGGAATTTTAGCACAGATAAAATGTATGGAGCATGGGTAACAATTAGCGAATAACTTTTTTCACACAGTGATTTGAGTTAAGCTGCCATATTGACTATTGTAGTACATAAAATTTCCTTTCCAACGACATACGTCCCGTTGTTATTGGTTGAACTTGCCATCACACTTTTCGCCCATACTAAAAAAAAAAAACATTTTTTTCACACTAAAATGAACCACAATATTTGATTAGTTTACGAATAACTTTTTTCACACAGTGATTCGAACTGAACTAATACTGAATATATTGTAGGTAATGAAAATACCTTTTCAATGACATATATATTGTCATTATTGGTTAGACCAGTTTTCATAAATTTTCCCCATACTAAATATACTTTTTTCATACTAGAATGCACCAGAGCACAATCCTATTTAGCGAATAACTTTTTTCACACAGTGATTTGAAGTAAGCCCCCATAGTAACTATTGTAGTACATAAAAATACCTTTCCGACGACATATGTCTCGTCGTTATTGGTCTTGTAGACCGTTTTGTCCTATTCTCCTTTAACCAGAATTTTAACGCAATTGGCACACGGCCTAACTCTAGGATTTATTTTTCTAATCTAGTGGGTAGAATGGATAGTAAATACTTAGCTTTTGTGAACTTTTATAATCGATGTTTTGTAGATGTCGGTTTATATTGCGGTAGTGGTTGACTGTACCTACTTGATGTTCGTAAATTGAAGTAGGTGTTGTAGGATCTGGTGGCAAATATGGCTGGTGTATGGTTGTGTGGATCTGCTGTTAAAATGCTATATGATGGTTGTCTTTATGGAGTGGATGTTGTAGGATTATGTTGCTATTGTGGCTGGTGTATGGTTGAGTGGATCTGCTGTTAAAATGATATGTGTGTTGTCGTTATGGTGTGGAAGTTGTATGATCTTGCTGCTTTTTGGTGTGTGATGTGTAAACGTGATGATGGATATGATTGAATGTTGTTGCTATTACGGGGGTTGTATTTTTCTGCTGTTATAAAAGCGTGATGTATCGCTGGTATGATGGATATGATTGAATGTTGTTGCTATTGCGGGGGTTTTATGTTTCTGCTGTTATAATGGCGTGATGTATCGCTGGTATGATGGACGCAGGCGAATATTGAATGTCCTTGATTTAATGTGACTATCTCAGGAGTTGTATTTTGTGTTGACCTTGTTGCATTTGTTGCAAGTTGGCGCTCTTCGAAATAGTTGTCCAGCCTGGAATTAAGGCTTGAATTCACGTGGTTGAATTCTTGGTAGGGATTCCAAAAGTATCCGCCTGGATTCGGATTCCGGTGGAGGCGTTGGTTTTCTTTGCTGTTTCTGTGGTTGGATGGCTTGGTGTGGATTTGGCTGGTATGGAGTTGTTGTGTAGATGTAAGGCTTGGCGTGGGCTGGTTCCTTAGGTTTATGGTGTTATTGGTTTGTGGTGACTTGGCTAGTTCTGAGGCGTGCTAGGTGTTGGCTTTTGTGTGGCGTGATTTGGTGTTGGTGGCGCGCTAGCCCTGGCTGAAATTTGTGGTCGGTTTTGACCACTTTCACCTGGTTCGCTTTCGCAATCGGAGTTACAAAAAAACTTAGGTTCGCTCTTACGAGAAGGCGATTAACCTCAAGAGTCGCGTGGCTGCACACTCACTTTCTTGTATAGATGCACTTGTGGAATCGTTTAGACGTAAAAACCAAAACCGTTTTTAAAGTATGCGGGACTGTACCTCGAATTTGTACTTTAATAATTTTTATTTATTTTTTATTTTTCCACCACTCGCGACTAACACGCACTAATCACCAGAAACCAACTGATTTGAAATTTTCAGGATTTCAACCTCCTACTTATTTTCTGGTTGGTGAAAAGTTGACGAAAGTTGGACTCTCATCATGGAAGTTTATCCGGGCTTCCGTTTCATCGCTTTTTCCCTTGAACTTTAATCAAAAAATCCAAAATTGATTTTATGATCTTTCTTTGAATTTTTCATAAATAAATGTGAAAAAATTGTCAACATTTGGTCAAAATTGGTATAGTTCGAAAAGCGGAAAAAACAAATTTTTAACTAACACCATTATATTCTCTGATATTAGTTAACGAACCATATATTCTTTGGTCCCTTCTCCTATTTTGTTTTTTTTTTTTCAATATTCTTCCTTTCCTTAAATCCACTTTTAGGTATCCATCCTTCGTGATTTAACTAAAATAAGTTTGCATTTTCACATACCAAAGCGTGGTCCAGTGGTCTAGGTGATGGTCCAGTTTCCCCATTCGCAGGTTCGAAACCCAGTATCCCCACTTTTTTTTATATTTCTTTTTATTTTATATTTTTATTTTAGGCTACTTTTACTTTTTTATTCTTCTTATTTTTTATAATTGTTCCTATACCAAGGTAACAATACTCCACTGTCTCCTGGACGTCCTCATGGAAAGTATCTAACCTATCACGAAACAATGACGAAATAAATTTCCATTGAAAACTTCAAACCTTTTTTTTTTTTGTAACGACTAGTTCGATCCTCCCTAAGTATACTATACTTTATCTGTCCCAAACCACATTTTCAAATTTCATTCATACGAAACTGTTATACCTACTGATTTTCTCACAATACGTAAGCAAGCAAAAAACAAACATCCCATACAAAAGTAGTTATAGTAATTATCGATTTTTTCAAAAACTAGAAGACATAGAATCATCTAGTTTTCAGTTTTTGATTAAAAATTAATTAGAGCAACGAATTTCAGAAAAAAAAATTATATATAATTTTACAGTTTTAATAAGTTACACTTTAAACCTTTTTTTTATGCTTTTTTCTCGCAAATTTTGAGTTTAAAATTCATTTTTTCAAAAACCATACATAGATTTCACTTCATTCAAAAACTGGCTAATAGAACAAAGTATTGGCTTTAAATAAAGATATCATACTTTGTTGTGAGTATTACCGTTATTTTTTAATATTTTTTTTTTACATTTTTGGTACTGTTTTTATGAAATTGCCCCTCCCACCCAAACGGGGTGAGATAGACCCCCCCTCCCATAGAAAAAAATGCTTGTATTGAACTGTTCTACAAAAACCCGTTATTATTTCTTGGCGCCTAAGTTATCGTACTCTTGCCAAAATGAATGGAAAAGTTTGAATTTGTGAAGTAGGTATATTATTTTTATCTTTTTAAGGGAAAGGGCTAGAAAGCTGGAATTTGGACGGATGATAGAAATTATTGATTTAAATATGAATTACAAAATTAGAATCCAAGAATACCATCGGACGGAGATAACGAAATATTTGAGCGCTTTCTCATATGAACTCATATCTCTTTAGTGCATTGATGAATTTTCTTGTTGTTTTAAAATATATATAAATAAAATTACGGCTATTTTGATACCTCAGTCATTATCCTACGTGGTATATAAGCAACACAATCTTGATTTTAAATTGATCGAAAAATCAAAACAATGGGCGCGTTCGGCGGCGTATCTTAAGCGATCCGGTTTTGTTTGTGTTGTTGTAATACCATAGGTAAAAACAGCTGATGAGTGAAGCAGCTGATGTGAGAAAGAAATCTCAAGCTATCCAAAAAATTTCGGGATACTCAACTATCCGATGGGAAATTTGAGGAACAGCTGACTTTGCTTAACAGCTGAATATTTATTTGGATTTGCGATTCCACATCGTATTTTTTTTGTATGAGCAAAAACATTTCCAAATATGCATATTAAAATCATTTGCAATGCAACTTAATAATACATTTTTGATACAGAGGAGAGTTGGTATACAATAATTTATGTAAGGACACAAAATCGTTGCTGAAAATTTCAATTTGTTTTTACTTTTGTTAGCAAATGTTACGTATCCGGTTTTGGTCGTCCGGCAACGTATCGGATTCTAAAGTATCTCAGATACCCGCTTTACCAGCCGAACGCGCCCAATTGCATTGAAATTATCTGCTTGGACCATTGTCCACGACCATCCACCAGCGAGAAGATCCCGTTATCTACATGGAATTTTTTTTATTAAAATTTGATATGGATGGCTTCAAAAAATTATAGCTCCCGTTCTACTGATTGGATCTTCAAGGTTAAGGTCTTTAAAGAAAACTGACATAACGGGCTATATTGTGTAAAAAAATCATTGAGGAGGGGCAAAAATTTTCATACTAAAAGGGTAAATAAAGTACAACTCAATTCCATTTATTTTATTCTAAGTTCAAATGTTGATGAAAATTTTTATAATTTTGAAAAACTAAAAACGCATATTTATTGCCTCATTCCTCTTCTTTATTTTAAGACCTTAACTTACAAGATCCAATGAGTATCACTGGAGTTATAATTTTTTAAATCAACCATAGGTTAGGTTAGGTAGAAGGGCTGACAGTTGATATCGTTACCGTCACACTTAGATCTATGTAGATCCGTTGTGATACCCTAGGAAATTGTATTCCACTTAATGTAAAAACCTATGTGTTCTGTTAGCAATCAAGCCATTTAGAGGCGTTGATGAAATTCAGAAGGCTATTAGCCGAGGTTCCAAAAAGTTCCTCTAGGTCGTGCTGGGCAGTGGCAAAGGAAGTGTAAGGTATCCTCATGTGCTTCTTCGTCGCTGCACCCTCTGCAAAGGTCGTCAGTACTGAGCCTCATTTTCTTTTTATGGTATCTCAGTAGGTTGTGTCCGGTGATTATGCTGACAAGGGAACGGAGATGTTTCTTGTTCATTTGCATAATTTTGTCTGTTCTCTGCTTATTGAAATTTGGCCATAACTTTCTAGTTGTGGCGCATGTTTCAAGCAGATTCCATCTTTCATTTTTTTTTTTAATATTTTGTTACCAATATCGTGTTTGATGCTACAGGTTGGTACTTTGATATTTTGTTCGGCTTGACTTGAATCAAGCGACGAACCCGTTCTCGCCAGCTCATCAGCTCTCTCGTTTCCCTGTATATCACTGTGACCGGGAACCCAGCAGAGTCTATTGTTATGCTGCATGCCAAGAACCCTAACCTCTTCGCGACAGCAAGTCACAAGCTTCGAATGTATCTCGGTGGCAGAAATAGCTTTTATTGCTGCTTGGCTATCAATAAAGAGGGTGATATCAGCTCGTGGTATCGCCATCATTGATATTTGTGTAGCTGCTTTTGTCACTGCCAAGACCTCGGCTTGGAAGACACTGCAAAAGTCCGGAAGTCTGAAGGAGCTAGGTAGTCCCAGAGTTTCCGAGAAAATTTCTGCACCAACTCCAGTGTCCATCTTCGAACCATCAGTGAAGACAGTTATCGTAGATGCATTACTGAAAGATTGGTTGTTTTGCCACTCCTCTTTATTAGGAAAAGAGGTAGTGAAGGGTCTGTTGAAGTTCAAATGGGGTGTTGTGTAGTCTGTGCAAACATTATCTCCCACATATCTCTGCAGAATCTGAGTATGGCCCGATGTGCTTTGCTTCCAGCATTTAGTCTGGCTTAGACGCAGGGCACTGTATGCTGCAGATTCTTGCACGAATAGATCTAGGGGTCTCAAGTTGAGTATCGCTTCCAGTCCCGCTGTGGGAGTGGTTTTCAACGCCCCCGTAATACCTACGCATGCTAATCTTTGAACTTATATCAAGGTTTTCAGGTTTGTTGCTTTCTCAGTCGCGTTCCACCAAACTGAATTACCGTAGGTAAGTATCGGTCTAACTATTGCCGTGTACATCCACCTGATAATTTTTGGATTGGGTCCCCAGAATTTTCCAAAGATCCTGTTGCAGGAATAGAACGCAACCATAGCTTTCTTTGCTCTCTCTTTAGTGTTGAGACTCCAGTTCAGTTTCTTATCAAGGATCACACCCAAGTATTTGGCCTGATCCGAGATTTTGAGTGGAGTCCCTGCAATTGATGGTAATCTAAACATTGGTATTTTTCTTCTGTTAGTGAAGAGAACCAATTCAGTTTTCAATGGATTAACCATTAGACCACAATTCTTTGCCCATGTGTTGACCTTTGACAGGGCATATTCTATTTGTTCACTAATAGTGGATGGGAATTTACCTGTCGCAAGTAGTACTAGGTCATCTGCATAAGCTACTACTTTGACTCCACTATATTTTAATTTCACAAGAATTTCGTTCATAACTAGTATCCAAAGGAGCGGAGAAAGCACCCCTCCCTGGGGTGTTCCTCTGGATGTAGATACTTTTAAACGTGAATCTCCAAGTTCTGTATTAATATGCCTGTTTTTTAACATGCACATAGTCCAATTTATAATTGAGTTTTCTATATTCAGCTCTACAAGGGCTCTCTTAACTGCATCGTTTTCCACATTATTGAAAGCTCCTTCAATATCTAGAAAGGCAGCAAGAGTGTATTCCTTGTCTTTGAGAGTTTTTCAATTGTATTAACAACACAGTGAAGTGCAGTTTCTACGCTTTTGCCTTTCGTATAGGCATGCTGCATTGGAGAAATCACCTCCGGGTTCAGTGAGCTGCGAATATAGATGTCCAACAATCTCTCGAAAGTTTTAAGAGTAAACGACGTTAGACTGATTGGTCTATAGTCTTTAGCTTCCAAGTGAATACAACCTTGACTTCACGCCATGCTTGAGGTACATATCCCCATCTTAGGCTACTTGAGAATATGTTTTTCAGGTGTGAAGTAATGAGGTTTTCACTTTTTTGTAACATCATTGGAAAGATGCCATCTAGTCCCGGGGATTTGTAAGGGGAGAAAGAGTTTACTGCCCATTTAATCTTGTCTTCCGTTACAATGTCCGACGGTGTTCTGTGCTCTGTATATATCTCAGTTTCCTGGTTATAGCTTGGGTTAGAGCTACACCCGGGAAAGTGAGCATTAACTAAGAGTTTTAGAGTTTCACTGCATGATTCTGTCCAGCGACCACTTGGTTCTTTTAAGGAACCTAAGGTAGATGGCTCTTTGGAGAGAATTTTCCTTAGTCTAGCTGATTCATTGGTGCCTTCTATTTCATCGCAGAAGGTTCTCCACGAGCTGCGTTTCGCTCGCTGAGTTTCAGCTTTGAATTTTATTTGACTGGATTTGTAGATCTCCCAGTCGATGTCTGATCTGGTGCGCCTGGCGACATTGAAAAGTCACCTCGTTTCTTTCCTAATGTCGCCCAGTTCTACTGTCCACCAAGGTGGCTTTTTGTTGCCTTTTTTACCTGGTTTTAATAGACACTCTTTGACAAAAGCATTGCTGAGTATTTCTGTGAATTTCTCGGCAGCTTTGTCTAAGTTCTCAGGATTATCAATTGCATTGGTATTAAGCAATTTGATTTAATTCTCTACTTCCCCATTAAAAATATCCCAATTAGTTTTCCTGAAGTTTCTAAAAGGTTTTCGAGATTTTGTTGTATTAAGTATAAAGAATTCAATTAACCTGTGATCGGAAAAAGATTCTTCCTTAAGTACCTTCCATTGTTCTATTGAGACAGTATTCGAGTTGCTCACAAGGGTGATATCGAGTACTTCCTCGCGGTTCTTAGTAACAAATGTTGGTTCATTACCTCTATTCGCTACTAGTATGTTATTTTCTATGATAAATTCAAAAAGAGACTCACCCCGATCGTTGATATCAGTGCTGCCCCATTGAATATGATGTGAATTAGAATCACATCCTATCACAAGGTCCCATTTCTCCACAGCTGCGCGTTGAACAAGTTGGAACGTGACATTTGCAGGAGGTCCCTCCGTCCCATCGTACGGCATATAGCATGATGCCAAGATAAGCGGTGGAAGCCCATCGCGCTCCAACTTTATCGCAGTTTGATCTAGGTTACTTGTGGCAGCACTCATGCTTACCAATCACACGCCCTTACGAATCGCACTGTCTAAACCCGTCGATAATATCACGATAGTTCTTGTGCAACGAAAGATCAGATTTCCTTTTTATCATTCTTCTTTGGTTCATTCTTTCTTTTTCCGTTGGTGACGCAACGTGGTTCGTGGTGTGGCTCGAGGTTAGTTTTTAACTCGTATCGAATTACACTAGTCAACAATATTAAAGGTACAAATTTTTTTTCAATTTTTGTTAGTGTTTTTTGAAGAGCTGTATCTTTGTGACGAGTGGTCGTACTGAGTTGAAATAAAAAGCATTTTACAGCTTTATGTTTTTTGTTTTGAGATTTGTTTGCAAACAAATTTTTTTGAAGTACCGTTATTGCGTTATTGCAAAAAATGAGACAAAACAACAAAATTATTTTGTTTTTATTTTTTTTGAAGGTCCTCATTTTTATGGATAAATTTTTTTGAGTCAATTAAATGTCATGATCAGATACCTTGTTTATTCAGCTTCAATTCAGTTTTTTTGTTGTTTTCGTACGATTTTTTTTGACATGGTTTATCTGACTTTGAATGAAAAAAGATACTTTTAGCCTTGATTACCAATATCTCAGCAAATAATGACGTTATAAGAAATTCAAAGACAGTTTTGGAAATTTGAAAAAGCGTTTTACAAGATTTTTTATGATTTTGTAGAAATTACTTTTTTTTACCGTTCACCGTTAGTTTAAAAAAAGTACTAAAAACCGACGTTTTGTGGTCTTTTCGTAAATCTTTTTTTTTTCATTTCAAATATTGATTGCATGGCTTGCATTGGTATGCAAATTTATAGACTTTTAAATCATCAATATTCTTGTAAATTTTCAAATTGATTCATCGAACCGTTTTTCCTCACCAAAACTTCAAAGTCTTACAAACCAGGTAAAGGAACAAATTGTGGTGTTCCTAAACAATGCGAAGTTGTCATCAAAATGACAAGAAAACCGCAATTCCAGTGGATTTTTTTCACAGTTTTGCATTAGTTAGATACTTTTTTGAATTGAAATGAAATAAAAAGTACATTAAACAAAAAAATAAAAAAAATTAATTTAAAAAAATTTTCAAACAAAAAAACTTGATTTTTTTAATTTTTTTTTTTTTTGAAAAATGTAATTTTTTTTTCATTTCCATTCAAAAAAGTATCTAACTAATGCAAAACTGTGAAAAAAATCCACTGGAATTGCGGTTTTCTTGTCATTTTGATGACAACTTCGCATTGTTTAGGAACACCACAATTTGTTCCTTTACCTGGTTTGTAAGACTTTGAAGTTTTGGTGAGGAAAAACGGTTCGATGAATCAATTTGAAAATTTACAAGAATATTGATGATTTAAAAGTCTATAAATTTGCATACCAACGCAAGCCATGCAATCAATATTTGCAATGAAAAAAAAAAGATTTACGAAAAGACCACAAAACGTCGGTTTTTAGTACTTTTTTTAAACTAACGGTGAACGGTAAAAAAAAATAATTTCTACAAAATCATAAAAAAATCTTGTAAAACGCTTTTTCAAATTTCCAAAACTGTCTTTGAATTTTTTATAACGTCATTATTTGCTGAGATATTGGTAATCAAGGCTAAAAGTATCTTTTTTCATTCAAAGTCAGATAAACCATGTCAAAAAAACTGAATTGAGGCTGAATAAACAAGGTATCTGATCATGACATTTAATTGACTCAAAAAAATTTATCCATAAAAATGAGGACCTTCAAAAAAAATAAAAACAAAATAATTTTGTTGTTTCGTCTCATTTTTGCAATAACGCAATAACGGTACTTCAAAAAAATTTGTTTGCAAACAAATCTCAAAACAAAAAACATAAAGCTGTAAAATGCTTTTTATTTCAACTCAATGCGACCACTCGTCACAAAGATACAGCTCTTCAAAAAACGCTAACAAAAATTGAAAAAAAATTTGTTCCTTTAATATTGTTGACTAGTGTATATAAAAATCGAATTTTGTTAAATAAATTAAGTTAATTGTAATAAATAAATTGTCAAAAATACAAAAGGAAACGTTTTAAATCAATTTTCCAAATTGGTGACCCCGACGTGATTTTTATTTCATTACAATTTTAACTTCAATTGCAACCACACCACGAGCGTCGAATCGTGCAGAAGGTTCCAGCAAAAAGCACACCCGTGCAGAGTCGTCATATCGCTTGGTGTGCAGAAATAAATTGCTTTGGCCAATTCCAAGCGGCCTTGTTGAAATTGAATCTCGATCAAGCAACTCAAATTACAATTTCTGCATCTTGTACCCACCTGCAAAAGCGTTTCACAGCACAACGAGAGACTTAGAATTGTCCTTTGATTTTTATGTCATTGCTCCGTTGAACAACGCGCGTTCTAAATTTTCTCGTTCACCATCCAGGCAGTTAAGTGCTGCGCTGGTGAAGCATCAGGAAATCCAAGTTTCCCGTGCTATCGATTGTGCCTATTGCAAATCGCTCCGCTGGACAACGTGGGAAGAAAATCCAAGTTTCAAGTGATACCAATTAAGCCCTTAAGTGAAACAAAATTCAATCATCGCTATATCGATTGCGCCATTTTTTGCGAATCGCTCCGCTGGACAACGAGGGATTGAAATAAAATTTTCTTAATTTTCGATTGTGCCATTTAGCGAATCGCTCCGCGGGACAACGAGGGACAAAGAAAATCTTTTGTAATCGATTGCGCCATTTTTTGCGAATCGCTCCGCTGGACAACGAGGGATTGAAATAAAATTTTCTTAATTTTCGATTGCGCCATTTAGCGAATCGCTCCGCGGGACAACGAGGGACAAAGAAAATCTTTTGTAATCGATTGCGCCATTTTTGCGAATCGCTCCGCTGGACAACGAGGGATTGAAATAAAATTTTCTTAATTTTCGATTGTGCCATTTAGCGAATCGCTCCGCGGGACAACGAGGGACAAAGAAAATCTTTTGTAATCGGTTGCGCCATTTTTTGCGAATCGCTCCGCTGGACAACGAGGGATTGAAATAAAATGTTCTTAATTTTCGATTGCGCCATTTAGCGAATCGCTCCGCGGGACAACGAGGGACATAGAAAATCTTTTGTAATCGATTGCGCCATTTTTGCGAATCGCTCCGCTGGACAGCGAGGGATTGAAATAAAATTTTCTTAATTTTCGATTGCGCCATTTAGCGAATCGCTCCGCGGTACAACGAGGGACAAAGAAAATCTTTTGTAATCGATTGCGCCATTTTTGCGAATCGCTCCGCTGGACAACGAGGGATGAACAAGACTTTGAAATTGTGACTTGCACTACTACACTCCTCCTCAACGTAGAACACGAGTAATCCTCCACTCAAATACCTCATCCAGCAGATAAGTCATACATTTTTTTTTATGTACAGTAACTTTTTTTTATTCATGATCATAAATACTTATATACGTACATACTGTTTTAACTTTTATAGTAGCTAAACAACATATCTATTTAGTATATACACTATTATTTCTAGGTATTGTAGGTAGTTATAAGTAACTTTTGGTGTAAAGCCTTCGCACAACCACGACTCGTCATCCAAATTGCATTTTTCTTCATTTTTGAGGACTTTAGCTCGTTCAGTCTCATCTTTGTTGTGCCTGATTATAGATTTTCGTGAATTTCGGTTCAAAAATAAATATTGAATACATCATATACAATGAGTAAAAATGAACTGTCACAGGACCCTCTTCTGGGTGGCAATGGGGTTAACGCGGGTACAAATAACGCCGAACAAAACGCTGGTTTACAAGTAGTCGAGAACAGCAATATTAATATAGATACTGTGTCATACAAGGCGATCAACTTTTGGCCTTCATGTCCAGACTTATGGTTTACTGCCATGGAAGGGCAGTTCGCTCTAGCAAGAAATATGTCTGATGATCGAAAATTTTATGCGGCAATTTCATTGATGGACATGAATACTGTCCAACGCGTACGTGATATTATAACTTCTCCTCCCGCTCATTCGAAATTCGAAGCTCTAAAAACCGCAGTACTTTCCCGATTAATGGACTCTGAAGACGCTAAGCTTCAGAAACGTTTAGACGGGCTAGATTTAGGTGACAAAAAACCAAGTCAATTGCTGCGTGACATGAAAATGTTAGCCGGTTCTGAATTTTCTCAATCTATAATAAAAAATCTTTGGCTACAAAGATTGCCTGACATGGTGAAAGCCATTCTAGCAGGAAGTACCGAAGACCTTGAGGCAATGGCTCTTACAGCAGACAAGATAATTGAAGCTACGCAAAATTACAGTGTACATACCCTTGCAACTCATTCGGGATCTAATCTCAATACTTCAAATTCACAGGCAAAGTCTCCAGCAACCCAGAGTGCCCATTCTGTTGCGAATTTAGAACTTCGGATTGAGCAATTAACCGCTCAGTTAAATGATTTGAAGTCTTCAAACAGGGCAAGATTTTCTCGTTCAAGAAGTCGGTCTAGGGTAGGTTCTAACAGATCAAAAAGCCGAACTGGTTCAAAAATTCGTTGGTATCACACTATCACAGGTGCCATGGGGAAAAAGCCGTTCGTTGTACACAACCTTGTTCTTACAATCGATCCGCAGGTAGATCGGAAAACTAGATGGCAGGTCAGACGTAACGACCGTCAACCCCTGCCAAACAAACAGCAGTCGCTTATTCATTTTTGATCGCGCTAGTAACTCACATTACCTAGTTGACACAGGTGCCGACATTTCGGTAATACCTGTTTCTCATTCAGGCAAACAGATTGATCCAGACCCCAATTTCACACTTTTTGCAGCCAATGCAACACGCGTGCGAGCGTATGGAAAAAAATCTTTAAAGCTAGATCTTGGCCTCCGCCGTTCGTTTCATTGGGTTTTCGTTGTAGCCGAGGTAGATAAACCCATTATTGGGGCTGATTTTCTTGGAATGCATGGCTTGCTGGTAGATCTAAAGAGAAAGCGCCTTATCGATCCGCTTACCTCTCTTTTCACCACTGGTCGGATAGTTTCCAGCGAATCGTCAATTTCGATAGTTTCTGAACGGGTGCACAACCCAGAAATTAGAATGCTCATTAAAAAATATTGCGGTACTAGACCTGAAAATGCTCTCAAAAACAAAATTTTGCACAAAGTCACGCATCACATCGTTACGAAGGGACCACCTGTTATAAGTAAACCACGAAGGTTGTCTCCAGAAAAATTGGCAATAGCGAAAAAGGAATTCCAATTTCTTTTAGATGTCGGTATATGCAGGCCTTCAAAAAGTAGCTGGGCCTCTCCTCTTCACATGGTCCTTAAAAAAAGTGGAGACATTAGGGCATGTGGGGACTACCGGGGTCTTAATGCCGTCACGGAACCAGATCGATACCCTATTCCACATATTCAAGATTTCAGCCATGACTTGAACGGTTGCAAAGTTTTTTCTACGCTAGACTTGGTACGTTCTTACCACCAAATTCCTGTCGAGCCCAAAGACATTCCTAAGACTGCCATATGCACGCCTTTCCGTCTCTTCGAATTTACACGGATGACATTCGGGCTAAGGAATGCTTCGCAGTCGTTTCAACGTTTCATTCACTCCATCACACGCGAGTTCGATTTCTGCTTCGCGTACATTGACGATGTTTTGATAGCTTCCGCTACTGAAAGTGAACACATTAAACATGTCGAGGCAATTGTACGTAAACTAAATGAAGTTGGTCTCGTTGTGAATCTAGACAAAAGCGTTTTTTCAAAACCATCCGTAGATTTTCTTGGGCACACCATCGATGCCAATGGTATTCGGCCAACACAAACAAATTTGAGCCCGCAAACCATCAAAGACTTGCGCAGATTTCTTGGGATGATAAATTTTTACCGCCGATTTGTTCCGAAAGCGGCTCAATCACAAATTCTTTTAAACAAATACCTTGAAGGTAGTAAAAAGAAAAATGATAATCGAAAAATTGATTGGACTCCTCAGTCACTAAAAGCCTTCCATGAATGCAAAGCACAGTTGAGTAATGCTACGATACTTGCGTTTCCCGTTCGCAACGCTGAATTAGCACTTGTTGTCGACGCATCAGACTCTGCTATTGGAGCAGTTGTCCAACAAAAACTAAAATCTAACTGGCAACCTCTTAGTTTTTATTCGGCTAAACTTAGTAAATCGGAGCATAAATACAGTACGTATGACAGAGAATTATTGGCAGCTTACGATGCAATCAAACATTTTAACACTTATTGGAAGGTAGAGATTTCACGCTCTACACCAGCCATACTCAACCTTTTTTTTCATAAGGGCCACAAAGACGTTTTAGTTATGTGGCCTCGGGCCGCAACGTGGAATATTTTTTGCACTTAGGTGTTAAGTACCTTAGATTGAATTTTAATACAAAAATTAATTATTTGATTTCTGAACTTTAGGACACTTTTTCAAGATCTGGCTTGTTTCTGCATAGAATAGGATAATTTCCAAGCGTATGTAGATCCAAGATATGTTGATTGTTGAATCCAGAGGACTCTTTTTTCCTGTCAGGAAGATTATCTATCACCTGAATTAGAAGGAGGAAATTTTCAAAAAATTCACAGTCTTATTGTTGTTTTTTTAGTTTGCGTCTTCACTTTTAAGAGCAAAACCGGTCAAACTTCTCAAAATAACTTTGAGATGAATCAGCGGCAAAATCAGTGCCTTTCCCACGTTAGCAAAATATTATTTGATTTGTCATAGCGTTTTCGTTTGGTAATCGGGAGGAATTTTCGGGAGCTCTCCGATCCAGATTTCAGAATGCCAAACGAACAAGTTGCAACCCTTTTTTTGACTCTGAAGTTTGGTTGTATTTGTGCAATTGGTTGTTGCATTTGGGTGATGAACCGTTCAAAGGGCTGTTCTCTGAATATTGATATTCCATTATAACAGCAACGAATGTCTGCCCCTTGGGTTTTTATTTTCCCCACCTAAGCAAAATCTCTATTGCAAGGTATGAAGATGCCGATAATGGAGAGGATGAAATGTTTGGCCTATACATTTTTTTCATAACTGTTTCATTTTAACTCTTAATCTCCAAATTCACATTGGCAATTCCAAAATTAAATAACAAAACATCTGACAATCTTGGCGCCTCAATTGATCGCATGTACTCGTGCTTCTGGTTTTGATTCTTTCTTCAAATCCAGAATAGTTGCTCTCTCATTTTCAAAAAAAGAACTGTCATCTAGTGCCAAATGAACTTTTCCAGAAACGTTTGAAGTTTCCTATTTTGGGCTTTATATCCCATTTGATTTATTATTTCGAGCATTGTTTCATTTAATAAAACAAAGCGATGAAATTAGGAAATATAATCCAAAATGTTCAATCTTTTTTTGGGTGTTATTTCCAAATTGATTTAGTTTGGCACTTTTTCCAAACGGCAGTAAATTTTGATTTATGGTATTCAGTTTTTCTATGCAATCACATATTTTTGTAAGTATGCCAGGTGGGCCACTTAAAATACTCGACGGGCCACATGCGGCCCGCGGGCCGCAGGTTGAGTATAGCTGCTCTACACCAACCATAAGCCACTTACCTATGCCTTGCGTCAGAATTCCGAAAAAGCAACTCCTAGGCAGCGTAGGCATTTGGATTTAATTGCTCAATACACGAATGATATCAGATACTTGCCTGGGGAACAAAACGTGGTTGCGGATGCATTTTCGAGAATGCACGAATTATCAATTCCTGAAAGTATAGATTTCACCGAAATCGCAAAAGAACAAGAAGGTGACCAAGAGTTGAAAAATATGATTGAGTCTAACTCTTCTGTGAAGATTAAAGCTTTTCCATTAAAAGGGTCAGAAAAATCGTTATTTTGCGACGTGTCAACTGAAAAAACACGACCATTTATTCCAAAGCGTTTTCGCAAGTTAATTTTTGAAAAAGTTCACAACTTATGTCACCCGGGTGTTCGAGCTACTGTTAACGAAATGCGCCACAAATACATTTGGCCGTCCATGAATAAAGATGTTCGATCTTGGGCAAGAAATTGCATTCCATGCCAACGCTCAAAGGTGGGTAGACATATGGTCACTCCCGTTGGTTCCTTTTCAGAAACCTCTGATCGTTTTGATACCATTCACTTGGATATTATAGGCCCCCTACCGACTTCCGAAGATTTCCGGTATTGTCTTACCCTAATTGATCGCTACACACGATGGCCTGAAGCCATTCCGCTGGTCGATATTAAGGCGGAGACAGTTTCCGAAGCAATATGCCGAGAATGGATTCCTCGGTTCGGAGTTCCCTCTACGATTATTACTGATCAGGGAAAACAATTCGAATCCAAGTTATTGGAAGAGTTAGGTAAATCCCTGGGTTTTAAGAGGAACCGAACGACATCGTATCACCCACAAGCCAATGGGATGATCGAAAGATGGCACCGCACTCTTAAAGCCGCCATTATGTGTTACCAAAATCAGCAATGGTCGAAAACCCTACCATGGATTTTGTTAGGTTTGAGAACCGCGCTTCGTGAAGACCTCAAAACTTCTTCAGCCGAATTGGTTTACGGAAAAACTCTTAGGCTACCACATGAATATTTTCAAGCTGGGAAAGTTGAACTACAAACAGAACTTGCAAACCGTTTGCGGCAGCACTTTAACGAAGTGCGCCCAGTTCCTGCGTCCAATCATGCCGTCTCCAAGCCCTTCATTTTCAAAGACATTATGTCTTGTGAGTACGTCTTCCTACGCAATGATACAAGTTTTGATAAGCTCAACAGAGCATTTTGTAGGCACTTGATGGAACAATAACATCTTAGAATATAAAGAAAAAACACTTGTATTTTTGTTCCACGGTTTATAAAACTTTTTATTTTAATAATTTGGCCGACGCGTTTCGTCTGGTTAGGACATCCTCAGGGCACTGATTATACATTTTAAAAACAAACTTGTGCAAAGCTCAATGGTTAATGAGAATGAAGTGTAGTAATTTAATTTTTATAAAGAAAATTAAAGATTGAAAAAAACAAAAATTAACGACATGAAAATTATAAATTAAACAACATTATTTGTTAAAAGAAAAATAAATAAATTATTTTAAAAGTGGACTATTGTTACATAGGTCTATTTGGCAATTTAAAATATTAAGCGTCTTGTGTCTATTTATTTCTAAAATCTCGTACTTATCAAGTACGCGTCCGGAAGGTAAAGAGTGTAGAAGTTCTATATCGTCTATAGAACAAACATGTCCAGAGTCTTTGAGGTGCTGTGAAAGGCCTGAAGTTGGATCCGAGAGCATGGAACCCCAAAAAATAGTTTTGATCAATGCATAATGCAGCAAGCCTTTCAATTTGCTTACACTTCTCGATATCTTGAATACGCAACGAACAAGATTCTTTAAGTATTACCTTTAATTTGTCGGTTGGAATCGATGAGAATAAGCTTTTAACGTCAAAAGAAACAAGCTTAGCATTTGAAGGCAAAACTAAATCTTTCACTTTATCAATGAAACTCATTGAATTTTTAACGGAGTATTTAGGTTTGAATTCTAAAATACTTGGCAAAATGTTTTAAAGTTTTTTACCTAACTTCTGTGAGGGCGCGTTAAAAGAAGAGGAAACCGGACGTGCTGGTACATTAGCCTTGTGTAATTTAGGCAGACCATACAATATTGGGATGGAGGGGTTAGGATTTTTAAGAGAAAACTTCTCATTCTGATCAAAAACCAAACTCGATGCGTTAATACCTTCATACACTTGCCTATTAAACTTTATTGTTGGATCAGATGTCAATTCTACGAGTTGCATTTCATCTAAACAACTCTGCATTATTTGTATATACACCTCCTTCGGTAGTACTGATATTGAATTTCCTTTATCTGCTTTCGATAATATAAGATTATTGTCATTGATTTTCAATTTAACATCTTTTATTGTCTTTGGTAGAACAGCTCGTTGTTGGTTGAACGAAAAGTTTGCATTCTCTTTGTTGATGATTTTCGCACACTCTATTCTGCATTGAAGATTGTCATCGGGTATTGCAGCATCAGTGTACACAGCTAGGTTGGTCAGGTCTCGTGACTTTTGGTTAGGTACAAAAGCAAAGTTCAAACCTAACCCAAGAAGGTCCAACTCGTTGGGAGAGAATTGAACTTTGGACATATTTACCACTCGTGCTTGAAAAGGGAATGTGTTGGCTCCGCCGTTGTGAGTAGCTTTGTTGTTGTAATTAACTACCTTAGAACAAAGGTTTTCTATTTTGGACTTTTGGCGAGTGTATTGTTTGTGTGAAATTTCACTAGCATTAGTATGAGCTTCTTCTTGTAAAATAGAAAATTGAATGAAATGTAATCGAAAAGCTAATTCAGAGTGAATAACTTTCAAATGAAAACTGATATTGTCTCTTTTGCGATAAAACCTTTTTAATTCCTCAGATATCCACAACTTTTTGGCCCTATACAAAGCCATTCTACTCACTCTGGAGATGGAATTAGTTTTGATTGTGATATAGTTCGGGAAAATATTCTTCTTTCTGCAAATTGTATTGAACCATATGTGATTGCACGTTGATTTAAATTGTATAATGAGACGTTTATAAAACACAATTAATTTGTGGGTTTCGCAAGTTTTGATAAGCTCAACAGAGCATTTTGTAGGCACTTGATGCAACAATAACATCCTAGAATATAAAGATAAAACACTTGTATTTTTGTTCCACGGTTTATGAAACTTTTTATTTTAATAATTTGGCCGACGCGTTTCGTCTGGTTAGGACATCTTCAGGGCACTGATTATACATTTTAAAAACAAACTTGTGCAAAGCTCAATGGTTAATGAGAATGAAGTGTAGTAATTTAATTTTTATAAAGAAAATTAAAGATTGAAAAAACAAAAATTAACGACATGAAAATTATAAATTAAACAACATTATTTGTTAAAAGAAAAATAAATAAATTATTTTAAAAGTGGACTATTGTTACATAGGTCTATTTGGCAATTTAAAATATTAAGCGTCTTGTGTCTATTTATTTCTAAAATCTCGTACTTATCAAGTACGCGTCCGGAAGGTAAAGAGTGTAGAAGTTCTATATCGTCTATAGAACAAACATGTCCAGAGTCTTTGAGGTGCTGTGAAAGGCCTGAAGTTGGATCCGAGAGCATGGAACCCCTTTGATGTTCAATAAAGCGCGTCTATAAGGTCCTAGCTGTTTTACCAATATATACACCGTCGCATCCTTTGCATGATATTTTATATACGCCACTTTTTTTAATATCGTCAATTTTGCGTTTAATTTTGTTATTGCATAGGGTTTTTTGAAGGGTGTGATCACTAAAAAAGGCCGGTTTTATTTTAGCTACCGAAAGAAACGGTATCAACTTTTCTGATACGGTAGGGACATAAGGGATTTTCCGCCAATTTGTATCTCCTGTTTCTTTGGTTATAGGGAATGTGGACTGAATTGCATACCGGTGAGATTTCTGACGAAGAATATTAAAAACCACTTGTTTTTGGTATCCATTTTGTGTTGCAATGTGAAAGATAGTACAAAGTTCCTTGCAGTAATTCTTTTTATTAAGTGGCACTTTTAATAACCTGTCCACCATAGAGTGGAAAGCTGCAATTTTTGTGCTCCAAGTATGGGCCGAAGACATTGGAATAATCATATCAGTGCTTGATTCTTTTCTAAAAATGTTGAATTCCAATTTACATCCTACAACAGATATAGTCAAATCCAAAAAGTTTAGCTCATTGGGCCCATATTCAATTGTGAACTGAATTTTATCATCAATTTTATTTAAGATCTCATTTTGAAATATGATGAGGTTCCGCTGAGTACCTGTCCAAATACAGAAGATGTCATCCACATAACGAATCCACAGAAATATATGTTTTAAAACAGTATTTTTTAAAGCAAACATTCTTTGCTCAAAGTTATCCATGTACAACTCAGCTCCAAAAGGTGAAAACGACGATCCCATTGCTAAGCCAGATGTTTGTGTGTACATCTTCCCATTAAATTCAAAATAGTTTTGATCAATGCATAATGCAGCAAGCCTTTCAATTTGCTTACACTTCTCGATATCTTGAATACGCAACGAACAAGATTCTTTAAGTATTACCTTTAATTTGTCGGTTGGAATCGATGAGAATAAGCTTTTAACGTCAAAAGAAACAAGCTTAGCATTTGAAGGCAAAACTAAATCTTTCACTTTATCAATGAAACTCATTGAATTTTTAACGGAGTATTTAGGTTTGAATTCTAAAATACTTGGCAAAATGTTTGAAAGTTTTTTGCCTAACTTCTGTGAGGGCGCGTTAAAAGAAGAGGAAACCGGACGTACTGGTACATTAGCCTTATGTAATTTAGGCAGACCATACAATGTTGGGATGGAGGGGTTAGGATTTTTAAGAGAAAACTTCTCATTCTGATCAAAAACCAAACTCGATGCGTTAATACCTTCATACACTTGCCTATTAAACTTTATTGTTGGATCAGATGTCAATTCTACGAGTTGCATTTCATCTAAACAACTCTGCATTTTTTGTATATACACCTCCTTCGGTAGTACTGATATTGAATTTCCTTTATCTGCTTTCGATAATACAAGATTATTGTCATTGATTTTCAATTTAACATCTTTTATTGTCTTTGGTAGAACAGCTCGTTGTTGGTTGAACGAAAAGTTTGCATTCTCTTTGTTGATGATTTTCGCACACTCTATTCTGCATTGAAGATAGTCATCGGGTATTGCAGCATCAGTGTACACAGCTAGGTTGGTCAGGTCTCGTGACTTTTGGTTAGGTACAAAAGCAAAGTTCAAACCTAACCCAAGAAGGTCCAACTCGTTGGGAGAGTGATCACACCCTTCAAAAAACCCTATGCAATAACAAAATTAAACGCAAAATTGACGATATTAAAAAAAGTGGCGTATATAAAATATCATGCAAAGGATGCGACGGTGTATATATTGGTAAAACAGCTAGGACCTTACAGACGCGCTTTATTGAACATCAAAGGGGTTCCATGCTCTCGGATCCAACTTCAGGCCTTTCACAGCACCTCAAAGACTCTGGACATGTTTGTTCTATAGACGATATAGAACTTCTACACTCTTTACCTTCCGGACGCGTACTTGATAAGTACGAGATTTTAGAAATAAATAGACACAAGACGCTTAATATTTTAAATTGCCAAATAGACCTATGTAACAATAGTCCACTTTTAAAATAATTTATTTATTTTTCTTTTAACAAATAATGTTGTTTAATTTATAATTTTCATGTCGTTAATTTTTGTTTTTTCAATCTTTAATTTTCTTTATAAAAATTAAATTACTACACTTCATTCTCATTAACCATTGAGCTTTGCACAAGTTTGTTTTTAAAATGTATAATCAGTGCCCTGAGGATGTCCTAACCAGACGAAACGCGTCGGCCAAATTATTAAAATAAAAAGTTTTATAAACCGTGGAACAAAAATACAAGTGTTTTATCTTTATATTCTAAGATGTTATTGTTCCATCAAGTGCCTACAAAATGCTCTGTTGAGCTTATCAAAACTTGTATCATTGCGTAGGAAGACGTACTCACAAGACATAATGTCTTTGAAAATGAAAGGCTTGGAGACGGCATGATTGGACGCAGGAACTGGGCGCACTTCGTTAAAGTGCTGCCGCAAACGGTTTGCAAGTTCTGTTTGTAGTTCAACTTTCCTAGCTTGAAAATATTCATGTGGTAGCCTAAGAGTTTTCCTTAAACCAATTCGGCTGAAGAAGTTTTGAGGTCTTCACGAAGCGCGGTTCTCAAACCTAACAAAATCCATGGTAGGGCTTTCGACCATTGCTGATTTTGGTAACACATAATGGCGGCTTTAAGAGTGCGATGCCATCTTTCGATCATCCCATTGGCTTGTGGGTGATACGATGTCGTTCGGTTCCACTTAAAACCCAGGGATTTACCTAACTCTTCCAATAACTTGGATTCGAATTGTTTTCCCTGATCAGTAATAATCGTAGAGGGAACTCCGAACCGAGGAATCCATTCTCGGCAGATTGCTTCGGAAACTGTCTCCGCCTTAATATCGACCAGCGGAATGGCTTCAGGCCATCGTGTGTAGCGATCAATTAGGGTAAGACAATACCGGAAATCTTCGGAAGTCGGTAGGGGGCCTATAATATCCAAGTGAATGGTATCAAAACGATCAGAGGTTTCTGAAAAGTAACCATCGGGAGTGACCATATGTCTACCCACCTTTGAGCGTTGGCATGGAATGCAATTTCTTGCCCAAGATCGAACATCTTTATTCATGGACGGCCAAATGTATTTGTGGCGCATTTCGTTAACAGTAGCTCGAACACCCGGGTGACATAAGTTGTGAACTTTTTCAAAAATTAACTTGCGAAAACGCTTTGGAATAAATGGTCGTGTTTTATCAGTTGACACGTCGCAAAATAACGATTTTTCTGACCCTTTTAATGGAAAAGCTTTAATCTTCACAGAAGAGTTAGACTCAATCATATTTTTCAACTCTTGGTCATCTTCTTGTTCTTTTGCGATTTCGGTGAAATCTATACTTTCAGGAATTGATAATTCGTGCATTCTCGAAAATGCATCCGCAACCACGTTTTGTTCCCCAGGCAAGTATCTGATATCATTCGTGTATTGAGCAATTAGATCCAAATGCCTACGCTGCCTAGGAGTTGCTTTTTCGGAATTCTGACGCAAGGCATAGGTAAGTGGCTTATGGTTGGTGTAGAGCGTGAAATCTCTACCTTCCAATAAGTGTTAAAATTTTTGATTGCATCGTAAGCTGCCAATAATTCTCTGTCATACGTACTGTATTTATGCTCCGATTTACTAAGTTTAGCCGAATAAAAACTAAGAGGTTGCCAGTTAGATTTTAGTTTTTGTTGGACAACTGCTCCAATAGCAGAGTCTGATGCGTCGACAACGAGTGCTAATTCAGCGTTGCGAACGGGAAACGCAAGTATCGTAGCGTTACTCAACTGTGCTTTGCATTCATGGAAGGCTTTTAGTGACTGAGGAGTCCAATCAATTTTTCGATTATCATTTTTCTTTTTACTACCTTCAAGGTATTTGTTTAAAAGAATTTGTGATTGAGCCGCTTTCGGAACAAATCGGCGGTAAAAATTTATCATCCCAAGAAATCTGCGCAAGTCTTTGATGGTTTGCGGGCTCAAATTTGTTTGTGTTGGCCGAATACCATTGGCATCGATGGTGTGCCCAAGAAAATCTACGGATGGTTTTGAAAAAACGCTTTTGTCTAGATTCACAACGAGACCAACTTCATTTAGTTTAAGTACAATTGCCTCGACATGTTTAATGTGTTCACTTTCAGTAGCGGAAGCTATCAAAACATCGTCAATGTACGCGAAGCAGAAATCGAACTCGCGTGTGATGGAGTGAATGAAACGTTGAAACGACTGCGAAGCATTCCTTAGCCCGAATGTCATCCGTGTAAATTCGAAGAGACGGAAAGGCGTGCATATGGCAGTCTTAGGAATGTCTTTGGGCTCGACAGGAATTTGGTGGTAAGCACGTATCAAGTCTAGCGTAGAAAAAACTTTGCAACCGTTCAAGTCATGGCTGAAATCTTGAATATGTGGAATAGGGTATCGATCTGGTTCCGTGACGGCATTAAGACCCCGGTAGTCCCCACATGCCCTAATGTCTCCACTTTTTTTAAGGACCATGTGAAGAGGAGAGGCCCAGCTACTTTTTGAAGGCCTGCATATACCGACATCTAAAAGAAATTGGAATTCCTTTTTCGCTATTGCCAATTTTTCTGGAGACAACCTTCGTGGTTTACTTATAACAGGTGGTCCCTTCGTAACGATGTGATGCGTGACTTTGTGCAAAATTTTGTTTTTGAGAGCATTTTCAGGTCTAGTACCGCAATATTTTTTATTGAGCATTCTAATTTCTGGGTTGTGCACCCGTTCAGAAACTATCGAAATTGACGATTCGCTGGAAACTATCCGACCAGTGGTGAAAAGAGAGGTAAGCGGATCGATAAGGCGCTTTCTCTTTAGATCTACCAGCAAGCCATGCATTCCAAGAAAATCAGCCCCAATAATGGGTTTATCTACCTCGGCTACAACGAAAACCCAATGAAACGAACGGCGGAGGCCAAGATCTAGCTTTAAAGATTTTTTCCATACGCTCGCACGCGTGTTGCATTGGCTGCAAAAAGTGTGAAATTGGGGTCTGGATCAATCTGTTTGCCTGAATGAGAAACAGGTATTACCGAAATGTCGGCACCTGTGTCAACTAGGTAATGTGAGTTACTAGCGCGATCAAAAATGAATAAGCGACTGCTGTTTGTTTGGCAGGGGTTGACGGTCGCTACGTCTGACCTGCCATCTAGTTTTCCGATCTACCTGCGGATCGATTGTAAGAACAAGGTTGTGTACAACGAACGGCTTTTTCCCCATGGCGCCTGTGATAGTGTGATACCAACGAATTTTTGAACCAGTTCGGCTTTTTGATCTGTTAGAACCTACCCTAGACCGACTTCTTGAACGAGAAAATCTTGCCCTGTTTGAAGACTTCAAATCATTTAACTGAGCGGTTAATTGCTCAATCCGAAGTTCTAAATTCGCAACAGAATGGGCACTTTGGGGTGCTGGAGACTTTGCCTGTGAATTTGAAGTATTGAGATTAGATCCCGAATGAGTTGCAAGGGTATGTACACTGTAATTTTGCGTAGCTTCAATTATCTTGTCTGCTGTAAGAGCCATTGCCTCAAGGTCTTCGGTACTTCCTGCTAGAATGGCTTTCACCATGTCAGGCAATCTTTGTAGCCAAAGATTTTTTATTATAGATTGAGAAAATTCAGAACCGGCTAACATTTTCATGTCACGCAGCAATTGACTTGGTTTTTTGTCACCTAAATCTAGCCCGTCTAAATGTTTCTGAAGCTTAGCGTCTTCAGAGTCCATTAATCGGGAAAGTACTGCGGTTTTTAGAGCTTCGAATTTCGAATGAGTGGGAGGAGAAGTTATAATATCACGTACGCGTTGGACAGTATTCATGTCCATCAATGAAATTGCCGCATAAAATTTTCGATCATCAGACATATTTCTTGCTAGAGCGAACTGCCCTTCCATGGCAGTAAACCATAAGTCTGGACATGAAGGCCAAAAGTTGATCGCCTTGTATGACACAGTATCTATATTAATATTGCTGTTCTCGACTACTTGTAAACCAGCGTTTTGTTCGGCGTTATTTGTACCCGCGTTAACCCCATTGCCACCCAGAAGAGGGTCCTGTGACAGTTAATTTTTACTCATTGTATATGATGTATTCAATATTTATTTTTGAACCGAAATTCACGAAAATCTATAATCAGGCACAACAAAGATGAGACTGAACGAGCTAAAGTCCTCAAAAATGAAGAAAAATGCAATTTGGATGATGAGTCGTGGTTGTGCGAAGGCTTTACACCAAAAGTTACTTATAACTACCTACAATACCTAGAAATAATAGTGTATATACTAACAGCCCTATTCATTAGAATGCGCTAAACAGATGAATAGTTATGCACTGCATAAGGATTTATGTAGCTACTATGTAACGTTACATAAATCCTTATTCATAAAAAATTTCCCCATCCATTTTAGTTATGCAACGGTTGTGTCAAATAAAGTACCAAAAAGAGGAAATCTGTTACGTTTTACTTCCACATCACATAAATAAACATCAGCTGCTTGTGAAAAATCAATAAAATCAAAATGCTTCCAGTTCGGTCTTTTCATATCTGTATTTATAATTATAATTTTGAAGTTCTTGTGTCGCTACTCATTTTTAGCAAAAATAAATAAAAGTTTCGATAAAAACTCATAGCAATAATTTGATATTCCAGTGAAATTTTATAAAAAAAAACAACCCCCATTTTTCCTGCTGCGCTGCCGCCACCACCGACCGGTTGGAATGTTTTTAGTTTCTTTATTTTGGTTTTTGTATTATAATTCAGTTTTCGTTGTGTTACTGTTTATTTTAGATACGCACTTACGTGCATAAATAAAAGAAAATTAATTTTTTTGAGAAAATAATCTGTTTTGTTGTTTTATTTCATTATTCGCTCACAGTTTTTATTGGGAAGAATAGGTATAGATATGTATGTGGGCATATATCTAAATATTTCACTTTTGTGTGTGTTAGTGACATTTGATACTAAAATATCCTTATGTTGCCACTATTCAACCTCCAAACGAGCTTAGCTTATAATGAGTCTATGTAACGTTGCATAAGTTTTATGAATAAGGTTTCTGCGTTCAGACGCATTATAACGAGTACCTAGCACTATGCACAAGCTATGATGCGTTTATGAATAATTCTGTAAATAGATATGTTGTTTAGCTACTATAAAAGTTAAAACAGTATGTACGTATATAAGTATTTATGATCATGAATAAAAAAAATATACTGTACATAAAAAAAAATTTATGACTTATCTGCTGGATGAGGTATTTGAGTGGAGGATTACTCGTGTTCTACGTTGAGGAGGAGTGTAGTAGTGCAAGTCACAATTTCAAAGTCTTGTTCATCCCTCGTTGTCCAGCGGAGCGATTCGCAAAAATGACCACTCGCGACTAACACGCACTAATCACCAGAAACCAACTGATTTGAAATTTTCAGGATTTCAACCTCCTACTTATTTTCTGGTTGGTGAAAAGTTGACGAAAGTTGGACTCTCATCATGGAAGTTTATCCGGGCTTCCGTTTCATCGCTTTTTCCCTTGAACTTTAATCAAAAAAATCCAAAATTGATTTTATGATCTTTCTTTGAATTTTTCATAAATAAATGTGAAAAAATTGTCAACATTTGGTCAAAACTGGTAAAGTTCGAAAAGCGGAAAAAACAAATTTTTAACTAACACCATTATATTCTCTGATATTAGTTAACGAACCATATATTCTTTGGTCCCTTCTCCTATTTTGTTTTTTTTTTCAATATTCTTCCTTTCCTTAAATCCACTTTTAGGTATCCATCCTTCGTGATTTAACTAAAATAAGTTTGCATTTTCACATACCAAAGCGTGGTCCAGTGGTCTAGGTGATGGTCCAGTTTCCCCATTCGCAGGTTCGAAACCCAGTATCCCCACTTTTTTTTTTATATTTCTTTTTATTTTATATTTTTATTTTAGGCTACTTTTACTTTTTTATTCTTCTTATTTTTTATAATTGTTCCTATACCAAGGTAACAATACTCCACTGTCTCCTGGACGTCCTCATGGAAAGTATCTAACCTATCACGAAACAATGACGAAATAAATTTCCATTGAAAACTTCAAACCTTTTTTTTTTTGTAACGACTAGTTCGATCCTCCCTAAGTATACTATACTTTATCTGTCCCAAACCACATTTTCAAATTTCATTCATACGAAACTGTTATACCTACTGATTTTCTCACAATACGTAAGCAAGCAAAAAACAAACATCCCATACAAAAGTAGTTATAGTAATTATCGATTTTTTCAAAAACTAGAAGACATAGAATCATCTAGTTTTCAGTTTTTGATTAAAAATTAATTAGAGCAACGAATTTCAGAAAAAAAAATTATATATAATTTTACAGTTTTAATAAGTTACACTTTAAACCTTTTTTTTATGCTTTTTTCTCGCAAATTTTGAGTTTAAAATTCATTTTTTCAAAAACCATACATAGATTTCACTTCATTCAAAAACTGGCTAATAGAACAAAGTATTGGCTTTAAATAAAGATATCATACTTTGTTGTGAGTATTACCGTTATTTTTTAATATTTTTTTTTTACATTTTTGGTACTGTTTTTATGAAATTGCCCCTCCCACCCAAACGGGGTGAGATAGACCCCCCCTCCCATAGAAAAAAATGCTTGTATTGAACTGTTCTACAAAAACCCGTTATTATTTCTTGGCGCCTAAGTTATCGTACTCTTGCCAAAATGAATGGAAAAGTTTGAATTTGTGAAGTAGGTATATTATTTTTATCTTTTTAAGGGAAAGGGCTAGAAAGCTGGAATTTGGACGGATGATAGAAATTATTGATTTAAATATGAATTACAAAATTAGAATCCTAGAATACCATCGGACGGAGATAACGAAATATTTGAGCGCTTTCTCATATGAACTCATATCTCTTTAGTGCATTGATGAATTTTCTTGTTGTTTTAAAATATATATAAATAAAATTACGGCTATTTTGATACCTCAGTCATTATCCTACGTGGTATATAAGCAACACAATCTTGATTTTAAATTGATCGAAAAATCAAAACAATGGGCGCGTTCGGCGGCGTATCTTAAGCGATCCGGATTTGTTTGTGTTGTTGTAATACCATAGGTAAAAACAGCTGATGAGTGAAGCAGCTGATGTGAGAAAGAAATCTCAAGCTATCCAAAAAATTTCGGGATACTCAACTATCCGATGGGAAATTTGAGGAACAGCTGACTTTGCTTAACAGCTGAATATTTATTTGGATTTGCGATTCCACATCGTATTTTTTTTGTATGAGCAAAAACATTTCCAAATATGCATATTAAAATCATTTGCAATGCAACTTAATAATACATTTTTGATACAGAGGAGAGTTGGTATACAATAATTTATGTAAGGACACAAAATCGTTGCTGAAAATTTCAATTTGTTTTTCCTTTTGTTAGCAAATGTTACGTATCCGGTTTTGGTCGTCCGGCAACGTATCGGATTCTAAAGTATCTCAGATACCCGCTTTACCAGCCGAACGCGCCCAATTGCATTGAAATTATCTGCTTGGACCATTGTCCACGACCATCCACCAGCGAGAAGATCCCGTTATCTACATGGAATTTTTTTTATTAAAATTTGATATGGATGGCTTCAAAAAATTATAGCTCCCGTTCTACTGATTGGATCTTCAAGGTTAAGGTCTTTAAAGAAAACTGACATAACGGGCTATATTGTGTAAAAAAATCATTGAGGAGGGGCAAAAATTTTCATACTAAAAGGGTAAATAAAGTACAACTCAATTCCATTTATTTTATTCTAAGTTCAAATGTTGATGAAAATTTTTATAATTTTGAAAAACTAAAAACGCATATTTATTGCCTCATTCCTCTTCTTTATTTTAAGACCTTAACTTACAAGATCCAATGAGTATCACTGGAGTTATAATTTTATAAATCAACCATAGGTTAGGTTAGGTAGAAGGGCTGACAGTTGATATCGTTACCGTCACACTTAGATCTATGTAGATCCGTTGTGATACCCTAGGAAATTGTATTCCACTTAATGTAAAAACCTATGTGTTCTGTTAGCAATCAAGCGATTTAGAGGCGTTGATGAAATTCAGAAGGCTATTAGCCGAGGTTCCAAAAAGTTCCTCTAGGTCGTCATATAAATGATTTCCTAGATGTTTCTTTCTTAAATGACAGAGTGCTGGGCAGTGGCAAAGGAAGTGTAAGGTATCCTCATGTGCTTCTTCGTCGCTGCACCCTCTGCAAAGGTCGTCAGTACTGAGCCTCATTTTCTTTTTATGGTATCTCAGTAGGTTGTGTCCGGTGATTATGCTGACAAGGGAACGGAGATGTTTCTTGTTCATTTGCATAATTTTGTCTGTTCTCTGCTTATTGAAATTTGGCCATAACTTTCTAGTTGTGGCGCATGTTTCAAGCAGATTCCATCTTTCATTGGTTTTTTCTAATATTTTGTTACCAATATCGTGTTTGATGCTACAGGTTGGTACTTTGATATTTTGTTCGGCTTGACTTGAATCAAGCGACGAACCCGTTCTCGCCAGCTCATCAGCTCTCTCGTTTCCCTGTATATCACTGTGACCGGGAACCCAGCAGAGTCTATTGTTATGCTGCATGCCAAGAACCCTAACCTCTTCGCGACAGCAAGTCACAAGCTTCGAATGTATCTCGGTGGCAGAAATCGCTTTTATTGCTGCTTGGCTATCAATAAAGAGGGTGATATCAGCTCGTGGTATCGCCATCATTGATATTTGTGTAGCTGCTTTTGTCACTGCCAAGACCTCGGCTTGGAAGACACTGCAAAAGTCCGGAAGTCTGAAGGAGCTAGGTAGTCCCAGAGTTTCCGAGAAAATTTCTGCACCAACTCCAGTGTCCATCTTCGAACCATCAGTGAAGACAGTTATCGTAGATGCATTACTGAAAGATTGGTTGTTTTGCCACTCCTCTCTATTAGGAAAAGAGGTAGTGAAGGGTCTGTTGAAGTTCAAATGGGGTGTTGTGTAGTCTGTGCAAACATTATCTCCCACATATCTCTGCAGAATCTGAGTATGGCCCGATGTGCATTGCTTCCAGCATTTAGTCTGGCTTAGACGCAGGGCACTGTATGCTGCAGATTCTTGCACGAATAGATCTAGGGGTCTCAAGTTGAGTATCGCTTCCAGTCCCGCTGTGGGAGTGGTTTTCAACGCCCCCGTAATACCTACGCATGCTAATCTTTGAACTTATATCAAGGTTTTCAGGTTTGTTGCTTTCTCAGTCGCGTTCCACCAAACTGAATTACCGTAGGTAAGTATCGGTCTAACTATTGCCGTGTACATCCACCTGATAATTTTTGGATTGGGTCCCCAGAATTTTCCAAAGATCCTGTTGCAGGAATAGAACGCAACCATAGCTTTCTTTGCTCTCTCTTTAGTGTTGAGACTCCAGTTCAGTTTCTTATCAAGGATCACACCCAAGTATTTGGCCTGATCCCAGATTTTGAGTGGAGTCCCTGCAATTGATGGTAATCTAAACATTGGTATTTTTCTTCTGTTAGTGAAGAGAACCAATTCAGTTTTCAATGGATTAACCATTAGACCACAATTCTTTGCCCATGTGTTGACCTTTGACAGGGCATATTCTATTTGTTCACTAATAGCGGATGGGAATTTACCTGTCGCAAGTAGTACTAGGTCATCTGCATAAGCTACTACTTTGACTCCACTATATTTTAATTTCACAAGAATTTCGTTCATAACTAGTATCCAAAGGAGCGGAGAAAGCACCCCTCCCTGGGGTGTTCCTCTGGATGTAGATACTTTTAAACGTGAATCTCCAAGTTCTGTATTAATATGCCTGTTTTTTAACATGCACATAGTCCAATTTATAATTGAGTTTTCTATATTCAGCTCTACAAGGGCTCTCTTAACTGCATCGTTTTCCACATTATTGAAAGCTCCTTCAATATCTAGAAAGGCAGCAAGAGTGTATTCCTTGTCTTTGAGAGTTTTTCAATTGTATTAACAACACAGTGAAGTGCAGTTTCTACGCTTTTGCCTTTCGTATAGGCATGCTGCATTGGAGAAATCACCTCCGGGTTCAGTGAGCTGCGAATATAGATGTCCAACAATCTCTCGAAAGTTTTAAGAGTAAACGACGTGAGACTGATTGGTCTATAGTCTTTAGCTTCCAAGTGGCTGTGTTTACCAGCCTTCGGGATAAATGCAACCTTGACTTCACGCCATACTTGAGGTACATATCCCCATCTGAGGCTACTTGAGAATATGTTTTTCAGGTGTGAAGTAATGAGGTTTTCACTTTTTTGTAACATCATTGGAAAGATGCCATCTAGTCCCGGGGATTTGTAAGGGGAGAAAGAGTTTACTGCCCATTTAATCTTGTCTTCCGTTACAATGTCCGACGGTGTTCTGTGCTCTGTATATATCTCAGTTTCCTGGTTATAGCTTGGGTTAGAGCTACACCCGGGAAAGTGAGCATTAACTAAGAGTTTTAGAGTTTCACTGCATGATTCTGTCCAGCGACCACTTGGTTCTTTTAAGGAACCTAAGGTAGATGGCTCTTTGGAGAGAATTTTCCTTAGTCTAGCTGATTCATTGGTGCCTTCTATTTCATCGCAGAAGGTTCTCCACGAGCTGCGTTTCGCTCGCTGAGTTTCAGCTTTGAATTTTATTTGACTGGATTTGTAGATCTCCCAGTCGATGTCTGATCTGGTGCGCCTGGCGACATTGAAAAGTCACCTCGTTTCTTTCCTAATGTCGCCCAGTTCTACTGTCCACCAAGGTGGCTTTTTGTTGCCTTTTTTATCTGGTTTTAATGGACACCCTTTGACAAAAGCATTGCTGAGTATTTCTGTGAATTTCTCGGCAGCTTTGTCTAAGTTCTCAGGATTATCAATTGCATTGGTATTAAGCAATTTGATTTAATTCTCTACTTCCCCATTAAAAATATCCCAATTAGTTTTCCTGAAGTTTCTAAAAGGTTTTCGAGATTTTGTTGTATTAAGTATAAAGAATTCAATTAACCTGTGATCGGAAAAAGATTCTTCCTTAAGTACCTTCCATTGTTCTATTGAGACAGTATTCGAGTTGCTCACAAGGGTGATATCGAGTACTTCCTCGCGGTTCTTAGTAACAAATGTTGGTTCATTACCTCTATTCGCTACTAGTATGTTATTTTCTATGATAAATTCAAAAAGAGACTCACCCCGATCGTTGATATCAGTGCTGCCCCATTGAATATGATGTGAATTAGAATCACATCCTATCACAAGGTCCCATTTCTCCACAGCTGCGCGTTGAACAAGTTGGAACGTGACATTTGCAGGAGGTCCCTCCGTCCCATCGTACGGCATATAGCATGATGCCAAGATAAGCGGTGGAAGCCCATCGCGCTCCAACTTTATCGCAGTTTGATCTAGGTTACTTGTGGCAGCACTCATGCTTACCAATCACACGCCCTTACGAATCGCACTGTCTAAACCCGTCGATAATATCACGATAGTTCTTGTGCAACGAAAGATCAGATTTCCTTTTTATCATTCTTCTTTGGTTCATTCTTTCTTTTTCCGTTGGTGACGCAACGTGGTTCGTGGTGTGGCTCGAGGTTAGTTTTTAACTCGTATCGAATTACACTAGTCAACAATATTAAAGGTACAAATTTTTTTTCAATTTTTGTTAGTGTTTTTTGAAGAGCTGTATCTTTGTGACGAGTGGTCGTACTGAGTTGAAATAAAAAGCATTTAACAGCTTTATGTTTTTTGTTTTCAGATTTGTTTGCAAACAAATTTTTTTGAAGTACCGTTATTGCGTTATTGCAAAAAATGAGACAAAACAACAAAATTATTTTGTTTTTATTTTTTTTGAAGGTCCTCATTTTTATGGATAAATTTTTTTGAGTCAATTAAATGTCATGATCAGATACCTTGTTTATTCAGCTTCAATTCAGTTTTTTTGTTGTTTTCGTACGATTTTTTTTGACATGGTTTATCTGACTTTGAATGAAAAAAGATACTTTTAGCCTTGATTACCAATATCTCAGCAAATAATGACGTTATAAGAAATTCAAAGACAGTTTTGGAAATTTGAAAAAGCGTTTTACAAGATTTTTTTATGATTTTGTAGAAATTACTTTTTTTTACCGTTCACCGTTAGTTTAAAAGAAGTACTAAAAACCGACGTTTTGTGGTCTTTTCGTAAATCTTTTTTTTTTCATTTCAAATATTGATTGCATGGCTTGCATTGGTATGCAAATTTATAGACTTTTAAATCATCAATATTCTTGTAAATTTTCAAATTGATTCATCGAACCGTTTTTCCTCACCAAAACTTCAAAGTCTTACAAACCAGGTAAAGGAACAAATTGTGGTGTTCCTAAACAATGCGAAGTTGTCATCAAAATGACAAGAAAACCGCAATTCCAGTGGATTTTTTTCACAGTTTTGCATTAGTTAGATACTTTTTTGAATTGAAATGAAATAAAAAGTACATTAAACAAAAAAATAAAAAAAATAATTTAAAAAAATTTTCAAACAAAAAAACTTGATTTTTTTAATTTTTTTTTTTTTTTGAAAAATGTAATTTTTTTTTCATTTCCATTCAAAAAAGTATCTAACTAATGCAAAACTGTGAAAAAAATCCACTGGAATTGCGGTTTTCTTGTCATTTTGATGACAACTTCGCATTGTTTAGGAACACCACAATTTGTTCCTTTACCTGGTTTGTAAGACTTTGAAGTTTTGGTGAGGAAAAACGGTTCGATGAATCAATTTGAAAATTTACAAGAATATTGATGATTTAAAAGTCTATAAATTTGCATACCAACGCAAGCCATGCAATCAATATTTGCAATGAAAAAAAAAAGATTTACGAAAAGACCACAAAACGTCGGTTTTTAGTACTTTTTTTAAACTAACGGTGAACGGTAAAAAAAAATAATTTCTACAAAATCATAAAAAAATCTTGTAAAACGCTTTTTCAAATTTCCAAAACTGTCTTTGAATTTTTTATAACGTCATTATTTGCTGAGATATTGGTAATCAAGGCTAAAAGTATCTTTTTTCATTCAAAGTCAGATAAACCATGTCAAAAAAACTGAATTGAGGCTGAATAAACAAGGTATCTGATCATGACATTTAATTGACTCAAAAAAATTTATCCATAAAAATGAGGACCTTCAAAAAAAATAAAAACAAAATAATTTGGTTGTTTCGTCTCATTTTTGCAATAACGCAATAACGGTACTTCAAAAAAATTTGTTTGCAAACAAATCTCAAAACAAAAAACATAAAGCTGTAAAATGCTTTTTATTTCAACTCAATGCGACCACTCGTCACAAAGATACAGCTCTTCAAAAAACGCTAACAAAAATTGAAAAAAAATTTGTTCCTTTAATATTGTTGACTAGTAAGTGTATATAAAAATCGAATTTTGTTAAATAAATTAAGTTAATTGTAATAAATAAATTGTCAAAAATACAAAAGGAAACGTTTTAAATCAATTTTCCAAATTGGTGACCCCGACGTGATTTTTATTTCATTACAATTTTAACTTCAATTGCAACCACACCACGAGCGTCGAATCGTGCAGAAGGTTCCAGCAAAAAGCACACCCGTGCAGAGTCGTCATATCGCTTGGTGTGCAGAAATAAATTGCTTTGGCCAATTCCAAGCGGCCTTGTTGAAATTGAATCTCGATCAAGCAACTCAAATTACAATTTCTGCATCTTGTACCCACCTGCAAAAGCGTTTCACAGCACAACGAGAGACTTAGAATTGTCCTTTGATTTTTATGTCATTGCTCCGTTGAACAACGCGCGTTCTAAATTTTCTCGTTCACCATCCAGGCAGTTAAGTGCTGCGCTGGTGAAGCATCAGGAAATCCAAGTTTCCCGTGCTATCGATTGTGCCTATTGCAAATCGCTCCGCTGGACAACGTGGGAAGAAAATCCAAGTTTCAAGTGATACCAATTAAGCCCTTAAGTGAAACAAAATTCAATCATCGCTATATCGATTGCGCCATTTTTTGCGAATCGCTCCGCTGGACAACGAGGGATTGAAATAAAATTTTCTTAATTTTCGATTGTGCCATTTAGCGAATCGCTCCGCGGGACAACGAGGGACAAAGAAAATCTTTTGTAATCGATTGCGCCATTTTTTGCGAATCGCTCCGCTGGACAACGAGGGATTGAAATAAAATTTTCTTAATTTTCGATTGCGCCATTTAGCGAATCGCTCCGCGGGACAACGAGGGACAAAGAAAATCTTTTGTAATCGATTGCGCCATTTTTGCGAATCGCTCCGCTGGACAACGAGGGATTGAAATAAAATTTTCTTAATTTTCGATTGCGCCATTTAGCGAATCGCTCCGCGGGACAACGAGGGACAAAGAAAATCTTTTGTAATCGATTGCGCCATTTTTGCGAATCGCTCCGCTGGACAACGAGGGATGAACAAGACTTTGAAATTGTGACTTGCACTACTACACTCCTCCTCAACGTAGAACACGAGTAATCCTCCACTCAAATACCTCATCCAGCAGATAAGTCATACATTTTTTTTTATGTACAGTAACTTTTTTTTATTCATGATCATAAATACTTATAAACGTACATACTGTTTTAACTTTTATAGTAGCTAAACAACATATCTATTTAGTATATACACTATTATTTCTAGGTATTGTAGGTAGTTATAAGTAACTTTTGGTGTAAAGCCTTCGCACAACCACGACTCGTCATCCAAATTGCATTTTTCTTCATTTTTGAGGACTTTAGCTCGTTCAGTCTCATCTTTGTTGTGCCTGATTATAAATTTTCGTGAATTTCGGTTCAAAAATAAATATTGAATACATCATATACAATGAGTAAAAATGAACTGTCACAGGACCCTCCTCTGGGGGCCATGGGGTTAACGCGGGTACAAATAACGCCGAACAAAACGCTGGTTTACAAGTAGTCGAGAACAGCAATATTAATATAGATACTGTGTCATACAAGGCGATCAACTTTTGGCCTTCATGTCCAGACTTATGGTTTACTGCCATGGAAGGGCAGTTCGCTCTAGCAAGAAATATGTCTGATGATCGAAAATTTTATGCGGCAATTTGATGGACATGAATACTGTCCAACGCGTACGTGATATTATAACTTCTCCTCCCGCTCATTCGAAATTCGAAGCTCTAAAAACCGCAGTACTTTCCCGATTAATGGACTCTGAAGACGCTAAGCTTCAGAAACGTTTAGACGGGCTAGATTTAGGTGACAAAAAACCAAGTCAATTGCTGCGTGACATGAAAATGTTAGCCGGTTCTGAATTTTCTCAATCTATAATAAAAAATCTTTGGCTACAAAGATTGCCTGACATGGTGAAAGCCATTCTAGCAGGAAGTACCGAAGACCTTGAGGCAATGGCTCTTACAGCAGACAAGATAATTGAAGCTACGCAAAATTACAGTGTACATACCCTTGCAACTCATTCGGGATCTAATCTCAATACTTCAAATTCACAGGCAAAGTCTCCAGCACCCCAAAGTGCCCATTCTGTTGCGAATTTAGAACTTCGGATTGAGCAATTAACCGCTCAGTTAAATGATTTGAAGTCTTCAAACAGGGCAAGATTTTCTCGTTCAAGAAGTCGGTCTAGGGTAGGTTCTAACAGATCAAAAAGCCGAACTGGTTCAAAAATTCGTTGGTATCACACTATCACAGGCGCCATGGGGAAAAAGCCGTTCGTTGTACACAACCTTGTTCTTACAATCGATCCGCAGGTAGATCGGAAAACTAGATGGCAGGTCAGACGTAGCGACCGTCAACCCCTGCCAAACAAACAGCAGTCGCTTATTCATTTTTGATCGCGCTAGTAACTCACATTACCTAGTTGACACAGGTGCCGACATTTCGGTAATACTTGTTTCTCATTCAGGCAAACAGATTGATCCAGACCCCAATTTCACACTTTTTGCAGCCAATGCAACACGCGTGCGAGCGTATGGAAAAAAATCTTTAAAGCTAGATCTTGGCCTCCGCCGTTCGTTTCATTGGGTTTTCGTTGTAGCCGAGGTAGATAAACCCATTATTGGGGCTGATTTTCTTGGAATGCATGGCTTGCTGGTAGATCTAAAGAGAAAGCGCCTTATCGATCCGCTTACCTCTCTTTTCACCACTGGTCGGATAGTTTCCAGCGAATCGTCAATTTCGATAGTTTCTGAACGGGTGCACAACCCAGAAATTAGAATGCTCATTAAAAAATATTGTGGTACTAGACCTGAAAATGCTCTCAAAAACAAAATTTTGCACAAAGTCACGCATCACATCGTTACGAAGGGACCACCTGTTATAAGTAAACCACGAAGGTTGTCTCCAGAAAAATTGGCAATAGCGAAAAAGGAATTCCAATTTCTTTTAGATGTCGGTATATGCAGGCCTTCAAAAAGTAGCTGGGCCTCTCCTCTTCACATGGTCCTTAAAAAAAGTGGAGACATTAGGGCATGTGGGGACTACCGGGGTCTTAATGCCGTCACGGAACCAGATCGATACCCTATTCCACATATTCAAGATTTCAGCCATGACTTGAACGGTTGCAAAGTTTTTTCTACGCTAGACTTGATACGTGCTTACCACCAAATTCCTGTCGAGCCCAAAGACATTCCTAAGACTGCCATATGCACGCCTTTCCGTCTCTTCGAATTTACACGGATGACATTCGGGCTAAGGAATGCTTCGCAGTCGTTTCAACGTTTCATTCACTCCATCACACGCGAGTTCGATTTCTGCTTCGCGTACATTGACGATGTTTTGATAGCTTCCGCTACTGAAAGTGAACACATTAAACATGTCGAGGCAATTGTACTTAAACTAAATGAAGTTGGTCTCGTTGTGAATCTAGACAAAAGCGTTTTTTCAAAACCATCCGTAGATTTTCTTGGGCACACCATCGATGCCAATGGTATTCGGCCAACACAAACAAATTTGAGCCCGCAAACCATCAAAGACTTGCGCAGATTTCTTGGGATGATAAATTTTTACCGCCGATTTGTTCCGAAAGCGGCTCAATCACAAATTCTTTTAAACAAATACCTTGAAGGTAGTAAAAAGAAAAATGATAATCGAAAAATTGATTGGACTCCTCAGTCACTAAAAGCCTTCCATGAATGCAAAGCACAGTTGAGTAACGCTACGATACTTGCGTTTCCCGTTCGCAACGCTGAATTAGCACTCGTTGTCGACGCATCAGACTCTGCTATTGGAGCAGTTGTCCAACAAAAACTAAAATCTAACTGGCAACCTCTTAGTTTTTATTCGGCTAAACTTAGTAAATCGGAGCATAAATACAGTACGTATGACAGAGAATTATTGGCAGCTTACGATGCAATCAAACATTTTAACACTTATTGGAAGGTAGAGATTTCACGCTCTACACCAACCATAAGCCACTTACCTATGCCTTGCGTCAGAATTCCGAAAAAGCAACTCCTAGGCAGCGTAGGCATTTGGATCTAATTGCTCAATACACGAATGATATCAGATACTTGCCTGGGGAACAAAACGTGGTTGCGGATGCATTTTCGAGAATGCACGAATTATCAATTCCTGAAAGTATAGATTTCACCGAAATCGCAAAAGAACAAGAAGATGACCAAGAGTTGAAAAATATGATTGAGTCTAACTCTTCTGTGAAGATTAAAGCTTTTCCATTAAAAGGGTCAGAAAAATCGTTATTTTGCGACGTGTCAACTGATAAAACACGACCATTTATTCCAAAGCGTTTTCGCAAGTTAATTTTTGAAAAAGTTCACAACTTATGTCACCCGGGTGTTCGAGCTACTGTTAACGAAATGCGCCACAAATACATTTGGTCGTCCATGAATAAAGATGTTCGATCTTGGGCAAGAAATTGCATTCCATGCCAACGCTCAAAGGTGGGTAGACATATGGTCACTCCCGTTGGTTCCTTTTCAGAAACCTCTGATCGTTTTGATACCATTCACTTGGATATTATAGGCCCCCTACCGACTTCCGAAGATTTCCGGTATTGTCTTACCCTAATTGATCGCTACACACGATGGCCTGAAGCCATTCCGCTGGTCGATATTAAGGCGGAGACAGTTTCCGAAGCAATCTGCCGAGAATGGATTCCTCGGTTCGGAGTTCCCTCTACGATTATTACTGATCAGGGAAAACAATTCGAATCCAAGTTATTGGAAGAGTTAGGTAAATCCCTGGGTTTTAAGTGGAACCGAACGACATCGTATCACCCACAAGCCAATGGGATGATCGAAAGATGGCACCGCACTCTTAAAGCCGCCATTATGTGTTACCAAAATCAGCAATGGTCGAAAACCCTACCATGGATTTTGTTAGGTTTGAGAACCGCGCTTCGTGAAGACCTCAAAACTTCTTCAGCCGAATTGGTTTAAGGAAAACTCTTAGGCTACCACATGAATATTTTCAAGCTAGGAAAGTTGAACTACAAACAGAACTTGCAAACCGTTTGCGGCAGCACTTTAACGAAGTGCGCCCAGTTCCTGCGTCCAATCATGCCGTCTCCAAGCCTTTCATTTTCAAAGACATTATGTCTTGTGAGTACGTCTTCCTACGCAATGATACAAGTTTTGATAAGCTCAAGAGAGCATTTTGTAGGCACTTGATGGAACAATAACATCTTAGAATATAAAGATAAAACACTTGTATTTTTGTTCCACGGTTTATAAAACTTTTTATTTTAATAATTTGGCCGACGCGTTTCGTCTGGTTAGGACATCCTCAGGGCACTGATTATACATTTTAAAAACAAACTTGTGCAAAGCTCAATGGTTAATGAGAATGAAGTGTAGTAATTTAATTTTTATAAAGAAAATTAAAGATTGAAAAAACAAAAATTAACGACATGAAAATTATAAATTAAACAACATTATTTGTTAAAAGAAAAATAAATAAATTATTTTAAAAGTGGACTATTGTTACATAGGTCTATTTGGCAATTTAAAATATTAAGCGTCTTGTGTCTATTTATTTCTAAAATCTCGTACTTATCAAGTACGCGTCCGGAAGGTAAAGAGTGTAGAAGTTCTATATCGTCTATAGAACAAACATGTCCAGAGTCTTTGAGGTGCTGTGAAAGGCCTGAAGTTGGATCCGAGAGCATGGAACCCCTTTGATGTTCAATAAAGCGCGTCTGTAAGGTCCTAGCTGTTTTACCAATATATACACCGTCGCATCCTTTGCATGATATTTTATATACGCCACTTTTTTTAATATCGTCAATTTTGCGTTTAATTTTGTTATTGCATAGGGTTTTTTGAAGGGTGTGATCACTCTCCCAACGAGTTGGACCTTCTTGGGTTAGGTTTGAACTTTGCTTTTGTACCTAACCAAAAGTCACGAGACCTGACCAACCTAGCTGTGTACACTGATGCTGCAATACCCGATGACTATCTTCAATGCAGAATAGAGTGTGCGAAAATCATCAACAAAGAGAATGCAAACTTTTCGTTCAACCAACAACGAGCTGTTCTACCAAAGACAATAAAAGATGTTAAATTGAAAATCAATGACAATAATCTTGTATTATCGAAAGCAGATAAAGGAAATTCAATATCAGTACTACCGAAGGAGGTGTATATACAAAAAATGCAGAGTTGTTTAGATGAAATGCAACTCGTAGAATTGACATCTGATCCAACAATAAAGTTTAATAGGCAAGTGTATGAAGGTATTAACGCATCGAGTTTGGTTTTTGATCAGAATGAGAAGTTTTCTCTTAAAAATCCTAACCCCTCCATCCCAACATTGTATGGTCTGCCTAAATTACATAAGGCTAATGTACCAGTACGTCCGGTTTCCTCTTCTTTTAACGCGCCCTCACAGAAGTTAGGCAAAAAACTTTCAAACATTTTGCCAAGTATTTTAGAATTCAAACCTAAATACTCCGTTAAAAATTCAATGAGTTTCATTGATAAAGTGAAAGATTTAGTTTTGCCTTCAAATGGTAAGCTTGTTTCTTTTGACGTTAAAAGCTTATTCTCATCGATTCCAACCGACAAATTAAAGGTAATACTTAAAGAATCTTGTTCGTTGCGTATTCAAGATATCGAGAAGTGTAAGCAAATTGAAAGGCTTGCTGCATTATGCATTGATCAAAACTATTTTGAATTTAATGGGAAGATGTACACACAAACATCTGGCTTAGCAATGGGATCGTCGTTTTCACCTTTTGGAGCTGAGTTGTACATGGATAACTTTGAGCAAAGAATGTTTGCTTTAAAAAATACTGTTTTAAAACATATATTTCTGTGGATTCGTTATGTGGATGACATCTTCTGTATTTGGACAGGTACTCATCGGAACCTCATCATATTTCAAAATGAGATCTTAAATAAAATTGATGATAAAATTCAGTTCACAATTGAATATGGGCCCAATGAGCTAAACTTTTTGGATTTGACTATATCTGTTGTAGGATGTAAATTGGAATTCAACATTTTTAGAAAAGAATCAAGCACTGATATGATTATTCCAATGTCTTCGGCCCATACTTGGAGCACAAAAATTGCAGCTTTCCACTCTATAGTGGACAGGTTATTAAAAGTGCCACTTAATAAAAAGAATTACTGCAAGGAACTTTGTACTATCCTTCACATTGCAACACAAAATGGATACCAAAAACAAGTGGTTTTTAATATTCTGCGTCAGAAATCTCACCGTTATGCAATTCAGTCCACATTCCCTATAACCAAAGAAACAGGAGATACAAATTGGCGGAAAATCCCTTATGTCCCTACCGTATCAGAAAAGTTGATACCGTTTCTTTCGGTAGCTAAAATAAAACTGGCCTTTTTTAGTGATCACACCCTTCAAAAAACCCTATGCAATAACAAAATTAAACGCAAAATTGACGATATTAAAAAAGTGGCGTATATAAAATATCATGCAAAGGATGCGACGGTGTATATATTGGTAAAACAGCTAGGACCTTACAGACGCGCTTTATTGAACATCAAAGGGGTTCCATGCTCTCGGATCCAACTTCAGGCCTTTCACAGCACCTCAAAGACTCTGGACATGTTTGTCCTATAGACGATATAGAACTTCTACACTCTTTACCTTCCGGACGCGTACTTGATAAGTACGAGATTTTAGAAATAAATAGACACAAGACGCTTAATATTTTAAATTGCCAAATAGACCTATGTAACAATAGTCCACTTTTAAAATAATTTATTTATTTTTCTTTTAACAAATAATGTTGTTTAATTTATAATTTTCATGTCGTTAATTTTTGTTTTTTCAATCTTTAATTTTCTTTATAAAAATTAAATTACTACACTTCATTCTCATTAACCATTGAGCTTGGCACAAGTTTGTTTTTAAAATGTATAATCAGTGCCCTGAGGATGTCCTAACCAGACGAAACGCGTCGGCCAAATTATTAAAATAAAAAGTTTTATAAACCGTGGAACAAAAATACAAGTGTTTTATCTTTATATTCTTAGATGTTATTGTTCCATCAAGTGCCTACAAAATGCTCTGTTGAGCTTATCAAAACTTGCGAAACCCACAAATTAATTGTGTTTTATAAACGTCTCATTATACAATTTAAATCAACGTGCAATCACATATGGTTCAATACAATTTGCAGAAAGAAGAATATTTTCCCGAACTATATCACAATCAAAACTAATTCCATCTCCAGAGTGAGTAGAATGGCTTTGTATAGGGCCAAAAAGTTGTGGATATCTGAGGAATTAAAAAGGTTTTATCGCAAAAGAGACAATATCAGTTTTCATTTGAAAGTTATTCACTCTGAATTAGCTTTTCGATTACATTTCATTCAATTTTCTATTTTACAAGAAGAAGCTCATACTAATGCTATTGAAATTTCACACAAACAATACACTCGCCAAAAGTCCAAAATAGAAAACCTTTGTTCTAAGGTAGTTAATTACAACAACAAAGCTACTCACAACGGCGGAGCCAACACATTCCCTTTTCAAGCACGAGTGGTAAATATGTCCAAAGTTCAATTCTCTCCCAACGAGTTGGACCTTCTTGGGTTAGGTTTGAACTTTGCTTTTGTACCTAACCAAAAGTCACGAGACCTGACCAACCTAGCTGTGTACACTGATGCTGCAATACCCGATGACAATCTTCAATGCAGAATAGAGTGTGCGAAAATCATCAACAAAGAGAATGCAAACTTTTCATTCAACCAACAACGAGCTGTTCTACCAAAGACAATAAAAGATGTTAAATTGAAAATCAATGACAATAATCTTATATTATCGAAAGCAGATAAAGGAAATTCAATATCAGTACTACCGAAGGAGGTGTATATACAAAAAATGCAGAGTTGTTTAGATGAAATGCAACTCGTAGAATTGACATCTGATCCAACAATAAAGTTTAATAGGCAAGTGTATGAAGGTATTAACGCATCGAGTTTGGTTTTTGATCAGAATGAGAAGTTTTCTCTTAAAAATCCTAACCCCTCCATCCCAACATTGTATGGTCTGCCTAAATTACACAAGGCTAATGTACCAGTACGTCCGGTTTCCTCTTCTTTTAACGCGCCCTCACAGAAGTTAGGCAAAAAACTTTCAAACATTTTGCCAAGTATTTTAGAATTCAAACCTAAATACTCCGTTAAAAATTCAATGAGTTTCATTGATAAAGTGAAAGATTTAGTTTTGCCTTCAAATGCTAAGCTTGTTTCTTTTGACGTTAAGAGCTTATTCTCATCGATTCCAACCGACAAATTAAAGGTAATACTTAAAGAATCTTGTTCGTTGCGTATTCAAGATATCGAGAAGTGTAAGCAAATTGAAAGGCTTGCTGCATTATGCATTGATCAAAACTATTTTGAATTTAATGGGAAGATGTACACACAAACATCTGGCTTAGCAATGGGATCGTCGTTTCCACCTTTTGGAGCTGAGTTGTACATGGATAACTTTGAGCAAAGAATGTTTGCTTTAAAAAATACTGTTTTAAAACATATATTTCTGTGGATTCGTTATGTGGATGACATCTTCTGTATTTGGACAGGTACTCATCGGAACCTCATCATATTCCAAAATGAGATCTTAAATAAAATTGATTATAAAATTCAGTTCACAATTGAATATGGGCCCAATGAGCTAAACTTTTTGGATTTGACTATATCTGTTGTAGGATGTAAATTGGAATTCAACATTTTTAGAAAAGAATCAAGCACTGATATGATTATTCCAATGTCTTCGGCCCATACTTGGAGCACAAAAATTGCAGCTTTCCACTCTATGGTGGACAGGTTATTAAAAGTGCCACTTAATAAAAAGAATTACTGCAAGGAACTTTGTACTATCCTTCACATTGCAACACAAAATGGATACAAAAAACAAGTGGTTTTTAATATTCTTCGTCAGAAATCTCACCGGTATGCAATTCAGTCCACATTCCCTATAACCAAAGAAACAGGAGATACAAATTGGCGGAAAATCCCTTATGTCCCTACCGTATCAGAAAAGTTGATACCGTTTCTTTCGGTAGCTAAAATAAAACCGGCCTTTTTTAGTGATCACACCCTTCAAAAAAACCTATGCAATAACAAAATTAAACGCAAAATTGACGATATTAAAAAAAGTGGCGTATATAAAATATCATGCAAAGGATGCGACGGTGTATATATTGGTAGAACAGCTAGGACCTTACAGACGCGCTTTATTGAACATCAAAGGGGTTCCATGCTCTCGGATCCAACTTCAGGCCTTTCACAGCACCTCAAAGACTCTGGACATGTTTGTTCTAAAGACGATATAGAACTTCTACACTCTTTACCTTCCGGACGCGTACTTGATAAGTACGAGATTTTAGAAATAAATAGACACAAGACGCTTAATATTTTAAATTGCCAAATAGACCTATGTAACAATAGTCCACTTTTAAAATAATTTATTTATTTTTCTTTTAACAAATAATGTTGTTTAATTTATAATTTTCATGTCGTTAATTTTTGTTTTTTCAATCTTTAATTTTCTTTATAAAAATTAAATTACTACACTTCATTCTCATTAACCATTGAGCTTTGCACAAGTTTGTTTTTAAAATGTATAATCAGTGCCCTGAGGATGTCCTAACCAGACGAAACGCGTCGGCCAAATTATTAAAATAAAAAGTTTTATAAACCGTGGAACAAAAATACAAGTGTTTTATATTTATATTCCGCATTGATACAGTTCGAGCCTCTCTTCAGCAGCCTTACGATGGACCTTTTAAAGTAGTCAAACGAGGACATAAGAACTTTTCAATTGTAGTAGAAGGGAAAACGGTCAACGTCAGTGTTGATCGACTCAAGCCAGGATTTTTAGAGAATCCTGAACCTTCAAGCGACTATTCCGAACCTATTAAACTTTCAAGTCAGGTAGCTCTGACTAAAAAGAGAGTAGCTTTTGCCGAAGACGATCTGCCTACAGACCAAGTAATCTCAACTAAAACAAGTGAAAACCAACGAAAGACTACAAGATCAGGCAGACTTATCAGGCAACCCACAAGGTATCGTGTCCCGTGACCTGGCCACTAAGGAGGGGGTACTGTGGCAGCACTCATGCTTACCAATCAAACGCCCTTACGAATCGCACTGTCTAAACCCGTCGATAATATCACTATAGTTCGCTGGCTGAGAACTATAAGGTTGTTTGTCGACCAAAATGAAGAAAATGAGTTTTATATACCAAAATTTTCGTAATTTTAGCGGCTTTCAGATAGAACAAAAAAGAAAAATTAAAAAAATTGCTGGCAACACTACAGCCAAAACATAGAACATAGAACTTTCATTGAATTTGCACTATTATTCAGTACTATAGGGTTCTATGTTCAACATAGAACCTTTAACGTACTTTTTGTCACACAAGAAACAAACGCGTTAAAGTTACATAGAACTTTCTTGCACAAAATTAATTCACATAGAACCTTTTTGAAATCAAAATACTTTTTGATTAAAGCAAAAATTCCTACGTTTTTTTTAACAATAAGACATAGAACTTTCTGTCAATGATTTAATGTGCATTTTTTCAGTGATTTGTGGACTATTTTACTTGAGAAAAATATATTTATATTGATTTTTCTTTATTTTTTTAATATAAAAACATCAATCAAACGCAATTTAGGTCTTTTTTTAGGATAAATGCTTTTTTCTCCATACAAAAACATCTCCCATATAATGTCTTCAGTACTAAAAGGTTCTATGTTGTACAAAGAACCTTTTTCGGAATTTTAATCAACTTTTTCTCAACAAAGTTCTATGTCGTTTTTTTAAATGCTTGTAAAATCATCTAAAGTGATTAAATTAACAATTTTTTAATGATTTTATGACTTTTTGATGGTTCTTTATCATATTGCATCAATACTTTACTGATATCTAACTGTTTAATGCAAAAACCAGCCCTCTAAAACTTTGAAGGCGATTATCTCGTAAAAAACTTTTTTTACATGCAACCTTATAGTTCTCGGCCAGCGAGTTCTTGTGCAACGAAAGATCAGATTTCCTTTTTATCATTCTTTTTTGGTTCATTCTTTCTTTTTCCGCTGGTGACGCAACGTGGTTCGTGGTGTGGCTCGAGGTTAGTTTTTAACTCGTATCGAATTATATAAAAATCGAATTTTGTTAAATAAATTAAGTTAATTGTAATAAATAAATTGTCAAAAATACAAAAGGAAACGTTTTAAATCATTTTTCCAAATACTGTATGTGGATAGAAGAAAGAGATTAATCTGTTTTCTAGCTACAATACATGTTCTATAATCACTGTCAGTACCTGTGTTAGAGGATTTAAACAGTTTAAGTCCTTTTGAGTGGAGCCCCCTAATTTTGCCACCTGATATCCAGGGTTCTTGAATTAGGGCAATGTCTATTTGTCTACTCTCCATGAGGTAGACCAGGTTGGCACTGGCAGCTTTACTATGATGAAGATTTATTTGTAAAAATTTCATGATAAGTTATTAACTACCACCTCCTTATTTACCTGTTTTTTCTTATTGGCTATGAACCTAAGCTTGCATCGGTTTGTACCAACGCGCACTTTGTAGCCAATTTTCCGCAGAAGTGGCATCGATTTGTGGCTTAGACTCACAATCACTTCGGTGCCATCTTTGGTTGGTTCGTTAACCGGAACAACCTCCCAATTCTGGCTGAGTTGTTCGGTGTTCAGGGACTTGAGGTTCCGCTCTATCCGGTCTCTTGGTATCACGGGTCCCTTAAGTGTCAGCACTGCCTTTGGCCTGCTGAGTTCGCTGATTTCCTTTTTACTGTACTGATTAGTCGAAGGTCAGCGTTCGGCCAAGGAGCTTCGGTCTTCTCTCGGAGCCATGTGAGAGTGTTACCGTCTTCACATGTCATCACCTTGAATCCGTGGACAGTGCCTAGGCTACCGAAGTGTGGCGGAGGCCTGTTCTTGACGATAGGCTCGTTTACCCCGTTCAGAATTCAAAGTTCTATCAGTTGCCATTGATCATCCGTCAGTCGGCGTGAGTTTCCTTGAAGGGTTGCCAAAGTCTGCAATCGCAGTCTGTTGGACCTCCATGGTCAACCGGGAGAATTTGGCTTTCTTCTTCTTGTTCCCCGGTGAGGGAACAGCTGGTGACGTAGTGTCGTCGTGCCTAGCTCTTTTGAAACCACTTGCAGTTGGGCGAGAGATAGACGGAGGCAAGAGGCCGTCCTTTCCTACCTTCACCTTTCCTTGAGCAGTCCTCAAGTTCGGCTTGTCCTGAGTTAGTCTGTCCGTACATGTATTATCCGTCCGTGACGGATTGTCGTCTAGCCAAGCTTGGTTGGACGTAATCGCAGTTGGGCGAGAGTCAGGCGGAGGCAAGAGGCCTTCCTTTCCCTTCTTCACCGTCCTTTCAGCAGTCTTCAAGTTCGGCTTGTCCTTGGTTCGTCTGTCCGTACCCATGCTTAATGTCGTGGTCGATAGTCTCTGAGTGGATCTATCCAGGGCTAGCTTTTCCTTGGCCGTTAAGGATTCAGGATTCCTCTTACCTAGCCGCCGGATGATCCTCTCAGCGTTCCGATTTTGCCTGCGGAGTACTTGCTTATCGTCCAGGAGACCCTTCACCTTGCGCTTGCGACGCTCAGCTCGGGCCTCCAAAACAGTCTTCACGGAGTCCATTGTTGAGTCGGTCGGTTTGCAATCCTCTGGCTGAGAAGAGGTGGACGCATCCGGACTGCATTCAGGGTTCTGAGCCCGAACGCAATCCGAGTGCGACTCCTCTAACTCATCCACTCCCGTGGTTACCTCCCCACCTTCCAATATGCAATATGCACCGCACAACGGCTGGTTGATGGTTTGGATGGACCAGGAGCTGGTTCATGCATCTTGTCTTTTGTCGTGTCAGTATTTGCATGCACAGCTGATAAGGCCGTCCCTTTCCTAACCTGGGATTTACCGGCAGGGGGTTTGGGTGGTCCCATCAGCGTATTCGCGTTTGTGTCTTCCACAGAAGTAGCCTTCGCCGGTGTTAGGACAAGAGGCCCAACTTCCATTGCAGACTCCTTCTGTAGCAGCGCACGTGCGTTATGCAATCGTTTGCGTTCCAGTTCCGTAAGTTCTTCCCAACTCCTTGTGCCAAGTCGTTCGATCACTCTTCTACAGTTGCGATATTTACTCCGCACTGAAGAAGTTGAAAGCCGTGAGATGTTGGAGCTGGCAACAGAACAGGAATTACTGATGTCGTCAGTGTCAACTGTTATGATGCTGGCCCCATCATCCACAACGAGATTGGCAAAGGGGTTGAGAAGAAGGTCTTCCTCTTCCTCAGTCATTTCCGTTCTTGTGTCGTTCTTGTCTTTATTGTAAATGTTTTTTGTCACTGGCGACTTCTCCCCTCGTTCGTTTCGAGGGGCCAAGCCCACGCCACGCCGGCAGCCGCGACTTCTACCGACGCACAGTGGGCTCAAAAGCAAATCTAGCGGGTCAAAAATCCAAATCTTTGTAAACGAGTGGTGTGTGTGTCCGTATATTATTTAAACACCTAAATAGCCTAGCAGGTGCCAAATAGAGAGAATAGTTATTTCATGGTTATGTGGACAATTAAATATTTTTAAAAGACAAGAAAGACACAGAAATAATGATGAAATGATGTCTCAATGCCAGTTTTTGGACTAAATTATGGTTTGAACATAGGTAAAACTATATTAGCTAACATTATGTTGACCTCAGAGATATTTTCCACTGATAATTTTTCACTTTTATCCCAAGAATTTGGACCACTGTCGTCAAATAGCCTGTAAGATGTTATGTTTTACTTTTTCGAAAACGGGCAAAAACGGGCAGATGAAATATAAAAATATATTATCTATATTAATCCTGGAACTTAGTTTAAGTTCAATCCTTTTGTACAGGTTTGTACAGAAAAAGTTGCAGCCTACAGAATAAATGCTTTATCAATTTTTTTCTTACTAATAAAATAAATGCCATGGTTCGTTTAGTTAAAACACCATAAATCATAAATAAACAAAATTACTAACCTTCTTAAATATAGTACATTTGGGAATAATAACAAAAAAGTTCATAACTTTTCAAACAAATAAGAGGTAAACAAAGTCCTACCATCATTAAATATTGAACGAACAATGACTGAATGATGTGTCTGCAATTAACGGTATTATTGCTTGAAAACTAAAGACTTCTGTCAATTAATTTTACTCTATTCATTGTCTCTGACATGTGTACAATCAACCTTTGTACTACCTGCCCTGATATAAAATGCATATTTTTTGGACTTTTGACCCGCTAGATTCGCTTTTGAGACCACTGTGCGACGGTTTAGCGTATATCCCCGCTAGTTTGTTTTCTGTTTTGTGTGTCTTGTCCATGGTTTTTACGTTGTGGGTTCCTCTTAGTTGGCTTAGAATCCTCAGCTGTCCAGCTGCGGACCTCCTGATCAGTCTATTCGTTTGTACTAACTGTTCGTGACGTATTGTCGTCTAGCCTAGCTTGGTAGAACGTACTCGCAGTTGGGTGAGAGCCAGGCGGAGGCAAGAGGCCGTCCTTTCCTTTCTTCACCTTTCCTTGAGCAGTCCTCAAGTTCGGCTCGTCCTGAGTCTGTCCGTACTCGTGTTAACCGTCTTCAAGCAGATCTAAGAAATTCACAGCTGGCCAGCTGAAAACCTAAACGTAAGCCTCCCCACCACTACAAGGTGGAAACCCGTCGAGGAGGTAAATCAACCATATCGGTTGATTAATTTTTTTTTCGAATGAGCTTCAGTGGAGTGAAAAGCCGATGTACATAAAAAAAATAAATCAACCATATGGGTTGATTAATTTTTTTTTGTGTACATCGGCTTTTCTCTCCACTGAAGCTCATTCGATGCCAACTAAAAATACCCAACGTGGATTTAAACCGTGTGGAGAAGACTATATAAAACTATATGCCACTGGAAGACGATACGTCGCAGTTCATTCGTTTTTTTTTTATAAGTCCGTTCAGTATTCGATAAACGTACTTAGCTGAGTACGTTTTACTGCCGCATAAACGTGCGTCGTCGTGTGAAAGGCTCTATGGAAAATATATACGCCACTGCTCATTCGCACGGATTTATACTACAAAAAATCGTGCGGTACAATCTCGAGTGAACCAGGCCTAAGGAAATTAGCATAGGAGATCTATAGCCCTATTCTCCTCATCACCACTGATACCTCACAAGTCACAAGAAGTGGTGAAACTGATTTTGTGACTTTTTCGTATTTCCCCCTAAAGCATAGTTTACAGTTCCGATGCGAAAAAAAAACAGAATTTTCAAAACGATTTTCCACCTATTCTGCGCACCAAGTTGAATAATATTCAAAGCGAAAAACGTTTGCTTTGGCCTAAACCACCCATTGAGTCATTAATTTACCCTTAATTGACTAGCTATAGGCCTAAAAATGGAAAATAATTATTTTTGGATGCGAAAACCATTTGCATGCAAATAATGCCTTGAGGTGAATAAATTTTTTTTTCGGAAGTATAAAAATAAAAATAAAAAAAAAAAATATTTTATTCACCAGACTTTTTTTCGCATGCAAATCAATTGCCGGTCCATTGTTTTGCATGACATTCCATGACAGCATAGTTTTTCTTTTTGCATGAAACTGTAAACCAATCATGCAAACAAATAATTTTACATTTCACCTCAATTATTTTTGACATGCGAGAATATTTGCATAGATTTTTTTTTGCGCACGGGAACTGTAAACTAGGCTTTAGGTCACAACTTGTGAGAGTGAGAGTCATAAAAACAACCGAAACTGTGATCTCCTCCAGAGCAGGTCACAACTCATAATTTACTTGAGTTTCTACTAATCATTGAATTATATTTTTTCTAAGGAGGCGTTATGTTCTCTGTGCGAAAGAGAACAAAATGTATGCATTCTTTCATTTCTTAAGCTAGGTACACAGTTCCTTGAAGAAAAAAAACTAAATGTATTTCTTATGGGAGCGCTTTTTGCGAAAAAAAAAGTTTTTTAACGTTTAAATTTTTTTATCGAACTGTGAACTACCCAAGGAAAACAAATTTTATATTCACCACGAAATTTTTTCGTACGAAACAATGTCACTGACATTCTTTTTCCGAAAAAAATGCGTTTTGGCATTTGTGTTTGTTTTTTCATAGATCAGTCTCATTGAGATTTTTTTTTTGAGAACTGTAAGCTGACGACGAATAAAAAAAAAATTTTACACCACGGAAATTTTTTCCTTGTCGAAAATATTTTTTTTTCTCGCCTCGAAGAATTTTTTTACTCAAAAGAACTGTATACTTAGCTTTAAGCAAAAAAATAGGACAAAGGTGCGATATTATTTTGCTTTGTATTTATGAGACAGATAAACTGAATACATATTGTGGGTGTGTTGGTTGAGTTCGTTGCGATTACTTGTACAGTTGTTTATGTGTGCGCTCATTGGTGAAGAAGCTACCAACAAAATGCTGTGGTGAATTTCGTTGTGAGTTTTCTTGTGACTACTAGGGGGAGAATACCAAAATTTTATCACTCACAACAATCCTCACAAGGAGTTGTCACAAGAGCTTGTGACTTGTGATTCCTCACAAGGGGGAGAATCGGGCTACTAGTGTTAGTAAAAGATGACACAGGTCATAAGTTAGATAGTAGATACAAGGGTCCCTTTAGAGTAGAAAGTATAGATAAGAACAATAATTATAGTTTAGCACCTAACAACACAGACAATGACAAATTAAAAAAAAAAACAAATAAGTTAAAATATTGAAATACACAAAAACAGCCTAAAACCTATAGACTAAAATTTTATGTTCAATACACATCAACCGTTACATATATTAAGCCGTGTGCCAATTGCGTTAAAATCCTGGTTAAATTTGATCCCGTGGCTAAATTTTGACATTACTGAGGTGAATATAGGCGTCAAAATTAAACCTGCTCAGGAGCTCGTTAAAATTTTAGCCGGTGGTTAATTTTTGACATGTCTATGGGTGCGTTCGGCTGCATATCTTAAACGATCCGGATTTGTTTGTGTTGTTGTCATCCCTTGTAAAAAAAACAGCTGATGTCAGCTAATACAAAAACAACTTAGGCTAGGACCGCACTTGCGATTTTCAGTCGGTGCGATTAAAAAATCGGGATCGCAACTTATAATTGCCATGCACTCACTTGCGGCTATCTATCGCGCGATTTTTAAGTCGCAAGGAATAAAACATTAAGCTTTTTATATGAATGCACGCACATGCGACTTTTTAATTTTGCGACAGAAAGAACGCTCAAAAAATACACTAGTCAACAATATTAAAGGAACAAATTTTTTTCAATTTTTGTTAGCGTTTTTTGAAGAGCTGTATCTTTGTGACGAGTGGTCGTATTGAGTTGAAATAAAAAGCATTTTACAGCTTTATGTTTTTTGTTTCGAGATTTTTTGCAAACAAATTTTTTTGAAGTACCGTTATTGCGTTATTGCAAGAAATGAGACGAGACAACAAAATTATTTTGTTTTTATTTTTTTTTTAAGGTCCTCATTTCTATGGATACATTTTTTTGAGTCAATTAAATGTCATGATCAGATACCTTGTTTGTTCAGCTTCAATTCAGTTTTTTTTGTTGTTTTCGTACGATTTTTTTTGACATGGTTTATCTGAGTTTGAATGAAAAAAGATACTTTTACCCTTGATTACCAATATCTCAGCAAATAATGACGTTATAAAAAATTCAAAGACAGTTTTGGAAATTTGAAAAAGCGTTTTACAAGATTTTTTATGATTTTGTAGAAATTTTTTTTTACCGTTCACCGTTAGTTTAAAAAAAGTACTAAAAACCGACGTTTTGTGGTCTTTTCGTAAATGTTTTTTTTTCGTTGCAAATATTGATTGCATGGCTTGCGTTGGTATGCAAATTTATAGACTTTTAAATCATCAATATTCTTGTAAATTTTCAAATTGATTCATCGAACCGTTTTTCCTCACCAAAACTTCAAAGTCTTACAAACCAGGTAAAGGAATAAATTGTGGTGTTCCTAAACAATGCGAAGTTGTCATCAAAATGACAAGAAAACCGCAATTCCATTGGATTTTTTTTTCACAGTTTTGCATTAGTTAGATACTTTTTTTGAATGGAAATGAAAAAAAAATTACATTTTTCAAAAAAAAAAAAAATTTTAAAAATCAAGTTTTTTTGTTTGAAAATTTTTTTAAATTATTTTTTTTAGTTTTTTGTTTAATGTACTTTTTATTTCATTTCAATTCAAAAAAGTATCTAACTAACGCAAAACTGTGAAAAAAAATCCACTGGAATTGCGGTTTTCTTGTTATTTTGATGACAACTTCGCATTGTTTAGGAACAACACAATTTGTTCCTTTACCTGGTTTGTAAGACTTTGAAGTTTTGGTGAGGAAAAACGGTTCGATGAATCAATTTGAAAATTTACAAGAATATTGATGATTTGAAAGTCTATAAATTTGCATACCAACGCAAGCCATGCAATCAATATTTGCAACGAAAAAAAAAGATTTACGAAAAGACCACAAAACGTCGGTTTTTAGTACTTTTTTTAAACTAACGGTGAACGGTAAAAAAAAAAAATTTCTACAAAATCATAAAAAAATCTTGTAAAACGCTTTTTCAAATTTCCAAAACTGTCTTTGAATTTTTTATAACGTCATTATTTGCTGAGATATTGGTAATCAAGGCTAAAAGTATCTTTTTTCATTCAAAAAATATAAAAACAAAATAATTTTGTTGTCTCGTCTCATTTTTTGAAATAACGCAATAACAGTACTTCAAAAAAATTTGTTTGCAAAAAATCTCGAAACAAAAAACATAAAGCTGTAAAATGCTTTTTATTTCAACTCAATACGACCACTCGTCACAAAGATACAGCTCTTCAAAAAACGCTAACAAAAATTGAAAAAAAATGTGTTCCTTTAGGCTAGGACCGCTAGAAATAGAACACGTGAATTTTAATAAGAATGAACGCACATGCGACCTGGAAATCGCGACGATTAAAAGTCGAAAATTTGTTCCATTTTTCTGGCGATGCGATTGTCGAAAGTTAAAATGAAACAAACGGACTTAGATGGTTGTGCTCGCACTTGCGATTCAAAATAGCGCGACTAAAAAATCGTAGTCGCAACTAGAAAAAATTATACACGCACTTGCGATTTTCAAACGTACGATTATTTAGCCGCAAGAAATGAGACACATGGTTTTAAATGTGAATGCACACATATGCGACTTTAAAATCGCAGCGATTAAAAAAATGGAACCAGATCTATTTTTTGAGCGTTTTTTCTATCGCGAAATTAAATAAACGCATGTGCGTGCATTCATATTAAAAGCTTTATGTTCTATTTCTTGCGACTAAAAAATCACGCGATAGATAGCCGCAAGTGCGTGCATGGCAATTATTTGTTGCGACACCGATTTTTTAATCGCACCGACTGAAAATCGCAAGTGCGGTCCTAGCCTTAATATTGTTGACTAGTGTAGATCTGGTTCCATTTTTTTAATCGCTACGATTTTAAAGTCGCGTATGTGTGCATTCACATTTAAAACCATGTGTTTCATTTCTTGCGGCTAAATAATCGTACGATTGAAAATCACAAGTGCGTGTATGATTTTTTCTAGTTGCGACTACGATTTTTTAGTCGCGCTATTTTAAATCGCAAGTGTGAGCACAAACATCTAAGTCCGTTTGTTTCATTTTAAATTTCGACAATCGCATCGCCAGAAAAATGGAACAAATTTTCGTCTTTTAATCGTCGCGATTTCTAGGTCGCATGTGCGTTCATTCTTATTCAAATTCATGTGTTTTATTTCTGGCGACTAAACAGTCGCGCGATTGAAATCGCAAATGCGGTCCTAGCCTTAAGGTATCTGTACATTTTTTGGATTATGGATAGCCTATCGTTTAGCCAGCCGAACGTGAGGTATGCTCATGAAGAAGTGAGGAAGATGAATATAAATAAATATTTTATTTTGCTATCATGAAGTCATGAATCCAATCGGGAAAGATGAAAAATTGAAAAATGGAAAAAAAAATAAAATTAAATGAAAGGATTAAGAAATATAGACAAATACCTGATAATAAACGTAAGTATGCACTCAAGAAGAAGTTTGAATAAATCCTTGATAATGCAAAAGAATCAATAATACCTATTTATTGAAAATAATTTTCAGATGATTCATTCATTTTGCAAACTGAATTGTTTGCGAACTTTCATTACTGAAAAAATGCAAGAACAAAACTAATGGGAAGTGAATGCTAAAAAAAATCCCATTTAATCCAATTGACACAGCAAAAACCTTAAATTTTACTCACCCCTATAAAAAGGGATAACATTTAACTGGGATCAAATTTAACCAGAATTTTAACGCAATTTGCACACGGCCTTAAGATAAAAAAAAGTACTATAAATTAAATATTGAAATGTAGGTATATAATTTTACAAATTATGTAACTATAAAAATTATTAAAATTTAATGAACACAAAATGTAAACAAAACAAATGTGCATCAAAATAATGTAAAAGAATGCTCATGCATTGACACTAACAATGTATAAGCATTCTAAAAGAAAAGGGAGGTGTAGTATGGCGAGAATCCAGAACTCAATATTTGCGAGTGTCAGCATGACTCAGTGGCCAACTTAAATAGTGACGATTCATATCATATCGCACCACTTGAATCTTTTCAAGTGCATTGCCCGAGTAATGTATGACACAATTGAGTTCGGGTCTTCTTGCTACGCTTGCACTTTCAACTAAATTGAATTGTGTATAAATATGGTAAAAATGTTATTAAATAAAATCAGTCATTATCCATCAACTTGTCTTTGTTTTAATTTCGTAAATATTACAAGGTTCAATTTATGTCTTTTCATTTGTCTAAACATTCCGCCTTTATTTTCTATTTATTAATCGTTTTCGAATTTGCCACTCACCAAAAAATTGCAAAGCTGTTTTGGGTAAAAAAGGACATTAAGAAATTAATCAAAAAAATGTTCGACTCCAAAAAAAATCAGTCCCTCTTTTTTGTTGCATTTGTCGCACTTAAAAAATCTCTGAGCGTTCAGAGATTATATTTGGTGAGATACGAATATTGATTTTTATAGGTGGGCTTATCGCAATAGGGATCTCCACGAATATATCAATGTCCAGCAGCTAAATCACTTTGAGGGAAAACTTTGGCGGCCGCAAATCTAATTGAATGCAAAATATTGCTTGCAAATGCTTAATAAACAATTATTGATCAATTTCATAAACTATTATCCACAAAAAAGAGCATAAAAGTGGAATAAAAGTGAAATAAAACAATTGGTAACTATAAAACAATAAATATCACAAATATTTTCCCCCAAATTGACATTAAAAATAGAAGGAGATAGCTTGGTAGAAAGCCCCATTGTATGTATTTACTGGGCAAGAGTACGATAACTTAGGCGCCAAGAAATAATAACGGTTTTTTGTGGAACAGTTCAATACAAGCATTTTTTTCTATTGGAGGGGGGGTCTATCTCACCCCGTTTGGGTGGGAGGGGCAATTTCATAAAAACAGTACCAAAAATGTAAAAAAAATATTAAAAAATAACGGTAATACTTACAACAAAGTATGATATCTTTATTTAAAGCCAATACTTTGTTCTATTAGCCAGTTTTTGAATCAAGTGAAATCTATGTATGATTTTTGAAAAAATGAATTTTAAACTCAAAATTTGCGAAAAAAAAACCATAAAAAAAAGGTTTAAAGTGTAATTTATTAAAACTGTAAACTTACATATAATTTTTTTTTCTGAAATTCGTTGCTCTAATTAATTCTTAATCAAAAACTGAAAACTAGATGATTCTATGTCTTCTAGTTTTTGAAAAAATCGATAATTACTATAACTACTTTTGTATGGGATGTTTGTTTTTTGCTTGCTTACGTATTACGGCTGGCGTATAAATAGTGAGGTATCTAGGTAGGTGCGAGGTTGGGTGTATACAAAGTTTCTTTTGCATTTAAAGAATCTGGATTAAGCAAATATATACAAAGCAGTTGAAATGTTCAAAGTATGCATACCCACTTAGATCATAAAAAAAACGAGCAAACATTCGAGTTTTGTACGGTAGTAGTTTTAGTAATTTTCAATTTTCTCAAAAACTAGAAGACATAGAATCATCTTGTTTTCAGTTTTTGATAAAGAATTAATTAGAACAACTAATTTTAGAAAAAAAAAATGATATATAATTTTACAGGTTTGAGAAATTACACTTTAAACCTATTTTTTATGCTTTTTTCTCGCAAATTTTGAGTTTAAAATTCATTTTTTCAAAAACCATGCATAGATTTTACTTGATTTAAAAATAAGCAAGTAGAACGGAGTATTGGCTTTAAAAAAAGTGTAAAACTTACCTGTAAGTATTACCGTTGTTTTTGTATAATTTTTTTTATTCTGTAAGTACTTTTTATGAAAATGCCCCTACTGACCAAACGGGAGGAGATAGACCCCCCCTCCAACAGAAAAAAATTCTTTTATTGAACTGTTCTACTAAAAACCGTTATCATTTCTTGGCGCCTAGGTTATCGTACTCTCCCCATTTACTGTGTTGCGTTCCTACTTTGATATCTCCAAGACTGATAAGTATAATTGAAAGTTATTATATACATAAGTATCTATGGTAGACAATGTAACGTTCTACAAAAATAAATAAGAGTTTAATACGTTGGCACCTATTCTACCTCTATCACACTGTTTTGATGATATTCTGCCTAGCGCCTCTAGGCTTTACTTTTCCCATAGAAATTCGCACAGGAATTTTAAATTTTGCATCCAAAGTTGAATGCCGCCCTTCGCAATATGCCACCCCGGGCCATGGCCCTTATTGCCCCTAGGGTAAATACACCACTACTTATATATAAGTCCTACCAAGTTTTAAAAAAAAGACAACGATCTAGCATTATGTCAAAGTAAATGCAGCTGAACAGAAATATAATGCAAACCTTGTCGTGTAGAACTTCTTCCATCAAGTAAAAGCAAACATTTTTATGAAGTGTCCCAAAACCAATTAATCAGCAAAATCTTTATTCAAACTATTACAGAAACTGTATAAAATATATCTATGGTCTGAAGTTTTTGATACAAATTTTACCTTCTTTACAAGTTATTTCATTTACCCTCTTCTTTATGAATGTGCTTTTACTCATACGTTTCAAATCTCCTTACTGAGAAAGAATCGGCACTCAATCTTTTTTCAAATAATAAAACGAGAGAAATTCTTGTTTTTTTTGGTGCAGGTCTCAGTCATTCCGTCAAGGACCACTGAACGCTAGTAGTCGAAGCCAATCGCATTCCTATGTGAATTCCAGCATTTCAGCCAATCCCCTTCTCCCAAATGACAGTGGTTTGTATTTATTTTGTTATTCTATAACATTTATTTCTTAGTTATCTTTTTTATCAGTTCATTGTAACCGATATTCTTATTAAGTTCCTTATCATTTAGTAAAAAAGTATTTAAAATATCAATTCTAATTTTTGATCCTCAGTGGATTGGGACTCTCGCAATCCTTGCAACACCTCAACGACTCATTTTTTGACGAAGAAATCAACGGATGTCTGGGGTCACCGGAAAGACAATCTTACAGACCACACCCATTCTCAAGTACACATTTCCAAAACATTTGGTTTACTTAATTGTCTTATATTGTTTTATTAAATTTTATTGAAGGTAACAGCAGCCCTGGTGGAGATTTATCAGACGAAGAGCTATGTACCGGAATCGCCAATCTTAGAAGCGGAACACCTACACCGACTGAAACTGGATATGGACCAAATGAATATGCAAAGATCTGTGTCTCCTCTGGACCCCCAATCGTGGAACTCGCCCATGGACGGCAAAGTCAGCAACACAAAAGACCAAGATCAGGTTCATGTGCTTCTCGGCAAATACAATTTAGGTAAAATAACAAAGTTTATTTGATTTAATTTGAGGTACTCAAACATCATTTTTAGTTGTAAAAATTTAGTTTTTGTAAAAAAAAATGCATTGTTTTAATGCTACTATTTTGTTAAATTAAAGTTATTTTGTTTTAAGGTTGCAAATATGATTTATCTTAATTTTTTTCATTGGGGATTATCTTAACTCAAAATAATGCTGAGAAAGCTGATGACAGTTGCCTAAAAACAATAAACCTAGTTTCTATCGATACCGATTGTTTTAGATTTTTTTAAATAATAAATAAAAACAGCATGCTACCATTGAGTTTATATACATAGAGGAATCACGAAATCTTGCTTTAAAACGCCCGAAGGTGTCACCATCACCACATAAACTAAATTGGGATTTTAAAATTTTGTAGAACGCATTGATGGTTAAAAAAAACCAAGCGAAACAAATGGCAGCTCACCAAACACAAGCAACAGAGAACTGGGACCTATATCTCAGATCATACATCACATACATTTCATACAACATACAACATCTTCACACATCATACAATTTTCCGTTTCTCAGATTACATTGGAAGTGTTGTATGATACTTTTGACTGGTGTATGAAGTGTATGATTTTGACATTTCATTAGTATTCAATTTGTTTACGATTTAAATAATTTTTTAGAATGTGAAATTAAAATTATAGATTGTGTCGTACGTAATTGTTCTTAAGGTTCGAGTTATTAGCGTTTATAAACTTTAATTGAAAGCCCAAGTGTGAGAAAAATACTTAAAATTTTTATTTGATTTTCACCTCAAGTTAAATTAAAAAAAAAAAAGATTCATCAGACAGAATTATACAATATTCCAATATTTCCAGTGTAATCTCTGGTCATACATTGTTGTTTGACAGTGGATCATACAACAAATCTGAGAAACAGAAATCATACAACAGAATTGTCAAAATCATACAATGTATGTGATGTATGATCTGAGAAATAGGCGCCAGGTGTACGAGTGGTATTTATTTTTTTTTCTGTCTTTGTTATGTTGTGGCTTGTGTACGCATACTAATGTCGTTTTCCATTGGACGTTCAGAAGCATTCCGAAGCGTTCGGAAGTCTTCTGAAACCATACCAATGGTACAAAAATCCTCTTCTGACGATTCTGAGAAGAGAATTTCGCTTCTCGATTTGAAATCAGAATCGACTCGAGAAGCACTAATACTTTCAAACTCAAACGTCACAATAAACTGCTGTGCAACTTCATATTTAGAATTTAATAAAATAAAATAAACAAATTAAGAAAAAAAAAACAAAAATTATAATTTGTAAGTAAGGGGTAGATTCATTATTGTTTTCAATTTCACTTTTTGTGTTCCAGCAAAAAGTTTCTATTTTATGATTCACCAATATAGAGACACAACTTCAGAATTTAGTAAAAGTAACAAGCACTGTTCCATTGGATTCAGAATGAGTGTCTTCTTGAGTGAAACCAATGGAAAACGACATTACTTATACAGTATCGCTTTTCATTTTCTTTTTTTATAGAGGCGCTTGTGTATATGCGTAGAAAAATATTTAATTTGTGTTATGCATGTGTGCGTTTGAATGTTGATCGATGAAGGTCGATTAAATTCTTGATATTATAGTTCCTTTAGAGATATTTTTATTTTGCTTCTAGCCTGATTCACAATGCGACGAGGAAACGAGACGTGAGCGTGACGAGATCCCGTCGTTGCTGTCAAACGAATTTCAAACAATGAAAGTATATGGAGATATACACAATGAAGCGTTTCTCGTCGTCACGTCACGCCAAGAATTCGAAAAATTGAAAAAAAGACGCGACGAGAGGACGATTTTATTTTTTGACAAGTTATTTACATAATGGAAGTATTTTTTTAAAGAAAAAATACGATAACTTGAAATTAAAAGATCAAGTAATTCCTAATCTGTTGTCCTTAAAGCTTTTTTGGACAATTTTTATTATTTTTAACAAAAGAGTTTTCGTTGTAAAGAATCTCGCCGCATTGTGAATTGGGAAACGATTTTATAACTTGAAAAAGATGACAGCGAATCACGTCACGCTCTCGTCTCGTTTTCCCGTCGCATTGTGAATCAGGCTTCTATTTATTTAGAAATTGGAATCAGAAACTTTTTGACAGTTGCAATTATTTTGTGGAAGGGTAAATTATTAATTACTGCGCACAGAGGTCTATGAACTAAGGCCTAATTTCTAAGTAAAAATAATAAAGTTTTTTTACTTGCGATATGGGTATAGGGCAAGTTTTGTATTCGTGAAAAAAAAATTATTTGAGATAACAGTCCAACACGACATTACGATGATATCTACAGCCTCCTAAACCAATGAAGCGATCATATTCAATTTCTGAACTCTACGCTTTTTGGTGATTCCCTAGAGGGAAATTGAAATTTTCTTATCTCGAAAAACAACGCCATACAACCATTAATAAAAAAAACTGCTGATAAAAAATAAAATGCACGATTGGATCGCACGTACTTGCTCTTATGTTAAAGTTGCTTGGAACTTAAGAACTTTTAAAATATGCAAGTCAATATTAGTGGGGTCGCTTAGCGTCAAATTTCGAGATGATGTGTTTTTGCCGGACAAAAGCACCAAATTTTTTCCAGGTACTACTTAGGTCCATAGCTTAAGATTTAGGGTAGGACCCATCTCGGCGGTCAGCCATCTTGGATTTTATAGCCGCCATTTTGAAATTTAGGTATATTATTAATATCTCGGCTTCTAAATCACTTAGGATCCCAAACTTGGTATCTAGGTATACATTTTTGGGGTCAGGGAATACAACCACATACTTTTCAAATGTTAAAGTTTGCAAATATACGAAGGGGGCATGGGGGTCATGACCCCCTTGCTCCAAGACAATCATATATTATATTTATAGGGTCGGATAATATATATAAACAAGTTTAACATGTATCTGACTAAACTTATCCAAGGAGGGAAATGGGGGGTCACAAACCCCCCCCCCCCCATCAGAGCCCAGGAAAAAGTATAAATAAAAAACAAACTTCATTTAAACACACAGAAGTGCAAAAACTGACTCGACGCGACGTACGGCTAGCCCAAATTATTTCATAACCGTAATGTTACTTTAATATTATTCACGAAGACTGTATGTTTTGTCGTATCGAGTTTTTCTGAAAGAAAAATGAATAAGTTAAATGCAAATACATTTAAGTTAGGTTGTATAAGTATATATTAATAACAAACTATCCAATTATTAAATCGAGTGACAAAAATATTAAATTCTAAGATATAAGGTTGAAAATGAAATAACATGTACATGTAGTACCTCGTGGCATGATGGTTAGTGCGTAGGACTGTCATGCCGAAGGTGTGGATTCGATTCCCAGCCGTGCCACCTAAAAACAGAAATGTTTTATCCGAGGTACTGCCTCTTGTGAGGAACTGACAAATCCTCCAAGAGTATACTTGTCATGAAAAAGTGCTTCTCATTTAGCCGTTCGGACTCGGCAAAAACCTGTAGGTCCCCTCTATTCCTGCCAACTACACGCACTCAGGAATGGTTGTGAGTTGCAAGTCACTAGGCCCTGGTTCTCCACGAGCTGTTGCGCCACCCAATTTATTTATTTATTTATTACATGTACATACATATTAATATATAAAATTTAAATGCAAGAGAAATCACATATGAAAGATGTTGAATTGCATTTATCTACCTATATGGATTGCTTATGTCGTCTTCAAGGATTGACATTTACAAAGATCAGTAAAATTCCAACGAGCAGCTTTGCAAGCATATCTACCAGTGTATCCTTTTTAACTCTTACAATTACATTTCATCAATTCAGTACATGCCTTTGAAGCTATAGGTAATGTGTTTCATATAGAAACCCATGATCCACCTTCTTCTTTCTGAGTCCAGTCCCAGCCTTCCAGACTAGGAGCTCACTGTTGAATGTGTTCACTGGTACATCATACTCCTGCCTGATATATACAGCCCACTTTGAGTGTTGAAGTAGTGCATCTTTTGTTGGTGGAAGTTTCTCCATTGTCCTAGTCTTCTGACAAAACAGCTCCTTGCTGACATCATTTACACTGTCCGAATTACTGTATTTATCATATAATATTACCGTGAAGCGTTCTAGTTCACCATCAAGCTCTGTGTAGGGATGTAATGCTATGCATGTTAAGGTATGTGTCACCTCATGATAACAATTCCACGCCTCCCACGTAGATTTCTTGCCTCGTCCGAAAAATGAAGATGTTGTATCGCAACTTGTAAAACTGTGAAATACGGGGAGGCCAAGGATTTTTGTACGCCCAGTTTCTCGTTAATAGCATTGATGTCTATATAATGAAATGATCTGTCGGTACCAAAGGCAACAGAAATCTTCAAATTTGTGCACAAGTTCATCAGGTGATGGAACTTGCCAATGAGGATTACCACCACGTCCGTGTCATCAGTACGAACCATACACCTACTACAGCCATTCTTCATGTTCGAAAAGTGTCAGAGGCAAAGAATCATCGAGTAATAGGGGACTTAGAAAAATCTTGCGTAAATGGTCGCATTTAGACAACTAACCAAAACATAGATATAGCTTAAAACAGCTGACAAAGAAATTAAGTTTTCTATATTATAATTTTAAGATTTTTTCTATTTCTGTTTTCATGTTGAATGGAGTCCAAGATGATGAAAATCTGCATTTTGTATTTGCATTTAAATTATTCACTTTCCTTTCAGAAAAACTTGATACGACAAAATATACAGTCTTCGCGAATAATATTATCATGGTCTCATAAAAGGTAACATGTAGTAACATGGGCTCTGAAGGGGGGGGGGGGGGGGGGGGTGTCATGACCCCCCATTTCCCTCCTTGGATAAGTTTAGTCAGATACATGTTAAACTTGTGTATATATATTATCCGACCCTAAATATAATATATGATTGTCTTGGAGCAAGGGGGTCATGACCCCCATGTCCCCTTCGTATATTTGGAAACTTTAACATTTGAAAAGTTTGTGGTTGTATTCCCTGACCCCAAAAATGTGTACCTAGACACCAAGTTTGGGATCCTAAGTGATATAGAAGCCGAGATATTAATAATATACCTGAATTTCAAAATGGCGGCTATAAAATCCAAGATGGCTGACCGCCGAGATGGGTCCTACCCTAAATCTCAAGCTATGGACCTATGTAGTACCTAAAAAAAATTTGGTGCTTTTGTCCGACAAAAACAGATTTTCTTGCTAAGCGACCCTACTATATAGATTAAATATATAAATGATATAAGAAAATTTAGAAAAATACATGAAAAGCATTTAAATCGTTTTAAAACAACTAGTAAAACAGCTTAGCGCTCAAAATCTAGTTTGCCATTTTATTGAAAAATTCGAATATATGCAAAAAAAAAAAATTAAAAATCGTTGGAGCGGTTTTCTTAAAAACTAATTTTGTATATACAAAATTTAAGTTGTATTTTTAAAACAAAAATTTGGGATGCCAGTTCTGAGTATTTATTAATATACATTAACGAAACTATTTTCAAAAAAATTCACCAACCCGTTTTCATTGAAATAAAAAAAAAAAATAATATTTAAAAGAAAATCCAAAAATTTTTTTTGCAAAATTTTGATATGCAATATTATTGACATTTTAAAGGAGCTTATGTATAAAAAAATTTATTGAAATGGGTTAAGCCGTGAAGGATAAAATAAAAAATCAAAAAAACCGTTATATGGCAGGTACCGTTAATAACAGCTTTTTTGAAATTTTTGTATAGCAAAGAGTACACCCGGTGCCGAACCTGCCTTAAGGCAAAACAGGCAGTTGCCTGGGGCGCCACTCAGCTGGGGCGGCAAAATCGGTGGAACAAATTTAAAACTGAAAAAAGGGGAACACAAATGCGTCTCCTTGAATCTAAAAGAATATCAGCAACTACTGCACTGTATTTTGTTCATTCTTCTTTGTTGTTCATTCCAGGTAAACGAGGGCATACACACAAATTTATTTCTTATACCTCTCTGTAAAAGTATTTAACATTTGGGAAGCTTGTTGCCGTTCACCGTTGCTTGCACGAACTGTGCAGCGTTTGTTTAGCATCAAAATATAATCATTGAAGTTGGCCATGTAGGCTTTATGTCCCAACGCAACACACAAAAACGAATCCATACAAAAGATTTGACTTTTTTTTAATCTGACAATGACAACTGCGGAAAAATTGTTTAAGAACTTTTTTACTTCTCCAGATCTGATTTTCTTTCTTTTCCATTGGCTTACGTTCTTCTTACTTTCATGAACTATAAAATAAAAAAATCAGATAAAAAACAACAAAACACTTTTTTACTATTGTAGCTTTTGTAAGTCAGAAGAACGTAAGGCTCTGCGATATTTCAAAGAATGTGGATTTTAAGGATTGCGAGAAACTTGAAGCAATTTTAACAGCAAAAAATGATAACGAAGTTCAAAAGGATGTGATTGCTAGGGATCTCTTGAGTGAAATTAATATATTCAATCTCAAAACTGATCTCAAAACGCTATCAATTTTAAATTATTTAGCTTCAAACCATTTGCTTGAATTGTATCCAAATATAACAACTGCGTTAAAAAATCTCTTAACGTTTCCTGTAAGTGTTGCTACAGGGGAAGCTAGATTTTCAAAACTTAAAATAATAAAATCATATTTACGCTCAACTATGACTGAAGAGCGATTAACAGCCTTGGCAACAATTTCCATTGAAAAAGACATGCTGAATCGTATTGAAGAAGAAGAAATCGCTACAAGATTTGCAAAAATGAAATCGCGAAGAGCAGCATTTTAATTTCAATATTTTGTAAAATTATTTTATCGAAAATCCTTAAAATGTATTAAATAAAACTTTTAAATATTAATCTGTACGATTTCCGTTTTTTTAAAGTTTGGGGCGCCAAAATTGAATTTGCCTGGGGCGGCAAAAGTTCCAGGTTCAGCACCGAGTACACCATATAGACTTCAGTGGTGTAGGCTGTAGGTTGAGGTACAGATAGACACATAGAATTGTGCCACCCACTTTTTTGGTGTTCTCTATCATCGTAATGTCATGTTTGATTGTTATCTCAATTTTTTTTTTTTGCACGAATCCAAAACTTACCCTATAGTACCTATATCGCAAGTAAAAATCGGTGCGTTATTTTAGGCATGGTGTACATTTTGATAGAAAAACAATTACCAAAAACTGTTTTTAACGGTACCTGCCATATAACGGGTTTTTTAATTTTCGTTTTTCCCATTATAGTCCAGTCAAAATAGACATTTGACCTAGCCAAAATTCCGATAAGGCTGAAAATTGGTATAGACCTTTCTTTTGACATAACAAATCAGCTGCGAAAATTCCTTGTCAATCCCACACGAGCATACAAAGTTATTGAAGGTCAAGTGTCGAAAAAAATGGTTTTTCACCTATAACTTTCAAACGGTAAATGCCATTGAAAAATAGTATAAATACATTTTGTAGATCAGGCAATTTTCTACAAAAAATATTAAAACACATTTTTTCGTTAGACAGATGGTTTAGGAAATAGAGCTGTTTTAAAAATGGTAAATTGACGAAAATATTGGTTTTTCGGGTATAACTCCTTAACGGTAAATAATTTCGGAAAGTGTTTCAAGTAACGTTTGTAGACCAATTAACTCTTTACAAGAAAATATTTAAAAAACATACAAAAATGTACCCTTAAGAAGATATAATTATTTTAAGAATTTGGTCAAAAGCCAAAAATAACGGTTTTCTGATTATTACTCGTAAATGACGAAGTTATTCAAAATTAATGTATGCCCAATTTATAGACGTTAAAATATTCTGCTTAAAAGATTGTTACACTTTTTCCTTACGAGTGGTCGGTTACAAGATATTGCGATTTCAAAATGGCCAAATATCGAAAATATAGAATTTTCACGCATAACTCTTACAGCCCTATTCTGGCAAACCTCACTGATACCTCACAGGTCGCAATAACCTCACAAGGTGAGGTTAATTTGATTTTGTGAGGTTTTCGTATTCTGGCAGCAACCTCACAACTTGTGATCCTCACAAAAACTATCGGATCTGTGATCTCCTTCGGGGGAGGTCACAACTAAAAAGTAACACTTGTGATTTCGAAAACTACGACATTTACATGTTTGTTTTTGTTTTTTTCTTAATTGCTTTCTCCTTAACTATTTTAGTTAATGAATGAAAAATAACATTCTTGCATAATTATGATAATTTATTAGAAAAAAAATCAAAAAATCATGTTTCTTTCTTCATAATACATAGGCGCGTTCAACATAAATCTACAACATTATGAAAGAAAATAGGGCTGTTAAACGGTAAACGCTATCATAAAGTACTTTATGCAAAGTTTGTACATAATGTAGTACTCTACAAGATATTTTTTTTTTCTTTTTCAAAAATGTATCAATCAAAAGATATAGTTATTTTAAGAATTTGGTCAAAATTCAAAAATAACAGTTTTTTAATTTTTACTTTTAAATGGCTAAGACATTCAAAAAAATTTTAGATTGATTTCGTAAAGATTGAAATGTACGACAAAATAAAAAGTAAAATTTTGTCTCATACGAGTGATATGATATGGTGTGGAAAAGAGTGCATATCATGCAGAAAGACTGGTGTGGAAAAGAGTGCATATCATGCAGAAAGTGATTTGGCCAGTTTATATTTCTGAGATTCCTCACAAAAATTTCTCACTGTTCCCCTTAAAAACTGAGACTGAAGTTTTTTGGATTCGCTTGCTCAGATATTTTTTGTCGCAGTAAATTACATAGGAAGAAAAGAAAAAGAGAGTTGTTTTGACTTCTATGTGAAGAATTGTGTTTATATTTTATCCTCCTGCTCTGTCATAAAGCGGAGAAAAATTACTGAGCGCTCAAGAAATATAAACTGGCTAATTATTTTTCATTTTTTTAAATTCAATACCTTGTGCATTACTGCTTGGGTAGGATTAATTTTGTAGGCAATTTTATAGTCTTCAAACTGAGCATTTATTGATTTTAGACAACCTCATCATTTTCGAGTAAAAGGGAATACATCAGTGTTATTAACTTTTTATAAAAGCTTAAAATAATTATATCGTTTAAATTGTAAGTTTAAGAAAAAAAAAAATTTTCTTGTAAAGTATCACATTATCTACAAACTAAGCCTGAATAATTTTTTGATAACATTCACCGTTTAGGAGTTGTAGATGAAAATCCCTTATTTTCGACATTTGGCCCTTTTTAAATCGCAGTACTTTTTGACAAATCACTCGTATGAGACAAAATTTTACTTTTTATTTTGTCGTAAATTTCAATCCTTACAAACTCAAACTAAAATATGTTTGAATGTCTTAGCCATTTAAAAGTAAAAATTAAAAAACCGTTATTTTTAAATTTTGACCAAATTCTTAAAATCACTATATCTTTTGATTGATACATTTTTGAAAAAGAAAAAAGAATATCTTGTAGAGTACTACATTATGTACAAACTCTGCATAAAGTACTTTATGATAGCGTTTACCGTTTAAGAGTTATACTTTAAAATTCTATATTTTCGACATTTCGCCATTTTGAAATCGCAATATCTTGTAACCGACCACTCGTAAGGAAAAAGTGTAACAATCTTTTAAGAGTGTTCCGGACTGAAATGGTGATTTCATGAAAAAGATTGTGAAGCGTGTACTTGTCCGATCGAAAAGATTAAGGTGCTTAAGGACAGATAAACTTGTTTTCTAGGACATCATTGGAAAAAATTTGTAATTTTGTGCTCTAATTTTTTGTAAAAGCCTCTAAGAAAACGAGAAAATGGCAAAAATGTCTGTTTTTCCAAGCAAATGTAGCTTACACCATAGCATTTTTTGCAAAACAATGTTTCATAACCTAAAATTCAAAATTTTTACTATGCCACTATTGGCGAAAATTTTTAATTTTGTACCTAATAAAAATTTTAATAATACAAAATAAAAATGCTTGTAGATTTTTAAAAAATGCATTTTTGACAGTCAATTTTTTATACCTAACGGTATTTTTTTGACAATTTTTTTTTCAGTGGATATAAATTCAATTCAATTTTCACAATTTTCATTTATTATATGATCATAATTGTATCATCTGATATTGAATTTTTAATTCTTAAAAGGCGCTTTTTGACAGAAAATTTATGTTAATTTGGAAGTTAAAATCCGTTACTTTTACTTAATGCTTTTTTTAGTACAATAATATGCCTACTAGTGACCAATTAGTAAAAATAAAAAGTTTTATATATGAAAGTATCTGATGAAAATGAAAAAAGCCGGTCTTATATACGCGAAAAAAAAGTTAGCAAATGACTGGTTTTGTTCAGTTCGGAACACTCTTAAGCAGAATATTTTAACGTCTATAAATTGGGCATACATTAATTTTGAATAACTTCGTCATTTACGAGTAATAATCAGAAAACCGTTATTTTTGGCTTTTGACCAAATTTTTAAAATAATTATATCTTTTTAACGGTACATTTTTGGATTTTTTTTTTAAATAATTTCTTGTAAAGAGCTAAATGGTCTTCAAACGTTACTTGAAACACTTTCCGAAATTATTTACCGTTAAGGAGTTATACCCGAAAAACCGATATTTTCGTCAATTTACCATTTTTAAAACAGCTCTTTTTCCTAAACCATCTGTCTAACGAAAAAATGTGTTTTAATATTTTTTGTAGAAAATTGCCTGATCTACAAAATTTATTCATACTATTTTTCAATGGCATAGGTTATAGATGAAAAACCATTTTTGTGGATACTTGACCTTCAATAACTTTGTATGCTCGTGTGGGATTGACAAGGACTTTTCGCAGCTGATTTGTTATGTCAAAAGGAAGGTCTATACCAATTTTCAACCTTATCGGAATTTTGGCTAGGCTTGCACATTTTTATGTCTATTTTGACTGGACTATTAACAGCTCATTGGGTTTCAATCAAAATTTTAATGAAAATTTTTCTTTAAAATGTCAAAAATATTGCATATTACAATTTTACAAGAAATAAAATCTGGATTTAAAAAAAATTATATATGTTTTTTTTTTGAAAATTCAATATTTCAAAAATGCATTGATGATTTTTTTTGGAAACCAGGTTTATAGTTGGCTATTAATAAAAACTCAAAATTAGCACGCCAAAAATGTTTGTTTAATGTTCCCAGATTGTTATATATAAGAAATTAGCTCCAACGATAAAAATTTTTTCTTGCATGTATTCATATTTTTTTATGTAATCAAATGGCATACTTATTTTCGAACTCTAGCTATATATTTTTCTATAACTACTTGCATATTCTAAAGTTCTTAAGTTCCAAGCAACTTGAACATAAGAGCAAGTACGTGGGATCCAGTCGTGCATTTTATTTGTATTCAATTTGATGAATTTTCGGAGATATTTTCTGATAAAGAAAAAAATATCAATATTCAAATAATATTCATCATATCTACTATTTATCAATTAATTTATCTAGCAATTTCAATTTATCTCTTGTTTCTTAAGTAAGATTTTTCCATACGTTAATAAACTTGACAAAAAATGAAAATCGTCGTCTCGTTACGTTGAAAAACTTCAAAAACTCATTAAAAAAAATTCTATATGGCTAAGCAACAGAAAATAGTTGACCTTTTATCAAGATTTTGATTTCTTTCGTAAACAGTTATCCGTCCTTGCTGTCTCAAATAATATAATTATCTCAAATAATATTACTGCATTCCAAAGCTTTAGAAAGAAATAATTTTTAGCTGTTTTTGCTTTTTTGTCACGTTCTAGTTCAATCAAACTATTTTGCAAAACCATTAGGGTAGGGCAGGGCTTGTTGGGCCACTTTTACTTAAGTAGTTTGTTGCTTACTAACTACTAACACTACACTAAGGACGGTATTCATCAAGCACTCATAAACAGCTTTTTAGTTTATGAGGCTCTTAACTCAAATAATATTTGTGCTACTCACTACCCAGTCATAGATCTTTTTCAAAGTCCGAAAATGAGAACAACTCCCTCCAAACCAAACACCCCCAAACTAGGAAATCAAACTGTTTTTGAAAATAACCCTACTTTGCCAGTACTTCTTGGATCGTTAAAAAAATTAATGTTGCAAGCCCATATTGTGTAAATTCTTGTGACAGAGTGGTTTATTTTATTCTCACTTATTTTTTTCAAGTTGAGTTTTGTAAGTCCCGGGGTGAAGATCATTGCATGCTTTTATTTGTTTTATATAGGGAAATCTTCTTACTTTATTTTTAAGTTTTGTTAATTATTTCGTTCATACGTTGGCGTTGTTTACTACGTTTACGGATCCAAAATGGACTCCTTTGCTTGAATGTAAGATAGACGTCAAACGTTGCAATGCGTTTGTTTGAATCAGCTGTATTTAATGAAGAAAAGCTAGATCAGAACACAGTAGAACAGCAGAAATGTTTGGAAACTGTCAAAAAAAGAAAGAACAGAAAAGTGCAGCTTTGTGTTGACGGGATTTTTAGTTGCCTTTCGGCTGTGTTATTTCAAATTTAAAAATGTTTCAATTGTAATTTTGTATGCATTCATTTTCAATTCAACTTTATTTTCAATACACACATCTTATATTTTCGTATGTCTTTTTCTTCATCTTAAGTCCAAAAATGTAAGAAAAGTACTTCTGGTGATAAATTTGAGCTAATTGTTATCCGAAACAAATAAATCAGCTGGTACTTTTGACATTTCTCACTCACTTGCTTCACCTTAAAAGTTATCCCAGACAAGCAAATCAACTGGTACTGGTACTTCAACATTTCTCACTCACTTTCTCAACCAAAAAAGTAGGTGGAGGAAATATTGTTCTCAACTGTTCTGAAAAACATCATGGAACACATACCTACATAGTTACAGAATGAACAACAGTTTGGGCAAGGTTTTTACTCATGGAACACACGATCCTGTACTTTTCTGTAATTTTCTTTTCGGAACAGATTCAATATATACACCTTTTATTATAATTATTTTTTCAAATTTTCACAGCAAACGGACAAAAAAATTATCTTCAACGCGTGAATAACAAAAAGAACTTACAAAATTGAAACAATAAATAAAATTCCCAAAGACAAAAGAAATTACAATATGTGTGCGTACGAGACTCATTTTTGTAAGGATCAAAGAAGTACCAACAAAATGAGTCAGTGAATTTTCTTGTAGGGTTACTTTGAAGGTTTTCGAATTAGTTTTCGGAGAGAGCGGTCATAACTTTATGAGTGGTCAGCACCACTCATAACTTTTATGAGCGCTCATAAGAATTCATTATTATTGCTTTGTGAATTTTTATGAAGCTCTTAAGTTATGAGCGTTCGGTGAATACCACCCTTAAAATTAAGTAAGGCGCTGAACTCATTAAAAGGTATGTTTGTTTTGTTCATATCTGAGTTCAAACAAGTTTTCGACTGGTTTTATATAAAACTTATGTTTTACGAAAACCTGATGCTTCAAAAAATTTATGAGAAAGCAAGTTTTCGATTAGGTTTTTCTCCAAAACCGATATTTTCGCGAAAACCGCGTTTTGGGTTCGGTGTGGAAAGGCTATTAGGTTGTAATTTCCATTACGCCGTCATTTTTACTGTTGTGGTTATGAACACCCCAATCATGGTAATCTCTGTCATGACCCCTTCTCAGTTATGACCCCCCTCCCTCAAAAGTCTTAATTTTCCCATAAAAAATTTGAGCATGACTTATATTTACTTTTACTCCAAGGAAACTGAGGACAAACAGAAAAAAAGAAACACTCACTATTCACGACCCCCCAAGCTTTGTCCTCCTCCCCCCCAGTAATGACCCAAGATAAAACGATAGACACAACCAATTTTAAGTAATAGCCCAAGAAAATGAGGACATATCATCACCTGAGAATAATAAGGTTTTATCTCGAAAAAAGTCAAAATCGAGGTTTTGATGCAAGACGGTTAATGAATTTCTATACAAAAGCTTAAGCTGTCTTTTATGAATTATTATTTTGGTATTCGGCATGCTCAATCTGTTTTTAAATCTGCTCAGAAGTCAGTTTTGAACTGCCGAACTTTCGAACTCAGAACAAATCTTTTACTAATCGCATTTTTGGTATTCAGCATGCCAGAATCTGTTATTAAATCTGCTATAAATCATAAAAGAATAAAAGACAAACTTCTGTGATTTCAATAACACAAGTATATCAAGTTAAAATGGATATTTCGTCATCGAAATTTATTAAAAAGAGGACAAATGTAAATATAGTTTTTAAACAAATTAGCGAAATAAAAGAAAATTATTTTTGAAGAAGAAAGTGCAGGACACAGGAAAGCTCACCACCTCGAAGGCAGACGGCGCACTTTTGATTTTCGCGAAAAAAAATGCCATGCGTTGTGTTTATGATAACGGTTTTAAACTTTTACAATCTTAACAGTGGGGTATTTGGCTATTAAAAAAAATAACAATGGCCCCCTACAGCCAATTTCATTTTTCGATTTACTGCCACCGATTAGGCCATTCTGCCCCATTGTGCGGCGCAAGCCATTCTTGTTCACAGATAGCTGGAGTTTGTTAGCAAGAAATGTGTAAAGTGTTTTTAATTGCAAATAAAAAAAGTGGAGATTAATTAGTATTAACATTTTTGGGAGGAAGCCTTCAAGTTCTGGTATGTGTTAAGCTATTTAAGTATTTTTTTTTGTGAGAAAGTGCTTTTAATTATAAAAAATGGTAATTATCATAAAAAACCTTTAACATTACTATTTTTTTTTGTGCAAACATTGCGGTTTAGTTGTGTTCCGAAGCAGTTCGGAGCAAATTTTTTGTTGTTTTTGGTGTTGCCTGTTTCAAAGAACTGTGAAAATAATTTGCGTGAAAATAAATGGTTTGACAAAGATTGCGCAAAGTTTCGTGAAAAATCATTTCGATTCTTAAAGCTCTTCATAGCCACTGACGCCAATTTTTTCAAGAATCAATACTTACTTTTGAATAAGGAATATAAACAGCTTTATTCCTCAAAAAAGACTGAATATCTTAAGAACATAGCTCTGCAACGATTCAAAAGCGTTTTGGGATAATGTTAAAGAACTTGGAGGTCGCGCTCACAACGCTATAAACCATAACGCTCTCGGAGTGGATGTTTTGTCAGAGCATTTCAAAGGATTATTATCAGCAGATGAGTCTCTTCTAATGTTTAGTTATGCACTACCAAACACTCAGGTTCCCGAACTTGATGCTCCGATTTCTCTGAATGAACTGGAATCAACTTTAAATAAAATGAAAAACAACAAAGCACCTGGTATCGATGGAATTCCTACAGAGTTCTACAAATACTCTAACACTGCTTTCAAAAACTACTTGGTGGAATGGTTCAATCAACTTTATGATGATGCATGTATACCCACATGCTTCAACTCTGCCATTATTTACGCTTTATTTAAGAGAGGAGAGAGGAGTCTGGTAGAAAACTGTAGAGGCATATCTATTCTTAATTCCTTAAGAAAAATATTTAACTCTATTCTCTACGAAAGACTTATAAAGTGGGTTGAGGCAACGAACTGCTTAAGTATCTTTGATCCGGTTTCTCAACTGTAGACCACATTTTCGCCCTAATGAGCATAGCAAGAAAATACGTGGAGAAAAATAAGAAACTTTATTGCTGCTTCGTAGACTTCAAGGCTGCTTTTGATTCTGTGAACAGACAAGCACTGATTTATTATAAACTGTCTTCCCTTGGTTTATCCCGAAAATTTTTACTTCTTTACTCCGAGTTCCTCAGTTCAACTAATGCGCAGTATGGGATAGAAACAATTTATCCAATACATTCGAGACATCTATAGACATATTTTATTTGCACTTTTTATTGATGGTGTTGGCGAAATTCTACCGGGAGGTGTAGTATTTGCTGAATCCGTAGTTAAAGTTCTTTTATATGCAGATGATCTGGTACTGTTAGCGGATAATCCCTTTTCCCTACAATTGCAAATAAATAGACTTCTAGGATACTGCAAAACATGGGCCTTACGGATTAATACCCGAAAAACAAAGGTTATGTTTTTTGAGTCAAGACAGCGTAGAAGATTGCCAGAAGAGTCATGGAACATCAACAACGAAGTTATTGAAATAGTGAGCGAGTTTAAATACCTCGGAGTGCTTTTGTCTTATAATCTTAGCTTTAGTAAGCATATAAAGGAGAAAAGTAAAGAAGCCAAACTAGCTTTGAACTTGATGTGGCCTTCTATTTTTAGTAACCAGCATATTGACCTATCATCGAATTACCGAGTGCTTAATGCCACCGTTAACACCTGTCTGTGTTATGGTGTACAGAATTTTGGGCACGCACACTTTGAGGAATTTGAAACCATCCAAATATACTTTTTTAAAAGACTGTTCCGATTGCCCAATGCAACTCCTACGTACGCCATACATGTCGAATCTGGTATAACTTCAATTTATATTCAGAACCTTAAACAACATTCAGATTATCTGGTAAGATGTTATGAAAAGAGAAAACGGACTTCACAAGCGAATATTGATAAAGCTTCTTCAAACTAATGCCACTCCTTTCAAAGAATGGAATCAACTTGCAGCAACACACGGTGAAGAATTCTCTCTAAGAGAAAATAATATCGATGAGTGGAAAAACACATTTGCTGCCCTGATATCAAAAATTGATGAAAAACTATATTTGCAACACTTAGAAAAAGCATCCTTGTCAGCAAGCAGAAACATATATAAGAATCTAAACCATCAATTGCCATCACAACTGAGCTATTTTCGTATGAAGAACTGCGTGCAGAAGCCATCAGTTCCATTTTTAGAGCTAGAGTCGAAATTCTCAACCTCAACTTTGTTCCACATAGATCTGATATTTCACAAATATGTACTCTTTGCAATAGAAGAGAGCTTGAAGATATTTACCATTTCGTAGCGATTTGTCCAATACTGCAAGAAATACGTCGGCTGTATTTCCAAGTAAGTTCCTTGTCTATAGGGCAGCTTCTTGATGCTCTTAACGGAGCATATGGTTGGTTGAATCTTTATAAGTATTGTAAGCATGCTTGCACTTACCGAAATAGCCGCTAATATCTTGCTTAATACTCTTTCAGTTGTTGATATTAAGACTTTATTTTTGTGTTTCAAATTATGTTTAAATTGTATTTTTATGTTTCAAATCATCAAAATTGTTGAGCTGAATTACATGCTACTAAAAGTAACTTATTTTATTTTAGCAAATTTTATGTTTCAAATCATTCAAAATTGATAAATTGATTTACTATGAAGTGATCTAATTACAAAATTGTGTTTCAAATAATTCCAAATTGTTTATTTTAACTTCCTTTTAATAAGAAATCAAGTTTTGTGTAAATAATAAATTATTATATTTGCAAATTGTCAAGTTAAAAGTTAATCTATACGTGAGAATCTAATTGAAAAACTAAAACTTTCATATTGTATAAACTTGTACTCAAAAATTTCAATCAGGCAGACGGCAACCAAGCCATGTCCTTATATTCTTAGCTTTAAGTAAATGAAAATCTTACATTTTAATAAAGAATTTTATCTATCTATCTATCTCTATGTTGAGTTTTGCTACTCAAATGAGCTTGAGAGCAGTGATATAGCGCCGCCTGAGTACTTAAATGCCCCATAGACCACTTTTTCGGGAAACTGAGTTAATGATGCAGTTATACTAATTCGAATTTTCTCTATCGTTTGCTACTATCCACGTTGCTCTATCTCTATTATTAAGGAAGTTATAGAAACCCAGTTTGCTCCATAGACACACTAATTTGTGGGTCCTCTTAGTGCTTATTTGCCGCACATTCAAAATTTGTACTATGTGGGGCAGTCTTTGTAGAAGAGTTCTTAAAACATTCATTTAATGCTTAAGTGCCCCATACCAAAGGGCCATGTATATAGAGCGTTTAATTATATCTGGGTCTGGGCCGGGGTTATCTTCTAGCACGCAAGAACAACATATGGGATCCAGGTTTCTATCGGAGGTTATTTCAATAACGCAAAAGTAAGTTTTCACTTTGATGATGGTAAAGAAAAAAGACAACATAAAGGTTGAAAATACTCAACCATGAGGTAGATAGAGATGGATGCAAAGCACTGTTTTTATACTAGTCCGCAATGCGGTTATGAGTTAAAATAAAACATTGGTAATACTTATTCAGACAAGTTCATTTACGTACCTAAATGTTACCAAACTTCAAAACTGCATTTAATGCAGCCTTGTAGGTTTTTTAACGATTTAAGTCAGGCATGTTTTTTTTATTTTTTACTAAAGTGGATAAAATCAAATAAGGTAAAAAAAAAAATAAATTTGAAAAAAAACTTTAAAAAACAACTAAAACTTTATACAATGTAATGTTGACGAATTTTTCTAAATTATTCCCAATTAAAAAAGACGTATTTTTCAGGAAAATTTTAAGGACCAAAGTTAGTTTTAAGTATTTTTCATAATTCAGTATTAAAATACTTAAGCATTTTCGTACTTATTTTGTTGACTTAGAAATAATCCAATAAGAGTTTTAGTAAGGTATAGCCACTTAAAAATGAAATTATAAAAAATAAATAATACCAGTGCTTTTGAATTTTTTTGTTCTTCTTGCTAACATTGAATTCCCTCATTTCAGTGCACAAAAGTCCTATATCCATAGGAAATTTTCAATTTGGTTTTCATCGATTTCGCATTCGTATGGGAGAAGGTCCTATATCCATTTCAGACATTTTTCATACTTTTATTTTTTTTTAAATAACCGTTACAGCTTTTGATGTCATGTCTTCAAATTACAACAAAGATATTTTCAAAAAATGTATATAAAAATTCAAACATCATATTTCTCAAGAAGAAAGTAAGGAAATTATTTTTCAAACCTTAAAATTCGTTTTCTGGGGAATAATTTTTTTGGATATGGGGCATTTAAGTACTCAGGCGGCGTTAGGTTAATGCTTGTGAAGTATTAAAGGAGATAAGAATAATTACCCCTGACCGAGCAAAAAAATATAGGAAGTCAAACAGTTGTAGAATGTCAGGCCAAGAAGCTCTAGGAGTTGCAGTTGTAGCGCAACTATCTCGGCATCAATATAATATTATATAAACGAGTGCACCAGAAAAATTCCCTGCATATAAGGTTGTAGGAACTGGGGGCCTCGAGCTGTATCTTTTCCTACACATCAAGTGCTTACAATACCTCCACGTTGGTAGCTGCCGGATACTGGTCAAGTTAAAAGTTAATCTATACGTGAGAATCTAATTGAAAAACTAAAACTTTCATATTGTATAAACTTGTACTCAAAAATTTCAATCAGGCAGACGGCAACCAAGCCATGTCCTTATATTCTTAGCTTTAAGTAAATGAAAATCTTACATTTTAATAAAGAATTTTATCTATCTATCTATCTCTATGTTGAGTTTTGCTACTCAAATGAGCTTGAGAGCAGTGATATAGCGCCGCCTGAGTACTTAAATGCCCCATAGACCACTTTTTCGGGAAACTGAGTTAATGATGCAGTTATACTAATTCGAATTTTCTCTATCGTTTGCTACTATCCACGTTGCTCTATCTCTATTATTAAGGAAGTTATAGAAACCCAGTTTGCTCCATAGACACACTAATTTGTGGGTCCTCTTAGTGCTTATTTGCCGCACATTCAAAATTTGTACTATGTGGGGCAGTCTTTGTAGAAGAGTTCTTAAAACATTCATTTAATGCTTAAGTGCCCCATACCAAAGGGCCATGTATATAGAGCGTTTAATTATATCTGGGTCTGGGCCGGGGTTATCTTCTAGCACGCAAGAACAACATATGGGATCCAGGTTTCTATCGGAGGTTATTTCAATAACGCAAAAGTAAGTTTTCACTTTGATGATGGTAAAGAAAAAAGACAACATAAAGGTTGAAAATACTCAACCATGAGGTAGATAGAGATGGATGCAAAGCACTGTTTTTATACTAGTCCGCAATGCGGTTATGAGTTAAAATAAAACATTGGTAATACTTATTCAGACAAGTTCATTTACGTACCTAAATGTTACCAAACTTCAAAACTGCATTTAATGTAGCCTTGTAGGTTTTTTAACGATTTAAGTCAGGCATGTTTTTTTTATTTTTTACTAAAGTGGATAAAATCAAATAAGGTAAAAAAAAAAATAAATTTGAAAAAAAACTTTAAAAAACAACTAAAACTTTATACAATGTAATGTTGACGAATTTTTCTAAATTATTCCCAATTAAAAAAGACGTATTTTTCAGGAAAATTTTAAGGACCAAAGTTAGTTTTAAGTATTTTTCATAATTCAGTATTAAAATACTTAAGCATTTTCGTACTTATTTTGTTGACTTAGAAATAATCCAATAAGAGTTTTAGTAAGGTATAGCCACTTAAAAATGAAATTATAAAAAATAAATAATACCAGTGCTTTTGAATTTTTTTGTTCTTCTTGCTAACATTGAATTCCCTCATTTCAGTGCACAAAAGTCCTATATCCATAGGAAATTTTCAATTTGGTTTTCATCGATTTCGCATTCGTATGGGAGAAGGTCCTATATCCATTTCAGACATTTTTCATACTTTTATTTTTTTTTAAATAACCGTTACAGCTTTTGATGTCATGTCTTCAAATTACAACAAAGATATTTTCAAAAAATGTATATAAAAATTCAAACATCATATTTCTCAAGAAGAAAGTAAGGAAATTATTTTTCAAACCTTAAAATTCGTTTTCTGGGGAATAATTTTTTTGGATATGGGGCATTTAAGTACTCAGGCGGCGTTAGGTTAATGCTTGTGAAGTATTAAAGGAGATAAGAATAATTACCCCTGACCGAGCAAAAAAATATAGGAAGTCAAACAGTTGTAGAATGTCAGGCCAAGAAGCTCTAGGAGTTGCAGTTGTAGCGCAACTATCTCGGCATCAATATAATATTATATAAATGAGTGCACCAGAAAAATTCCCTGCATATAAGGTTGTAGGAACTGGGGGCCTCGAGCTGTATCTTTTCCTACACATCAAGTGCTTACAATACCTCCACGTTGGTAGCTGCCGGATACTGGTCTTGGCTTTATGCCTTGACTTGCTAAACTTGTAAGTGCGTATGTTGACCAAGGAAAGAATTGCAACATTAAACCCATGGCCCTACAGATTGGAGGTTAGTGCGTTGGGCTAACGACCCGACCACAATAAAAAAGCCAATTGTTATGGGAGAGACGCAAGAAGCCTCGGATAACGACCCCCCTCAAATGGCAACCAGACCCGGAACGAAAATGGACTATGATCTACGAGTATGCACCTGGAATGTAAGGACACTCTATACACTAGGTGCTACTCAAAAACTTGAATCTGTCCTCTCGCGGGACAAGGCAGATATTACCGCGATCCAGGAGATACGATGGATAGGATCAGGTATAACGAAAAGAAAAGATTGCGACATTTATTACAGCTGCCATCAAAGACTGCACATGTTAGGATGCGGATTCGTCGTGGGAAATCGACTCAGATCGAAAGTCATCGATTTTAAGCCGATTAGCGATCGCCTGGCTGTGATCCGCATCAAAGCTACCTTCCAAAACATCAGCCTAATATGTGCACACGCCCCTACCGATGAAGCTGAGGAGTCTCACAAGGAGGAGTTTAACGACCTCCCGGACGGAGCCTACGGAGTACGATGTCAAAGTCGTGCTCGGTGACTTCAATGCTAAAGTCGGAAAGGTAAACATCTTTGGCGGATTAGTTGGAAAGCACAGCCTCCACGAAACGACAACAGATAACGGCTTCCGACTAATCGACTTTGCTGCAGCTCGTAATACGGTGATGAGTAGCACTAGGTTCCCCAGGCGAAGGATACACACAGCAACCTGGCGATCTCCAGATGGTCGAACCGCCAACCAAATCGACCACGTGCTAATTGGCGCAAGGTATGCATCGAACATTTTGGACGTGCGAACTTTCCGAGGTGCAAACGTGGACTCTGACCACTTTCTTGCTGTGACAAAGTTCAGAGCCCGACTGTCCAACGAAAAGAAAACGAAGACCGCCCAAAGGAAGAAATTCAACATTGCATGCCTTAGCACATCTGAGAAAGCCAGAGACTACAGTGAGCAATTGACCGGGAAACTCTCTGCCGTAAACCCAGCCACAAGCGTCAACAACCAGTGGAACCAATATCGCGACATCATTAAGGAGACAGCCGAGACCACCATAGGCTATCAACCACCCAGAAAAAAGAACCAGTGGTATGACGATGAATGCGCGGTATTGAAGCAGGAGACGGAAAATGCACGAATGCAAATGCTGCAACGGAAAACAAGAGCAGCAAGAGAGGAGTACCGTGAAAAGAGAAGGAAAGAGAAAAACCCTGCGTAGAAAGAAAAGAGCATCAACAGCCTCTCAGCTCAAGTATCTCGAAGAGTCTAGCACCGCCACCAACACCCGCCGGTTTTGCAAAACAGCCAAGCAACTGGCATCTGGTTATAGGACTGGCACGCAAGCTCTTTGAAACAGCGAAGGTAACCTAGTCACCGAAGCACAGGGAATTGTGGACGTGTTTAGGCAGCATTTCCAGCAGCTGCTTATTGGGCATTATGTAGAGGAGGCAACAGAGGAACAAAAAAGCATAAGACCAGTCAATGAAGATCCAGTCCTAGCGCACAGTACTGAAGAGGTTAAGAAAGCCATCCACAAGGTTAAAAACAACAAATCCGCCGGCTCGGATGGCCTACCTGCGGAACTCTTTAAGTATGGAGGAGATGTCCTGGTAGGGTGCATGCACCAGCTCATCAACCAAGTGTGGGAGGAGGAAAGTATGCCTGATGACTGGTCAAATAGCTCCATATGCCCAATCTACAAAAAGGCGATCCTATGTCCTGCAAGAACTACAGAGGCATATCCATGCTTAATGTTGCCTACAAGATCCTATCCAGCGTACTATGTGAGCGTCTAAAACCTTTCTGCAACACTATGATCGGCACATACCAGTGTGGCTTCAGGCCAGGCAGATCAACGATAGACCAAATCTTCACATTGAGGCAAATCCTGGAAAAGACCAACGAATTTCAAGTCGAGACCCACCACCTATTCATCGACTTTAAAGCCGCATATGATAGCATAAGTCGCCAAGAGCTTCTATTGGCGATGTCGGAACTCCGGATCCCGAAAAAACTGATCCAGCTATGCCGCATGACGTTACAAAATACGCGGTGCAACGTGCAAATGGGTAACAGCTCATCCGAGTTATTCCAAACTTGTACAGGGTTCAGACAAGGAGATGCGCTATCATGTGATTTCTTCAACTAAGTCCTGGAGCAGATAGTGCGCAAGAGTGGTGTTAACATGGAAGGCACTATCTGCAACAGGTCTTCTCAACTGCTTGGCTATGCGGACGACATCGACATCATTGGCCGCTCCAACAGAGCTGTACTTGAAGCATTCACAGCTATTGATGAACAGGCGAAACGCGTTGGTCTTGAAGTGAATGAGGACAAAACAAAGTATATGCTATCAACAAACAAAGCCTCATCAGTCCATCGCCTAGGACAAAACGTCACTGTTGGTAGCAGTAATTTCGAGGTAGTCAACGAGTTCACCTACCTCGGAACAAACATCAATTCCACGAACGACACCTTAGTGGAAATCCGACGAAGAATTACCCTAGCGAACCGCTGCTACTTCCGTTTGGCCAAACAAATGGGTTCAAAACTCCTTTCTCGAAAGACAAAGTGCACGCTATAAAAAACACTAATTTTACCAGTTCTACTCTACGGCGCCGAGTGCTGGACGATAAGTAAAAAGGGGAATTGATACTGGGCACTTTCGGGAGAAAAATTCTTCGGCGGATATTTGGTCCTATATGCGAAGAGGGTGATTGGAGGAGAAGATTCAATTGTGAACTGTACGAGCTGTACCAAGATGTGGATGCAGTCCAAAGAGCCAAAACACGTCGACTACACTGGCCCGGCCACATCGAGCGAATGGGCAACAACGCTCCAGCCAAGAAAATCTTCGAGTCCCAGCCCCCAGGTTCGAGACGACCAGGAAGACCGAACCTCCTCTATAGGGACCAGGTGGTCACAGACGCAAGAGCGCTTGGTCTTGACGACTGGAGGGAGCGTGTGAGGGACCGCAACCGATGGAAGACCGCAATATCTCAGGCAGAGACCCTTCATGGATCGGGAGCCAGATAAGTAAGTAAGTAAGCTGCAAAACAAACAATGTTATCCAACCCCCGAATCCATCAAAGTTAGCGAATCTTTAGTAGAGGTTACCCTTCGCCTTCAGGCACTTCTTGATTTAACCACAGAGTGTTTGTTGGAATCGCAGAGGGAAGCTATTAATATACTTATAGCAGTTGAAATAGAAAATCTGAGCTTGTTTTCCAAGTGGGGGTTTGATGGAAGTTCGGGACATAGCTCCTACAAACAAGCTTTCTATGGCATTGAGGCAACTGATTCTTCTGGGTTTGTGAAGGAATCTACAGAAATGTCTATTGCAGAAAAAATAGAGTTGAAAATGAGGTGAACAGTTTGCAAAAGACAGCAACGTTAATTGACGAAAGGCAAGTACAAGTCAGTCATACTCTACTTTTTACAATGATTGACGGCAAAGTTTGTAATGCTTTTACGGGGACGTCATCAACACAAAAGTGTTTCATATGTGGTGTGTCTTCTAGAGCAAACGCAACTTTCTCATGCCTTCTTTATTCTGATTAACATGTGCTTGTCTTAAATTTATAGTTCTAGTGAAAAAGCCAGTTGCATTCCTCCCCTTAAACAATTCCGCCGTAATACTCGTACTTCTAGGAATGCACATCAGTTTACCCTTGAGCCCAATTTCGGACGTACTGTAAAGTATAGAGATTCTTTTCTTAGTCGCACTACCCGAATGTGGAATGCTTTACCTGACTCTGTATTTCTCTCCCATTTCGATATTCAGAACTACAAAACCAATGTGCATCGGCATCTCCTCTTGAATCCTTCCCTTTTTTCCTAACGCTCGCACTGTGTTTAATCATTTTAAGGGTAGTCACAACCCCTTTAGTGCGCGCTTATTATAAAAAAAAAAAAATTGTCTTTGAACTTAATAAGATACACACATGAAGAAATTTGTTTAACGATCACAGATTAACCACTTGGACTAGCCTTTCGGCTGGGCCATTTGATTGTGGGTGGTAGGCCGGCGATTTCAAATCTTCAATACAAGGAAGCTCACAAAAATGTTTATATTCATAAGAATTAAATGGCGGACCATTATCCGTAACACATTTTAGTGGAAGACCATAAATTGCATAATTTCTTCTTAAGTTTTCAATAAGTGAATTTGCGGTAGTGTTTTTCATAATATTAACATCAATAAACTTACTAAAGCTATCTACGATTATAAGGTATGTTTTCCCTTCAAAGAAAAAAAAATCTAAATGAATTCTTTCGTACGGGAAAGAATATTTTGGCCATTCATGCACACTATGTCTGGAATAATGATTCCCTGTTACTGTGCAGGTTTCACAAGAATTAACAAAATTTTATATGTTCTCATCAACTTTAGGCCACCAAACTAAAGAACGAGCCAGCTCTTTCATTTGAACTATTCCCACATGTCCATCATGCAATAGTTCTAAAATTGAATTCCTCAAAGAAAAAGGTACTACAATTCGCATGCCATAAAAAACTACCCCTTTCTCTAACTCTAAAACATTTCTTCTTAAATAGTAAGGCTTTCATTCAAACATTTTTGTATCAGGCCATTTATTAACTTCCATGCACTTTTTAATTTCGCTTAAAATTTTTTCCTTTTCGGTGTCCTTTCTTATTTCATGCAAGTTTATTGGATTTTCATTTGAAAAATTAAATGTATTTATAAAAATTTCTTCATCTCCCGATTTATGAGGCAGTGGCAGTCTGGACAGACCATCTGCATTCAAATTATTAACACCTTTTTTATATAGTATGCAATAGTCATACATTGAAAATTCTACAGCCCATCTTTGCAACCGAGAAGCTGCAACTGGTGGGGTAAGTGTTTTCTCACCAAAAATTTGTTTTAACGGCCGATGGTCCGTAAAGATAGTTATCTTTCTGCCAAAAATAAACTTTCTAAATTTTCGCACAGCAAATATAATACTTAGGGCCTCTTTATGCAACTGTGAATAATGCTTTTCGGATGGACTCAACGAACTGCTCGCGTACATGCACGGTTTTTCCTTACCATCATCATCTTTTGCACCATAAACGAGTCTAGTAAATCTCAACAGCCCTAAAGGCGTATTAACAGTAAAGTACTCTTTACAACAGTCTGTCAATTTTAACTGCTGGAAAGCACCAGTCAAATCAAGAATAGTGAAGTGATGATAACCACTTAAATCCGAAAATATATCCTCGGGATGAGGAAGTGGATAGTGCTCGGTCTTCATATATTTATTTATGGAGACCTTGCAATCCATACACAGCCTCACTTCACCATCCTTCTTCATGACGCCTATCAATGGGCTTGCCCATTCACTATGCCTGACCTTTTCTAAAATGCCTATGCCTATGAGTCTCTCAAGCTCTGCAACATATTTTTCTCGTAATCCAAACGGAATTGAGTATGCTTTATATACCATTGGTCTTGCCTTTTCATCTAAAATCACATCGGCCTCAAAACCCACAATCGGCTTTTCCAAATTCTTATCGAAAGCACTCGCGAAATTATGTTTTAATTTGTTAATTATGTCAATTTTTTCATGAATTTCAGAAATATTACATATATTTTCAGGACTTACTGTTATTTCCTGAGCAAAAAACATTCTCCAGTTAGGATACAAACGGTCCAACCAATTTCGCCCCAGCAAAGGAGCAAAATTATTTTTGCTTTTAATAACAAGCATTGTCAACTGCATTGGATTATTCCACCTCCTTGACTTGACCATAACCTCTATACTGCCCAATACGGCCACGCGTTCTCCAGTTACAACTTCTATGGATTTAAAAACTTCTTTTAGTTCAATATGTTTAAATAAAGATAAGTAATCATTTTCAGAAATAACAGTAGCACATGCACCATACTTAACATACTTTTAATCAACCAATAGCTTAACCTTTAATGTTCCTGAAACTACCTCATTTACATAATTCAGCATACCCAGCCAAGCCTCATCATTAGAGCTTTGATCATCTTCCGCTCCTTCTGCTTCTGCACCATCCACAAAATGTAATCTTCGCTGAGCAGATTGATTTTTTAATTTATAACAATTCTTCTTGATGTGCCCATACTTTTTACAGTAATGGCACTGTACCCTTCCTCGTTGCTCAAATCTGTCATTCCTTTCATTTATCGATTTACTTTGCCTCGTGGAGCGATGAATAGCGTTAATCTCTCCAGACGCCAGTGTCCCTGGTTGCACTACCTTCATTTGATTTTTTGCCATTTCGTCACCCTTCGCCAGATCTACCGCATCTTGAAATTTTAATGTGGATTTTTCGAGCAATTTTGCTGTCACACATCCCAAGCACGAATCGATCTCGAAGAGCATCGTCCAAGAAAGCGGCAAAATCGCACGTGTCAGCTAGTTCTCTTAGGATAGTGACGTAGTCACTGATTGTTTCACTTTGGTGCTGATTTCGACTTCCAAATTTGAAGCGTTCTGCAGTGATGTTTTCTTTGCGGATTAAAATGACCCCTTAGTTTTACTTTTAATTCCGCATATTCAACGTTCTATAACAAATAATATGTTATATTAACAAATAATATATGTGCTTCTTACAATACATAATACAGTTAAAAATATAATGGATTTTATGAGTAAGTCAAACAATAATCTTAACAACGTAAAATTTATTGCTAATGGTTTTGGCAAATTAGAATTAATTGTAAAGGAAGTGGAATTGCATATAGCCTCTTCATGAAAACATTTAAGGATCATTGCATAGATTCCTTTTCTTTCACCCCAAAACAGCTAAAAAAATATAACACTATCCTTAAGGGTATTTCCAGCGATTTTTCGCCGGCCGAAATACAAAACAAAAATTTTAACTTTGGACCCCTCGTTGAAGGTAATTGTTAAAAATTTTGAGACCAAATGGTCTAAGTTAAATGACATTCCACTAGACCTATTTCTTTGCGTTGCGGAGGATAGGGAAAGTTTCGTGAAACTCAAACAATTTAAATCTCTCCTAAAGCATAGAATCATTTTGGATTCTATTAAAAACTCTGACACAAAACGATGTTATCGGTGCCAAAGATTCGGCCACGTGGCTGCATATTGCAGTTTTGCCATAATGTTCGTAAAATGTCTTAAAGATCACGACATGCGAACTTATCCAAAAAACAGAAACGTCAGTTGAGGGTTATCCTGCGAATTTCAGAGGCTGCCCGATAGAGTCGCATTTCTTAAAAAAAAAAAGAAAGAAACCTCGGCTTACGCTTAATACAACAAGCCCTTTTCCATTGTCCAGTTGTAAACTTGGCTAATGGCTATCAGGAAAATGTCATGTCCTTTGCGGACATGGTGAGAGGTCACAAAAAAATCTAAATGTTCAAGAAACACCTTCTTTCCTTCCCGAACTCATCCAATAGGCTGTTTGGCTTGCCAATAACCAGCCTTATCTCCAAAATCAGAGGCTTCTGGCCTAATTATAAAAAAATTGATGAATCCCAAAAACCAGGTGCTTACCTGTGCTTTATTGCATCACTTTCCCCCTCTTCACCATGAATCTCAACTTCATCAGCTCCAACGTCAACTCCTTTTCAAAAGAAAAACAAATAGAAATTGATCTTTTACTAAAAGACACCTCCCCAACTGCGATTTTATTGCAAGAAACCTGCCTTTCAAAAGAACTTAGCAAAAGTGGTTTTAATCACATATATGATTTTATTAGAAATAATGAGGGTCGAGGAACAGGAATTTTACTGCAGAATTCCATTTGGTTTGACCAAAAACATTTTTCTAATAATCTAATCTCAGCAACCATAGCTTCTATTCCCCTAATTTCACAACAAACTGCCAGATCATTAGCACTTGTATCAATCTATGTTCCCTGTAATGTTGGTGCCATGTTGCCTTCTGCACTGGACAACCTACTCTTTTTGTTACAATACTTTGACTACATCGTAATTTGTGGAGATTTTAAATCAAGACATCCCCTTTGGGGTGATTCAGTTGCAAATCAAAACGGCTCTAGATTAACCTCCTGGTTCCAGGACAAACATTTTCTTGACTTTGACGTTGTAGCTGCGCAGGCAGGCGCGGATACAGGGGGGAGGCAATGGGTGCAATTTCCCCCCTGGGTAAGAACGAAGCTAAAAATTTTTATTTAATTAACTGTAATCAAAAAAGTTTTTTCGTTCGACGTTTATAAAATGTATTCTTGGCAGCAAAAAGAGGACTTAACGTTTCTATTTTCCTGATTTTCCATCTCACGAAATTATGATAACCGATGTATCTCACCTTTCACAGCTGAGCCGTATCTTAATGGCTAAGACACACGTGCAGATTTTTTTTCAAGTAAAGGTTTTTAAGATAAATGTTCGACTATATGTATTACTTTTATAACATTTTATGAGAATAGTCAAATTATTTCATACTAGATCAAATTGAGTCCCAAATCGATTTTATTTTCACTTTTCAAAATGCAAATGTGTGTTAAAAATGTTACAATCTTGAAAAATAGTGTTTTAAAAACTTACTGCCCCAATCCTCCTCTTCAAATTTATTTTAGGTTTTTTTATAGTTAAATGTAACGGGAAAGGTTGCAGAAGCACATATCTTTAAAAATCTTTAAAATATGTCGATTCAATTTGCTTTAAAAACTAAACTACATTTGCGTATAAAAATTATTGAGAATTACCAAAAATTGCTTTCTGAGAGGGTGGATGAGTTCTTTGTATGATAAATATTTAAATGTGCGTTTCCATTTGAGAGAGTACTTTTACTTGAAAACTCTCGAGAGTGACTCTCGGATACCTATCGTCTTTGTATATGAACTTTATAGTAATATCATGAAGATAAATGTTGACACACCGTTCGATGTTCACATTGACACACCCATGTTGACACACCCATGAATGTTGCTTGCCACATGTTGAAACACCATGCTTGCCTCCTTGTATATTTTTAGTTGTCATTTTCATTTTTACTTTTAAGTTGTGAAGATGCTTTGCTGGGGGAAGGTTGTCGTTGGTTCTTGGCGCTCTTCCCTTAATAAGCAAAAACAAAAAGAATGCGTTTGTTCGTGTTCTATTTATAGGAATGTATGATTGTAGGTAGATAGGTGAGTATCAGGGTTGCCACTTCTCAGAAAAATGTTCGCAGTATATTTGGAAAAAAATGCAGTAGATTCAATATTTTGTCCGTAAATATCTTTTTTATTTATTTTTTCAAAAAACTAAATATGTCATTCGAACAAAACTGAAAAATAAATAAAATACATATAACATTTATTTTTCTTCAAAACATAACAAGAACAAACAAAATAGTTATAAATTAAATATATCATATCATTAATAAGGCGTGAAGTGTAATTTTGTTCATAAAATCAAGTGCAGTAGATTTTATTTTAAGGCAGCAGATTGATTTTGAGAAAAAAATGCAGTAGATCTACTGCAATTTCAGTAAAGTGGCAACCCTGGTAAGAATATGTTGTCATTTAGTTAAGCATGTATATTTTTTGGTTTACTTTCGTGTTTCGTTATTTTTGTGTGTATTTGTTGGATTATACTCGGCTGCTGTGCTGCTGCTCCTGCTCGGCGAGCGATCGAAATATTTTATTGAAGGATGTATGTAGGTACGTATTTAAACTGGTTGCCTTTGGTGTTGGTGGGTTGACCGATATTGGGTTGGTTCTTGATTTAGGTCAGTTGGGCATCGTGGGGTGGGTGTTTTTGTATTTGTTTTTGGTTAGTTATTGTTGTAGGTAGGTTTTTCAGTTATTCAAGAAAAAAAATATTGTTGGATTTCGATACCGTCGGTATGCTGCAAAAAGATCTCAAGTCACAAAATTGTGTTTCCGAAGATTTAAAGTTTATGGCCATTAGAAAAATCATTAAGTAGCTAGTTTCGATTTATAAATCGATATCAAAACCTGATGGTTATGGCATTTTTAAAAAGAAGCAAGCAAAATTTTGTATTCAATTTCATTTACTCAACTTTTTTTTTATAGAAAAATAAAATGAATCTTGGACATAGACCTTTTTTGCACTAAAAAATATTTTTTAATGGACATGTGTTTTTTTTGCATTAAAAAATTTTGCGTTTTTAATTTAAATTTTAAATTTAATTTATGATCTGATTCCGAAATATCATTTACTTCGGGTTCTGGGGTCTTATATCTTCCTTTTTAAATTTATTTTAAATAGTCTATGAAATATTTTTTTTTTAGCTGGGTGTATTTTCTTTGAATTTGAGGACTTGAGCTTTTCTTGCAGCAAAAAAGAGAAAATAAGAAAATAAGATTTTTGTAAAAAAGACCCAGGTCCACTTGGGTCTTTTTTGCTCCACACCTTTAGGTGTATTGGACATAGAATGAATTGTTTTGATACAATAACCAGTGACGGTGCGTCAATAAGACGTTTTAGACAGTGTCTACCCTACCGTAAAGAGAGAAAAAAAGAAACCTACTTGTTACAATCAAGAAAACTGTTTTCATTCATTGCATTAAGTCCCTAACATCCATAACCTATCGCAAATTGTCAACACCTATAATTTAACAAACATAAATCATACATTCATTCCTTACTATTCACACACTCACATTTTTAACACCTACTTTTTCTTTAGATAATTTGACCTCTACCAACGACCACAAAGCACAAAATCTCAATGCTCACACAATACAAACGCTATAGCTTCGCTATGGCTCTGCCTTCTGCATCTGCTATGTGCTTCGGGAAAACCCGACTGAAAACGAAGACAGAGTCTTTCGTTGTACCTAAATTATATGAAAATAAAATCAGCGGATTATGTTTCTCAGGTAGAATTTCTATGTGAAGCCAGTAGACAGATTCGAATTTGTCTAATTGCTTGTTTTGCTTTGAACTTTGAAGTAAATTCGAAACTTTTTCGTTGACTTTTAAGTGAAGAGAGCAACTTCTTAATTTTTTATTTTTGGAGTTGATTAAAGAGGAGTGGGCGGTTGTAGGTCAACCCTAAAAAATGCAATAGGTAGGAAGGCTGGACTCTTTCGCAGAAGTACACTACTGACGTTTTAAAGAGCTGTATCTTTGGGATTACTTGCCGTATTGAGTCGAAATAAAAAAGCATTTTGAAGCTATGTGCTTCTTGGTGTTTTGAAATTGTTTTACAAATACATATTTATTTGCGATTGAGAGAAATGGTACGAGAATCAAATGTTCTATTATTTTCTTTGTTTAATGAGTTTCTTGATTTTTTTTTTATAAGTCAATAAATTTTTTATTCAGCTTTAATTTAGGTCTGCCAGTTTTGTTTGTTTGAGATTGGTGTACCTACATATATAACTTTTAGTCAAACAAATGCATACTTTTGTCTTTGATCACCATTATCTCAACAAAAAATAGTAAGGATGAGGATGACATATTCAAGGACAGTTTTTATGACTTGAATAGGTTTTCAAAATAATGTTTTTAAAACTTTGTGTGGACTATGTACATACATATCTTGGCCCTTCAACGTTTATTTAAAAAAAAATACAAGCATTTGATAAATATACTTATCTGTGTACAATGTTTTGTAATTTGTATTATTGTATTAAATAGGTATTTAATTTTTGCTTAATAGAGTTCCTTATTGGCAGCCATGTTTTTTAGACACGTTTGTGAAGTCTTGTGTGAAGTTTAACGTTTGATTTCAAAGAGATAAACGCTGTTTTTTGGACTTTGTTAACAGTTTTTATATTTGACTGGATAAAATGGAAAATAATGAATTAAATTTATAACTGTCTACCCAGTTCGTTCGAGTGCCGCACGTCACTGACAATAACTACAAAACTACATTAAATAGGCATGGGATTTTTTTTACAGGGCATAGAATACGACTATTGGGACATTTTTGCATCATTAAGTCCATTTCACAAAAAAGTGGACTTGAGCTCTTTTTGCAGCACACCGACGATATGGTCAGAACGTTGCATAGGCAGGCGATGGTTGTCAACTGTCATTCATTTAGTTGAGCAGTGGGGTGGGTAAAAAAAAAGAATTTTTGTCATGTCTCTATATCCTCGCAACGGCTCATACGATCTGCATGAAATTTTCAGAGCTGATTCGCATGAATCATATTCATAAATATTTCTTGTTCCAATCCGACCATCGCCACTTCCACTTTTTATATCTTTATATCTCAAAAACAGCTCTAATGATTATTTGAGGTATTAGAATGTGTTTGTATGGGTAAGAAAAATATGGAGGTGATTTTCTTATACCCACCCACGACCACAACCACTTTCATCATGTCTCTATATCTCGGGAAAGGCTCTATTGATCTACATGAAATTTTCAGAGTTGATTCACATGAGCTAAAAAAGACTAAATATATTTTTTGTTCAAATCCGCCCACTGCCACGCCCCGTTTTTTTCATTTTGATATCTCAAAATAATCTCTAAAGATTACGGTACGTTTCAGATATTGTTTCAATGTACAAAAGAAAAATGTTGGGATTTTTGCTCACTTTTTTGACCTCTGTCCTAGATCACGAATTTGCATTTTATAAGTCGCTAGGACGCTTAGATTAGCCGCAAATCATATTTGAAAGTGTCAACTTTGATGCCTCTAGGACGTTTAGTTTAGCCGCAAATCGTGTTTAAAGATAAAAGTCGATCAACGATCTGCATGAAGTTTCTATATCTCGCGAACGGCTCCATTGATCCGGATGAAATTTTCAGAGTTGATTCGAATCAGCGGGGAAAAACTTTCGAAATATTTTTTGTTCAAGTCCGCCTACTGCTACGCCCTTTTTTATTTTGATTTCTCAAAAACGCCTCTAAGGACTACGGTAGGTATCAGATATTGTTTGTATGAGTAAGAGAAAAGTGTTCGTGATATTTTTGACCCACCCACAACCACGCCCACTTTTATCATGTCAAAAGACATGAATAAAATAAAATAAATAATAAAAAGACTTAAATAATGCATTCTTAGCAAAAGACTTCAACGACTTCAAGCAGTCTTTAGTATTGCATTCGTTTTACTTTAAGTCATTTAACTGCAGGAAATGATTGCATTACTATAAAGACTTCAAAATTGAATGGGAATTTTATTGAAGTTTAAGTACTGAGGTGAAGCAAAAATTCTTCAAAATAAGTCTTTTTAATCAATTGATTGCAATACTGAAATTATTGCATTCTATCACATCTCTGCTACCCATAGATAATTATCGCACAAACACACCCTCGCAGACTGACGGACGATATGCATACTTATCTAAAGAGTATTACAAAACAATAAAATTTCAAGAAATCAATAATTTGCATGAAAAATAGTTGAAATATGTAGGTACATCGCTGTTTCATTTTCTCAACTTAAATTTCTTTCGTTTTGATTCTGATCTACAAAATTGTAAATTCAGAAAAAAAATCAATTTTTTCTTAATGCACCTCGTCAAGCACAAGATACAACAACAATACACAACGACCAAGAACCCAAATAAGAAAAAAATCGAAATCTCGAAAAAAATAAAAAAAACAAACAAAACCCTTGCATACCCATAAAATTCTTTGGATTCAAGAAGAACAAATAACAGACGGCGCGGAAAACAGATGATAGAGCAAAAAAATAAGAAAAAAAAAAAACCACCACCATTGCTTTCAAAATTCATTCATAGCAAAAAAAAAGAAAAAAGAGAACTCATACCGAAAAGCCAACAACAAAACCAGATACACATGCGAATGTTGATAATTCAATTTTAAAAATGTTGAAGCAACTTTAGCGACGCCAGCGCACCATCGATCACACACCCAACTAATAAAAACGAATCCATGCTATTGTGAAATATTATTTGGCCAAGAGAAGAAATATTTAAGAAGAAACACGTTTGAATATTATTAAAAGAAAACAATGTTTATTAACTGAACGATATTTTAAGAATGAAAGAATTAATAATAATAAATTAATAGGTACGAAACATATTTATCATAGAGTATGTGTTCTATAAAAATAAGTTTACAGTAGAAATTATGCAAAGTGATTATAGTAACGTTCGTATTGTAAAGGATATTGATAATAAGGAGTATATCAATCTCCAACATGCCCTCTCAAGACGAACGTTTTTCACACAATTCTTCTTGTTGTCGAAATCCAAGACCTTCCAAACATCTCCAGTGAACTTCTCTAGGCAAAGGTTTTGTGAGAACATCTGCAACCATTTGAGTAGTCGGTACATGCGCTAATGTAAACATTCCAGCAATAACAGACTCTCGAATAAAATGATGTTTTATGTCGATGTGTTTTGTACGTGCGTGAAACACATGATCATTTGCCAAACATTGTGCTCCACGATTATCCACAAAAATAATAGTTTTAGTGAAGTCAGAAAGTCCAAGCTCCGTCAAAATACTTCTCAAGTAAATTGCTTCCTTCGATGCTTCAGATAAGCTGACATATTCAGCCTCTGTCGATGAAAGTGTAACAGTTCGTTGCTTTTGGGACTTCCACGATAATGCTGCACCGCTGAGTAAAAATGCATACCCGGTATATGAACGACGATCAACAGTACAATTACCCCAGTCTGAATCCGAATAGCCAGTTAACGGTGCATCAGTCTTCGTAAACGCTAGTCCATAATTGGCACTTCCAGCAAGATATCTGAGAACACGCTTTGCTGCTTGCCAATGACACTTCTTCGGATTACTTGTAAATTGTGCCAATCTCGATACGGTGTTTGCGATATCCGGCCGTGTTGCAACTGATAAATACATCAGGCTACCGATCAGCTCTCGGTATGGAAACGCTTCCTGTGAATCATTACTAGCAAAATTATCAAAACTTACGTTCATTTCGGAAGGTGTCACAACTGGATTACACTTTTCCATTCCATATTGTTTCAGAAGTTATATAATATATCCTCTCTGGAAAAGCTCTATTTTATCAGTATCTTGTTTTATGTCTAGACCAAGACAATAGTTGCCAAACCAAGATCCCTCATCTCAAAGTCCTCCAGCAAACGGTTTCGTAATTCCAAGGTTTTCTTAACATCCTTCGATGCAATCAATATGTCATCGACATATATTAGCACGAACATAATTTCACCTTCAGAATCATTTTGAAAAAGACATGGTTCATTTATTGTAGCTTCAATCCCAAGCTCAATAACTTTTCGGTTAATTTCAGATACCACTGACGGCCAGCCTGCCGTAGTCCATAGAGAGCCTTCCGCAACCTGCATGCATTACCTCCATTACTAAGACGATTCAGCATCACCTTCGCTTGTTTTACAACGTTCGATTTATCCCCTTGTTTTGAAATAATTCTTTGCAGCATTTCGTTTAACAGCCAGTACTCTCATCGTAACTTCTTCATCCAAAGTGCCATTTAAGTATGCTGTCACAACGTCAAACTGCACACTTTAAGGTTAAACTGAACTGCAAGAGCCACGAACAAACGCAACGTTTCCCGCCTTGCCACAGGAGCCAATGTTTGATGAAAATTGACCCATACTCTGGCTGTATCCTTTAGCTACAATTCGAGCCTTTCGTCTCTCAACTTTACCATCTGAGCTATGTTTGTTAAATAAAACCCACCGGCATCCAACAACATTTTTATTCTGATTGTCTTCAATAATCTCAAGGTGTCATTTTTGAGAAGACTCATCACTTCTGATTCCATGGCATTCTTCCATTCCTCACATTCATCACTCTTCAAAGCATCTGCAACACTGATTTCAGCAACCCCAGCAAAATGTTCATATTCATCGTCAGTTTCACTAAGACCATGAGACTTTTCTGCTTCTTTCGTCGGTTTAGCTTTGAAATAATTTCCTTGGTCGCCCCCTACTTCCAGTACGAACTAAACGAGGCCTCCCAGGAGCTCTTCTTAATTCTCTATGAGAGTTTCTGGCATCTTAGGTGATTCAGGTTGAACTTCCAAATCAACCTCGTGTTTCACTGGACTCCTGCAAAGCTTCTGGCGTGCTTTCAACAGCATTTGAATTTTGATATAAAACAAACAGCTCATCCAACACAGGAGTTTCTTTTGGCACCTGCGGATTCTCTTCTAGGAATTTTAGATCGCGGGCATAAATGATTTGACGTTTACTCGGAAGCCACACGCGATATCCTTTCCTTTCACGAGGGTATCCAACAAATATTCCTTCCACAGATCTCGCCGCAAGTTTGTCCTTACCAGAATTCTTATCCAAGACATGCACTTTCGAGCCAAATTTCCTCAGGTAGTTAAGACGAAGATCCTCTTTATTCCACTTCACAAATGGAATTTCACCATTCAGACCGCTTGTCGGGCAACGATTCCGAATATGACAAGCTGTGGCAATCGCTTTCAGACCAAAATCCAGCGCTCAATCCAGACTGCAGCAACAAACATCTTGCCATGTCCATGAGCGTCCTGTTCATCCTGTTCATCCTCTCGGCTATACCATTTTGTTGAGGCGTATAAGGAATCGTCAGTCGCCTTTGGATACCTTTATCTGAAAGATACTTATCAAAATCTGAATTGCAGTACTCACCACCGTTGTCTGATTGCAAGTATTTTATCTTCGCTCCAGTTTGCCTTTCCACGAGAGATTGATAGAGTTTGAAAGCATCAAAAACTCCACTCTTTTGTTTTAGAAAATAAACTTCGCACCACCTAGTGCTTTCGTCGATGAAAGTCACGAAATATTTTGCTCCACTAGGTGACTCCGTTCTAAATGGACCAACGACATCAGAGTGCACTACTTTCAAAATTTCTCCACAAGACTCTCGAGACTTTGGAAATGGCATCGCCACCATTTTTCCTTTCAAGCACACTTCACATTTCCACAATTGTTCATGGTTTTTAGTATCCACCGTAGGAATAACACCGATTTGAATCAGCTTTACAAGGTCTTTGCTGTTCAAATGACCCATCCTTTCATGCCACTTCAACAGTTCGGAGCAATCAGGCTGGTAAACTACTTCTGCACATTCAGGTTGTTGTCGAACAATGTAAAGGTCACCTCTCCTATCAGCAATCATACTAAGAGTACCATCTTTAGCTTGAACAATGGCACCATCTTTTCCAAATTGACTTCATGTCCTTTGTTTGTCAGTCTTGCCACCGAAATAAGATTTGTCCGGCAACTCTGGTACAAACAATGTTTCCTTCAGTGCAATCAAACGTGAAACATTATCACTTGCAACCGATAAATTGTACCACTCCTCTGCCTTTGACATCAGCTGTTGCATTACTTGCAAGATTCAGTTTTGCTTTCGGCGAATTATACAAAGACTCGAAGAGACTTTCATCTCCACACAAATGCGACGTACAACCACTATCGAGAATCCATGCCCTGGTTGGTTCAGCCTTCGCACAGAACATGTTATTCACACCCTCAGCCGTAGAATTATTTGCAGCAAACGAATCGTCAGCAATTTGTACTGATTGCTTGGAGTTCCTTCTAGAAAAATCCGACTTTTTCTTCGGACAAACATTTGCCTTGTGTCCTAAAATGCCACATTTAAAACATTTTACCTTTTATCGAATGTCTTCAAAGCCGAATCTCTAGGTTTATGATGGGTCTTGAATGCGCCTTTTCCATTTCTAGCAGCCATGGCCATGATGACATTTCCAGTTGCCTGTTTTCGTGCTTCGCACTCTTCAATAATTTTAACTTTCAGCACTTCAGCAGTAGGTAAGTCATCACGAGATTCTATTGCACACCGAAAATTCTCATATGAAGATGGAAGACTATACAGCAGCATAATAGACAACAGATCACCATTGATTTCAACCTTCATACTTTCCAGCTTGTCAACTGCATCGAAAAACTTGGCCATATGTTCCCTTACATCACCGCCATCATCTAACCTTTGAAGCATCAACTGCTTTAACAATGTCGCTTTTCCTCGCTGGACCTTTTGAAGCGTAAATAGACTCCAATTTGAGCCACACTGCCCGCGAGGTCTCACATCCACGAATCTGCTTGAGCTCTGATGGATGAATGGACAGAATCAGGTCAGCTTTTGCTTTTCGATCCTGCTTGCACCATTTCACAATCTCATCATCACCAGTTTCAGGTTTTACAGATTGTCCATTGACAAAATCCCACAGATCGTTCTTGGTAAGAAGGGCCTCCGCTTGCATACTCCACGTATCATAGTTCTCCTTAGACAGCAATTCCATGCGTGAGGAACTATACATCGTAGCAAGACTCGCAGCCATATCTATTAAAATTATTCTTCAAAAGTTACCAAATTTAAAACAATTCAAAATCTTCTTTATAAAATCTTCAAATGGTTACAGCACAATTTCAACACAATGGAACTCTGGGTTCTGGGCTCATAACCTGTGAAATATTATTTGGCCAAGAGAAGAAATATTTAAGAAGAAACACGTTTGAATATTATTAAAAGAAAACAATGTTTATTAACTGAACGATATTTTAAGAATGAAAGAATTAATAATAATAAATTAATAGGTACGAAACAAATTTATCATAGAGTATGTGTTCTATAAAAATAAGTTTACAGTAGAAATTATGCAAAGTGATTATAGTAACGTTCGTATTGTAAAGGATATTGATAATAAGGAGTATATCAATCTCCAACAGGTATTACTATAGAGTTTTATATAACTACAAAGCTATCGTCCCCTCTGGTGAGCTGATTTCTGACTGTGTTCAATTGCAAGTTTCTCCAGATTTCAGAGCTGCTTTTTAATCGAAAATGCACAGCGATACGAACACTTCTGTTTTAGCCATAAGATACGTTTCTGATAGTAATTTCGTAAGGATTTCATCACTTCATGGATGTGTTTAAGGTATTCCGTAATCCGTTACTAAACTGGCGAAGAGTACGAATCCGATGAAGAAGATTGGAGAGAAATCAGGAAACAACTACAGCAGTCACTGCCGACGAGAATTTAGATGGCACTTGTACACCGAAGGATAGTTGTTTTGGCCGTTTTTGAAAAAGTCAGGTCAACTTCAAATGATCTTCATTTTTTGACGAGAATATTGGTTGCTATATTGTCAAATATAGCAATCGTTTTGTTTTCATAAAACCATTTTTATCGAAATCGTTTCATTTTCTTGCAAACGCATTTGATGTTTAGGATAACGTCCTCTGGCTAGATACTCAATATTTTTGTTGCCAACTCGATTTTTACTGCAGAATTGCACGGCAGATTATGTTTTCGAGCACGTGACCTTAGCAAACTGCATTAAAGAACACAATACTTATGCATAATAAAAAAACTTGATTTTTATTCTGATATTGCCGTGCTAAGAAGGTAACGTATCTACATGAAGATGGTCGTTAGGTATATGTGTTTTTTTTTAGTTTTAATATTGGATGGGCCTAAATCAGCTTTCCAAAATGCTACAAAACATTACTGTAAGTGTTGCCGTTGGTTTTATTATAATTTAAGTAAGTAATTTTTTTCTATTTTATGTAATTATTTTATTAAATTGCCCCACCTACATACTCTGAATTTTTTCACGCTAACTTCCTAGTATGCAAAAATAAGGAACGGCTATTTAATTCTCTACAGAGACTATAAGGGATACACAAATCTGAAAAAAAAATAGGGATTTTTTTCTTCATTTAGAGCCAATTTAGGTCCATCTGAGATAACGTTTTTTAACGACTTCCCTAATTTACATAGATTTCTGGCATTTGGAGACATATATCTATGTATGTTGTACTAGCAAGTAATTTACTTTCTAAGGTAATTTGCCAGATCTTCAAGTGCTAGTATGGTGGTAACACCTCTTTTTCTTTAAAAAAGCAGATACGTGCATTTTTCTTAAAAATAGCAAGGTTCTTTTTAAAAACGACATTTTTCTCAAGCATTTTCAACTTATCATTTTGTATACCTAAATAAAATAATAGGTAAATAGATTATCAAAACTGGCCTGACTCAAAGTAGCCAAAAATGTAGATACATTATTACTTCTTAGCACTGCAGTATTAGATCAGAAATCCAGTTTTAAGGTGCTAAATTAAGCATTTTACTTTCTTAAAAAAAAATAGCTGAGAATTCAGTTTCTAATATGTATTTATATGTACATAGATATTTTGTTGAGAAAAAGAACACTGATAAAATAAAACTTCAACATCTCGAATAATTTTCTAGAGTTAAGGGTTTGTTATTCATCAGACAAAAATAAGTGAAAGATATTTTGATTTGTCAGGGGGGGGCTCCTCTCACCCCTGCCCCCCCCTTTCCGTACGCCCTTGTAAAAGAGCATTTAAATGTAAAGTAAATTCAGTGCTATTTGTTGGTTCAAAATGGAAGTTTTTGAAGATACCTTAAGGAAATTGTGAGTGCAAAACTTTAAGATTCTCCGCTATAAATGCCTTTATACAGGGTGTTTTTGTAAATAATGGATAACCTTGCAATTGGTTATAGCAGGCCTTATGACCTTTCCAGAAAAAAATAAAAAAAAATTATTTTCCCAGTGGTTACTATGTTATGATGTTTTTTCCAAAAGTTGTTAACAAGTACTACTTTCCTCAAATACGTGAACGCTACGACCATGGATGAAAAATGTTTGCTATTTTTTTATTTTTGTAATATTCTAGAATGACTGTTGTAATAGATAAATCGTAAAATTTAATAATAGTTATTGCATTTTTTTTATTAAATTTTTTAAAATATTTTTTTCAGTACAAACATTTATTTTCAAAAAAGTTTGTCTACTTCTAATAAATTAAAGTTGTATAAAATATGAATGGCCAGTTACTTAAAAAAGTTGTCTATTTAATGAACTTTCCAAAATGGCATAACACATGCTTGTGTATCAACAAAATAACCAAGAAAATTTGTCAATCATCTAATACAGCGTTTCCCTGGGGTTCCGAGGGAGAGTTTTTAGGGTTCCAAAAATTTCTTGAAATATTAACAGTAAAATACAAACAATAAAAGAAAAAAACAAAAAAATACAAACAAAAATTTGAACAACATATATTTTTATATTTCTTAATCGAGGTGTGAACTTCAAGGTCATAAACTGTTTCCTGAGTAAGCACATTATTAATTGGGGAAAATGTATTGATATATGCAGCGGCGGAGCCACAGCAATGGTGGGAAAGGTTAAAGGGGTTGTTTCAAATATTAAAAACTTTGCTCCTAGAAGTACCAGCAGTCATTGTATTTTCCATTGTTATGCTCTTGTTATGAAAAGAATGCCAACTGATTAAAGAAAAGTTCTCGGTGAAGCTGTGAAAATAGTAAATTTTGTAAGGAGTCGTCCTCTCCAATCGAGATTGTTTAAATTAGTGTGTGAAGATATGGGCAGTCAGTACGAATCGCTTCTTCTTCATACTGAAATCTGATGGCCTTACAGACGGAAAGCTTTATCCAGGTTATTTCAACTTCGTGATGAGTTGAGTTCAAACTGAAAAAAATATGTCTTCAACTGCAAACCTCTTTGATGTATTGCATGATGAGCAATGGATTACGAAATTAGCTTATCTTGCAGACATTTTCGAGAAGATCAAAGAAACTGCTACAGTTCTGCAGGAAAAATCAATTACAGTATTTTATGCGAGAGACAAACTGGCAGCTTTGAAAAGAAAAATTAACTTAATTAATTTGTGCTCAAAAAGTGCATTGCTTGGGAGTTTTTCACGAATGGCTCGAAAACTACCAACTATATTCGAAAATTACATCAAGATACCATTGAAAGTATACACAATTTCCAATAAATCTCTTTTCAAGGTTTTTTTCTACGACAACCCATTTGGACTCAAGCGCTAGTCGAAAATGGATGTATTTTTACTCATTTCGAAAATCCACTCGAAAGGTCTAAGAAATTACTTTGTGTGACAAAATTTGAATTTTTGTCTGTAACATGAACCAAGTTATACTTTTCTGATGGTCTTTGACGCGCTGGGTTCGAATCTGGCCTTGAAATTGCTCTATCACGTCACGTTTTTGAGATATTCAACTCTAAAAATTAAAAATAAATGCATTTTTTATAAAAACTTGGGGATTTTTTTTCTCGAGGTAATTTTTTTCAAAAAAATGTTTGCCTTTTGAGCACAAATTAACTGAATTTTTCGAATTAGGTAGGAAGATGAAAATTAACGATTTCTCGAAGACGAATTGAGATATTTAAAAGATTCAAAAAGAATTTTGAAGTAAAATGTTCATACTTCAGAATGACCATAAACTTTTTTTCGAAAAAATTACCTCGAGAAAAAAAAAATCCCCAAATTTGTATAAAAATGCATTTATTTTTAATTTTTAGATTTGATTTTAGGTGCTGAATTCGGCACCCCCAAAAACATAAAGGAGCGAACAAATCAAAGCTACCCCACAATTTGCATGGTAAAAATACAATATGACTGGACTATCTCATGTGTACAAAAGAACAATTTTGAGTCTTTTCCAGTTTTACATGAATTCTTGCAAGAAAACATGCTTGAACTCAGAGTAGATATTATCAATGTTATTGCTCTCCATTTGGTTAGTCTCAAAAGATCTATGCTGAATTTGTTTCCAGATACAAATACTGACATCGAGTGGGTACAAAATCTATTTCTAATGAAAACCATCAAGCCTATGACCCTGAGTATACAGGAGTACGAATTCCTGATAGATCTGCAGAGCTCCACTTCATCAAAATTTGTATTTGATTCTGTTATTCTGTATCATTAAACGAATTTTGGATTGGTATTAAGAATGAATTCCCTGAGCTTGCCAAGAAAGCTATATTAAATTTGCTACCTTTTGTTACAACGTACCGCTGTGAAGTAGGCTTTTCAGCGTATACTTACACAAAAACTAAATACAGATCGAGGCTGGGCGCTACCCCAGATATGCGAACACAACTTTCGGACATAGAAGTTGGTTTAAAACAATTGAAGCGTTGAGAATGAGAAGGGGTTAAGTGACTTTTTTGATGTTTTGAGTTATAAGCGTTTAAAGTTTTACGTTTATAACTTTTTTTCTGAAATCGAGAGAAGCTTATAAAAAAGCCATAAAAAAAGAAAAAAAAATTTACAATTTTAGTAAATCGCCCAATTTTATTTAAATTCATTAGAAGTTGGTGTTTTACAAACAATTCAGCACTTGACCCCTTTAAGCGAAAATAAGTTTAATTTATTTTTTTATGAAAAAGGGGTCAAGTGAAAGGTGGGTATTATTCTTGTATTGCATAAAGTGAACATGTCTGTTCGCGTAGCTCCCAAAACTACGAATTCCACCCAAAGTTCTGTCAAAACTCATATAAAAAAAATAAAATTCGAAGAAATTCGTAGTTTTGGGAAGTTAACGAACAGACATAACAATTGTGCACTTACCACCTTTATGCAAAAAAAAAATATAACTTGGTATTTTATCTTTCGGCTTCTATTGAATTAAGGGGTTAAGTGGGTGTTAAGTGATCTTAACCCCTTCTTGCCTAAAACAACTTTAAAACAAACGTGTAGTTAACCCCTTTGTCTGAAGCTAACTTTGTAAGTAATAACAATAGAGACACAAGAATTAGACCAAAATTTAAGTTGACGCTTAACACCATTACTGGCTTAAAAAAAATGAAAAATCGAAAAATGTCACTTGACCCCTTCTCATTCTCAACGCTTCAATTATAAATCAAACAATGAAACAGATTCATTCTTCACACTAAATAAAAAATTGATTTTGAAATGTGTTGTTTTTCATTTTTTTGCTATTGCCAGGATGGGGTTCCGAAATATATTTGGGCATTGTTTAGGGTTCCACAGCTTAAAAAGTTTGGGAACCGCTGATCTAATAGAGCAGCTTTTAACATTTTTCCAAAATGTCTATTAAAATGTTACAATAACCTCCCAATTTGGGCTGAACAAAAGTTTTCAGTGCAAGTATAAAATTCGATTTTAGGTGTTGAATTTGTAGCAAATGCAATTCTCTTCAATTTATGTTAACACACTTTTTACCCTAAAGTTAAAATTAAAAAAGTTATAATCAAAAACATATGAATTTTTTCAATGTTTAAATTTTAGTTTTAACATTTTTATTTATAACTTTGGGGTAAAAAGTATATCAACATAAATTGAAGAGTGTTGAATTTGCCACGGAAAACTTTTTAGAAATCGTGTTTTTTTTATGGTGGCAAATTGGTGGGGCTTTCAACACCTAAAATCGAGTCTTATACTTGCACTGAATCCCCTTAAACATCAAAAGATAAAATCTTTGTCCAACTCAAATTTGGAGGTTATTGTAACATTTTGATAGACATTTTGCGAAAACGTTAAAAGCTGCTTTATTTGATGATTGACATAATTCTTGATTATTTTTTTAACACACAACCATGTGTTGTACCATTTTGGAAAGTGCATTAAATAGACAACTTTTTTAAGAAATTGGCCATCCATGTTCTTATACAATTTTAATTTATTAGAGGTAGTCAAACTTTTTTGAAAATAAATATTTAAAAAAATTTTAATAAAAAAAATGCAATAACTACTATTAAATTTTACCGCCCATATATTAATTAATATATATAATTATATATTAAATAATTAATATATATAATTAATATATTTGTAATATTACAAAAATACAAAAAAATAGTAAAATTGTTCATCCATGGTCGTAGCGTTGACGTATTTGAAGAAAGTAGTACTTGTTAACAACTTTTGGAAAAAACATCATAACATAGTAACCACTGGGAAAATATTTTTTATATTTTTTTCTGGAAAGGTCATAAGGCCTGCTACAACCAGTTGCAAGGTTATCCATTATTTACAGGACGGACACCCTGTATAAATAGAATTGCTTAGCTTACGTATCAAAAACAATTTATTAATCTCTAGTTTTGTATAGGTAAGCGAAAGTTATAAATTAAATTCTTCCTTAAATTTGCGTAAGGATACGGAAGATAAATTTGTTGGAATAAAATTTAAAAAAAATCACGCAAAGCATACTGGAAAAAAAATTTTGCCCAAGGGAAGATCAATTTGGGGTGTGAAAATTAAAAAATCATGCGAATTTAAGGACATAACTTAAGGACCTAATTTTTAAATTCATGACAATTTTTCAAAGTTCATTGTCACGCTTATGACTGAAAAGGCAAAGAAGTTGATATTAAAATCGAAAATAAATAGTTTTGTTCAAAAACACCGCTCCGAAATTGAAACTATTGTTGAAGCTACGTTTTCATGATAAATAACGAAAGGCAAAATATTTAGTTGTACCGACCATATAGAGCAGAATTCCTGTCCAAAATAAAAAAAAAGTTCGCTCAAGCACAAATTTTAAGCGCAATAAGGCCAAATTGGTCTTACTTCTGTTTGGCAAAGTGAAATTAGGCCAACTGTTGAATTTGGTCTTATTTCACTATTGCAAAGTGGAAATAGGGCCAAATTTCTGAATTTGACGTTATTTCGCTTAGCCTTATTTCACGGCACCAATCTACCCTAGCTATTCGAATAAAAATTAAAAACACAAAATAGGTATAGGTAGGTACTCTACATGAAAATACATACTTTCCAAACTAATTAAAATATAATTTATAATTTTTGACATGCGAAAATACCTATCTTTGCATATATTTGTGTCTCCTAAATCAAAATCATAGTTATAAAACCAACTATGATTTTTTTTGTAACACTTTTAAAAGGCCTGGTAAAACAGAGCGCGCAATCGGTTAGTAATTGACAAAGTGGTGCTAGTTTCAACTTAAGGGGAAACAACATTGCATACAAAAAAAATCTTTAAACTATTTTTTTTTAATGTAGAAATATAACACACAAAGAGCACAATATTATGAAACTGGTTTCATTGAAATCTGTTAGTAATTGACAAAGTTGTGCTACCTTTAATTTAAGGTGACACAGAACTGCATACAAAAACAAAAAAATCTTAGAATCAAATTTTTTTAAATGCAGATAAATAACACACAAAGAGCACAAAATTATGACACCGCTCTTATTAAAATCGGTAAATAATTGAAAAAGTTGTGCTAGCTTAAATTTAAGGTAGCACAACATTGCATACAAAAAACTATATTACAGCACAAAAATCGCGAAAAAAACACAAAAATAGCACAAAAAGAGCATAAAATTCTAATAATTTTTTTAATTATTTATGCCTATGTTGGCAAGCTAACTTTTTGGACGTTCAGTCTAACAATACTTAATAATAAAAAAAATTGTGATAGGTACCTTCATACCATCGGTCTTAAAGTTGCAGACAAAATTTTGATTAAAATATTTTTTTTATAAATGCAAGGAACTACATTCTGCGAAATATTGATACACGCCACTTTGCCGCAATATCTGCTGAATGAAATTTTTTTGTTTCTGACCTACTAAGATTTAACTTTAAACCGACTGTATATAATAAAGGCAAATGAGACTTGAATTTTTTTAATGTTTGCTTCGTCCAAAAATAGTGAAAATTATAATTCTTAATTAGGCGTGTCTCACGAAATAAAATCTCTAAGAGGTGATTAGATTAAAACGTTCGTGCTTAAATTTGACTGTAGAGAGTACAACAACAACAAATTATAAAAATGAAAATGTCATTTAAGTATGTTTTTTTTACACTTTCTTGATAGGTATGTATTTATTTAAAAAAAATTGGCGGTGGAAAAATATAGTATTTAATGTGCGTGTTTTTGTGTTTTACCTTGAAGATAATAATCGAAAAAAAAACTACCAAATATTCAAAATTAATTTTTGTCCATCGAGATATTGCAATTTTAGTCAGGTATGAAAATATCATTTTTGTATATTTTTTCATGTTTTTCAATATTTTTTTTTAGAAAAATAAGGTAGTCATAAAAATAAAATATTGTGTGTGCAAATTTGACCTTGAAGTTGATAATCGAAAAATATTACCAAAAATTCAAAATTATTTTTTTCCGTCGAGATATTGCAATTTTAGTCAGGTATGGAAATATCAATTTGGTATATTTTTTCCATGTTTTTCAACATTTTTTTTTAGAAAGATTGGGGGATCATTAAAATAAAATATTGAGTGTGCGAATTCGACCTTGAAGTTGGTAATCGAAAAATATTACCAAAAGTTCAAAATTATATTTTGTCCATCGAGATATTGCAATTTTAGTCAGGCAAAAAAATATCATTTTAATATATTTTTTTTATGTTTTTCAAAATTGGGGGTCATGGAAAAAAATTGAGTATGCAAATTTGACCTTGAAGTTGATAATTGAAAAATATTATCAAAGAACAAAATTATTTTTTCCATCGAGATATTGCAATTTTAGTCAGGCATGGAAATATCATTTTGGTATATTTTCTTCATGTTTTCAACAATTTCTTTAGAAAAAAATAATACATTAAGTGTGCAAATTCAAGCTTGAAGTTTATAATCGAAAAATATTACCAAAAGTTGAAAATTATTTTTCCATCGAGATATTGCAATTTTAGTCAGACATGGAAATATCATTTTGGTACATTTTTTCATGTTTTTCAACATTTTCTTAAGAAAAAAAATAATATATTAAGTGTGCAAGTTCAACCTTGAACTTGATAATCGAAAAATATTACCAAAAGTTCAAAATTATTTTTTCCATCGAGATATTGCAATTTTAGTCAGGCATGGAAATATCATTTTGCCAAATTTTTGTTTATGTTTTTTATTATTTTCTTTAGAAAAAAAAATACCTAATACATTAAGTGTGCAAATTCAACCTTGAAGTCGATAATCGAAAAATATTACCAAAAGTTGAAAATTATTTTTTCCATCGAGATATTGCAATTTTAGTCAGGCATGAAAATATAATTTTGGTATATTTTCTTCATGTTTATTCAACATTTTTTTGATTGGCAACCCTGGTTTGCTCATATTCAAGTCAATTTCACGGTCGCTCTTACAAAATTTCGCAAATTATTCTATTAAAGCGGGTAAATAGTTTCAAAAATTGTGTGGAACAGTTTCGTTTGGATTAACTCATCCTAAAAAAGTCAAAGTTTTGGTGAGTTACTTCATTTCTTTTCCAATTGGGAACAACACATATATAAATAAACCGGTGGAAAACAAAATGAACCGGACACCCCCAAATAACTTTAAAAAAACAATTCAACAATCACAGAAAAGGCCACATAATGAAATTATCCCCGAAGCACATTTAGATGGAAACGCAGGAACCAGTAAAAGAACACGTCTGTGAAGTTAGCAGGGCAACTTCCACCCACGCAATTGGGACCTTGACAGGAATTTGCAGTTTTTTTGCATTTTTTTTGCATTTCTATTCCCGATTTTGCAGTTCGCCAAATAACGGTGTAATTTAGTGACCTGCTAACTTCACAGTGAAGTTAGCAGGTCACATGGCGTATCTCAGGAACCAAACGTGCTAGGAACTTGTAGTAAGGCTCCAAATTTGCAGTTTTTTTGCATTTCAAGAATAGGCTTGGTCAGAATTTTGAAGTCCTTTTTTTGAAAAAAATTTCATACTGACCTGCTAACTTCACAGTGAAGTTCGCAGGTCACATGGTGTATCTCAGGAACCAAGCATGCTAGGAACTTGCAGTAAGGCTCCAAATTTGCAGTTTTTTTTGCATTTCAAGAATAGGCTAGGTCAAAATTTTGAAGTCCTTTTTTTGAAAAAAATTTCATACTGACCTGCTAACTTCACAGTGAAGTTAGCAGGTCACTTGGTGTATCTCAGGAACCAAGCATGCTAGGAACTTGCAGTAAGGCTCCAAATTTGCAGTTTTTTTGCATTTCAAGAATAGGCTAGGTCAGAATTTTGAAGTTCTTTTTTAAAAAAAAATTTCATACTGACCTGCTAACTTCACAGTGAACTTAGCAGGTCACATGGTGTATCTCAGGAACCAAGCATGCTAGGAACTTGCAATAGGGCTTCAAATTTGCAGTTTTTTTGCATTTCAACGATAGGCTATGTTCAAAATTTGAAGTCCTCAATTTAAAAATTTTCCAAGTTTGACTTCAATATGAAGCAAGTAGGTCACATCGTGTATCTCACGAACCAAGCATGCTAGGAACTTGCAGTAAGGCTCCAAATTTGCAGTTTTTTTGCATTTCAAGAATAGGCTAGGTCAGAATTTTGAAGTCCTTTTTTAAAAAAAAATTTCATACTGACCTGCTAACTTCACAGTGAAGTTAGCAGGTCACATGGTGTATCTCAGGAACCAAGCATGCCTATTCCTATTGCAAAAAACATGCCTATTCTTGAAATGCAAAAAAACTGCAAATTTGGAGCCTTACTGCAAGTTCCTAGCATGCTTGGTTCGTGAGATACACGATGTGACCTGCTTGCTTCATATTGAAGTCAAACTTGGGAAATTTTTAAATTGAGGACTTCAAATTTTGAACATAACCTATCGTTGAAATGCAGAAAAACTGCAAATTTGGAGCCCTATTGCAAGTTCCTAGCTTGCTTGGTTCCTGAGATACACCATGTGACCTGCTAACTTCACTGTGAAGTTAGCAGGTCAGTATGAAATTTTTTTTTAAAAAAGGACTTCAAAATTCTGACCTAGCCTATTCTTGAAATGCAAAAAAACTGCAAATTTGGAGCCTTACTGCAAGTTCCTAGCATGCTTGGTTCGTGAGATACACGATGTGACCTACTTGCTTCATATTGAAGTCAAACTTGGAAAATTTTTAAATTGAGGACTTCAAATTTTGAACATAGCCTATCGTTGAAATGCAAAAAAACTGCAAATTTGAAGCCCTATTGCAAGTTCCTAGCATGCTTGGTTCCTGAGATACACCATGTGACCTGCTAACTTCACTGTGAAGTTAGCAGGTCAGTATGAAATTTTTTTTAAAAAAGGACTTCAAAATTCTGACCTAGCCTATTCTTGAAATGCAAAAAAACTGCAAATTTGGAGCCTAACTGCAAGTTCCTAGCATGCTTGGTTCGTGAGATACACGATGTGACCTACTTGCTTCATATTGAAGTCAAACTTGGGAAATTTTTAAATTGAGGACTTCAAATTTTGAACATAGCCTATCGTTAAAATGCAAAAAAACTGCAAATTTGGAGCCTTATTGCAAGTTCCTAGCATGCTTTGTTCCTGAGATACACCATGTGACCTGCTAACTTCACTGTGAAGTTAGCAGGTCACTAAATTACACCGTTATTTGGCGAACTGCAAAATCGGGAATAGAAATGCAAAAAAAATGCAAAAAAACTGCAAACTCCTGTCAAGGTCCCAATTGCGTGGGTGAAAGTTGCCCTGCTAACTTCACAGACGTTAAAAGAACTGCAGTTGGAACAATGGATGTGGTTGACTTAAAGTATTTGATCGAAGAATCTATGTCAAAATTACTTGATTGCAAGCTCAAAGATTTACCAACAAAAGCTGATTTAGATGGGATCCATATCGAAATCCAAAATCTTCAAAAAAGCAATTCCGACTTGCAATTACAAGTCAAACACTTTGAAACTCGCTGCAATTCATTGGAACGTCAGATAGAGTTTTTGGAGATAAAAGCCAATGAAAAAATGTCGTTGTTCACCTTCCTATACAAGGAGGTGAAGATGCAGGGGAGAAAGCAAAAGGGTGCTGCATGGAGTTACTGCAATCAAATGATGACAACCTTATTGCAACAACAAGGGTCTTAAATTCCAACAACAGCAGGACAGCAAATGTCATCGTCAAGTTGCAGAAAAGGGAGGATGTTGGCCGTTTGCTTAAATCTTCTTCATCACTACGAAACACTGGGATATTTTTACATCGAGATCTACCAGCCGCTACACGCGCACGAAGAAAAAAACTGGTAACTCTAAAAGCTGAAATTCATGCAAGAAATAAGAATATTCAAACAAAAATCCGAGGACAAGCACTGATCGTCGAAGGTAAATCATTTAACTACGATTCCGAAAACAAATTAATGTGTGACGGCGTGTGCGGATTGGCATTGATACGTCAAATAGTGGATGACAACTCTAATAGATCTGTTCCAGGCCAAAGCGAAGTTGTGCATGTTAACACCAGTGCTTCTCCAACAGGTTCTCAAACTGTTCTGAGGCCTCAATCTACTTTTTAATCATAATGCCGTCTGCCCCTCAAAAAATTTCTAAAGATCAAAATTTAAACCGAGTAATGTTAATAATATTAATGCAAAATGTGAAATTTTATCTTACAACATATCTGGGCTTAGAAATAAGAACTTATTTAATGATTTTTTTTAGCTTTATTAAGCATTTCGAAATATTTTTTTTATATGAAACTTATTTAACTGAAGTTAGCTTAAGTAGTTACGATAGCAAATTCCAAAACTATGAACTTAAAATTATACCTGCTATTAGAAGACATACAAGAGGAAGAGCGAGTGGAGGGTGTATTTTTGGGCTTTAAAAAGATTTGGGCTTATGCGGCGAGTTTAAACAATTTGGAGACTTAATTTGTGTTCAACTGAAAATTAATGGAGAAAATTTTTTTATTTTACCATCATATATTAATTGTAACCATTGGGATGCAGATTTCGAACAAATTAAGGAGTTCCTAATGAGCGTTACAATCTCAAATGTATTCGTGGCTGGTGACCTAAATGCGAGAGTGGGATCTGAACGAGGAGTGGAAAACGAACGCGGAGGACAAAATCGGCTATCAAAGGATTCCACAAAGAACGCCAGAGGAAATAAAATATTGGAATTGTGCAACTCGATTGGACTTCGAATTCTAAATGGCACCAGCGAAGGTGATAAATTTGGAGAACTTACATTTGTTGGAAAGCAAGGTAGTTCAGTTATTGACTACGCTCTTGCAGGGGGCCTTTGGAATTCCTTGATTATCGATTTTGAAGTGCATCAGGTACCATACTCAGATCACATGCCAATAGTTGTTTCACTAAATTACGGACAAAAAGTAAATGAAGCAAGTGTGAGTATGAAACTTTTGCCTAAGATGAAGTGGAAAGACTCTAGGCCCACTTCTTATAGAAGAGAGCTAGATTTATGTCTGTTGAGAAGCCAAACAACAAATTTGAAAGGAATTGAGGAGTGTATCAAGGCAGCGTACCCGGAATCGAACCATTGCAGACGGGATGTGGAGTATAAAGAGCCATGGTTTGATAAAGAATGCATGATGGCAAGGAAATTATCTTACACCTGGCTGAACCAGTATAGACGTCATAATGAAGACACCACAAAGCATTTATATATTGAACATAATCGGAATTTTAAAGCACTATGCAAAGTGAAAAAAGATGCATTCTACGAAAGGGAAGCGAAAAGACTAGCTAAATGTAGGAACACAGGCGAGTTCTGGAAGACAGTTCAGCGACTTAACGGCAAAGTTTATGTTATAAGCCGAAATTTGAATTGTGATACCTTGATGATACATTTCAATCAACTGCTTAATGTCAACTCTTTGAGTACTCATATGATACAATACGCTCAACCCAGCTTTTATGATGAACTATTGGACCAGCCAATCTTACAGGATGAGGTAACTGCGTCGCTAAAAAGTCTTAGGGATGGTAAAGCAGCCGGATCAGATCGAATACCATCGGAATTCTATCAATATGGAACAGATGAGCTCCTAAAAAATCTAACAGGCGTATATAACATCATACTGGAGAACGGGAGTATACCTCAGGAATTCAAAGAAGCGCTGATTTTTCCCATCCATAAAAAGGGTAGCACAATAGATCCTTCAAACTATAGAGGCATTTCATTCTTGAATGCATCCTATAAAATATTCACCACGGTACTGCAGAATCGACTAAGAGCGTGGATTGACGCAAACAACCTTATTAAAGAATTCCAAGCGGGTTTCAGGCCAGGATACTCAACTGTAGATCACATCTTTGTCCTCGGAAGTATCGCAGATTGGTTTCTGTCTAGAAATAAGAAATTATATACTTTCTTTGTAGATTTCAAGGCTGCATTTGATACAATAGACCGAAACGCGCTGATGTACAAAATGTTTGGATTGGGAATGTCACACAGATTTGGACGTGTTTTGCAGAACCTGTACATGGAAACCACAGCAGCAGTATGGGATGGGGAAAATATTTCGGAATGGTTCCAGACTAAGACTGGTGTACGCCAAGGCTGCACACTCAGCCCAAGCTTATTTGCGCTTTTCATCGATGACATAACGGATTTTTTACCAGGGGGTATAGAATACGAAGGGACCCTTATCAAAGCCCTCCTTTTTGCGGATGATATTGTGCTGTTTGCTTACTCACCGGAATCCCTTCAGCTTATGATAAACAAGCTTTATGAGTACTGCACTATGTGGAAATTAGTTGTTAGCTTGGACAAGTCAAAAGTTATGGTATTCAAAAAAGGAGGAGGAAGATCAAACTCAAGGGAACAATGGACATACAACAATGAAAGGATAGAGGTCGTCCAGGAATACAAATATTTAGGAGTTTATTTAACCAAAAATCTAAGTATGGAAAGGCATCTTACCGAAAAGCTAGCGAAAGCTAAAACCACAATCAATGTTGCGTGGAAGGAAGTTTTTTAGCAACAGTCATATAGCACATAGCAGCAAATTCAAAGTGTTTGAGTCGGTGGCAGAGTCAACCTTATTGTATGCAGCTCAGGTTTGGGGAGGTAAAAAATATGAAACCGCTGAAAAGCTTCTCCGATTTTATATCAAACGGATATTTCGACTACCTTCAAATACCCCTAATTATATGATTATGCTAGAAACAGGAATTTCCCCATTATTCATCAAAACACTCAAATTACAAGTTGATTTTATAATTAATGCTCTGAACATGCCCGATTATCGTCTTCCAAAAAAAGCAGCTCTTCAAGCGATACGAAGCAGATCCGGATGGTAAGTAAGTAAGTAAGTAAGTAAGTATTCATTTATTGGTATCTTAATACATCATTTACAAAGGTTTATAATGAATTTAAAGCCTTGGCTTTGCCGTCAGCTCGGTTGGCAAATTTAGAAAATAAATTTATATTTACAATAGTAAGAGTAATTAACAAATAAAGTTATCTATTCATATTCAGTTAAAAGCAACATTCTGTATTTTAATATGTCTTTCAAAAAGAGATAGAGTTTTTTCCAAACACAATAGTTTAACTATATAATTGTTTCTTCAAACGTAAGCGTTTTCTTTCCAAAGTATGAAATTCGATGTTGTGCAAATATAGGGCATACACTGATGAGATGGAAGCAGTCTTCTTTAGCTTTCAGATTACACAATGAACAAAACTGATAAAAGCTGTTGTTATATGGTGTTCCATTAAGTCCAAGGACTTCACATCTTGTCTTGAAAATTAGAGATATTTCCTTGTACGAGTGTGCATCGTTAAAGTAACTTGCTTCCATTAAGTTCAGCTTCAATTGCGAATAAAGAATTCTGCTTTGCGATTTCTGCGCTTCTTTGATGAATGCAACCCTTACGGCGTCTTCGTGTGATTGGATTATTTCGTACAGTCGTTCTTTAATGTGCATCAAATTACTGTGATCCAGTTCCAACGTTTCTCCGCAGGAATTTCCTAGTTCTTTCCACTTTAACACCCACCAATCCGCGTTTCTCAGTTCGTACAATGCCATTTTTTTGGTCAGCCGATTGTCTTCATAAGCCAGCACCCTTGAGATGTAGTCCGCATGCAGCTTGAGAGTGTATGTGTAAATTTTAGGTAGACCCGTCTCGAGATGTAGGGCATAGGTTGGAGTTTTTATTGGCAGATTGAACAGTTTCTTTAGAAAGCATCTTTGAAATTTTTCTATTGCTTCGAACTCATTAATTCCCCAAACTTGGGCAGCATAACATAGTGAAGACTTTACAACTGCATTAAATATCTTGTATTTTGCTGACAGTACAATAAGCTGATTCGAAAAAATATTTTTCCATGACATGTTAAGCAGGCTTTGCGATGAAGTAGACTTCATTGTTACATGTTCGTTATAGTCCATGGTTTTGTTGATATTAACTCCTAAGTATTTGTACTTGCTTACTATTTCCAGAGTATTTCCATTGAAAGTCCATGTGTAACCATTATTTCGGGTAGATCTAGAGAACACCATTATTTTCGACTTGTTAGTGTTAATTGTAAGTCCCCATTTAATACAATAGTCATAAGGTCGATTTATCATCAGTTGTAAATTCTCTGGGGTTTCAGAGAGAATAACCAAATCATCGGCATATAAAAGTACATTTATGGTCAGATCAGCGATTCGACAACCTCCAGGCAAACAAGTTTCAACATCATTAATGAATAGTGCGAAAAGAAGAGCACTCAGAAGGCACCCTTGTTTAACTCCGGTTTCCGTTTCAAACCAGCTTGAGAGTGCTGACCCATCCCATACAGTTGCTTTTGATTGGTCGTACATTTCTTTTATCACATGGATGAACTTCGTTGACATACCTAACCGGGAAAGCTTATAAAAAAGAGCATTTCGGTTAACAAGATCAAAAGCCGATTTAAAGTCAACAAAGAATGCATAGGTCTTCTTGTTCCTGGCTTGTGATGCTTTAACTATGGATGTTAACGTAAAAATGTGGTCTACAGTTGAGAAGTTTTTTCTGAAACCCGCTTGAAATTTTGAAATTATGTTATTAGTTTCAGTCCACTTTTCAAGTCTGCTGGCAAGCACACCACAAAATAATTTAGCAATAACGTTCATAAACGAGATGCCTCGATAATTTTCAACATTATTTGTATCACCTTTTTTATGGATCGGGAAAATTACTGCCTTTTTGAAGGATGTTGGGACATCTTGCCTATGTAGAACATCATTGAAGAGAGATTTGAGTCGGGAAGTAAGTCCTTCTGTACCGTTCTTGAAAAATTCATACGTAACGCCATCTTCTCCAGGAGCTTTTTCATTTTTCGCCTTAAGAATAACAGCATATATTTCGGCAAATGTGATTTCGGAATCGAGTATTTCGTCAGACAGAAAAGGCTCAGCATACGAAAATTTAACGTCTGATCTGGCACATAATATATCTTTGAAGTGAATTGATAGATCCTCAGCAGTTACTTCTAGACCTATAGTAAAATTTGAACCATTTATCTTTTTCGTGACTTTCCAAAACTCTTTTGCGTCCTTCGTTTGACCAAGTGAATAGGCTTGCTGGTTTTCATAATCCGTTTTCTTCTGAAGACATAAGTTCTTATATCTGGTATTTTCTTCGATGTACCACTTTTTTAAGTTTTGGCAGTTGGAATTTCGGACTGCGTTGAGAAGGAAAAAGGACTTCTTTCGTGCTTTCATGCATTCGTTGTCAAACCATTCATGATTATACTTCTTTTTTCCGCTCGTGATAGTGCTATTTGTAGAGTTTTTTATGCATGCAATAAGTTGGTTTGATAGTGATTCGGTTGAATCAAAAGTATCGCTTAGCAGAGAAAGGTTGTTGTCTAGTTTGCTTTGGTATAAGTTAAGCTCATGTTGTTTCCATTTAAGCCTGGGGATGAGTTGAAGGGCCTTTTCGGTTGGGACTGCATTGTCAGACCATTTAACGACAATAGGCATGTGGTCTGAGTAGTTTTTAGATTGCACTTCGAAATTTCCTATAAGGTTGTGCCAGTCATTATTTATTGCACAGTAGTCAATGACCGATTTGCCTTGTCCTCCTATAAAAGTATAATGACCTTCCGGATCTCCACTAGTACATCCATTGAGAACTGTACAATCATACATTTGTAACATATCAACACAAATAATCATATACAGATGTCTCAGCCCCATAGAAAAAAATGTCTTAAGAAATTGCCTTACCTGACATCGTCTTACCTGACAAAGCAAAGATACAACAGCTTTAACAACGAAAGATACAAAAGCCCAGCAGCGGTAGGTGACAAAGATACAAAATCTAGAAAAAAAATTCGTTTCTCATTCTCATTAAAACAAGTAGGTAAGGTACACGCATCTCTTTCTCTCTGTTGTCATTTTTGTTCGTGAACTCTATTTCCCCTTGATTTATTTTATTTTTATTTGTTGGGTTTCATGGACTACCTCAATCCTCATGATGTGTGTGTGTTGTTTTTTTTTATTGCTGGCTGCTGTTTCTGTGTGCATTGGTTTGGCACTTTGGCAGGCGTCTATGTGGCTGGTGGTTGTTTTGTTTTTGTATTTCATTTTTTGTAGGAGTTTGCGGGTTGTGATTTCGTAAAGATCTTTTTGTTTTGAATTGGATTTAGCCCAGTCGGGATAAACATTTGAAATTGCAAAAATTTTATCGTAAATTTTTCTTTCACAATTCGTAAGAGGGGGTCATTAGGAGCCTATGTGTAGTTTTTCGGGAAAATTGCCCTGGAGCTTAAGCCGCCATCTTGGATTTCACGAAAAATAACGTTTTACTCAATAGCTCCTACATTTTTCAGTTTTTACAAAAAAGGTTAAGATAAAACTGAAAGTTAATTTAATTTTACTGTATAGAATATGAAGTGTTAAAAAAAAATAATGCATAGGAGTCCGAAAGTTGGGGGCAAAAGGGTCACTTATCACCCACTGGATGGCTGTAGACTATACTACTCTAGCAGTACATTTTTATTGTTTTATTGAGGAATTTCGAAAAATACAAGAATTCTCTTGTATTTTTCTATCGGATTATGCCAGGGGCATAGGTCCCGATGTACGTTCTTTCCATATTCAATATGTTAACCTGGTAATAAATTTGTTTGTGATGAAACATTGAGGTGGATATCAATCTCATTTTTCCATATACAGTAGATGCTCGATTTAGTGAATCTCGAAATAGTGAACTATCCACAATAGTGAACACACTAAATTTTATATAAAAACGTATTTTGTATAAAAATATCACGCAAGCATTTTACATAGCTTCAGAGCTCTGAGGAATTGTTTCTGTTTTCTGTTTAAACCTGAGTGAAAGCCTTGTTTAGTGCTTAGTTAAAATTAAAAACATTCACATCGAACGAAATGTACATTTTGGAAAAAATTGCCTTTAGAAAGTCTTAGAAAACTCCCGCTTGAAAAAGTGTACAATCTCGAAACAGTGAACAGGCCTTGTTTTTATTACTTCACTATATCGAGCGTCTACTGTACCTCTTTTCCGCACCACCATAGAGGTAGAGTAATAGGCGCGTTTTTTTGTGACGTGTAGGCCTAGTCCACACATACTAAAACTGAATCGGCAGAGTTGTTAAAGTCGACTGCATCCTCATTATCGAGCAGCTCTCGAATTTCAGTGACGTTTTGACAAGTTTCGCCGCAGCACATAAGACAGATCACTTGAGTCCAGCCTTACGACACCCGCACATGTTTCCACAATTCGTTTTGCATTTGCAGGAAATCGTTTTGAGCAATGATTTCGGCGCAGCATCGATACTGGTTGTTATAGGCTCTAACCCACCAAGAGTTTTCTTCCAGCCCCAATTTGTAGCATCTTAATCGTTTTCAAGCGACATTTGAACTTGTAGGTAGTGGAAGCGTTGCTAAATTGAAGTTGGTTTTTGCAACAGATTTAGTGAAACTCTTGAAGAGAAGTGTATTGAGTGATATTTCTCCTCGACTGCCCCCAAACAGAGCTATGAAACGCGCTCACCACGAGTTGCTGAGCTGTTTTTATCGGCATTTTTATCTTTGAACAAGTTCAAATCTTCCCCTAGGTCTGGATTTTTCTGGAGGATATTCATGAGTTTGGTTTTGAAGATATTATATATTGCAGACGTGGTGTCACATCCACTTAGCGCATGTATAAACAAAATATGCCTTGCTATCGCTCCATCATATTTAAAACTTAATGGCGAGTAAAGTTGCTCAGGGGTCCGCTCTCTGCTAGGCTTCTTGAAGAAAACGTTACTCAAATGACTTCCTAAGCCAGTCAATAGGACCAGCAGGTCGATGTCTTCGCCTATAATAGTTACTTCCTCGTAATTGATTGCTTCTTGAATAGCAGCTATAACAATGAAAGAATCAGCGTCCCCCTGTGCCCCGGTTTTTTTTTATGAAATCGCCCCTCCCGCCCAAACGGGGTGAGATAGACCCCCCCTCCCATAGTAAAAAATGCTTGTATTAAACTATTCTACAAAAAATCGTTAACATTTCTTGGTGCCTTAGTTATCGTACTCTCCCGTAAAAATGTACTGGAAGGGCAGTCCAGAGCCAGACAGGGGGTGGCAAGTGCCCCTCTTACCCCCAACTTGCGTAGGCATATGTTAAATTTGAACACAATCAAATTTACTTTCAGTTAGGCTTTATTTCTTCTATCAAAAGTGAAAAATGTAGGAGTTCTTCAGGAAAAAGTTATATTTTGCTAAATCCAAGATGGCGGCTGAAGCTCCAGGACAATTTTCCCGAAAAACTACACCTAGGCTCCTAAAAACCCCCTTTAACGAATTGTGAAAGAAAAATGCACGATAAAATTTTTGCAATTTCAAGCTAATTTTTTGTACATAGCGACTGGACTAATTTTTCTTTGGTAAGGAAAATGTGATTTGATGAATGATTTTCTTGTAGGGAAATTTTGATTCGCTTATAACTTTGGATCTATGGATCGGATCTTGATAGTTAATCCCTCTAAATAAAGGAAAAATAACAAACAATATTTAGGAAGGTATATTGCGTATTTATATGGATTTTTATACATACATATAAACAGTTATTATGTATACAATTAGAAAATGAACTAAGGGTGAGGTGGACACAAGGTAAATTGTATTTTTTGTGAGTAGATATGAAGGAATAGGTAGATGTAGATAGGTACTCAGGTACATTGTAGGTATTTATCTACTTTATTTAAAATATAAAAGCTTATGGAAAATGTCAATATTTTGATAAGCTAGTTATTTAGGTAGATACTAAAATAATAGGTGGTATCGACAAGCAAATTAATGCAACATGACAGTTAGCGGATATCCTTTTATTAAAATTAAGATATTTAAATAATAAGATAATTAAATAATTCAAAAAAGGTTAAAAAAAAAAACAGATATATCTATGGTTTTAATACAATAAGTAATCAGTATCAAAACAGTAGAGAAAAACTTATTCAAATTTGAATCCGCATTTTAGATATATACATACATTACATATACATATATTATCATAAAACGGCGTTTACAGAAGGGGGTCACAGGGTTATGAACTCATGTCATGACACAACAAGCTGAGATCGTATTCCATTCGCTACGAAAAAAATAATTTTTAGTTTTTAATTTTTGAGTTTGAGTTTTTAATTTTTTGAAAAATATAGTAATATGTATGTACCTAGCGGTTTTCAGGAAAAACCTGTTTTTTGTTCGTAAAAATTAATCAAAATATACACCCCGATTACAGTATCTGACGAATGAGCTGCGGAGGGAATCTGACTCAATTTTGTCATTTGGCTCATAGTAAAAATGTCAAAAATGAGTCTGTTTCCCTCCGCAATTCATTCGTCGGATTCTGTAATCGGGGTGATAAATTGATGACGATTTTTACGTTTATTTACAGTAAAACAAATTATATGCATGATAACTTTCAAAACCACCCCTAAATATAATTACTATAAAGTTTTCTACTCGGTTTTCACAGTTAAAACAGAAGTTCGCATTTTGAGAAAATATTTTGTATCTAAACCAATAAAAAAAGAATGTGGAAGCAATGGATTTTCGTGTACCTTTAGGCTAAGAGTAGAAACTATGAGCAGTGTTTTTTTGGAGTTGGAGCAAAAATCATTTAACAGTTATATCATTTTTGTTTCGAGATTTGTTTGCAATTTTTTTTTAAGTTATTGCGTTATTGCAAGAAAAGACACAAGGCAAACAATTTTTTTTTTAATTTTTTGAAGGTTCTCATTTATATGTATAATTTTTTTGTCAATCAAATGTAATGGTACCTTGTTTCCCTTGTTTATTCAGCTTTATTTAAATTTTTTTTGCTGTACAATTTTTTTTGCATGGTTTATTTTTCTTTGAATAAAAAAAAGATACTTTTAGCTTTGATTACCAATATCTCAGCAAATAATGACGTTATAAAAAATTCAAAGACAGTTTTGGAAATCTGACAAAGCGTTTTACAATATTTTTTAAAGTTTTGTAATATTATTTTTTCTGACCCTTCACCGTTAGTTTAAAAAAAGTAGGTACTAAAAAATGACTTTTTTGTGGTCTTTTCATATTTTTTTTTTGTAAATATTGACTGCATGGCTTGCGTTTGTATGCAGATTTGTAAACTTTTAAAGCATCAATATTCCTGTAAATATTGAAATTGATTCATCGAACCGTTTTTCCTTACCAAAGCTTCAAAGTTTTATAAACCAGTTAAAGGAACAAATAGTGTATAATGCGTAGTCGTCATCAAAATGACAAGAAAATCACGATTCCCATAGACTTTTTTTCACAGTTTTACATTGGTTTGATACTATTTTGACTTCAAATGAAATGACAGGCACATTTTTCCAAAAAATTTAAAAAAAAATCAAGTTTTTTTGTTTGAAAAATGTTTGAAAAAAAACTTTAATGTTATATTATTAAGTACTATTTTTGCTTTTCATATTCAATTCTTTTTTCAATTACACTGGTCAACAAGGTTTTTGTTACAAAAACCAAAATATACTTTTCCGTAGGTTTTGATGTGATGAACTCGAATCTGAAGTCAGAAAAATTCTAAAGGGCCACGTTTTTGAGATTTTCCCGTTGTAAAATAAAAAAAAAACGTTTTTTTGCTGTTTCAAATGTTGTATTTTAACGTAAGGTAAATTGTTTCAAAACAATTTTTAATGAATTCTGAAGGAACTAATTTTCTACTTTTAAAATCAGAGCTTAAATCTTTTCGATATCTCTGAGAAATCTTCAGTTAATTGTAGGCCTTTCATTTATGATATACCTATGATGATTGTGTGATTCGGCTTTAATTATTCTTCTGATGAGCTTTTTTCCTAACCTATCCCAAATAGGAAACATTTCAAACCCAATAGTTATGGGCATACTTATGTAGCTACTCTACCTACAAACTAAATACCTACCTACGTAATGAAGGAATATCATTCTCTAGCCCAAAGCAACACAGCCAAGTAAAAAACTTCTTGTTAGTTTCTAACACATGCATTTGCATGTGGATGAATGCAACCGATTTATTTAGTTTTTTTGTGTGCATGATAGAAAGAATGGAAATCGTTAATTTATCGTTTGTCAAATGAATCTTTGAATGATGAGAACTGCAGAACTGAGAAACCCACAAAGTATTATGAGACTGGCCACAATTGATTTTGAATCTTGGTGATGAAAGTAACGAAATCTATTTTACGCTCATAAAAAAAGTTTTCTGAATTGAATAAAAACTATTAATCAGTAATTATAATTACTACCTACGCTTTTTGGAAGTGCTGTGTTTTATAAAGTGTAAGATAAAACACATACATAGCTTTGTTTTGTTTTTTGAAGCTGTGGTTTAACTACTTTTAACTGGGATCGTGATTTTTATTTATTTTTTTTATTTGTTGATTGTTCGTCACAAGGAAGACATTTTAAGGAAGGTAAAATTTGTTAAGGTTTCTTTATTTATTTTTTACTTTAATACAGGTACCTACATTACAAAAATATGTCTTCTTGGAGGAGAACTCGATGTGCTATTACACATTGCACCAAAAAAACAGAAAGAAAATTGTTCAATTTTCCAGACAGGGAAAATCCAAAATATTCTGAGTGGCTGGCTTTGCTTGAAAAAGAGTGTCAAGAGAATGTACAGAGACGTAGAAAGTGATTACTAGAACTTTTGAAAGAAATTTTCGGTTATCTAATACTGAAAGAAAGAAAATTGACTAAAAAAGCATGAACTCCATTTTAATTGCTTATAATAATTGGTTATGAGTTATAACTCGTTAAATGCACAAAATTTGAAAAATTTGCATTTGTTAGGAATAAGTATATTTTTATTTTTTCGATAAAATTAAAATTACGGATATTATTCGTAAGTAAAAACGAATTCACTCTTTAAATCAATATAGCGGCAACCCTCCAAGGCGCTGATGGTCGAAAATTTGGTCTTAAGCTTTCTGTATGGTACTTTATAGAAGTCAAGAAAAAAATTCCTTCCCCAAAATTTTGTTACAAAAAAGTCTAAGTTGACTGGAGTATATTTTTTACATAATTTTGTAATAAACATAATACATTAGACGCTCAATTTAGTCAGTCTCGAAGTAGTGAACTATCCACAATAGTGAACACCCAAAATTTTATATAAAAACGTATTTTGTATAAAAATTTCACGCAAGCATTTTACATATCTTGAGAGCTCTGAGGAATTGTTTCTGTTTTTTATTTAGACTTGAATTAAGGCCTTGTTTAATGTTTAATAAAAATTATAAACCTTCACATCGAACTAAATGTGCATTTTGGATCAAATTCGCCTTAAGAAAGCCTTAGAAAACTCCCGATCGAAAAAGTGAACAATCTCGAAACAGTGAACAGGCCTGGTTTTTATTACTTCACTATATCGAGCGTCTACTGTATATGTAAATGTTCACTTCAGAAAATCTAGTTTAGGTATTAAATTTCTGTATAGGTACCTTTCCTACCTACATTCGAAGCATGGTAATTTAACTTGCCAAGCAAATGAATTTGAAGTTATGTAATTTGAAAGTAATTTTAAATGGGAATTCTAGAAACTAATTTTGGATATGTTTTAAGAACCACTCACCAGTGTTCTGAGACTATCCGCACGAAATTTTCTTTTATTATAATTTGTTTGGGGCTAAACCATAGATTTACTTGACTAAAATCATAAGAATATATTGATTTTTTATCCTGAATACAGATACAAATTTGTAACAAAATAAGAAGGTACTTATTAACGTAACGTAAAGTAACAATCATATAGGTACATAATGTAATCTCTTTGGTTAAACTTTTCTAAACATTTTTTTTTGGAAACGATTTCTTCAAAATATATATGCAGGTAAAGTCATTAAATGAACTTTAATCGAAAATAACTAAAAAAAGGAAAGATTCCTGATTCCTAAAGTAATTTGCCGCCGTTGTTTCTTAATGATTATTGATTTTGTTTCCATCCTCTATACATTTTTCTAGCGAATTGTCCCTTCCGCCTCAACCGTTGAAAAGAACCACCCTCCTAATAGATTTTCTTCTAACTAAAAAGTCTCTTTTTTTTTTGTCGTACCTACATATCTTAAGTGAATCATCCTATTTTAAACAATACAAAAAAAAAGAGGTGTAAAATTTAAAGCTAACAGCACCAGCGCCAGCGGTATAAAATTAATCATAAAAACACCTTAAAAACGTCCTTAAAAGCTACCCACCTAACGTAGGTATGTAGTTCTTTTTTATGTTTCCATTATAGGTACCACCATATGTGCATATACACATATCTATTCTATTCATCTATTTGTTTCGTTTTTCTAATCAACAAATTCAACTTCAAAATGTTTAATGTTATTATAATCGCAAGAAATTAACTTTTAGCACCATATATTGCTTTTAGAATAAGGATGCTGCAAAAAAATTACATGCATACATACATACCTACAGACATTATCAAAAAAAAACATCACATATTTTTGCCATCATCAGAAATAGCTCCGCCACAAAAAAAATCTTTCTTTACCTATCCTCAAGGCTACAAATGATATCCTATACATGCATACAATTACAATGGAGAAATGAGTTCATACTTTTTGTTCATCGTTGCATGCCTCAGACAAAAAAACGTAGATACCTACTCAACAACCGGCAAAGCAAAGTAAAAAAAAAAAATAACACTGCCTTGATCGTTGCTTAAAGGGCAAAGCGAGCATTGCAGAAACAAAAACGAAACCGACAGAGAAGAAGAGATAGACATAGATATTTTCCAACAGAGTCAAAGATACAAAATTCTGGGGAAGGTGCTTGCATTTTTGTAGTAAAATTAGCTTTTTAAAAGCTTTGAAAAATATAGCTTTTTCAATTTCATAGGTCATTTTGCTCCATAGGCGTGAGACATCTGGATATGATTATTTGTGATATCAAGGAGATTGATGCCATTTTGATTGCAAATAGTGTCTTTTGAATTTCGGTTATTGAGGTTTATGGCATTATTTATCGTTCTTTGAAGTGTAGTTACTTGTAAATTACTAATTCTTGCATTAAGATCACCCACTAAAAGGACGCTTTTGTTTGCTAAACGCATCATAATTTTATTAAGATTTTCATAGTCTTCAGTCCACTTGTTGCAGTTAATGTAAGACGGTACAATGAACATATCGTTTTTTTGTAGAAGTTTTATGACAGTTGCACCTTCGATTTCTTCATACTTAAAAGTTTTCATTAGAGATGTTTTTATCCCATACAAGATTCCTCCACTTGCACGTCCTTTAGTAAATGTTTTGACTGCTGAACTAGATGATAATTTATAACTTTTGAAATATTTTGTGAATTTACTCAGATTTTCAGATATAACATGTGTTTCATATAAAAAGAAAATATCAAAGTCATTTATATACTCAAAAAAATCTACAAATAAAAGTTTGTTATTAAGACCTGACACATTATAAGATAAGATTTTAAAAGTATTAATAGATATAGAGCTGACGGCATCACATTCTCAATTTTGTACAAAAGTACTGCCGCTTGGCAAATTTTGATGAAGTGGCATCCCTGGTGAAGCAGCATCAACTGGATTAGACCATTCATGATGACGTATACTTGACATCGTATTTGTTTTGACAGCTTCGAAATTAAGTTGGCCAAACATATTCAACAGGTGCTGTTCTCCATCATCATTTTTATATTTAAGTGTATTGTTTTCGTTTAAATAAAATGTTTTATCAGCAATTAATAAAGAGTTGTTTTTAACGAGTACTTGTTCCTTTGGATATTTTGTTTTGATTATTTTTCTATAACTGAGCAGGATTCGGTGCTTGAGTTGTGTATGTTTCGTTAGGTCGCGTTGTATGAATACACCTGAACCTTTAAGCTTAAACGAATTTTGCAACATTTTGTTTGCTTTCTCGTTGGACCCAACATTTATCTTAAATTTGATGGTGTTTTCGTTTTCAATAAGCTTTGTTGTTTCGGTCATCTGATGTGGTTCACCGAGCAGAAGATTCGCGATTGAGTCAATCTTAATTTTTGGATCAGCTTTTACATTTGGCATCGTGAGAATGATGTTTTTTCCCTTTATTTCTCTGCATTGAGACTCCAATTCCTCCTCTAGAGCATAACATCTAGTCTCGAACCGCTGGACTTTGATAGCTAGGTCTTCATTTTGTTTTCGCAGGATATTTATTTCAGAATTTAGCTTAATTAAATCTTCTTTTGAAGCGAGTTGTGCGGTTGCTTTTGCAAGTTCAGTTTTAAGCGATTCATCTATGATCGACTTTATCTTTTTAAGATCAGCATTTGTGATTGACATATTTGCTTCGCTATTAAAGGCAATTGGTGGTCCTTTCAGATTTGGCGTTTTCGGATGAGGGTTTTCTTCTGGTGAGGTTAGGTTTATTTTTCTTTTGTTCTCACTCATGAGATATAGCAGTTGCTTGAAAACTAATTTTACTCTTAAATAACTAGGTTTACCTGTTATGTTTGCACTTTATAGCAATATTATTCAAAAGACTTGTACTTTTTCGTATAAATTATTAATTTTAGTGAATTAAACTATTTATAAATTGAAAAAAAGCTCAGGAGTGATATAAAATTGAACCAACTACTTTTACAACAGAGTTGCCAACCGGATGGTTCAAGGATTGGATGCAACTAACTGAGGAAACTGGTATAGAGTTAAATCTTGATGACTTCAGTACTTGGAAGCCCTTATTGTATCAACTGATTTCCACTTTAGATGATCGTTTTAGATTACAGTATGCTGAAGAAGCAAAAGAATCCATACACAGGATGATTTACAGTAAGCTGAATCAAAACCTTAACAATTACAATTATTTTCGGGGTGACTGCACGATAGAACAAATATCAAGTATGTTTAGATTAAGAGGTGAACTTTTGAATCTCAACTTTATACCGCACCGTGATGATCTACCCATATTTTGCGGAATGTGTAATATGGCGGAAAGAGAAGATATTTTCCATTTTCTTGGGAGATGTCCCGTACTCAGAGAAACAAGAAGACACGTATTTGGAAGTGATTTTTTATCTGAAGAGTTTTCTATAAAATATCTCAACGAATTAGATGTACCCAAAATGTTTAAATTTTGTAAAACTGCACTTATGTATCGAAGCAGAATCTTAAGCGAAAATTTTTGATTTGTATTTTGTATTTTTAAACGAAATTGATTTGTTACATTTATAAATTTTTGTATTTTTCATAAAAGTCGTCAATGAGGCAGACGGCAAAGCCATGCTTTAATGATTGTGGATAATGTAAAACCTACCATTTATAGAGCAATAAAATTTAATCTAAATTAATCTAATCTAATCAACATTTTTTTAGAAATAGTGGGTGTGCGAATTCGACCTTGAAGTTGATAATTGAAAAATATTATCAGAAGTTCAAAATTATTTTTTTCCATCGAGATATTGTAATTTTAGTCAAGCATGAAAATGTCATATTTGCATATTTTTTTTTACTTTTTTTCAATATCAATTTTTTTAAATGTGTAAACTATCAATGTTGTCCAGTCTCAATTCGTAAGTGGACAATTTTTGACCATACTTCTAATATACATACATACATTAGGTTTATTCTAGATAGTTGATACGGAGTAACATTGTGCAACAGTGCATATATCACATTTGCTTTAATCTATAATATTATTAAAAGAACATCTACTTTGCTTTCTTCATTAAAAAGTACAACATATTAATGAGTAGATCACAAAAAAAAAAGAAAAAAAATATAGGTGTATGCCCCGAGCAGGACTCGAACACATGGCAACTGGATTGGTCAGGCGCAGGCGGATACGCTTTCATTGCGCTATTGATAGTTATAGTTATTGTTGTCTTTTATTTAACTATTAACTCGATCGAAATTTTGATTATTGATTTATTAATTAATGTAACATGTAACATAAGAAACTTTTGATGTGCAAATTAAAATTCAAAATGTGCAATTACTTAAGCTCCTGTGAATTTAGATATTCGATTTGGTTACAAAGATATGGGCATTTGAAAGCTCCATACAAAGTGCATTTTGTTTATCTATATATATAAAAATGAATGTTTGTCTGTGTATGACTTATAGACTCAAGAACTACACGTCCGATTGAGCTAAAACTTATGGATTTTATTCAAAAAATGACTGGCAATGTTTAAGAAGTTATTTGAGAAATTTTCAATAAGTGGCGCTGCACCTTTATCATAAAAAAGAAAAATTGATGTTTTTATGTGAAAAAATAAATTTTATTTCAAAAACAAGCTCTGTATTTTCTGTCAGTAAATATAATAATTATTGCTGATGAGACTGTGATTCAAATTTTTATTTTTTTAATTTTAATTGTATATTGTATGTCGGTTAAATTGAACAAAAATGCATTTGCAAAACATGTAGATAAATAGAGAAAATGATATGGCTGGCATGGGGCACTGGAAGGAGGAAGTTCGAAAAGATTTGGGAGAGGAAGATGTATGTAGCTTTTTGACACCCTGGTGTGGACGGTGATGGGATATGGCATGACGGTCAGCGTGTGTCTTATACAATAAAATGAAGAGAAAAATAGAGAAAACATTTCAATGATGCAAAAAGAGTAAAGTTGTTGAAGGTTAGATATTATGTGAATTTATTTTCATTGAATGCTTTCATTGGTAATATAGGGTTCTACCAAAAAATGAAGAATTTTTACTAGCGATTGGTAAAGGTATTGGTATAATGGCCTTCACAGGCCAACAATCAAGAACAGTAAATTATCAGTTTTGGGGAACTGGGAACATATGTATATCGAGAAGATTGCCAACTATTGCACATTGGGATATGACACTTGAAGACGCATCGTACATAGGAGTAATTATATGAAAAAACGGGAAAAAATACATTTTTTTTTGATTGTCCTATTTCATCTCAAACTATGAAAAAAAAACGTTTTTAGTACATTCATCCAAAAAATGGAAGTTTTATTTGTTTTGTTCTTCAATTTTGAGACATTTATAAAGCAAAATCATTTATTATTTTGATGGAGGAATAAAGCTCAAGACTTAAACATATTTTTATATTTCTAGCCAAACAAATAGGCCCAATCCCTTTCACATAAAAAGACTTTAAATATTTCAATAATTATTGGTAAGGTAGGTCAATCGTTGAAATAATAAAGCTCATTTTATGTGAAAGGCATGGCCAAAATTATTTTTTTGCCAGAAATAATAATTCAAACAAAAGCTTTATTTTGGCATCAAAATAACGACTGATTTTACTTTCTAAGCGCAATCCTTAAAATATTAAATGATGAGATTAAATGATAGCTATAGCTGGCGCCTTAGACACAAACAAATTTGGATAGCAGCTGACATACGCTATGTCGAAAATAAATTATTCGATTTTGTGACTTTTCTTATATTAATAACGTTTGCAGGCTAAAAGTTTTTTTTTTTTTGTTTTTTAAATTCGTAAATGTTCGGGGAGGTTTACCCACTTTTTCAGGGCTTTATATAGGAAACGCAATCTAATACACAGAGTCTTTCTTTTCTAATATGTATGTATCAGTTGCTTAAAGAAAAGAAACATTTTGATTTTGGAAAGACTTTTCTGGGATATTCAGACTTTCTTAATTCTTATATCCGTGTTGTAGGTACTGTATAAAGTTTTTTCCAGTGAGGAGTGGTCAATGTTTAAATGGAATACAAAAAGATGTGTGTGAGGCTGTGAAAAATGTTATCGTTATAATGTTATCGATGCAACGATTTCAAATGGCAAATTCAAAGGAGAAAATAATATGTTACTGCCACAAAGTCGAATGATAACTTGACACGTCTTTAAAATTGAAGAGTTTGCAATTCCTGATCTAACTTGCCCTTGCCATGATAATAATCAATAGGTGTTTGGACTGGCACTTCGAAATTCAGGCTTTGCACGTGGACAGTTTTATGCATAAAAAATGTTCAAGACGTTGAACAGACATTAACATGTAACATGTCTATGCAAAAGATGAAACAAAAAACAAAAATTTTTATTTTTCCCAAAAGTTTAAAATTGATATTTTAAGTAAAGTATCTAATTTGAAACTATGTATTTATGTTGTTTTTAATTTGATTTTGGATTTGTTCCATTCCTATCAAATATGGAAAATTTGGAGTAGAAGGTTTTTCATATTCGATAGGAATAAACAATTCCAAAACAAATAGAAAACGACATTTATGTTACCAATCAAACAAACTTAATATTAATAATAGATACCTACAACCTACATACCTCTTATTGTAGTACTATAAACAGTTAATTTAATTTTTGTGCGCAACTAAAATTTGTATACCCGTGCGAAGCCGGGGCGGGCCAGCTAGTATTTTTATAAAAAAGCAGTGCGATTAGGAAAGCAACGTTTACTGGGGGAGAATGATCACAAATTGGTGGCAATAAATGTAAATCAGTCAATAGAGCTAGGAACCTGAAAATTTCTGGAAATACTTATAGACCCAATCTATCGATATTTCTAAGCCCAACAATGACCACGCCCACCAAAACTTACATTTTTTTGTACTTCGAAAAAAAATAAAACTTTTTATTTCTCACATTAAACTTTAATTATGACAAAAAAATAATTGAAACAAAAGATACTCCAAACTCCATTATTAAAGATTCCAATGTTTACATTGTTGTATTTGTTGTTTCATTTCGTTTTGAACGAGTGTGACAAGGAGGTAGAATTTAGCTCTTTTATATTTATTCTTTGTCTCATGTTCGAAACTAAATTCGAACATACTCATTTCACTTAAATAGCTGAATCACTTTTGCGAGTGAAGTGAGATGAGTCGGCGAGTAACTGGCTGAACAGAATGCAAGACGCAACTGGAATAGATGTCAAAAAAGCTGCAGTAGATGTCAAAAATGCTGCAGTAAAAGTTAAAAATTGTTCAACTCTTGCAGCTCCGGCCGCAGCATTTTTGACATCTATTCCAGCTCCGTTTTGCATTCTGTTCAGGCAGTAAGGCGAGTCATCTCATCTCACTCGCTGAAATAGCTGAATCTCGGCACTGTGCCGAGTGAGATGAGATGACTCGCCTTACTCGCCGACTCATCTCAATTCACTCGCAAAAGTGATTCAGCTATTTAAGTGAAATGAGTAAGTTCGAATTTAGTTTCGAACATGAGTTGGGTGATATGCATGGTATAAAAATACAAGGTATGTTGTATATGAGATGAAGGGTCGCCATATTTTGTTTTGTGTGATGTCATAGCGAGTGTTCACCAACACATAGCTTTAAAAAATAAATAATTTACTGTTTTACTTGAAGTTTAACAAAACATAATTTCAAAACATAAATAATCTGTTGCTTTACTTTGAGTTTTAATAGCAAATAGCTTCAAAACATACAAATTTATTGTTTACTTTCTTTGCCATACATCACAAACAATTAAGATCATTCACTCGCAATGACGTCACGAATCAGTTGTCTGAACTGTCAAGCATACCTTGTTAATAAATATAATAGAGCCAAATTCAACTAATTCTTGTCACACTCGTAGGTTTGATATTCTGTTTCATATCACCACTAATGGACGCGAAATGAAATAACAAATACAAAAATGTAAATATTGAAATACTAATAACGGAGTATCCTTTGTATCAATTTTTTTTTGTCGTAATTAAAGCTGAATGTGAGCTTTCAGCCTTGAGAAATATAATTCTATTATACATACATATGTGCATATGATGATAAAATAAGATTTTACAATCAATAAAAGGGTAGTTGTTTTTATTAACATTGTTGTTTTTTTATTTCATTTCCTATTAGGAATTCTTGAGAAAAGCACACATACCTATCCAAAACTGGAAATTTACCAACACATACACCAAGTAACTGCGAAAATATCTGGCGAGTAATCTGACATTTCATTTCACTCGCTCAATAACTCACTTTTGCTAACTGAATCGATTTTCGACGAAAAGTGACTCATTTCACTCACTCCCTGCGGTTTCGAATTAGCTGAATCTCGGCACAGAACTTAACAAAAAGGAGTTAAAAATATCTCGGTTAGTATTTTCTCTGCTGGATTTCTGAGAATGGTACTCTATAATTTTGTAAGTCCTTATTTCTTGATTCTTGATCTTCCTCAGTCACTTGACCAATCGGTAACAGGGCATGGTCTATTATTACCGGTCCATGAATGGAATATTTATGAAGGGTTGGTGACATGTAATACCAGGGATACTTGTATGTATGTACTTGTACATATATACTTTATTGAGATTTTATTTTTGATACACTTTTTGTTTCTTAATTCTATGAATATACAGTCTTTTAATATTACTTATAACATTTTGCCGACTTAGAAATTGGTCAGACTACACAAATTAGATATTAATTTTGCTTTATTTTTTAGCGCACATTGCTTTTTATTCTTTAAGGCCGTGTGCCAATTGCGTTAAAATTCTGGTTAAATTTGATCCCAGTTAAATGTTATCCCTTTTTATAGGGGTGAGTAAAATTTAAGGTTTTTGCTGTGTCAATTGGATTAAATGGGATTTTTTTTTTACATTCACTTCCCATTAGTTTTGTTGTTGCATTTTTCTCAGTAATGATAGTTCGCAAACATATCAGTTTGCAAAATGAATGAATCATCTGAAAAAGTATTTTCAATAAATTTTATTGATTCTTTTACATTATCAAGGATTTATATCAAGTTATTCAAACTTCTTCTTGAGTGCATACTTAAATTTATTATAAGGTCTTTGTCTATATTTCTTAATCCTTTCATTTAATTTTAGTTTTTTTTTCCATTTTTCATCTTTCCCGATAGGATTCATGACTTCTTGATAGCAAAATAAAATATTTATCTACATTCATCTCCCTCAGCAGTTTTTTTATAAGGGTTTACAACAACACAAACAAATCCGGATCGCTTAAGATACGCAGCCGAACGCGCCCATAGACATGTCAAAAATTAACCACCGACTAAAATTTTAACGAGCTCCTGAGCAGGTTAAATTTTGAAGTCTATATTCACCTCGGTAATGTCAAAACTTAGCCATGGGATCAAATTTAACCAGGATTGTAACGCAATTGGCACACGGCCTAAGATACGAGTCTTTTCATTTTATCTATAAATACGTCCACTCAACAAGACGATGTCTGATTTTTAACTTAACCCAGAACAAATGATTGAAAGATGGATAGAAAGAGAAGATGGCGAGAAATGAGAACACCGGATAGCAACACCTATAGGTGTCTCTATACGAATCACTGTTGACAGTGAGCGAGTGAGGTAGTATAGAACCCAAAAAAGACTTTTTGCAGTAGGGTGAACTTATATGCTTGACTTTTTCTTAACAGTCATCATGTTTAAAATTATTGTGTCCATTTTTCTATGAGTCTCACCCCCGATTTCATAAAAGTCTTTTAAGAATTTAACAGGCTTTTAAGTCCTTAAATGACGTTTATTCCATACAAAATACGTCATTTAAAAATTTAAAAGCCTTTTAAATGTTTATGAAATTGGCCATCATTAGTATTATTAATTTATGCTTATGAATGTGTCATCTTGGTTTTGCTAAGCATTTATGGTTTTGAATAAAGTTTTAGTAAAATTTAATCACTAAAAATTAAAGCCGTTTTGTGGTCGAACACTTAGTAATCAATAGATTTTATTTCTATTCCTTAAAGACCGAAAAATTCGAAAATAAAAACACTTAACTTTTAATTTAAATTATTTTTATTAATTATTGGATGCATTTCGGTTCACATTAATGCAGTTGCCGCTCATGCCTTCCATCTCAACAACACAGAACCACACAACAAACTGTCCATAGAAGAAAATCTTCGACTTTTAAAATCTGTCAACAATTCTTCCAACTTGATGCATTTGAATCAATTTTTATTTATATGAATGACAATCTAATGAATTTAGAACCAGGAGCAATTGATTCACCTTTGTTTAAATGTTTAAAAAAAGCTCCACATTAAAATTTAGAAAAATTAAAAATGTTTGCATTAAATGTATAAATACAAAATTGTCTAGTTGTAATCTCTCTTTAAACACATACATACATGTACTTTTCATTTCTTTTCACTTTGCTTTGTCTCTCTTTTTTGTAAACAGTACTCTTTTGACGCGTGCTGAAGATGGTTCCTCAGATGTGAACCGAAATGCATCCAATAATTAATAAAAATAATTTAAATTAAAAGCTAAGTGTTTTTATTTACGAATTTTGCGGTCTTCAAACTTGCTTCGCAGTTTCCACTTGTAAGTCACTGTCGGACAGACTGTCAGACATTTCTTGCAGAAGTTTTCTTGCAAATGGAAACGCGACCTAAAACTTTCCATCATGGGCAACCAGATACCTTTAAGAAAATCTATTAAATATCTTGGGATCAATTTACATGAGAGACTTAAAATGAACCCGCACACAAGATAAGCTCTAAATAACAGCAGAGCCGCTGCTGCGAAGCTAAAAACTCTACTTAATTCTAAACAAGTTGAAAACAGGACGAAACTCCTCATGTATAAAACGCTAATCCGACCTGTCATATCTTATGGCTACCTTACATGGTTTCAAATCACTCCCAATGTGGCACTAGAACTCCACAGATTTGAACGGTATATTATTAGGAAGTGCAAAAATAGGAGACGTAGACCTACCGGTAAGTGGTACAGCAATAAGATAATTTATGAAGAATCTGGAATATCTCCTCTGCTCGACTACCTCATTTTCCTGGCCAAAAGAAGGATTTCTGCATTACAAAATCACGACAACCCTGACCTCCGCAACATATACTCTAACAAAATTAACTGGTCCATTAATGACAGGTACTATATATGTTGCCAATCAGCATCTCCAACGAGGGTTCCAATGTTTTCTTCCAAATCCCTGACAGTGACCACTTGTTCACTTCCTCTTTTTACAAAAAACAAATACCTAACACCTACAGAGGCTAAGCAATTCATTTCCTAGCCTGCCTTAATAACCTTAAAAACAAATTGAGACTGACAAAATATACATGCATAATATGTACAAATTTACAAAAATAAAAATATTATGTAAATATCAACTAACTAAACTATAAGTTCTTATACAAATGTGATTACCTAACTATAACTATTTGTTCAGCAATAATTTGTTATTAGCAAGACTGTATATATGTATCTATAACTTGATAAAATTAAGTAATGTAAACAAAACCATAAATTTAGTAATCAATAGATTTTATTTTTATTCCTTAAAGACCGCAAAATTCGTAAATAAAAACACTTAACTTTTAATTTAAATTATTTTTATTAATTATTGGATGCATTTCGGTTCACATCTGAGGAACCATCTTCAGCACGCGTCAAAAGAGTACTGTTTACAAAAAAGAGAGACAAAGCAAAGTGAAAAGAAATGAAAAGTACATGTATGTATGTGTTTAAAGAGAGATTACAACTAGACAATTTTGTATTTATACATTTAATGCAAACATTTTTAATTTTTCTAAATTTTAATGTGGAGCTTTTTTTAAACATTTAAACAAAGGTGAATCAATTGCTCCTGGTTCTAAATTCATTAGATTGTCATTCATATAAATAAAAATTGATTCAAATGCATCAAGTTGGAAGAATTGTTGACAGATTTTAAAAGTCGAAGATTTTCTTCTATGGACAGTTTGTTGTGTGGTTCTGTGTTGTTGAGATGGAAGGCATGAGCGGCAACTGCATTAATGTGAACCGAAATGCATCCAATAATTAATAAAAATAATTTAAATTAAAAGTTAAGTGTTTTTATTTTCGAATTTTGCGGTCTTTAAGGAATAGAAATAAAATCTATTGATTACTAAGTGTTCGACCACAAAACGGCTTTAATTTTTAGTGATTAAATTTTACTAAAACTTTATTCAAAACCATAAATGCTTAGCAAAACCAAGATGACACATTCATAAGCATAAATTAATAATACTAATGATGGCCAATTTCATAAACATTTAAAAGGCTTTTAAATTTTTAAATGACGTATTTTGTATGGAATAAACGTCATTTAAAGACTTAAAAGCCTGTTAAATTCTTAAAAGACTTTTATGAAATCGGGGGTGAGACTCATAGAAAAATGGACACAATAATTTTAAACATGATGACTGTTAAGAAAAAGTCAAGCATATAAGTTCACCCTACTGCAAAAAGTCTTTTTTGGGTTCTATACTACCTCACTCGCTCACTGTCAACAGTGATTCGTATAGAGACACCTATAGGTGTTGCTATCCGGTGTTCTCATTTCTCGCCATCTTCTCTTTCTATCCATCTTTCAATCATTTGTTCTGGGTTAAGTTAAAAATCAGACATCGTCTTGTTGAGTGGACGTATTTATAGATAAAATGAAAAGACTCGTATCTTAGGCCGTGTGCCAATTGCGTTACAATCCTGGTTAAATTTGATCCCATGGCTAAATTTTGATATTACCGAGGTGAATATAGACTTCAAAATTTAACCTGCTCAGGAGCTCGTTAAAATTTTAGTCGGTGGTTAATTTTTGACATGTCTATGGGCACGTTCGGCTGCGTATCTTAAGCGATCCGGATTTGTTTGTGTTGTTGTAAACCCCTATAAAAAAACTGCTGAGGGAGATGAATGTAGATAAATATTTTATTTTGCTATCAAGAAGTCATGAATCCTATCGGGAAAGATGAAAAATGGAAAAAAAACTAAAATTAAATGAAAGGATTAAGAAATATAGACAAAGACCTTATAATAAATTTAAGTATGCACTCAAGAAGAAGTTTGAATAACTTGATATAAATCCTTGATAATGTAAAAGAATCAATAAAATTTATTGAAAATACTTTTTCAGATGATTCATTCATTTTGCAAACTGATATGTTTGCGAACTATCATTACTGAGAAAAATGCAACAACAAAACTAATGGGAAGTGAATGTAAAAAAAAAATCCCATTTAATCCAATTGACACAGCAAAAACCTTAAATTTTACTCACCCCTATAAAAAGGGATAACATTTAACTGGGATCAAATTTAACCAGAATTTTAACGCAATTGGCACACGGCCTTAAAGAATAAAAAGCAATGTGCGCTAAAAAATAAAGCAAAATTAATATCTAATTTGTGTAGCCTGACCAATTTCTAAGTCGGCAAAATGTTATAAGTAATATTAAAAGACTGTATATTCATAGAATTAAGAAACAAAAAGTGTATCAAAAATAAAATCTCAATAAAGTATATATGTACAAGTACATACATACAAGTATCCCTGGTATTACATGTCACCAACCCTTCATAAATATTCCATTCATGGACCGGTAATAATAGACCATGCCCTGTTACCGATTGGTCAAGTGACTGAGGAAGATCAAGAATCAAGAAATAAGGACTTACAAAATTATAGAGTACCATTCTCAGAAATCCAGCAGAGAAAATACTAACCGAGATATTTTTAACTCCTTTTTGTTAAGTTCTGTGCCGAGATTCAGCTAATTCGAAACCGCAGGGAGTGAGTGAAATGAGTCACTTTTCGTCGAAAATCGATTCAGTTAGCAAAAGTGAGTTATTGAGCGAGTGAAATGAAATGTCAGATTACTCGCCAGATATTTTCGCAGTTACTTGGTGTATGTGTTGGTAAATTTCCAGTTTTGGATAGGTATGTGTGCTTTTCTCAAGAATTCCTAATAGGAAATGAAATAAAAAAACAACAATGTTAATAAAAACAACTACCCTTTTATTGATTGTAAAATCTTATTTTATCATCATATGCACATATGTATGTATAATAGAATTATATTTCTCAAGGCTGAAAACTCACATTCAGCTTTAATTACGACAAAAAAAAATTGATACAAAGGATACTCCGTTATTAGTATTTCAATATTTACATTTTTGTATTTGTTATTTCATTTCGCGTCCATTAGTGGTGATATGAAACAGAATATCAAACCTACGAGTGTGACAAGAATTAGTTGAATTTGGCTCTATTATATTTATTAACAAGGTATGCTTGACAGTTCAGACAACTGATTCGTGACGTCATTGCGAGTGAATGATCTTAATTGTTTGTGATGTATGGCAAAGAAAGTAAACAATAAATTTGTATGTTTTGAAGCTATTTGCTATTAAAACTCAAAGTAAAGCAACAGATTATTTATGTTTTGAAATTATGTTTTGTTAAACTTCAAGTAAAACAGTAAATTATTTATTTTTTAAAGCTATGTGTTGGTGAACACTCGCTATGACATCACACAAAACAAAATATGGCGACCCTTCATCTCATATACAACATACCTTGTATTTTTATACCATGCATATCACCCAACTCATGTTCGAAACTAAATTCGAACTTACTCATTTCACTTAAATAGCTGAATCACTTTTGCGAGTGAATTGAGATGAGTCGGCGAGTAAGGCGAGTCATCTCATCTCACTCGGCACAGTGCCGAGATTCAGCTATTTCAGCGAGTGAGATGAGATGACTCGCCTTACTGCCTGAACAGAATGCAAAACGGAGCTGGAATAGATGTCAAAAATGCTGCGGCCGGAGCTGCAAGAGTTGAACAATTTTTAACTTTTACTGCAGCATTTTTGACATCTACTGCAGCTTTTTTGACATCTATTCCAGTTGCGTCTTGCATTCTGTTCAGCCAGTTACTCGCCGACTCATCTCACTTCACTCGCAAAAGTGATTCAGCTATTTAAGTGAAATGAGTATGTTCGAATTTAGTTTCGAACATGAGACAAAGAATAAATATAAAAGAGCTAAATTCTACCTCCTTGTCACACTCGTTCAAAACGAAATGAAACAACAAATACAACAATGTAAACATTGGAATCTTTAATAATGGAGTTTGGAGTATCTTTTGTTTCAATTATTTTTTTGTCATAATTAAAGTTTAATGTGAGAAATAAAAAGTTTTATTTTTTTTCGAAGTACAAAAAAATGTAAGTTTTGGTGGGCGTGGTCATTGTTGGGCTTAGAAATATCGATAGATTGGGTCTATAAGTATTTCCAGAAATTTTCAGGTTCCTAGCTCTATTGACTGATTTACATTTATTGCCACCAATTTGTGATCATTCTCCCCCAGTAAACGTTGCTTTCCTAATCGCACTGCTTTTTTATAAAAATACTAGCTGGCCCGCCCCGGCTTCGCACGGGTATACAAATTTTAGTTGCGCACAAAAATTAAATTAACTGTTGATAGTACTACAATAAGAGGTATGTAGGTTGTAGGTATCTATTATTAATATTAAGTTTGTTTGATTGGTAACATAAATGTCGTTTTCTATTTGTTTTGGAATTGTTTATTCCTATCGAATATGAAAAACCTTCTACTCCAAATTTTCCATATTTGATAGGAATGGAACAAATCCAAAATCAAATTAAAAACAACATAAATACATAGTTTCAAATTAGATACTTTACTTAAAATATCAATTTTAAACTTTTGGGAAAAATAAAAATTTTTGTTTTTTGTTTCATCTTTTGCATAGACATGTTACATGTTAATGTCTGTTCAACGTCTTGAACATTTTTTATGCATAAAACTGTCCACGTGCAAAGCCTGAATTTCGAAGTGCCAGTCCAAACACCTATTGATTATTATCATGGCAAGGGCAAGTTAGATCAGGAATTGCAAACTCTTCAATTTTAAAGACGTGTCAAGTTATCATTCGACTTTGTGGCAGTAACATATTATTTTCTCCTTTGAATTTGCCATTTGAAATCGTTGCATCGATAACATTATAACGATAACATTTTTCACAGCCTCACACACATCTTTTTGTATTCCATTTAAACATTGACCACTCCTCACTGGAAAAAACTTTATACAGTACCTACAACACGGATATAAGAATTAAGAAAGTCTGAATATCCCAGAAAAGTCTTTCCAAAATCAAAATGTTTCTTTTCTTTAAGCAACTGATACATACATATTAGAAAAGAAAGACTCTGTGTATTAGATTGCGTTTCCTATATAAAGCCCTGAAAAAGTGGGTAAACCTCCCCGAACATTTACGAATTTAAAAAACAAAAAAAAAAAAACTTTTAGCCTGCAAACGTTATTAATATAAGAAAAGTCACAAAATCGAATAATTTATTTTCGACATAGCGTATGTCAGCTGCTATCCAAATTTGTTTGTGTCTAAGGCGCCAGCTATAGCTATCATTTAATCTCATCATTTAATATTTTAAGGATTGCGCTTAGAAAGTAAAATCAGTCGTTATTTTGATGCCAAAATAAACCTTTTGTTTGAATTATTATTTCTGGCAAAAAAATAATTTTGGCCATGCCTTTCACATAAAATGAGCTTTATTATTTCAACGATTGACCTACCTTACCAATAATTATTGAAATATTTAAAGTCTTTTTATGTGAAAGGGATTGGGCCTATTTGTTTGGCTAGAAATATAAAAATATGTTTAAGTCTTGAGCTTTATTCCTCCATCAAAATAATAAATGATTTTGCTTTATAAATGTCTCAAAATTGAAGAACAAAACAAATAAAACTTCCATTTTTTGGATGAATGTACTAAAAACGTTTTTTTTTCATAGTTTGAGATGAAATAGGACAATCAAAAAAAAATGTATTTTTTCCCGTTTTTTCATATAATTACTCCTATGTACGATGCGTCTTCAAGTGTCATATCCCAATGTGCAATAGTTGGCAATCTTCTCGATATACATATGTTCCCAGTTCCCCAAAACTGATAATTTACTGTTCTTGATTGTTGGCCTGTGAAGGCCATTATACCAATACCTTTACCAATCGCTAGTAAAAATTCTACATTTTTTGGTAGAACCCTATATTACCAATGAAAGCATTCAATGAAAATAAATTCACATAATATCTAACCTTCAACAACTTTACTCTTTTTGCATCATTGAAATGTTTTCTCTATTTTTCTCTTCATTTTATTGTATAAGACACACGCTGACCGTCATGCCATATCCCATCACCGTCCACACCAGGGTGTCAAAAAGCTACATACATCTTCCTCTCCCAAATCTTTTCGAACTTCCTCCTTCCAGTGCCCCATGCCAGCCATATCATTTTCTCTATTTATCTACATGTTTTGCAAATGCATTTTTGTTCAATTTAACCGACATACAATATACAATTAAAATTAAAAAAATAAAAATTTGAATCACAGTCTCATCAGCAATAATTATTATATTTACTGACAGAAAATACAGAGCTTGTTTTTGAAATAAAATTTATTTTTTCACATAAAAACATCAATTTTTCTTTTTTATGATAAAGGTGCAGCGCCACTTATTGAAAATTTCTCAAATAACTTCTTAAACATTGCCAGTCATTTTTTGAATAAAATCCATAAGTTTTAGCTCAATCGGACGTGTAGTTCTTGAGTCTATAAGTCATACACAGACAAACATTCATTTTTATATATATAGATAAACAAAATGCACTTTGTATGGAGCTTTCAAATGCCCATATCTTTGTAACCAAATCGAATATCTAAATTCACAGGAGCTTAAATAATTGCACATTTTGAATTTTAATTTGCACATCAAAAGTTTCTTATGTTACATGTTACATTAATTAACAAATCAATAATCAAAATTTCGATCGAGTTAATAGTTAAATAAAAGACAACAATAACTATAACTATCAATAGCGCAATGAAAGCGTATCCGCCTGCGCCTGACCAATCCAGTTGCCATGTGTTCGAGTCCTGCTCGGGGCATACACCTATATTTTTTTTCTTTTTTTTTTGTGATCTACTCATTAATATGTTGTACTTTTTAATGAAGAAAGCAAAGTAGATGTTCTTTTAATAATATTATAGATTAAAGCAAATGTGATATATGCACTGTTGCACAATGTTACTCCGTATCAACTATCTAGAATAAACCTAATGTATGTATGTATTAGAAGTATGGTCAAAAATTGTCCACTTACGAATTGAGACTGGACAACATTGATAGTTTACACATTTAAAAAAATTGATATTGAAAAAAAGTAAAAAAAAATATGCAAATATGACATTTTCATGCTTGACTAAAATTACAATATCTCGATGGAAAAAAATAATTTTGAACTTTTGATAATATTTTTCAATTATCAACTTCAAGGTCGAATTCGCACACCCACTATTTCTAAAAAAATGTTGAATAAACATGAAGAAAATATACCAAAATTATATTTTCATGCCTGACTAAAATTGCAATATCTCAATGGAAAAAATAATTTTCAACTTTTGGTAATATTTTTCGATTATCGACTTCAAGGTTGAATTTGCACACTTAATGTATTAGGTATTTTTTTTTCTAAAGAAAATAATAAAAAACATGAACGAAAATTTGGCGAAATGATATTTCCATGCCTGACTAAAATTGCAATATCTCGATGGAAAAAATAATTTTGAACTTTTGGTAATATTTTTCGATTATCAAGTTCAAGGTTGAACTTGCACACTTAATATATTATTTTTTTTCTAAAGAAAATGTTGAAAAACATGAAAAAATGTACCAAAATGATATTTCCATGCCTGACTAAAATTGCAATATCTCGATGGAAAAATAATTTTCAACTTTTGGTAATATTTTTCGATTATAAACTTCAAGGTTGAATTTGCACGCTTAATGTATTATATTTTTCTAAAGAAATTGTTGAAAACATGAAGAAAATATACCAAAATGATATTTCCATGCCTGACTAAAATTGCAATATCTCGATGGAAAAAATAATTTTGTTCTTTGATAATATTTTTCAATTATCAACTTCAAGGTCAAATTTGCATACTCAATTTTTTTTCCATGACCCCCAATTTTGAAAAACATAAAAAAAATATATTAAAATGATATTTTTTTGCCTGACTAAAATTGCAATATCTCGATGGACAAAATATAATTTTGAACTTTTGGTAATATTTTTCGATTACCAACTTCAAGGTCGAATTCGCACACTCAATATTTTATTTTAATGATCCCCCAATCTTTCTAAAAAAAATGTTGAAAAACATGGAAAAAATATACCAAATTGATATTTCCATACCTGACTAAAATTGCAATATCTCGATGGAAAAAAATAATTTTGAATTTTTGGTAATATTTTTCGATTATCAACTTCAAGGTCAAATTTGCACACACAATATTTTATTTTTATGACTACCTTATTTTTCTAAAAAAAAAATATTGAAAAACATGAAAAAATATACAAAAATGATATTTTCATACCTGACTAAAATTGCAATATATCGATGGACAAAAATTAATTTTGAACCTTAGGTAGCTTTTTTTTCGATTATTATCTTCAAGGTAAAACACAAAAACACGCACATTAAATACTATATTTTTCCACCGCCAATTTTTTTTAAATAAATACATACCTATCAAGAAAGTGTAAAAAAAAACATACTTAAATGACATTTTCATTTTTATAATTTGTTGTTGTTGTACTCTCTACAGTCAAATTTACGCACGAACGTTTTAATTTAATCACCTCTTAGAGATTTTATTTCGTAAGACACGCCTAATTAACAATTATAATTTTCACTATTTTTGGACGAAAGCAAACATTAAAAAAGTTCAAGTCTCATTTGCCTTTATTATATACAGTCGGTTTAAAGTTAAATCTTAGTAGGTCAGAAACAAAAAAATTTCATTCAGCAGATATTGCGGCAAAGTGGCGTGTATCAATATTTCGCAGAATGTAGTTCCTTGCATTTATAAAAAAAATATTTTAATCAAAATTTTGTCTGCAACTTAAAGACCGATGGTATGAAGGTACCTATCACAATTTTTTTTATTATTAAGTATTGTTAGACTGAAGGGGCGGCAAATTATTGTTTTGACCCGGGCGACAAATATCCTAGCTACGCCGCACAGTGGTTTGAGAGCGGAAAAAAATAATTTTCAGAAAGTAATGAGTAGCCTTTTAAGTTTTATGTCTAAGTAATTTTATATATCCGGAGCATATGATTTCAGAGTATTTTTTATATGCATATTTATAAGCCCTCAAAGTCAAAGAAAAATTTATTCAAGTCGCGAATCGTATTTTCAACAAATTTTTAAAATTCTTTAACCGAAGTTCCTTAAATTAAAATCTGAACATTTATATATCATTTTGTTGGTCTATTCTTGGTTATCTAAAAAAAAAAAAAATGATGAATTATAAAATAAACCTTCTATAAGAAGCGTCCGATATTGGTACTAACAAAAAATGGTTTTAATGAAAACTTTTTGAGTTTCAATTTTAGCTACACTTGCCTACACGTAATGAAGTATACCAATGTGTGCTCCATACCTTCAAATAACAATATAAAAAATCAGCTGCTAATGCCTGCTAATCTGGAAGTTATCGTTATGTTCAAATTCGTCTTACTTAATCGGTTTTCAAAAAACTTGGTTTTGAGGGTGGTGTTTATCAAATAGTTATAGGTAATTTCTTCGGTTCTAATTATCAAAACGAGCTGTTTAATCCCTCTATTTTTAGAAAAAATGCGTACCTTTATTTTAAAAATAAAATAAAATTCATACCTTGACCAGGGTCTGCGAAATTCGACTTTTTGCAAAACAATTTATTTCAACTTTCAACTCAATTTTCTTGGGAAAATTATGTTAAAAATGTTATTATTTTATGATAATAAGAATAATATGATAGAGCTTAATAAAGAATAAAACAAAAGGATTAGGGATAATCTCACAGTTTTCTTGATTTCACGCAAAAAGTAGGGGCAGGTAAAAACAAAAAAAAAGTTTTTTTTTTTGTACATGAGTTTTTCTCTACCTGTTCCGTTTCCGGCATAAGTCGAAAAACTAATAATTTTAATTGTTGTTTAAAGTTTTATTGCTTTGTCTTTGTTGTGTATTGCACAATTTTGTATGACTTTAAAGGATAAGTAGGTAATGCCCCATAAGAATGCTTAAGTTCTTACTTAAAACTATATACAGGGTGTCCTGTAAATAATGGATAACCTTGCAACTGGTTATAGCAGGCCTTACCCTCCAGAAAAAAATATAAAAAAAATATTTTCCCAGTGGTTACTATGTTATGATGTTTTTTTCCAAAAGTTGCTAACAAGTACTACTTTCCTCAAATACGTGAGCGCTGCGACCATGGATGAACAATTTTTGCAATTTTTTTATTTTTGTAATATTCTAGAATGACTGTTGTAATAGATAGATGGTAAAATTTAATAGTAGTTATTGCATTTTTTTTATTCTAGTTTTTTAAAATATTTTTTTCAGTACAAAAATTTATTTTCAAAAAAGTTTGACCACCTCTAATAAATTAAAATTGTATGAGAACATGAATGGCCAATTACTTAAAAAAGTTGTCCATTTAATGCACTTTCCAAAATGGTATAACACATGCTTGTGTATTAACAAAATAACCAAGAAAATTTGTCAATCATTTAATAAAGCAGCTTTTAACATTTTCGCAAAATGTCTATTAAAATGTTAAAATAACCTCCCAATTTGGATTGGACAAAGGTTTTCTCTTTTGATGTGTAAGGGGGTTCAGTGCAAGTATAAAACTCGATTTAAGGTGTTGAAAGCCTCACCATTTGGCCACCATATTGAAAAACGAGTTCTGTAAAGTTTTCCGTGGCAACTTAAATTTAATTAGTCTTAGAAAAAAAACTTTGGTACAAAATTGTAGCAAATTCAATTCTCTTCAATTTATGTTAATGCACTTTTTACCCTAAAGTTATAAATAAAAAAGTTATAATCAAAATTTAAACATTGAACAAATTCATATGTTATAAATAAAAAAGTTATAATCAAAATTTAAACATTGAACAAATTCATATGTTTTTGATTATAACTTTTTTATTTATAACCTTAGGGTAAAAAGTGCATTAACATAAATTGAAGGCAATTGAATTTGCTACAAATTTGTACCAAAGTTTTTTTCTAAGACTAATCAAATTTAAGTTGCCACGGGAAACTTTACAGTACTCGTTTTTCCAATGGCGAGGCTTTCAACACCTTAAATCGAGTTTTATACTTGCACTGAACCCCTTACACATCAAAAGAGAAAATCTTTGTCCAACCCAAACTGGGAGGTTATTTTTACATTTTAATAGACATTTTGCGAAAATGTTAAAAGCTGCTTTATTAAATGATTGACAAATTTTCTTGGTTATTTTGTTAATACACAAGCATGTGTTATACCATTTTGGAAAGTGCATTAAATGGACAACTTTTTTAAGTAATTGGCCATTCATGTTCTCATACAATTTTAATTTATTAGAGGTGGTCAAACTTTTTTGAAAATAAATTTGTGTACCTACTGAAAAAAATATTTTAAAAAACTAGAATAAAAAAATGCAATAACTACTATTAAATTTTACCATCTATCTATTACAACAGTCATTCTAGAATATTACAAAAATAAAAAAATAGCAAAAATTAATCATCCATGGTCGTAGCGTTCACGTATTTGAGGAAAGTAGTACTTGTTAACAACTTTTGGAAAAAACATCATAACATAGTAACCACTGGGAAAATATTTTTTTTATATTTTTTTCTGGAGAGGTCATAAGGCCTGCTATAACCAGTTGCAAGGTTATCCATTATTTACAGGACACCCTGTATATAAAGGATTAAAAACAAAGTAAGTCATTATTGACTGATTGCCCATTTGTGCAAGGTGTGTAAGAAAAATTATAACTCTTTTATCAACTCATAAGCAAAAGTGAAGTGAAATATAAATAAAAACAAAAATTGAGTTTAATCAGCGGCCGTTTTTTAATTGCTCGAGCGATAATTTCTCTCCACTAAAATGGATTCCATCGCAATTCCTTATTCGGTTTTGTGTTCCGAACTTATGACTAATGGTCGCAAAGTAAAAAATTTGCGACCATATTTTGAAAGACTATACCCCAACTTAACTTCTGAGCAAATAGAAACTGTGATGTCAGAAGTACAGAAACGGTTTTTTTCTCAATTTTCAAACCGGTGGACTGCAGTTTGTAGAAACAAAGTTTTTTTCGAAAAAAAATACAAGGATTGGCTGGAAGGAGTTTTGGAAGTAGAATTCACCGAAAATGTACTGCTTGAAACGTCAACTGATGGTCGTGGAAGACCACGAAAGAGCTTTGAAGAATGCTGTGAGCGAGCTAAAAGGTATAAGTGAGACCAAATTAGAAATTTATTTACTCAAGAAGAGATAAACTATGCAGCAACATCAGAAAGCTTTTCTTCATCACATGCTACCCGTGTAATTAATTATTCGTACATGAACCCGTGTCCGTATATTTACACGTGTATTTATAACTACCCGTGTATTTAGTAATACACGGGTAATCAATATGGAAATCACCACGAATCGGTAAATCGGATGCAAAGGACGTTGAAAATAGGAATAATTATTGTTTGAATAGTAGAAAAATTGTTTAATAGCAGAAATTTCTACTTGAACATTCGTATAACACGGATATTTCGGTATTATTTGTATATTTATGCTTGGTTTTACTTCTTAAAGTTCAAATAAGGATAAGTTTTTTTATTTATTTATGTAATTACCTACACCAATATATTTTGAGGATTATTTCTGATCTTCAGGGTCTAAAATTAACATTAAAAATAATAATAGGTATATAAAACAAAATAGTTATATTAATACTTTTTATATTTATTTGGTTTTTCTGAAACGGCTTTATCGATTCCTATGAATTTTTCAGAGTTTGTTTTAATGATCGATAAAAATCTTTTAAATTGGATTTATAAACATCCGCTCCCTGCCACACCCTCTTGCTTCGTTATACTGAAACGCTCTTTTTCTCGGAAGCCACTCAATCGATTTAAATGAAATTTTCCGAGAGAATTTTGAAATTAGTTTTGATACAATCTGTCCACTACTACGCCTATTTTAATCTATTTTAAAATTTAAATGAGCAATTCGCAGTATACATTATGTATGTCAATTATGACTCCTATGATTTGGATGAAATTTAATGTTCAGATATAATGTAACTTTCAAAGTTGATCTTGACAGGATTCATCCAGGACCTTAGCTTGGGGGTGCCAAAATTTCAGCTAAAATATTTAAACTCAATTTTGATCTAGACAGGAGTTATCCTGGACCGTAGCTCAGGGGGTGCTAAAAGTTAAACTAAAATGTTTAAACTAAACTTTTCCTCTGGACAATCATTTTTTTCTATAATTTTTTGCCGATAAAAATTTTTGTTTGGTTAAACAGGTTAGATAATTTTCTTTCGAGGAATTTTTTGGTACTATTTTTTTTGAAAAATCATTGTTTTTGAGATAGTTTTTGTGTATAAAAAAAATATAAGTAAAGAGCATATTCTACTTTTTCTTCTGTTTTGCTGAAATTAAGTTGACGTGTTCCTTATATTTATCATTATTTTTCAATGAGCGCCTTAGGCATATTACAACAAACTTGTTGTATAAGTTTTAAGTTAAATGTATGGGTATGTTATGAACCCACTGCTATTTATTTTCTTTCAAAAAGTTCTGACCCACCTTAAAGAATCTTAGGATTTATTTTAAAAGAAAATAGTTCATAAAAATTCATTTAAATCATCTGTATTAATACAAAAATAATTATTTATTCTTCATACACATTTATGTAATTAAATTTTCTTTAGTTTTAAACCACTAAAGGAATGAACAAACTTTGTGGTCAGATGTATTTATTTAAGGTTTTTGGCACTTCCTTATTGACCGCAATAAATCAAAAATAAAAAATCAACACATTTATTTTATTTTAAAACGTCAAATTTTTATTTTAATATTGTATGCATTTCGGTCTAATTTGCAGACCATCTTCAGCGAAATACGCAAATACAATACAAAGGGAATTGATAAACAAAATCATACAATAAAAGAAAGAAAAGAGAAACAAGAAAAATACAAAGTTTTGACAATCATATGTTAATTTATGTATGTACGATGTAAAATTGTAAACAAAATGAAAAGAAAAAAGAGAGAGAGAAGGCGAAAAATTGACAAAAACATTATTTGGCAAGAGAGAATAAAAAATGATTCGATTGGGCTATTGTCTATGTTCATTAAATTATTTGTAATTGAGATGTATACAGATTTATAAGCATCTAGTTTAGAGGGATATTGAACTGTTTTTATTAGTTTGTAATTATTTTCAATTGGCTTCATAAGATGTGGTTTGACATGGTTCAAATCAAAAGAATGAGCTGCAACTGCTTTGCTGACATCCCTCTTATCGATGTAACGACGGTGTTCTTCGATGCGACACCTAACCGCGCGCCTCGTCTGTCCAATGTATTTTTGCTGGCAATCTGGACAGGTGATTTGGTAAATGCCACTTTTATCACGAAAAGGTTTTTTATCTTTTGTCGAACCCAATAAAGATCGAAGCTTATTGTTGCTGGTGTAAATGATGCTCATATTAGCTTGTTTGAATGCGTGGTTGAGTCGATTGGTGATACTTGGTACATAGGTCATAGAAACTCGACGTATGGTTGAATTTTGTGTTTGAGTGAAAAGGGTTGAAGTATTTTCTCTCCTGACCTTGTCTGAATATTTTTTTACTATGCCATCGATGAGCGTTTTCTTAAATCCATTGGTTTGGGCTAAACGAATTATGTGTTCATATTCGTCTTTATAATCTGCAGTTGAAAGTGGTAAACGGCACATTCGGTAGATCATGGAATTAAACGCCACGGTTTTGTTTTGATGTGTACAAAAAGAGTCGGCTGTAATATATCGATCTGTAGTTGTTGATTTTCTGTTAACCGAAAATTGAATTCTGCGTCCGGTGCGTTTAATTTTTAAATCAAGAAAAAGCAGTGAATGATCGTTTTCGTTTTCAATTTCATAGGTAAATTTTATGCTCCTATATCGATTGTTGATTGTGGTCAAAATCTGGTTGACATCGAATATTTTAACGATCGCAAACGTGTCATCAACATAACGCCACCATATCCTTGGAAGTAAACCATCATTTCTTAATTCTCTCTCTAGCTTCGACATAAAATCTTCCGCTACTAATGGAGAGAGACTATTTCCCATACTACATCCGAAACTATTTGAATAAAACTTATCTCTGAATTGAAAACAATTGAACTTCATACAACTTTCGATACTGAAAATGTATGCGTCCACCTGTTCAGTTGGTAGATCGAATTTTTGTAGGTGTTCTTTAATTATGAAGCGATGGCCAAATCTACAGGTACACTAGGAAAAAGTGCTGTAACATCAAACGAAATCATAATTTCATCGTCTTCTATTTCAATGTCTTTTACGTTTTCTATAAAGTCGAAAGTGTTTTTGACAGAGAAACCTTCAAAATCACCAAACTGTTTCAAATTTGATACGATCCATTTTGCTGCTTTTGCGAACGGTGAATTTACGCATGACACAATTTTTCGCATCTTATCGCCGGACTTATGGACTTTCGGCAATCCGTACATAAGGGGAACTTGTGGACTAGATTCTTTCAAAGTATACGTATTTACATTGAAAACAAGTTTTAGTCGATCGATTACTAATTTAGCATCTTTAATCATTTTATTCAGAGGAGACTTTTTGCAAAGAGTGAAATTATCTTCTGTTATCGATTTAAGCATACGGTTTTGTAATCAGTTTTACTTAAAATAACCACTTTATTACCTTTGTCTGATTTTATGTAGAAAACATCTCGTTGTTTTAATCCTTTTAGAGCTTTATTCCATTTGACGGTGTTGGTGTCTAGCTTGTTGTTGGTAGCTGCTCGTTTAGTCTCAACGATAACAGGTGCTGCTTGTTCCCTTATTTGCTTCTTGATTTCAAAAGGCTTGAACTGAATAGCTGCTTCAATATCAGCGATGACATCAATCAACGGGATGGGTGACGGTTTAACAGAAAAATTCAACCCACGATTTAATAATTCCATTTCGTCATCACTAAAAGATTCGTTGGATAAATTCACCACTAGTTCATCTACTATTTCTACACTTGGCTTCGGTTCATTATTTTGAATTTTTTGAGACAGTAAATTGGTTAACTTTTTTGCCTGGACCTTTCGTTTGTTTTGAAAGATTTTTTCACAACGAAGAAAAATTGTTGATTGATAGATTGTAAAACTCTTAAAATCTTTGTCATCTTGCAAGTCTTTAGTCATTTTTAGATGTAGCTCGTAGAGTTTCAGCTGCAAGTTGTCTAAATGACGATAATGGTAACTAGTTTCAATTTTTATCCATTCTACCTTTGCCAAATGAATGACTTTATCAGAGCGCGAGTTCGTGATTGAACATTTTATTTTCATAAAATTCGGAAATACTTTATTCTTTTTACACAACTTGAGAAAAATAATGTCTGCTTTCGTTTTCTTAACCTTTGCAAGTAAACGCGAATAATTGTTCAAGTCTTGTTTGGAGCACATGATCTAATTAAATTTTCTTTAGTTTTTAACCACTAAAGGAATGAACAAACTTTGTGGTCAGATGTATTTATTTAAGGTTTTTGGCACTTCCTTATTGACCGCAATAAATCAAAAATAAAAAATCAACACATTTATTTTATTTTAAAACGTCAAATTTTTATTTTAATATTGTATGCATTTCGGTCTAATTTGCAGACCATCTTCAGCGAAATACGCAAATACAATACAAAGGGAATTGATAAACAAAATCATACAATAAAAGAAAGAAAAGAGAAACAAGAAAAATACAAAGTTTTGACAATCATATGTTAATTTATGTATGTACGATGTAAAATTGTAAACAAAATGAAAAGAAAAAAGAGAGAGAGAAGGCGAAAAATTGACAAAAACATTATTTGGCAAGAGAGAATAAAAAATGATTCGATTGGGCTATTGTCTATGTTCATTAAATTATTTGGAATTGAGATGTATACAGATTCATAAGCATCTAGTTTAGAGGGATATTGAACTGTTTTTATTAGTTTGTAATTATTTTCAATTGGCTTCATAAGATGTGGTTTGTCATGGTTCAAATCAAAAGAATGGGCTGCAACTGCTTTGCTGATATCCCTCTTATCGATGTAATGACGGTGTTCTTCGATGCGACACCTAACCGCGCGCCTCGTCTGTCCAATGTATTTTTGCTGGCAATCTGGACAGGTGATTTGGTAAATGCCACTTTTATCACGAAAAGGTTTTTTATCTTTTGTCGAACCCAATAAAGATCGAAGCTTATTGTTGCTGGTGTAAATGATGCTTATATTAGCTTGTTTGAATGCGTGGTTGAGTCGATTGGTGATACTTGGTACATAGGTCATAGAAACTCGACGTATGGTTGAATTTTGTGTTTGAGTGAAAAGGGTTGAAGTATTTTCTCTCCTGACCTTGTCTGAATATTTTTTTACTATGCCATCGATGAGCGTTTTCTTAAATCCATTGGTTTGGGCTAAACGAATTATGTGTTCATATTCGTCTTTATAATCTGCAGTTGAAAGTGGTAAACGGCACATTCGGTAGATCATGGAATTAAACGCCGCGGTTTTGTTTTGATGTGTACAAAAAGAGTCGGCTGTAATATATCGATCTGTAGTTGTTGGTTTTCTGTAAACCGAAAATTGAATTCTGCGTCAACCAGACCTTTTTGTACACATCAAAACAAAACCGCGGCGTTTAATTCCATGATCTACCGAATGTGCCGTTTACCACTTTCAACTGCAGATTATAAAGACGAATATGAACACATAATTCGTTTAGCCCAAACCAATGGATTTAAGAAAACGCTCATCGATGGCATAGTAAAAAAATATTCAGACAAGGTCAGGAGAGAAAATACTTCAACCCTTTTCACTCAAACACAAAATTCAACCATACGTCGAGTTTCTATGACCTATGTACCAAGTATCACCAATCGACTCAACCACGCATTCAAACAAGCTAATATGAGCATCATTTACACCAGCAACAATAAGCTTCGATCTTTATTGGGTTCGACAAAAGATAAAAACCCTTTTCGTGATAAAAGTGGCATTTACCAAATCACCTGTCCAGATTGCCAGCAAAAATACATTGGACAGACGAGGCGCGCGGTTAGGTGTCGCATCGAAGAACACCGTCGTTACATCGATAAGAGGGATGTCAGCAAAGCAGTTGCAGCTCATTCTTTTGATTTGAACCATGACAAACCACATCTTATGAAGCCAATTGAAAATAATTACAAACTAATAAAAACAGTTCAATATCCCTCTAAACTAGATGCTTATGAATCTGTTTACATCTCAATTACAAATAATTTAATGAACATAGACAATAGCCCAATCGAATCTTTTTTATTCTCTCTTGCCAAATAATGTTTTTGTCAATTTTTCACCTTCTCTCTCTCTTTTTTCTTTTCATTTTGTTTACAATTTTACATCGTACATACATAAATTAACATATGATTGTCAAAACTTTGTATTTTTCTTGTGTCTCTTTTCTTTCTTTTATTGTACGATTTTGTTTATCAATTCCCTTTGTATTGTATTTGCGTATTTCGCTGAAGATGATCTGCAAATTAGACCGAAATGCATACAATATTAAAATAAAAATTTGACGTTTTAAAATAAAATAAATGTGTTGATTTTTTATTTTTGATTTATTGCGGTCAATAAGGAAGTGCCTAAAACCTTAAATAAATACATTTTTATGTAAGTTAGCACATCAGCATAATTACATCGTCGTTTCCGTTCAATCACCTGAACGAGACACCAACGACACCGCCGACAACGCTGACACCGCCACAATTTGCGTCGTCAGCATCAACAGCAGGGCAATTGCCTTGTAACCTTGCTGCTTAGTTTTAAGTTACAATATTGTTCAAAGAAAAATTAACAAAGAACACTTTTTATCAAGTCACAGAATAAAACGGTCGAGTTTTATTACATAATTTACTGGCGCCCAACGGGTTAAAACCTGAAAAAAAACTTCATACGGAGTTAATTATCATTATTTGCCAAAAACAATACTTCATAAAAAGTACGTCGTGAATAAAAAAAAACATAAAACTTCATACGGAATAAACAATTATTATTTGCCAAAACCAATTCCTCATACAAAGTATCTCGTGAATAAAAAAATTGCATACTGAGTTAATTATCATTATTTGCCAAAAACAATACTTCATAAAAAGTATCTTGTGAATAAAAAAAAAAACTTCGTACGCAGAAGAACACAACATCAAACATCAGCCATCTGGGAACAGCAAGATGAATCTATTGTGAGTCACCAAATAATTATAAGAGACAAATTCCAAATAAGATAATTAAATAAGTGCTTTTTTTATTGTTTTGTAAGTAAAAATAAGTGTTTGTCTTCTGAAATTGAAATTGAATAATCAAAAAAATGAGTTTTAAAAAAGATCAAATCATAGAATTGGTGCGTGCCACAGTGGAATAAACACAAAAGCCATTAGTTGAACATTTAGAACCATTAACATCATCAGTTTCGGAATTAAAGCCTCGTAGTGCTATCACATATTTTCCGGTAACTATTCAAACAGGTGTTTTAAACCGTGCAGGTGGCCTTGATTTAATAAAATCTTTGCCCGAATTTAATGGCGATTCTGCGTCATACCCTTCGTGGCGTACGGCTGCACACTTTGCTTTAAATTTTTATAGTAGTAGTAGTAGTAGTAGTAGTAGTAGTAGTTTGTTTATTCAAAATTTCATATGTGTATACAAAAATACATTTCTTTTTTGGTAATTTAACAAATAATTTCTGGCAAGTTAAATCGACAAATATAAAAAAATTTTTGAGTTTTTCTTAAACAAAAATATTCAACAATGACTTTCGTCGTCTGTCGCGATCTAATACTATTGCGTTTTTGCAAACCCTATTTTATTTAATTATATTTCTGTAATTAAATGTTTGTATTTATCCTTTTTACTTAAAAATTAAAAAGGTTTTATAATACAAATTGTATATACTACTGAAATAAATCAGCCAAGTAGAAGACTTAGCATTAAGGATTGGACTTGTTGAATTATTGATTCAAAATAGCTTTTTATGGCCTTTGGTCCTATAAATTGGCGTTTCGTTCGGCTTACTCACTTGAACTCATCAGTGACATAGTGAGGGCTTTGTCATACGCAATTTATATTAAGTTCAGTTCAACTTACATGAATTTTTCAACGAAAATTCACTGTAAACTATATCCAACAAGATTAGAATTCCTAATCATTAAGCTGGAAGTTTTTTTTTGCCCTGGGCCAGGCATAGTTTCTATATAAGAAGGTTTTATAATACAAATTCTATATACTACTGAAATAAATCAGCCAAGTAGAAGACTTAGCATTAAGTTTTCTACTACGAAAGCCGAACGAAACGCCAATTTATAGGACTAAAGGCCATAAAAAGCTATTTTGAATCTTAAAAATTAAATTCATTTATCAGCTCCTGCCGATATAGACCAAGAGCCCACAGCAAATTTTTGGGTGTGAAAGTTAACCGAAAATGAAGCACATGAGACGAAAGCTGTGTTGAGGCTTATGAAAGAAATGAAAGTCTTGCAGTCCCTAGTCGGGGCTTTAGTGAGTAATAGTACGCCAAAAACTCAAAAAATCAACTTATAGGATAATTGTATGAACCAAAATTTTTGATCACACATCCCTAGACAATGCTCCCCTGATCACAAAAAGGTGGGTCCAAGACCATTAGGTGGGGGCCGTTACTCTGCCAGACCGTTTGAAAAACCCTAAAAAGTCATCTCAAGGGATAATGGTATGAACCAAAATTTTTTTTTCTCAGTCCTAGACAATGCTCCCCTGATCACAAAAAGGTGGGTCCAAGACCATTAGGTGGGGGCCGTTACTCTACCAGACCGTTTGAAAAACCCCAAAAAGTCATCTCAAAGGAAAATGGTATGAGCCAAAATTTTTTTTTTCTCAGTCCTAGACAATGTCCCCCTGATCACAAAAAGGTGGGTCCAAGACCATTAGGTGGGGGCCGTTACTCTGCCAGACCGTTTGAAAAACCCCAAAAAGTCATCTCAAAGGAAAATGGTATGAACCAAAATTTTTTTTTCTCAGTCCTAGACAATGTCCCCCTGATCACAAAAAGGTGGGTCCAAGACCATTAGGTGGGGGCCGTTACTCTGCCAGACCGTTTGAGATTTTTAAAAGTGTTAAATAACGATAAGGTGGCCAATTCACCTATAAGTAGCGAAAAAACCCATGGTGTATAGGTAAGACTAAGACTACAACAATCTCATATGGCAGAGGAGGTTTACATCCCCCGTTTAGGTGGAAGTGGAAATTTTCCTAGAAAAAAACTATGTAAGTTTAAAAAAAACGACAGTACTATCAATAATATTTTGATACTTTTTCAAAGTTAAGTCCATGTTTTTATACTAAATTATTTTATGCTGATTTTCTTCTTCTTTGATTTCAAAAATCATATAAGTACATACATATAACTTGGTGAAATTCAAATATGAAAGTTGAAATAAATGTTAAACATTTGATCGTAGCACTTTTTTATTTTATTTGAATAGGTGAACAGTCTTTATAATCACTTTTGCTTTGAACTAGTTGAAGGTCAGACCTTTTAAAGCTATTTTTGGGCTTTGTATCATGGTTTCTTTTATAAGACACAAACAAATTGAGAACAAACGTAGAATGGTTGGAGGAAAAGCTCTTTTCGCGGCTGAGTACGCGCAAATTTATTGTTTTCATGATAAATGACTAACGGGAGATCAAATATCGAAAAAACATACAGAATCCATTCTTTGATCTATATTTATCAGAGAAGTAAGCAAAAAGATGGTGTCGATATGAAAAGAATGTAAAAAAACTGCTGCCTTCGCAAGCTATAGACGAAAAATTCTGAGGGTTGGATCTTATTTGTCGGTTTGAATGGCTTAAATAAAGGAACAAGCTAGGTTTAATGTGAGTATTTCTACAGTCGAGAGTGTAATATAAAGTTCTTCGTACCAAAAAAGAAGAAAAAATTAAAATAAACCACCGCTTAGTTGAAAGAATCTACAATTTGAGAATTCAAGGAAATGAAATTTAACCCCACATTTTGAACTATTAGTATGACTATGGTTTAGTTACACAAAAACGACCAGTCATGGAAATACAATTTGAATCCATCAATTCCGTTGAATTTAATCCCTTTTTCATTAGAAAAAATGACTTTACGCCACTTATTCTTTGCAGTCTTATGAAGCTTACAAAACTGCATTCGGTTTGTTTTTGTTTAGGTGTGGTTTCGTTTATTTTTCTTCTTTTTCGGTAACAGAACTTTTAATAATACTCTCAACTGCTGAAATACTGACACTGAACCTAGCTGCTTACCTTTTTTAGCCATTTAAATCGATGAATTAGACGCAACCCTCAGACTTTCTCGCCTTTCACTTGCGGAGATAGCAGGTTATTTGCATCCTTTCATATCGACACCATCTTTTTGTTTATTTTTCAGATAATTTTAGATCAAAGAATAGATTCTGTAAGTTTTTTCCGAAATTTGATGTCACGTTAGCCATTTATCATGAAAACAATACATTTGCGCGTACTCAGCCGCGAAAAGAGCTTTTCCTCCAACCATTCTACGTTTGTTCTCAATTTGTTTGTGTCTTATAAAAGAAACCATGATACAAAGCCCAAAAATAGCTTTAAAAGGTCTGACCTTCAACTAGTTCAAAGCAAAAGTGATTATAAAGACTGTTCACCTATTCAAATAAAATAAAAAAGTGCTACGATCAAATGTTTAACATTTATTTCAACTTTCATATTTGAATTTCACCCCGTTATATGTATGTACTTATATGATTTTTGAAATTAAAGAAGAAGAAAATCAGCATAAAATAATTTAGTATAAAAACATGGACTTAAATTTGAAAAAGTATCAAAATATTATTGATAGTATTGTCGTTTTTTTTAAACTTACATAGTTTTTTTCTAGGAAAATTTCCACTTCCACCTAAACGGGGGATGTAAACCTCCTCTGCCATATGAGATTGTTGTAGTCTTAGTCTTACCTATACACCATGGGTTTTTTCGCTACTTATAGGTGAATTGGCCACCTTATCGTTATTTAACACTTTTAAAAATCTCAAACGGTCTGGCAGAGTAACGGCCCCCACCTAATGGTCTTGGACCCACCTTTTTGTGATCAGGGGGACATTGTCTAGGACTGAGAAAAAAAAATTTTGGTTCATACCATTTTCCTTTGAGATGACTTTTTGGGGTTTTTCAAACGGTCTGGCAGAGTAACGGCCCCCACCTAATGGTCTTGGACCCACCTTTTTGTGATCAGGGGGACATTGTCTAGGACTGAGAAAAAAAAAATTTTGGCTCATACCATTTTCCTTTGAGATGACTTTTTGGGGTTTTTCAAACGGTCTGGTAGAGTAACGGCCCCCACCTAATGGTCTTGGACCCACCTTTTTGTGATCAGGGGAGCATTGTCTAGGGCAGCGGTTCCCAAAGTGTGTTCCGCGGAACCCTGGGGTTCCGCGGGAGAGTTTTCAGGGTTCCACAAATTTCTTAAGGTATAAACAGTAAAATACAAACAATAAAAATAATAAAAATGATTAAAAATTTGCAAAAAAAAAAAAATTTGTTCAAATTTTGAACAAATTTTTTTTTTTTTAAGTTTATATTTTTTAATCGAAGTGTGAACTTCAAGGTCATAAACTGCTTCATGAGCAAACACATCACTAATTGGGGAAAATGTATTGATATATGCAAGAAGCCGCAGCAATGGTGGGAAAGGTTAAAGGGGTTGTTTCAAATATTAAAAACTTTGCCCCTAGAAGTACCAGCAGTCATTGTATTTTCCATCGTTCGTTATGCACTTGTTATGAACTGATTTAAAAAAAGTTCTCGGTGAAGCTGTGAAAATAGTAAATTTTGTAAAGAGTCGTCCTCTCCAATCGAGATTGTTTAAATTAGTGTGTAAAGATATGGGCAGTCAGTACGAATCGCTCCTTTTTCATACTTAAATCCGATAGCTTTTCAGAGGGAAAGCTTTATCCAGGTTATTTCAACTTCGTGATGAGTTGAATGTGCTCAAACTGGAAAAAAATATGTCTTCAACTGCAAACCTCTTTGATGTATTGCATGATGAGCAATGGATTACGAAATTAGCTTATCTTGCAGACATTTTCGAGAAGATCAACGAAACTGCTACGGCTCTGCAGGAAAAATCAATTACAGTATTTTTTCGAGAGACAAACTGGCAGCTTTGAAAAGAAAAATTAATTTCTGGCTCTTAGTCCAGTTAATTTGTGCTCAAAAAGGCTTTTGCAACCAAATTGTGACGTAGTTTTGATTTTTTCCTTCCTATATGTTTTCGGGGGTGCTGAATCCGAATCTGAGGTTTACCAACAAAATGGATTTGATGGATGGATGGATTTGAATATCTTAAAAACGTGACGTGATAGAGCCATTCTAATGCCAGATTCGAGCTCAGCGCATCAAAGACCATCAGAAAAGTATATCGGTCCATATTACAGACAAAAATTCAAATTTTGTCACACAAAATAATTTCTTAGAGCTGTCGAGTGGATTTTCGAAAACAGTAAAAATACATCAATCTTCGACTAGCGCTTGAGTCCAAATGGGTTGTCGCAGAAAAAAACCTGAAATAGGGATTTAATGGAAATTGTGTATGCTTTCAATGGTAGCTTGATGTAATTTTCGAATAGTTGGTAGTTTTCGACCCATTGGTGAAAAACTCCCAGAAAATGCACTTTTGCATCATTTTTTGCATTTTTTTCCGTGTTGCGTCACGAAATTTTGTAGGCAAACCTCAGATTCAGATTCAGCACCCTCGAAAATATAAAGGAGCGAACAAATCAAAGCTACCCCACAATTTGCATGGTAAAAATACAATATGACTGTACTATCTCATGCGTACAAAAGAACAATTCTGAGTGTTTTCTATTTTTACATGAATTCTTGCAAGAAATCATGCTTGAACTCAGAGCAGATATTAGCAATGTTATTGCTCTCCATTTGGTTAGTCTCGAAAGATCCATGCTGGATTACTTTCCAGATACAAATCCACTCGATGGATACAAAATCCATTTCTAATGAAAACTATCAAGCCTATGACCCTGAGTATACAGGAATACGAATCGTTGATAGATCTGCAGAGCTCCTCTTCGTCAAAATTTGTATCTGATTCTGTATCATTAAACGAATTTTGGATTGGTATTAAGAATGAATTCCCTGAGCTTGCAAAGAAAGCTATATTAAATTTGCTAACTTTTGTAACAACGTACCGCTGTGAAGTAGGCTTTTCAGCGTATACTTACACAAAAACTAAACACAGATCGAGGCTAGACGCTGCCCCAGATATACTAATTCAACTTTCGGACATAGAAGTTAGTTTTAAAATAATTATAAATCAAAGAATGAAACAGATTCATTCTTCACGCTAAATAAAAAATTGATTTTGAAATGTGTTGTTTTTCATTTTTTGCTATTGTCAGGATGGGGTTCCAAAATATATTTGGGCATTGTTTAGGGTTCCACAGCTTAAAAAGTTTGGGAACCGCTGGTCTAGGGATGTGTGATCAAAAATTTTGGTTCATACAATTATCCTATAAGTTGTTTTTTTTTAGTTTTTGGCGTACTATTACTCACTAAAGCCCCGACTAGGGACTGCAAGACTTTCATTTCTTTCATAAGCCTCAACACAGCTTTCGTCTCATGTGCTTCATTTTCGGTTAACTTTCACACCCAAAAATTTGCTGTGGGCTCTTAGACTAATATTTGAGCGCACTTTGGACATATAAAACTAGATAACACCAATCTCTTTCTCCGTTCAGTAAACTGACCATCATGTCCTCATTCAATGTGGGGGCTCCGACGCATTCCCTGCGTATCCCTCTTAGTATTGGGCAAATTCCCATAAAATGAATGAAAGTTTCAGCTTCATTTAAATTGCAGAGAGAACAGTGAGTATTTTCAAGTTCTGCTCTATTCGTCCCATTAAGCTTTATGAGGCCCGCTCTTGCTTTAAGTATCCATCTAATCGTTGCAGTTTTTAAATTATCACCTATGTAGTTTTTGCCAACATCGTAGCTAAGCATATGGTAGATACCATGTGATCTTGTGAGATTCGCCCTTTGAAGTGCCTCTTGATGGTCTTCTGCACATATCTTCTCAACGGTATTTTGCACAAAATTATTAAAAACGTTCATATTTGACGCTAGTTCTTCTATATTAGTGAAGCCAAATCGGTTTAAACCATCTTCCCATGCTTCAGCCCAGTATATTTTTTTCTCTCTTACAACCTTTGCCAACATCTTAGGAAGTCTGTTATCCTCATAGGAATTGAGAACTTTTCCTATGTAGTTCATATGACATCGCATTGTATATTCAAAAATTGGCGTAATTTGACATTCCAGCGTCAGCACATAGTTTGGAGCTACTCTTGGCAACCCTAGAACTTGCTTGTACTTCTTCATATCTTGTATGACCCCAGACTTGTGCTCCATATGCTAAGATAGATCTGGTAACAGCGTTAAAAAGTTCCATTTTTGAGCCGAGTTTAACTTCTTTGCTCGCGATGAAGTTTCTCCATGACAAATTTAGATTTTGCTTAGCCATCTTTGATCTTTCTTTAAAATGCTCCGTTAAGCATAGACCAGGCGTCAGCCAAACTCCAAGGTATTTATACTTGGCAACAATTTCTATATTTTCGTTGTTTAACTTCCATTGTTCTTGTGTGCTCAACCTCCCACCTCTTTTTCTAAAAACAACAATCTTAGATTTTTCAAGGTTGATTATAAGATTCCAGCGTCTACAGTACTCAGCAATTCTGTCAATCATTCCTTGAAGTACCGATGCGCTATCCGCCATCAAAACAATATCGTCTGCGTACATAAGTAAACGGATCAGTGTACCATTTACTTCTATACCACCTCCAATATACTCATGTAGGTCGTTGATGTATAGGGCAAAGAAGAGTGGACTTAGGAGACATCCTTGCTTTACACCCATTGTAGTTTTAAACCACTCTGAGAGTTTTTCTCCATCCCACACAGCTGACTCTGTATCTTCATATAGATCTGCTATAATTGCTATTAGTTTATTCGATATTCCTATTTTTTTTAGTTTGTATAAGAGGGCTTTTCGATCGATGTAATCAAAGGCAGCTTTAAAGTCAATAAAAAAGCAGTATAGTTTCTTCTTTTCATGCAGTTTTAGGTTTACAATGTTAAACAAATTAAAGAGATTATCTGCAGTGCTATATCCTTCCCTAAAACCAGCTTGGTATTCATTTAAAATTCCATACTCCTTTTCCCATATCTGTAGCCTTGCTAATAGGATTCCTGCAAAGGTTTTTGCTATGCAATCCATGAAAGAAATACCTCTGTAGTTCTCCACCAAATTGCGGTCTCCTTTTCTGTGTATGGGAAAAATTAGTGATCTTTTAAAACTTGGTTCTACCTTTCCAGATGTAAGCATGCGATTAAAGTTTTTTGTTAAAATTTCAATTGCTGAATCTGGCGCATTTGTGATGAACTCGTATGGTATTCTGTCATATCCCGGTGCTTTGTTACTTTTCGTCTTGGAAAGAAACTCCCAATTTTCGGAGCTTGTGATGGGCCCATCCAGGAGTGGATCGCTTGTTATAGGATCTATATCATCAATCTGTACGGCACACATTGATGGATTTAGTAAGCCATGGAAATGATCCTTGAACATAGCACTTGTTATGGCATTTCCTTTAACAAAATTATCAGCTCTGAGCTCATTTGCTAAATTCCACCATTCTTGACTGTTTCTAACTTCCTTTAGTTTTTCTCCTAATTCTTCAAAGTAATTCTTCTTTTTACTTTTGATGAGATCTTTAAAAGTTTTGTTGCATTGAAGATAGATTTCTTTTATACTCGGAGAGTTGTTGTGACGCAGTTGTTTGAGCCAAAAGAAGGACTTATTTCGTGCTCTTTCACATGCTCCATCATACCATTTTTCTTTGCCAATGGTTCTCTCAGTGTACCTTTGAATTCCAACAGTAGTTCTGATAGCATCAGATAGGTTTTCACAAGTCCATTCCATGATCTCTGAAGTGGTGATGTGTTCATGCAGGTTTTGTTTGTAGATATTATGTAGGTTGTTGGTCCATCTTAGTTTGGGTAGTAGTTTCATTTCTACTGATGAATGTTCATAGTTGACTTCTAGCACCAGCGCAAGTACTATGGGCATATGGTCCGAGTAAATCTGGTCTTCTACCTGGAAACCTTCTATATACTGAAGCATACTATAAGTTACACAACATAGATCGATTGTGGATGAGCCAACTGTTTCCACAAAAGTAAAGTTTCCGTCTGCATCATCTAGTGTTCGCCCATTTAGGATGGTCATACCAAAGTCATCACATACTTCTAATAGCCGTCTACCTTTGCCATTTATAACCTTGTCTTTGGATTTTCTGTTGTTTTGAAGCTGGCTATTAAGAGCTGTGATTTCGTTTGGTATAAATTGGTTTTCTCCAATCCTAGCGTTGAGATCTCCAATAATCACATAATTTGGCATATTTCCTTCCTGTAAGCAACTACTAAGATTCTGGAAATCTTCCTCCCATCTGTTGAAGTTCAAATAAACTGGCATAATGTAAAAGTCTTCACTTCTTGTGACTATATAAACTAGATCCATTTCCATTTTTTTGACGAAGCTTGCTTTGAATCGAGCATCCGATTTTATTCCATAGACTGCCCCACCACTGGCCCTTCCAAAGCGGGCCCTCTTTACAGCTGGTATCCACAGTAGATTGAAACCATTAAAATATTTAGCATATCTTTCAAAATCTTCGGTTAAAAACGTTTCATATAAAAAGAAAATTTCATGATTGCATATATATTTAAAAAAGTTTGGATATAATATTTTATTGCCTAAGCCATGGATATTATAAGAAATAATTTTAATTTGATTTTTATAAGATTTTGATACTTCATTTACATTATTACTTAATCTAGAATCGCGACAGACTTCTAACTGCTAATTATAGTTAAGACAGAAATCTATATTCGAAATATCTTTTTGAAAAATTTCTTCTAAAACCTCCTTTGCTGCTCTTTCCCCGCATTTCAATTCTCCTTCCACTATCGTAAAGCTTTTTCCTTCTATTTCCAGACGGTTGCCTTTGAACTTGATATCCTTAGTTTGGTCGATCTTTTTTATATCTCTTCTTATTTTGAGAAGAAAATTTTGATGGAAACGCTCCGTTTTCGTTAAATCTCTTTTAATGCCATATGATGTGTTCGCTAATTTTGATGTGTTTTTTAGAATTTCTGCCACTGCTCCATTGCTCTGAAACTCAACTAAATAGCTCGGGAGATTGTTTTTACCGATTTGAACAACTCTCACAATTTTAATTTTATTTGTGATTCCGAGGACATTTTCACACAAGTCCAAGATGTCTTTTCTGTCGACTTTCTGTCTTCCAAATCCGTGAAAAATTAAGTTGTTTCTCCTCATATGTTTGTCAAATGATTCAGTTTTCTTTTCATATTCGGCTTTAAATACTTTAAGTATTTTTATTTCCTCTTGTAACGTTTGATTTTCTTTTTTGATTTGGTTTATACTTGCTGTGTTAGATTCGACTTTATTTAAGGTGGTTGCCATTTCCTCTTTAATGATTTTTCGAAAATCAGCCATCATTTCAATCCATGTTGTAGACTCTACCATTGTGGAATTTAACGAGCTATTGGCATCATCATCTGCCATTCTCTTGCTGTGTATTTTTTTGCTTTCTGGTTGCAAAGGTTCTGGAGAATTTTTGCCTCTTGAGCGTTTCTTGCTTCCTTCCTGCTCCAGTTTGAAAAAAAGGATCGTTTTAAACGCCTGCGGATATGCTATACTTATCCTCCGCTGGGACTACACTATTAAGTTAAAATAGTGTGTACAGTAAGAGGAAATAATAAAAACCAATCAGTCAATACAACAACCACCTCTGTAATTTTAAAAGAGATGGGAGTATTATCATTGAATAACTACAAATAGAAGGGACACCGGGCAAAACGTCCACTAGGTGGCCTGGTTTGGCAGTCTGTCGCTGCAATCGCTCTACCAAATACAACACCCTTTAATAAATTTGTTCCTTAAAAGTTTGTTCCTTTTGGGAAATTTCCTTAATTGCCGAAGAAGAAAGGGAAGAAATGTTTTTTTTTTCACAGAGCATGAAAATGAACAACAACAACGAATTGAACAGCCGTTTTAGTTTTGCTTTTGAGGTATTTTTTTCAATGCCATTCGAGGACTCAAGGTTAATGAAAATATGGGGTAGAGATAAAAATTATATTTTCTTTTCTGGGTTGTGTGTTGTCCAGTAAATAAAATTGTTGTTAGTGTTTTCTTGCAATTTGGGATGTTAACGATGATGGCTTTGTTTTGTTTTTTATATCTTGAGATCCATAGTCAAGGAATAATAATTTTTTTTTTAATTTGAAAACATAAGTCTCAAGTGGTACATACACACAAAACAAGTGTGCACTCTTTGATTTTTGGTGTGGTGGGTCGATCGGTGGTATATGTGTGGCGGAGTGTGTGCACACTTATGTGCTGTGAATGGGTCGTTTTATAGGTATATGCAGGAAGGTACCTGTTCCATCTTCTTTTAAATTTTTCGTTGATTTTCACGGATCCTTATCAATTAATATAGATTATCAAGTATTGAGTACCAATTTTCAATTCGTACCTATTTATTACATAGGTACCTGCCATCTGTCACATAAAAATAATTAAATAATGGTTTATAATTTGTTCTCATTTATTGTTTTTTCAACGATTTTGGTATAAATGTAGGTACATACATACATTGTTATTTTTAAGATAGGAAAAATAAAAATTACAAGTATTATTATGTACTTAATAAATCAAAAAAGAAACTAAAGCAACCAGTGATAGTAAAGATGTAGTTTTTTTTTTTTAATTAAGGTTTTGTTTTTACTGTACCCAATTGAAAAATGTTTGAAATTTTAAACTAAAACCGTGAAACAGGGTGTAGAACACATTTGAAGGTATGTAGGTATGTAACTCCCTTTTTTTAGCAACTAAGCGATAAAAATGGTTCTATCTTATGTTTTTCTTTTAAATAGAAGGATACACTTTAAGTGTACTTTTGAGAGGTAGATATTCTGATTTGAATTTGGCCATAATTTAATTTAAATTAAAAAATCGCATGTATGTAGGTACACTAGTTAAGAAAAATTCTAGGAACAAGATTTTGTATTTTTTTGTCAGTGGTTTTTGTTGTATGTGTGAGATGAGACAGAAAGCTTTTTTTTTAATTTTTAAAGGTTGTAATTTTCTCGGAACTTTTTTGAGTCAGTCAAATCACCAAAATCACACCTAATAATAAAAGAAACCACTTTTTGTGATCCCTTTGTAGGTACATACAATGTATATTAGGGTGGTCCTTATATTGGTTTTTTTTGAAAATCCAACTTGGATAGGCATCAAATGACTCTAAATAGAGAAAATCAAATTTCCTAATTTTTTTCAGATTTTTATTTCACCCCCCTGGTCTCCCTTTTCCCACTTCAAGGTACAAATAATGGAGTTAGGGTGATTCTTATAACACGCGAAAAAAATCAGAACTTATAGATTAGATTGAGACAAACACAAAATTGTGTTGGAGGGGGGGTCTTTTTCCCCCGTTCAGGCGGGAGGGGTCATTTTCTAAAAATTTGACCCAAAATAGAAACAAATTATTAAAAAACAACGGGGCCTTTTACAATGGCGTGCTATAGCTTTTTTTAAAGCCATGAATCCAGTCTCTAATATGTTTCTTAAATCAATATAAATAGTTTCTGAAAAAAAAAAATTTCAAACGTACAACATCATTATTTTTGTTTTTATTTTTAAGTTTGAAAATTATTTTTTCCAAAAATATTTACAATAAAAGCTTGATTTAAAAAACATATTAAAGACTGAATTCATGGCTCTAAAAAAAGCTATAGCACCCCATTGTAAGTGGTCCCGTTGTTTTTTAATAATTTTTATCTATTTCGGGTCAAATTTTTAGAAAAAGACCTCCCCTCCGCTACAATTATTTGTTCGTCTCAATCTAATCTATAAGTTCTGATTTTTTTTGCGTGTTATAAGAATCACCCTAACTCCATTATTTGTACCTTAAAGTGGAAAAAGGGAGACCAGGGGGGTGAAATAAAAATCTGAAAAAATTAGGGAAATTGTTTTTCAATGTTTTGACTCGAATGAAGGCTATCCAAGACAATTTCCAATTTAAGGACCACCCTAATGTATATCTGCTGCTTCTTTGCAAATATTTATTGCATGGTAAATATTAGTATGCAAATTTGTAGATTAACATATTCTTAACATTGCTGATTATTTTTATATTGAAAAAAATTAGAAAAAAAAAACTTTAAATCTTTTTTCTTGTCCAAGTAGTGCGTGACCAATACAAAATTGTAAATAGTTGAAAAGAATTCGTTATTTTTGTTTTCATTTCGATGGTGATAACACAAATGTTTAGTAAAAACACAATTAGTTACTTTTTTTAATTGGAAAATTTTCAAAAATGTTAAGAATATGTTAGTCTTCAAATCTGCATACTTATATTAAGAGTGTTCCGGACTGAAATGGTGATTTCATGAAAAAGATTGTGAAGCGTGTACTTGTCCGATCAAAACGATTAAGGTGTCTATGGACAGATAAACTTATTCTCTATGCCATCATTGGAAAAAAAATTTAATTTTGTGCTCCAGATTTTGGTAAAAGCCTCTAAGAAATCGAGAAAATGGCTAAAATGGCCGTTTTTCAAAGAAAATGTAGCCTACACTATGACATTTTTTGCAAAAAAAAGTTTAATAACATAAAACTCCATATTTTTAAAATGCTATTGGAGAAAATTTTTAATTTTGTACCTAATAAAAATTTTAGTAGTGCAAAATAAAAATGCTTGTGAATTTTGAAAAAACGCCTTTTTGACAGTCAATTTTTTATACCTAACGGTATTTTTTTCATATTTGTTTTTGCAGTGAATATAAATTCAATATATTTTTCACGATTTTCATTAATTATATGATCATAATTGTATCATTTGATATTGAAATTTTTAATTCTTACAAGGCAGTTTTTCACAGAAAATTTATGTAAATTTGGAACTTAAAATCAGTTACTTTTAGAAAAAATTTTTTTTAGTACCATAATACGCCTACTAGTGACCAATTAGTAAAAATGCAAAGTTTTATAAAACAAAGTATCTGATGAAAGTGAAAAAAACCGGTCTTATATATGCAAAAAAAAAAGTTAGCAAATGACTGGTTTTGTTCAGTTCGGAACACTCTTAACCATGCAATAAATATTTGGAAGGAAGCAAAAGATATACATACCTACTAAGAGATTACAAAAAGTCGTTTGAACTTTTTTCTAAAATAACGGTGAAAAGCCACAAAAACAAATAGTCTCAACAAAGTCTAAAATGATCATTATAAGTTGGGATATTGGAGATAAAAAAACATTATTCATTGAAGCTTGAAGATCACATATCTCAGGTAAAACTAAATATTACAACAAAAACAAGGTGACTTAAAGTTGAATACACAAGTCACCTAACTAAAGTTCCGAACATAAAGTTCGGAGATTTTCTCACTTTGACAACCTTCAAAAATAAAAAAAATGCTTCGTGTTTCATCTTATACCACAACTTAGTACCATGAATACAAAATTATAAACAAACATTTTGTTTTCCTTAAATTTGTTTGAATGGTTGAAGTTTGACGTCTGAGTCCGAACATTAGAATTGTATTTATTTAATTAATTAAAAACAAAAAGTAGTTTTTAAATTATTTTATAGATTTAAAAGTTTAGTCTACACATAATAAAAAAAAATAAAGAATACTTTTTGAAAGTGAGCGGCAGTTTGTTGTTAAGCTTAATTCAAACAACAAATACAAGAAATTATTTAAATCTTAGTATAGATAATATACAGTGTGTCCCGGACCTGAGTGGAAGTATTTTAGGATGTGGTTCTTGGGGTTATTCTAAGAAAAAAAAATGTTTGGGGGGAAAGTTGTATCTCCCCTCCCTGAGGCAGGCAAAAAAAACATTAAAAGTCAACGAAAGCACATGTTATAATATGCTATAGTTTTTTTTTGAAAGATAATACTCCATTCTTGCATTTGGATTTCAAATCAAGTTGTTTAAGCGAATAGGTTTCGAAAAATTAAATTTCAAAGTCAAAATAAAAAAAAAAAATGTAATTTTTTTTTTAAGTCGATATTTTTCAAAATTTTACCTAATAAAGTGCTTTCTTGTGTTCAATATTCAATGCCCTCATCATTTATTTAGTCCATTACCGAAAACCAAATGCAAAAATCGGTGCAGGGAACTAAGTCCCCGGGAACCAAGTCCACGGAGGAACTTAGTTCTCATTTAATGGGAACTAAATCCACTTTAACGAAGTGGACTTAGTTCCCAGGTAAGGTGAGAAAGTAGTCCACTTCTTTATGAGAACTAAGTACACATTTTGAAATATGAAGAGGGAACTAACTTTCAACGATAAAAATTACAAACATTCAAAATTGCGTGAAAGCCTTTGCATACACCCAGCCTCGCACCTACCCCAAATCCTATAATGAGCCCAAGCAGGGGGGTTGCAGGGGGGCAGCATGCCCCCCATACATACTTCACTGTTTATTCGCCGTAATGCTGGGTGCTAGCACTGTATTGTGGTAAGACAAAGCATTACGGCGAATAAACAGTGAGGTATGTATGAGGGTGCATGCTGCCCCCCTGCAACCCCCCTGCTTGGGCTCACTATAGGATTTGGGGTATGTGTGAGGCTGGGTGTTTGCAAAAGTTTCTTTTGCATTTAGAGAATCTGGATTTAAAGAAAATTTGAATTTATCCTATATATATACAACAATATTGTGAAAAGCATTTCTGTTTTATTAATAAGATTGATTTTTTTACTTGGAAGTGGGAACTTAATTCACATTTAAAGGGAAGTAGAACCACTCAGTTTTTGAGGAATTTAGTTCCCACCTTCTATGAGAACTAAGTTCACTTTGCTGAAGTGGACTTAGTTCCCATTAAATGGGAACTAAGTCCCTCGGTGGACTTGGTTCCCGGGGACTTAGTTCCCTGCACCGCAAAAATCTTCCTTAGTTTTTGAGAAATTAAGAAAAAACAAAAGGTACTTTTACCAAACACACAACAATTAAACGCAATTCTCCTCCGTATCGTAACCGGACTTCAAACGCACAATAATACAAATAAAAGAGAAACCGTTTTGTATCTTTTTGTTGCTGTATGGCGATGAGACGGACACCAAACACCAATATATTTAAAATGCACTTATGTATACCTACATGTGCGTTCATTCACAAAAGAAAATCAAAGCACAAATTGAAGAAAAAAATATGTATCCTTTCTTCGCTCTATCTACATATCTACTCGTATCATTGTATATAAATTCTATAGTATTCTCATGAAGAAAAAAAGCTCGTGGCCATCTATGTGTCCAAATGTAATACTGATTTTTGTTAAGGGATCTCGGTAAGGCGATCACAGCGAGCCTATCGACCAAATGTCTACCTACAAAATCGTGTTTCATGAGAATACTATAGATTGGATATACAATGCTCGTATGTATCTTTGTATATCTCTAAGAAAAATACAAAAGGATTTATTTGAGACTCACTTAGCCGAGAAGAAAACCAATTATTGTGTGAAAAGGAAATTATAGCTTCATGAGCGGCCACTGGATTTGATTGGTGCGACTGTCGTTTGAGCAATGCTCGGTGTCCCCTTCTATTTGTAATTATTCAATGGTATTATAAAAGCAAATGAAGAAAAACTCCTAGATGGCGCTGTTGTAGTAAAAGATGTTTTTGTATGTATGTTGTGCTTTTATGGGTTGGTTTCTATGCTGACTATAAGCAAAGACCGTATAATACCAAGATATTGCATCTAGTGTAAAAATTCGCAGTCAAAGCGCTAGTACTGTGACGACCCCAGTGGTGACCCCATAGATGTGTGAGTGAGAACCCCGTCTATGTATAAGTTTTACAATCGTCGGTGGCGCGGTTGCTGAGTCGTGGGTCTGCGGCGAATAAAGGCTTGCATGTCTGTATGTGTTATGTGAGTTCGAATGTGAATGAGGATGTGATACAATACGTGGGAATGTTTCCCTTCCCCCGACCGACCGCATCTAAAGCTGATTTTTGGTGGTTGGTTGAGATGCGGTATCTTGGTATTATACGGTCTTTGCTATTCGACTTTATTTTTAGGAAGAATGCAAAATACTTTTCAAAACAATAGGCTTGTTGGTCACTGGTGTTAAAGATAGGGAATTCACCTACCTGCAGGCTATTTGTTTAGTTATGCACTACTTGTAGGTGCTTCTGATTTTGATGGCGCTATTTGTGATTGCACTCAATGTCAATTCGTCTTATGCTGCCGCTGCTGCTGTGGGAAAGCCAAGTTAATTGGATTTGTTTGATTTTTGTCACTGAAGACGTTGTAATTTGTTGACGATTTAGAAGCGCGGGTTTTAATTTTTTTATTGAGGCTATTTGATAAATTATATATCTTGTTTTTTATTTAATAATTAATTTTTTCTTGGAGCTGATTTACTTTTTCCTTTTGACAGTTGTAGGGTTGCCAGATCAAATTTTTATAATGAAGGATCCGAAAACTATTTCATTGCTATGGGAATATTTAGGAATAAAATAACAGGGTCTGCAAACGCGTGTCTGTCTGCATTTAACACCGTGTTAAATTTCAAAGCAATTATTGCTAGATTAGACCAGGTATATTCAGATAAAAGATCAATTCATGTACTAGAAAATGAACTCAGTATTTTGAGACAGGGTAGCTTGTCAATTAATGAATATTATGATACAGTTGACAAACATTTAACACTAATTATAAATAAAAATATTATGACACATAGCGGTGATAACGAGGTCATCGTTGCTCTCAACGAGCGTGCAAGAGCTTTACGAATCTTCATTTCAGGTCTAAGAAAACCTTTATGCGATACATTATTTTCTTCTCGTCCTGCTGATCTGCCTTCTGCCTTAGCCACAACCAGACCTTTAAAGCAAAATATGTTAGTCCAGCAACCCAATCAAAATAATGACCATATTCTCCCTCATTCAAGTGCTAAATTTAGAAAGTCGATTCCTATGAGCATTGATCCTAGAAGCTGCGTCATTAGAAAAGCATCTAATTTTCAAATTAACAATGATTTGCAGGAACCCAATACAGCAATAAACCATCAATCTCGGCATACATATCAGAACCAGAGTAGAAATTTTAGAAATTTCAATAGTGCAGAAAAGCGTACTCGTAGTAATGAAGGCTCAGGAAAACCTCAACAAAAATTTCAGAGGGTGAATCACCTCCCAGAGTTATATGAAGAATCTTTAAGTGAAGTAGGAACCGAAGACTCTGTTCTCAACGAGTATTATGAAGAGCAAAGCGTAAACAACATTGATTCATATGAAGTGAATTTTTTAGAGTAAGGTCGCTCTTGCCTTTTATTAGTAAAACAACAGTTAAAGGTAAAGAGTTACTACTATTAATAGACACAGGAACCTCTAAAAATTACATTAAAGACCTTCCATACTTAAAAGGTATTTCTCCAATGGAAACTCCTTTTCAAGTAAAATCAATCAATGGTATTTATATAATAAATAAATATTGCAGAGTTAGTGTTTTAGGAGAAATTTCGAAATTTTTTATTCTTTCTAATCTCAATTCATTCGATGGAATTTTGGGCTACGACTTTTTGAAAAATATAGGAGCAAAATTAGACATAATCAATCGCATTCTTTTTTATAAAAATGGTCAAGAAAAAATAAAACACATATCGGGCAGGCAAGTTAATACTTTGACTATAGAGAAAGATCACATTCCGTCACATCTCTTACAACAATTTGATAAAGTAATAGAAAATAATATTAATGCATTTGCTGAACCAAATATAGCATTGCCCTATAACACCAATGTTAAAGCAACTATTTGTACCACAACAGACGAACCGATTTACACAAGAAGTTACCCATACCCTATGTCGGCTTCAGAGTTCATTGATAGTGAAATTCAAACGCTACTTCGAGATACCTCTGTTATTCTATCTAATTTGGGAAGTTCCCAATATTTCACCACATTAGACCTAAAATCAGGTTTCCATCAAATCGAAATGGATGAGAAACATATACTTAAAACGGCTTTCAGTGTTAATAATGGTAAATACGAGTTTTGTCGATTACCATTTGGACTTAAAAATGCACCTAGTATTTTCCAAAGGGCAATTGACGACATCCTTCGTGAGGATATAGGTAAATGTTGTCATGTTTATGTCGATGACATAATTATTTATTCTCCCAATTAAGAAACGCACTTACATGACATAGAAAATATACTTAAAAAACTAGAGACCGCAGGTATGCGAGTTTCACCAGAAAAATCGAAATTTCTTAGAAAAGAAGTTGAGTTTTTAGGATTTTTAGTATCTCAAAAAGGAATCAAGACATGTTCAGATAAAGTTCATGATATTTTGAATTATAAAATGTCAAACACACTTCGATCGCTATCGTCGATTTATAAGAGACTATGCCAAAATTGCAAAGCCTTTAACTAAGTATCTGCGTGGTGACAATGGCCACATTGGTACAAACCAATCAAAAAATGTTAAAATAGAGTTAGATGAAGAAGCTTTATTCGCATTCGAACGAATTAAAAAAAATGTAGCGTCTGAGGACGTTCTTCTTTTTTATCCTGACTAAAGTAAAATATTTGAGTTAACAACAGATGCCTCTTCAAGCGCTTTGGGTGCAGTTTTATCCCAAAATGGGAGGCCTATCACTGTGATTTCACGAACGTTGTCAAAATCCGAACAAGGATACGCAACGAATGAACGCGAACTTCTTGCCATAGTTTGGTCTTTAAAAACTCTGCGTCATTATTTGTATGGAATAACTGGCATCCATATATTTACGGATCATCAGCCACTTACCTTTGCTATGTCTGATAAGAATCCTAATACAATGATGAAAAGATGGCACGCATTTGTTGAAGAATTTGCCCCTAAATTTTTCTATAAACCAGGATAATAAAATAAAGTGGCAGATGCTCTGTCAAGACAATATGTTAACAATTTAACAGAGACACAAACAAGTAATACGGTTCATAGTGAAATTTCATTGACAAATGTAATTAAAACCACACAATTCCCAGTGAATCAGTTTAAAAATCAGCTTATATTAACAAAATCGAACCATTCAAATAAACAGACAAAAGTTAAGCTAGAACTAACGGGTGATTTTTTAAGAGGTTTAGAACTTTAAAAAAAAAAAAAACACAAAAAATTCGAAAAAATGAATGAAATATTTATTTGAATCGATAGTTTGAACCTTGCAATTTAATGTTTAAAGATAATTTCATGCAAATGTTGACCGCGGCTGCGTCTCAGGTAGCCCATCCGCTGAGTCCAATTTTGGCATACTCTTTCACACATATCGGCCGGTATCTCACGAATGAATGCATGGATGTTGGCTTCCAGTGCGTCAATCGAAGCGGGCTTGTCCCTATAGACATTAGCCTTGACATACCCCCACAAAAAATAATCTAATGGTGTCAAATCGCACGATCTAGGCGGCCAATTGACCGGCCCGAAACGTGAAATTAACTGTTCACCAAACTCGCCTCGCAATTGCGCCATTGTTTCGCGTGCTGTGTGGCATGTGGCACCGTCTTGTTGAAACCACACATCATGCAAGTCAAGAACTTCCATTTCGGGCAAAAAAAAGTTTGTTATCATCGCTCGGTAGCGTTCACCATTGACAGTAACGCTGCGATTCGCATCATCTTTGAAGAAATATGGCCCAATAATGCCGCCGGCCCATAAACCGCACCAAACAGTGGCTTTTTCGGGATGCATTGGTAGCTGTTGCAATGCTTCTGGCTGATCTTCACTCCAAATGCGGCAATTATGCTTATTTACGTACCCATTCAACCAAAAATGAGCCTCATCGCTGAATACAATTTTTCGATAAAAAAGCGGATCCTCGGCCAGCTTTCCAAGAGCCCATTCACCAAAAATTCGGCGTTGTGGTAAGTCGGCTGGCCTTAGTTCTTGCACCAGCTGTATCTTAAAAGGCTTTACGCCCAAATCCTTCCGCAAAATTTTCCACGTAGTGCTGTAACAAAGGCCTAACTGCTGGGAACGGCCCCGAATCGACATTTCGCGGTCTTCTGTCACACTAGCTGATACGGCCGCAATATTTTCTTCACTACGCACAGTACGTAAACGTGTTGGTGGTTTAATTTCCAACAAAGTAAATTTGGTGCGAAATTTGGTCACAATCTTCCGAATAGACTGCTCAGAAGGTCGAGAATGCCGACCATAAAATGGAAGCAGCGCGCGATGAACATTTCGAACCGAGCACGAATTTTGATAGTAAAATTCAATAATTTGCAAGCGTTGTTCATTTGTAAGACGATCCATGGTTAAATTGCAAACCAAACTGAAGCTGTTTGACAGTGACACAAGGTACTAAACACACGTCAGCTGTCAAAACCAGTGTTGCCAAAACCAAACCAGCTAAAAAATCACCCGTTATAATGCTCGGAGGGGCACTTATGTTTAGATATGTTTATAACAGATATGTTTATAACAGATTAAAAACTTTTTCTTACTTGCATAGATAAGTTTTCAAAATTTGCAATAGTAAAACCCATACATTCTCGAACATCCGTCGATATCAAAGATGCATTGTTAGAAATCATAGGTCGTTACAGAAATACAAAAATCATCGTTTCAGATAACGAAAAAGCTTTCCATTCCAATTTGATTCAAAATACTAAGAGATAATTTTTCAATAGATCAATTTTTTGTTCCTACACTCCACAGCGAAAGCAATGGACAGATCGAAAGGTTCCATTCAACCTTATTAGAAATAGCAAGATGTATTAAGGAGCAACAACAAATAGGGGGAGCAACAGACCTAATACTACAAGCAATCGGTAACAAATGCAAAACCGATTGACGTAATGCATAACTTACCACCTCAGGATCAAAAAGAAATAAGTAGAAAATTAACTGAAGCACAAGAAAAAATGCTAAGAAAAGTTAATGAAAATTCTTTTACCAGAACGTATCAACCAGGTGAAATAGTTTTGTTTACGTAGAGAAATAAGCGTTTAGGCAATAAATTTCAGAAAATTTTTGTAGAAAAAGTAGTTGAGAAGGATTTAGGAAGCACATAGTACTTATAGAAGGAAGAAAAATTCATAAAAGTAATCTTCGTTAATATATTTTTGTTTTATCTTTTTTTCTCAGAATATTTAGTACATTCTTTAAGTCATAATAATAAAATAATTAAGTTAAATATAAATAAAGCAGCAAAATGTAAAAAATCTTATCAACCTTTAACTGATTGTGCAAAAACAACAACAATGAACATCTGTAAGCCAGCGGTTGACATATGTTTGAAGCAGCTTCTTAACAACAATAGTGCGGCCTGTCCAACCGAAAGCTCGTATCATTTGCCAGAAATACAAAAGATCGAGAAAGGAATGATAATTTTAAATGAAGTCCCACCAACCAAAATATTTTACGAAAAGGAAATCACCGTGAACGGGACATATTAAAGAGGCCTCCACCCAAAATGTCGAACTCAGATTCGAAGATCGGAACTTGAATAAAAATAAAAACGAAAAAAGTGGTATGTGTTTACTTATTGGCGTGTACGTTCTACGTTTACCTTGTTATGAAGTATTGGGTTGTATTTTTGTTCACTCGTAGTGAGATCGGTGGAACATTTGAAAAACGAAAAAAGGATTTTCTCTAAATAAATGGAAAATTGGTGATGTTGACCTTGATTCAGATTTATCTAACGTTATTGTTGTAGTAGGTAGATCGTAGATGTGTTATGCTTCCCTGTTTTTATTGAAGTTTCAAAGTTAGTTAGTAGATAACACACTGTATTTTATCTTGTTATTTCACATTTTGATGAAATTAAGAAAAAGAAAACTCTTTTCCGTGCAAAAAAATAAAGTTTTTTTTTAAATTTAGTTATATACCTAACACACTGCAATTTTGTATGTCAAAATGTAATGAAGTTTGGGTTACTAGGTACCTTACCTACATAGTAACTATGTGGTTGACAGTGGCTGTCGTCGTGTCGTTTGCGCTGTGCTGATTTCTGTAGGAATATGATAGTTATGGGGTTAACTATTGGTAAATTCAGATTTCCATCTAAAAATTAATATTTTTCGTTGCCAATGGAATGTGATTTTTTTCAATCTATATTTGTATAATTTTACGTGATCCACTTTTCGTAGAGTACCTAATATTAGCTCCATGAATTAAAGTCTCCTTTTTCTATAAAAGAATATTTTCTTCATGTTTTGAGCACAATTTTTACAGGCGACATTAAATAAAAAATAAAAACCTATATTTGTAAACTAACAGCTCAAAATTTTTTTGGTTGGTATTCGCCCAATGGAATGCAAAAATTGATTTGGATCTACCAAAAAGCTGATTTTGGCAGATCCAAATCAATAAATAAATGTACCTTGCCCACTTTTATCATATCTCTATATCTAGTAAATAGCTTTAATGACCTGGATGAAATTTTCAGAGTTGATTCCTGTGAGCAAGAAAAACTTAAGAATTTTTGTTTAATAAAATCTACCCACTTTTTATATCTTGATTTCTCAAAACTGGCTCTAAAGATAATTGTAGGAATAACAAATTGTTTCTATGAGTAGGGGGCCAGTTAAATTAATTTTCCAGATACGAAAATCTTGCAGCAGGAAAAAAGTTAAATTGAAATTTTACTGCCCAAAAAATTCTTTGACTGTTTTGTCATTCATTCGTGTAGCATGCATTTGTGTTTCAAATCCGTTGAAAACACAGCAAATATTTGAAAACATTTTTCTCTAAGGAAAAATGAAGGTGTTTTTTTTAAATGCCCATGCCCACTTATTACATATCTATATTTTGGAAAAATTTTAAACGACCTGGATGAAATTTTCACAGTTGATTTGTGTGATCAGGAAAAAACTTAAGAAAAAGATTTCGCACACTTCCACGCCCGCTTTTAAAATCTTGATTTCTCAGAATGGTACAACTGTAGGTAAATGAAGGAAAATAAAATGCACGACTGTTCAAGACACTGCGAGCTTAAGAAAATTGTATATAAAAACATGGAAATTATGAAAGAAAAATTTAGAGAAGCATGAAATACGATAATTAAATTAGATAAAATAACTCCCTTGACAGTTTGAGGTGGAAAAAAAGAATGCTATCTTAATTTTTGAACGAATATGATTGTATGGGAAAAAAATATATAAAAATTAATTTTTTATATATGTAAAAATTCTTAAAAAAATTTAAGAACAAATTTTGGTATGCAAATCTAAAGAATATATTTATGTGTATATAAAAACAAAATTTGGAAAAAAAAATGTTAAACAATTTTTGAAATATCGAATTATGTAAATAAAAAAAAAACAAAATGAAACTTTTTTTAAAAATTCAAATTTTTAAAATTCTGAAATTTATATATAAAAAAAGCATCTTAATCCATTTAGCCGATAACGAGAAAATTCAAAATAAAAAACAAACGTTCTATGACAGGTATGCACCTACTATTAATAGTTGCTAAGTGTTAAATTTTATTATATTTGATAGTAGGTTGTACTAATTTTAGTATATGAAAAAAGTTTAATTAAAATCGTAGGAGTAGTTTTAAAGCAAAAAAATATTTTCCTTTACGGTTTTTAACTTTTGTATAGAAGGTACCGTTATTTTTTCATTGATGTAAATTTTTTTATAAAAATATTTTAGGGAGAACAAAAAAACTCTTAAGTATCGATTTTAAAAAATTTTGATCATGTCGTTTGCAAAATATATTTGATTTTCCCAAAAAAAATTTGAAACATTTTTTAAAAATCGAAAAAATATTTTTTCAAAATTTTGGTACACAAAACTTTTTACATTTCTTGGAAGCTTCTGTATAAAAAATAATGGAAATCAGTCGTACCGATTTGAAGAAAATAAAAAAAAAATGGTTCTTTGAGAGGTACCATTAATAACCATTTTTAGAAAAATAATGTTCCACCCAAGGAAAGCCTTTACTAAAATAAATTTATTGATTTTTTTTAAAGAAAAGTTGAGCCATTTTTGAGAAAAATACGATTAGGTATGCAAAATTGCAAACAAAATTGTATGGCAGGTAGCGTTATTTATTTACCAACATTATCATAGATTTAAAAATCAGTACGTACGTACCTAATTGGTAACGTAAATATTCCTTATCATTATTATACATACCTAATACATAATTTTAATTATTTCGTTTTCTTCACACAAATTAAGTGCTAGAATGACACAATTATTTTAATTCTTTTCAAAATTGTAAGTCTAAAAACTTTTTTTTTAAATAAAGAAACTGTCATTTTTACTTATGTTTCTTGTTATTTTTGAATTCACTGTATAAATAAATAAATAAATAAATAAATAAATAAAACAAACAAATTATATTCCTTCCCCAGCACTAGAAGTCAAAACAGAAATGTATTAAATAATAAACTTTTCCTCATTACTTTACATATTTTCCTACGTGGCACAAAAATTATTGGAACTAAAGAAAGCGAAAACTCTTGCCATTATTACAAGATCGAAATGAACGAAGCAAATGTTCCTGCAAGATCATAAGCTCGCGCCCAAAAGAAAGCAGGCATGTTGACAGCAAAACATGACAAAAGAATAAGCCGCCACCAAGTCTACCATTGCAATCACAGCAAAAAATACATTTTCCACCCTCAAACGCAAAAACAAATAAATTCTTTTCAAAGACAAAACCATTCCGAAACTTCCCATCATATAGTTACATACATTAGAATGTAAACAACTAACACATTCACAAAATTAATTCACAGGAAAAAAAAGATCGAATGCATACCCAAAAACCTACAAGCCTACAACAAAACTAGATACACTTGCGCTTACCCTGCAAATACCATCCACCACCGTCACCGTGGTTCTGCTCCCATATATCTATCTACACCACATAATTATCTGAACCACTCTTACACACAAACACTCACTGGCATATCAAATTGTTCATACTTTTTTTTGTTTATTTTCCAATCTTCGAAAAAAAAAACCATCTTGTAGCCGATAGGTGAACTAAAAACCGCCAGTAACATAAAATAACGACTTTTGTTCGAAAATAAAGACTTTTTAAAATGTTTTATTTTGCAATAATAGATTAATTTTAGACATTCTTTTGTATTGAAACAATTTTAGAAAACATATTTGTTATTTGGGGAAAGTTATGTTCTTTTTTTCATATAATTACACTTTCAAAAATGCATTAGAAAATGAGCAATTTGGATGTCTTTCAAGAGATGATTATTCAAAAATAGGGCCCAAAATTAAAAATCTACCTCAACATTTATCTAGTTCTGTTCATTTACTGTAATATCATGTAAATATAATATGTATTTTCCACTTCAGTTTCTCAGAATCTTTGTTGAAGCTGAGCAGTTTTGTGAAACTTTCCGAAAAAGGTTACCGAAATATTAAAATAAAATAAGTAAAAAGTAAAAAAAAATAAAAAACATTCCGACGTTTCTTTAGTTTAAATGTCATTCTTTAATAAATACTTAAGTTTTTTCCCATAAGTATTGAATGGACTTCACAACTTCTGTTTAAAAGTGCCCCATTTCTCGCTTTTTTTCAAAATTATGGGTGGAGGCCTCTTAATCACATTCTCCGATCAAGTAAAAATCAACGAAACTTCATACATAGCTGATTCTATTCCAACCAATGCCGAACCACTTCCAGCTAAGATATTAGCAGTACAATATCTGGACCACAAGGCACAGCTCTCACTACCTTATCTTCATAAAATTCACATCCAAAATAGAAACCATCTCGAAACCCTTAAAGAAGACGTTTCCAATCAGAAGACTTTATGGTGGTCAACATTTCCAACCTTATCCGTGATAGTTATTATAATATTGGCGATTACTTTATTCAAACTCATTACTCAAAGGAAAAATAAAGAGAGAAAAGAAGCAACTACAACTTAAAGAATAGATGAAGCTATCACATATTTAGAAAATCGAAACGAGGGCGTCTCGAACCTAACAGGGGGAGGAGTTAGCACATCAGCATAATTACATCGTCGTTTCCGTTCAATCACCTGAACGAGACACCAACGACACCGCCGACAACGCTGACACCGCCGCAATTTGCGTCGTCAGCATCAACAGCAGGGCAATTGCCTTGTAACCTTGCTGCTTAGTTTTAAGTTACAATATTGTTCAAAGAAAAATTATATATTATATTAACGTGATATTATAGTTAATGAACAGAACTACATAAACGTTGATGTAGATTATTAAGTTTGGGCCTTATTTTTGAATAATAATCTCTTGAAAGACATCCAAATTGCTCATTTTCGAATGCATTTTTGAATGTGTAATTATATGATAAAAGCAACATAACTCTCCCCAAATAACAAATATGTTTTTTAAAATTGTTTCAATACAAAAAAATGTCTAAAATTAATCTTTTATTGCAAAATAACATATTTTAAAAAAGTCTTTATTTTCGAACAAAAGTCGTTATTTTATTTTACTGGCGGTTTTTAGTTCACCTATCGGCTACAAGATGGTTTTTTTTTTTCGAAGATTGGAAAATAAACAAAAAAAGTATGACAAATTTGAAATGCCAGTGAGTGTTTTTTATGTATGAGTGGTTCAGATAAGATGTGGTGTAGATAGATATATGGGAGCAGAACCATGGTCGGTGACGGCGGTGGATGGTATTTGCAGGGTAAGCGCAAGTGTATCTAGTTTTGTTGTTGGTTTTTGGGTATGCATTCGATCTTTTTTTTCCTGTGAATGAATTTTGTGAATGTGTTAGTTGTTTACATTCTAATGCATGTATCTATATGATGGGATGTTTCGGAATGGTTTTTTCTTTGAAGGATTTCTCTGTTTTTTGCGTTTTAGCATTGTATATCCAATCTATAGTATTCTCATGAAACACGATTTTGTAGGTAGACATTTGGTCGATAGGTTCGCTGTGATCGCCTTACCGAGATCCCTTAACAAAAATTAGTATTACATTTGAGCCCATAGATGGCCACGAGCTTTTTTTCTTCATGAGAATACTATAGAATTTATATACAATGGTTTTAGAGTGGAAAACGTAATTTTTTTTGCTGTGATTGCAATGGTAGACTTGGTGGCGGTTTATTCTTTTGTCATTTTTTGCTGTCAACATGCCTGCTTTCTTATGGGCCCGTGCTTATGACCTTGCAGGAACATTTGCTTCGTTCGTTTCGTTCTTGTAATAATTGCAAGAGTTTTCACTTTCTTTTGTTCCGATCATTTTTGTGCCACGTAGGAAAATATGTAAAGTAATGAGGAAAAGTTTGTTATTTAATAAATTTCTGTTTTGACTTCTAGTGCTGGGGAAAAAATATATTTTGTTTGTTTTATTTATTTATTTATTTATTTATTTATACATTGAATACAACAATGACAAGAAACATAAGTAAATGACAGAGTTTCTTGACATGAAAAAAAAGTTTTTTAACTTACAATTTGGAAAAGAATTAAAATAATTGTGTCATTCTAGCACTCAATTTGTGTGAAGAGAACGAAACTTTTCTTTAAAAAAAATCAATAAATTGATTTTAGTAAAGACTTTCTTTGGGTGGAAAACCTTTTTCTAAAAATGGTTATTAATGGTACCTCCCAAAGAACCATTGTTTTATTTTTTATTTTCTTCAAAATGGTACGACTTATTTCCATTATTTTTTTATACAGAAGCTTCCAAGAAATATAAAAAGTTTTGTGTACCAACATTTTTGAAAAAATATTTTTTGGATTTAAAAAAAATGTTTAAAATTTTTTTTTGGAAAATCAAATACTTCGCAAACGACATGATCAAAATTTTTGAAACTCGATACTTAAGAGTTTTTTGGTACTCTCTAAAATATTTTTAGAAAAAAATGTACATCAATGAAAAAATAACGGTACCTTCCATACAAAAGTTAAAAAACCGCAAAGGAAAATACTTCGTTGCTTAAAAACGACTCCTACTATTTTGATTAAACTTTTTTCATATACTTAATTTACAATCAAATATTATAAAATTCTACACTTAGCAACTATTAATAGTACCTTTCATAAAATGTTTTTTTTTATTTTGAATTTTTTCGCTATCGGCTATATATATGCTTTTTTTTATATATATAACTTTCAGATAAGATTAAATATCGAAATTTTCAAAAAAAAAGTTTTTGAATTTTTTAAAAAAGTTTAATTTTTTTTTTGAAAATTCGATATCTCAAAAATGGTTTGAGAATTTTTTTCAAATTTTGTTTTAATATGCACATACATATCTGTGGTACCAAAAAATAGGTTAACGCACTGAAATGCATACCTCATGGGTAGTGTGGAAATGCATTATTTTTATTCAGAGAATAACATTATTTGTTTATTTAAAACCATTGAGAACGGCAGAGAATTTTGCTCCACGTCCAGATTCTTTAAAATGTTCTAAATTTTGTACAAAGTTTAAAAAAATGAAAACTGTATCTATACCAAATAAATGATGAGTTCACTCTTATGAAAATCTCAACAAAAGGAGGGTAGGTACAGAAACTTGATTTTATTTTTCAGTCCTTCAGTGATCTAATTCGATAACCAACCATTTTAAATATTAACCATAATAATCTGACCATTAGAACAAAAGTTATTACAGTTATTCGCTTTTCATGTATAAAATTTATGTGAAGTATTTTATCCATGATATACAAAGTGTGGCAGTGGATGAATTCTAAAAAAATCTTTTTTTTATAAAATTTGTTCTTGCTTACACAAATCAATTCTGAACATTTCATCCTGATTTTTAAAGATGTTTTCAAGATATTCTGATAAAAGTGGACGTGGTTGTGGGTGGTTCTCAAAAAAAAAAACCTACGTTTTTTTCTTACGCATAGAAAATATTTTTGATACCTACAGTAGTCTTTAGTACCATTCTGAGAAATCAAGATTTGAAAAGCGGGCGTGGAAGTTGGCGAAATCTTTTTCTTAAGTTTTTTCGTGATCACACAAATCAGCTGTGAAAATTTCATCCAGGTCCAAAATTTAGACATGTTATAAGTTGGGCATGGCTGTGTGTGGATTAAAAAAAAAACACCTTCATTTTTCCTAAGGGTCCAGATATAGCGATCAGGAAAACGCATCAAGGAAATGTTTTCAAATAGATTATTTACTGTGTTTTCAACGGATTTGAAATACAAATGCATGCTACACGAATGAATGACAAAACAGTCATGGAATTTTTTGTGCAGTAATTTTTCAATTTAACAATTATTTTTTTTATAAAAAAATGTATTTTAACTATTTTCCTGCTGCAAGATTTTTGTATCTGGAAAATTAATTTAACTATGGCCCCCTACTCATACAACAAATTTTGTATTCCTACAATTATCCTTAGAGCCAGTTTTGAGAAATCAAGATAGGTATAACAAATAGGTAGATTTTAGTGAAATATAGTAAATAAAATAGTTTTTCTTGCTCACACAAATCAACTCTGAAAATGTCATCAATGTCCTTACAGCTATTTCCTAGATAAAGAGACAAGATAAAAGTGGGCTTGGTTGTGGGGGGATCTCAAAAAATCACCTACAAAGTCACGTATTTTATTGGACAAAACAAAATCAAAACATTAAAAGAACAAGGTAGGTTCCTAGAAGGTCCTTACTTCATAATTATATTAAACCAAAAGTTTTTATAGTTTCTACTAGGTACATTTATTTATTGATTTGGATTTACTAAAATCAGCTCTTTGACAGATCCAAATACGTATTTTATTGGACAAAACAAAATCAAAACATTAAAAGAACAAGGTAGGTTCCTAGAAGGTCCTTACTTCATAATTATATTAAACCAAAAGTTTTTATAGTTTCTACTAGGTACATTTATTTATTGATTTGTATTTACTAAAATCAGCTCTTTGACAGATCCAAATCAATTTTTGCATTCCATTGGGCGAAAAATCCTCCTTGTACTAGTACCTACCAAAACAATTTTGAGCTGTTAGTCTACAAATACAGGTTTTGATTTTTTATTTTATGTCTGTTGTAAAAATTGTGCTCAAAACAAAATAAAATATTTGTTATAGAAAAAGGAGACTTTAATTCATAAAACTAATATTACTCTACGAAAAGTGGACCAATGCTAATTGTTACGAATAATGAGATACGTACAGTACACGTAAAATTATGCAAATACCTAGATTGAAAAAAAAAATCAATATCAAATCGCATTCCATTGGCAACGAAAAAAATCAAATTTTAGATGGAAATCTAGTCTACCAATGGTTAACCCCATAACTATCATATTCCTACAGGAATCAGCACAGCGCAAACGACACGACGACAGCCACTGTCAACCACAAAGTTTACTATGTTAGTACCTTGAAACCAAAACTTCATTACATTTCGACATACAAAATTGCAGTGCATTAGATGTATTGCATTAAAAACTAAATTTAAAAAAACTTTATTTTTTTGCAGGTAAAAGAGTTTTCTTTTCTTTATTTTATCAAAATGTAAAATAACAAGAAAAATTACAATGTGTTGCTAACAAAGTTTGAAAATTCAATAAAAGCAGGGAAGCATAATACATCTACGATCTACCTACTACAACTATAACGTTACATAAATCTGAGTCAAGGTCAACATCACCAAATTTCCATTTATGTAGAGAAACTCCTTTTTTCGTTTTTCAAATGTTCCACCGATCTCACTACGAGTGAACAAAAATACAACCCAATACTTTATACACAAGCTAAACGTAGAACGTACACGTACACGCCAATAAGTAAACACATATGTACATACCACGCACAGCAGACAATGCATGCAAAAAAAAGCAAGAAAATAAAAGAGAAGTATGTGTGTATGTATGTGTACCTATCTATTCTATGACTCTGTGCATCTTTTGCCTTTTTCCTTCTCTCATGCGGAGTGACTTTTCGTTTTTATTTTTATTCGAAGTTCCAATCTTCGAATCTGAGTTCGACATTTTGGGTGGAGGCCTCTTAAAAAACCTTTAAAAAATCCATATTTTTTTTAGATTTTCCATTTTTGTTCCGAAATAAGGTGATTTCAGAATTTTTGGGATAAGTTTTGAACAAAATATTCTAAACACGTCAACAAGTTTATTCGATATCAAAGTTACTAGTTACCCTTCAAAGTTATTGAAATAACCATTTAGAAATAACTATTAAGGCTTAAAGGTTATTCGATTTTCGATATCAAAAATATTTATTACCCTTAGTAGTTACTAAAATAACCATTAAGAGGCCTCCACCCAAAATGTCGAACTCAGATTCGAAGATCGGAACTTCGAATAAAAATATAAACGAAAAAAGTCACTCCGCGTGAGAGAAGGAAAAAGATACACAGAGTAATAAGGTACACATACACACATAACTTTCTTTTATTTTCTTGTTTTTTTTTTTGTGTATGCATTGTCTGCTGTATGTGGTATGTGTTTACTTACTAGCGTATACGTGTACGTTCTACGTTTACCTTGTGTATGAAGTATTGGGTTGTATTTTTGTTCACCCGTAGTGCGATCGGTGGAGCATTTGAAAAACGAAAAAAGTATTTTCTCTACATAAATGGAAAATTTGTGATGTTGACCTTGACTCAGATTTATCTAACGTTATTGTTGTAGTAGGTGGATCGTAGATGTATTATGCTTCCCTGCTTTAATTGAAATTTCAAAGTTAGTAGCACATTGTATTTTTTCTTGTTATTTCACATTTTGATAAAATTAATAAACAGAAAACTCTTTTGCATGTAAAAAAATAAAGTCTTTGTTTAATTTTGTTTTTAATGCAATAAACCTAATTCACTCCAATTTTGTAGGTCGAAATGTAATGAAGTTTTGGTTGCTAGGTATGTATGTACCTGCATAGTTGTTACTTTGTGGCAGTGGCGGATCCAGGGGGGAGGTCATGGGGGTCATGACCCCCCCCCCCAAAGCTCCAGAAGAAAGAAGAAATACGAGCAATCTTTACTTGTTATTCAACACATTAGAAGACAGAGATAAACTTTTTGGGTAGTTCCATGTCCATATTTTAGTAAACTATACGAAAACCATGACCTATTAATGTAGTGGTTAGCTTCTATTTTCTTTAGCAAATTCTAACTTCGTAACGATATGGTCAGGAAATAATTTTTACAAAAATTACTGGTAGCCCTGGACGCGCACCCTCTTAGATAATATGTATAGGGTTTCCACCAGTCATGGTTTCATATACGGTGATTATAGTCTAATGCTATGTTCCCACCAAAACGAAATCCGAGATTTCAGCTAAAAAATTTCGAGATTTCAAATGGGTGGAGCAGAATTTCATGGAGATTTCGTTGAAATCCAGAGTTTTTATTGAGATTTCGTTTAAATTTCTATGAAATGTTTTCCCAGCAGTTCAAAATATGAAAAGTTTTCAACCGAAATCTCGGATTTCGTTTTGGTGGGAACATAGTATAAGAGCCAGTGGTCGGCAGGTTTACGGTATTTCTGTACGATAAGTGGAGCCATTCTATTAGACTTCCTGAGCATGGAATGGGCATTCCACCCGGGAAACAAAAGTACAAAAAACCGACCTCAAAACGTGATAGCAGTATGTCCACCCCTTTGATACGTTAGACTTTAAAGTTGTTTCTATTCAAAAATAGTAAAGGCAGGCATAGGGTGTAGTACATCTTGGAGTTAACCCTTCAGGTCTTTTATATTTTAATAAAAAATTGTAAATATAACCAAAAAAAATAATTTTCAGACACCAGTTGCAGTACCTGGATTTTTAACGGAATTTTGAGATACAAATAATAAGGAAAAATCTCCATTCACGTTTCACTGTTTCTTTTCAAATAAAATATATTGCATGGGGAAAAAAGAAAGAAACCGACTGGATAATAGCAAGCTTGTGTGTGTTAATAAAAATGCTACTCGCTGTTGCAATTGATAAACAACGAAACCTGCATTGGGATTGAGCAGAACATGTGGCTTCAGTGGCGCGGTGTGTGGTGCATCGGCCTCTGAATTGCAAGGTTTGTGGTTCGCTCCCAGATGACGGCAAAGAGTTTTTCAATTAATACGAGCATAACCAGACTAAGCACCACTAAGGGAGTCTGATGATCGAGGTGGCTCTCGTGAAATAGCTATAACTCCAGCCTATATACTTGGTGGTAACACACGCAAGTTGTTGTTTTTTATTCAAAATTATATAAAATAAAATGTGTTTCCTGTTAATTTATATATTGAAAAAGATTTTGGTAGACAAATGGTGAAGTTCCTAGTTTTTAAATCGAATTTTGAAAAATAGGCTTTAAAATCTGCATATAAGTTCTACTGTATTTCAAAGTTTAATAAAATGCACGACTGGTTGGCTGGAGCGGTTTTTTAAAAAAATTATTTTTTATATATAAAATTCTTAAAAACATTTTTAAGAACAAATTTTTGGTATGCAAATCTAGAGTATATATTTATGTGTATATAAAAACAAAGTTTGAAAAATTGAAAAATTGTCAACCCGTTTTTGAGATATCGAATTTTCAAAAAAAAAAAATTGAAACTTTTTTAAAAATGCAAAAACTTTTTTTTTGAAAATCTTGATATGCAATATTTTTCATTCTTATCTGAGTTTGCATATAAAAAAATTATTTAAATCCGTTCAGCCAATAACGAGAAAATTTAAAATGAAAAAATACGTTCTGTGACAGGTACCTACTATCAATAGCAAAGTGTAAAATTTTATAATTTTTGGTAGTAGATCGTACTAATGTTAGTATATAGAAAAAGTTTAATCAAAATCGTAGGAGTCGTTTTTGAGAAAAAAAAAATATTTTCCTTTGCAGTTTTTTAACTTTTGTATGGAAGGTACCGTAATTTTTTCATTTTGAAACATTTTTTAAAAATCCAAAAAATACTTTTCAAAAATTTAGGTACACAAACTATTTATATTTTTTGTAAGCTTCCGTATAAAAAAAATAATTGAAATCGGTCGTACCGTTTTGAATAAAATCAAAAATTTGAAAAATGGTTCTTCGGGAGGTACCATTAATAACCATTTTTCCACCCAAAAGAAGCCTTTACTAAAATAAATGTATTGAATTATTTTTAAGAAAAGTTGTCGAGCCGTTTTTGAGAAAATACGATTATGTAATATTACCAAAAAATAATTGTATAGCAGGTACCGTTATTTTTGGTTCTAAGGTAAAATGAAAAAAAAGGTGTGGGCAAAATCACCAAAAACCAATATGTACCAAGTTTGAAGAAAATCGATCGAGCCGTTTAGGCTGTAGACGAACAGATAGACAGACAGAATTGTGCCACCCACTTTTTTGGTGTTCTCTATCATCGTAATATCATGTTTGATTGTTATCTCAAAAATTTTTTTTGTACGAATCCAAAACCACAATTTTCACTGAAGGAATATGTCTGTCTCTTTGTCTCTTTAATACTTAATTTTAATTTATTAAAAAAAGTTATGTGCTGATAATTGGTGCAGTACCCAGATTTGTAACGGAGTTTTTAAAAAATGTGCATACAAAAACCACTGTATTTGAAATACAAAAAAAGACAGCTTATTTTGTACTTAGGAAATATGTCTGCATCTCTGATATATAAATTTGTATGCTCTTTTTCATTAGAAAACAATTCTGGCAGAAGCCTGGTGCAGTAGGTACCTAGATCTATAATGGAATATTGAAAAAAAAGCTTTGAAAACTCCATACAAGCTCCGATATATTTAAAAAACAAACAAAAAAGTTTTAACAAGAGCCATATGTATGTCCACCTCTCCGTTATCTGAATCCTTATACTCTATTTTGTTAAAACAAAACTATAGCAGACATCTGTTGCAGTACTTGGATTTACAACGGAATTTTGAAAAAAGGCTTTAAAAACTTCATACAAACTCTCCTGTATATCAAAAGCAAAAATAAAAACAGTTTTAACTAAATCAGTATGTCTGCCTCCTTTATATGTAAACCATACTCTGTTTTACTAGAAAAAATTATAACAGACTTCTGGTAGGGTACTTGGATTTTTAATGGAATTTTGACAAAATGATAAAATTGGACTTTTTCTTATCACCAAATATGTAGAAAATTCAAGGCTATATATTTCAAGAGGTTTCAGTTCAAATTAGGTATGATGTTTCAATCTCATGACCCCCCCCAAGCAGAATTTCTGGATCCGCGCCTGCTTTGTGGTTGACAGTGACTGTCGTCGAGTCGTTTGCGCTTTGCTGATTTATGTTGGAATATGATATTTATGGGGTTTTCCATTGGTAAATTCAGATTTCCATCTTAAAATAGATTTTTTTTCGTTGCCAATGGAATGCGATTTCAAATTGTTTTTTTTTTTTCAATGTAGGTACCTATGTATTTGTATAATTTTACGTGTATGTATTTCACTATTCGTAACAATTTGCATTAGTCCACTTTTCTTAGAGTAATATTAGCTTCATGAATTAAAGCTTCCTTTTTCTATTAACAATTATTTTTTTCATGTTTTGAGCACAATTTTTACAACCATCATAAAATAAAAAATAAAAAACCTACATTTGGTAGCTAACACCTAACAGCCCAAAATTGTTTTGGTAATAGTACCTACAGGGAGGATTTTTTCGCTCAATGGAATACAAAAACTGATTTGGATCTGTCAAAAAGCTGATTTTGGCAGATCCAATTCAATAAATAAATGTCTATAAGTGCCTACCTAGTATAAACTATAAAAACTTTTGGTTTACTAAATTGTAGTAAGGGCCTATTAGGAACCTACCTAGTTCCTTTCATGTTTTGATTTTGTTTTGTCCAATAAAATACGTGACTATGTAGGCAGGTGACTTTTTGAAATCACCTCATAACCAAGCCCACTTTTATGATGCCTCTATATCTAGGAATAATAAATTTTCAGAGTTGATTCGTGTGAGCAAAAAAATTTGTTTTACTTAAATTCACCCACTTTTTATATCTGGATTTCTCAAAACGGACACTAAATATAATTGTAGGAATAAAAAAACTGTTTGTATGAGTAAGGCCAGTTAAAGCGAAACATATAGATTTCATATATGTAGATTATTTACTGTGTTTTCAACGAACAAAACAGTCAAGGAATTTTTTGTGCGAAAAATTTTCAATTTAACAATTATTTTTTGTAAAAATGTATTTTAAGTATTTTCCTGTTGCAAATCAATTTTCCAGATACGAAAATCTTGCAGCAGGAAAATAGTTAAAACACATCTTTTATAACAAATAGAAATAGAGCATGGAAAATATATTTAAAAACTCTTTCTTCAGTTGACCACAACTCTTACATGGCCCTTTTTGAAGAATTTAAATCTCTTTCTAAGTTTCTGTACACTAATCATGTATACGAAATGGGAACATCTCTTAAAGAAGACCCTAAAGCATTTTGGAAGTTTGTAAACTCGAAGAAAAATTCGGATGGTTACCCCGCAAATTTTATATATGAAAATTGTGTGTTAAAAGAGACTATTGATATTTGCAACGCCTTTGCGAACAATTTCCGTAACTCTTTTGTGGACACACCTCTTGATGTTGATGAAGATTATTTTAGAAATTTACATTCCTATGCGCAAACGAGTTGCGACAATATTGCTGTGCAACAGAGTACTGTTTTAGACTTACTCTCATCGTTAAACGATGATTTTTCATCTGGACCAGATGGAATTCCACCAATATTATTGAAAAAGTGTAGACATATACTGGCTGAGCCTCTTCAATTTTTATTTGAGTTTTCTATTAAATCAGGGAAATTTCCCTGTTTATGGAAAACTTCATTTCTAACTCCAGTTTTTAAAAAAGGTGATAAAACTGATATTTCGAATTATAGACCTATATCCAAACTATCATGTATTCCAAAGCTCTTTGAACAAGTTGTGTGCGAGACTTTAGCATTCCATACCAAGAATATAATATGTGAACAACAGCATGGGTTTGTGAGAAGAAAATCAACAGTAACAAACCTACTTACATTCTTGCATAAATGTTCTAACGCGTTGGAAAATGGAAGTGAAATGGATTGTATATACACTGATTTCTCTAAAGCGTTCGACCAACTTAGTCACAACATTATTATTTTCAAACTAAAATCTTTAGGGTTTCCAACATTCTTTATCACCTGGATAAAATCATACCTTGAAAATAGATCCTACCAGGTCAAATTTAGAAACTGTCTTTCACACTCATTCAAGGCTCACTCCGGTGTGCCCCAGGGAAGTCACCTAGGCCCATTTCTATTTATTCTTGCTATAAATGATGTAGTCTCATGTATACGTTCAAGTGATATTCTTATATTTGCTGATGATATGAAGATTTTTAAGACAATAAAAGCTAACCACGACCACTTTCTTTTGCAAGCCGATATTGACAGTTTCGCTCTTTGGTGTGATAAAAACGGTCTTTCTCTTAACCCTGCTAAATGCCAAACAATTACTTTCTCAAGAAAGCGACTTGCAAATGCTTTTAATTATTCTATTTCACAACACAAGCTCTGTCGAGTCTTTAGTTTCAAGGACTTAGGTGTTAACTTTAGCTCAAATTTAGAATTCACTGAACACATTAACTACATTGTTAATAAAGCAAGCTCAATGCTTGGATTTATAAAACGTTGGGCAAAGGAATTTGACGATCCGTACGTTACTCTTTCCTTATACAATTGTTATGTACGACCTCACCTAGAGTACGCCTCTCAAGTATGGTCTCCCTTTTATGAAATTCATAAAAATCGTATTGAAGCAATACAACATAAATTCATTCGTTTTGCTCTGAAAGGTCTACCTTGGGCTGATCCATTCAACCTTCCACCTTATGAACATAGGATCCAGCTACTGCAGGTTCAAACATTATATCAAAGGCGGGTTAATAATGATCTAATATTTCTTCACCAACTTATAAATGGTCAAATTGATGCTCCTGACTTGTTAGCCTGTATTGGCATAAATTACCGTGGAGGATCTCACCATCTGCGAAGATTTGAACTTTTACATGTAAATTTCCATAGAACTAACTACGGTATACATGAGCCTCTTAACCGTATGTGCAAGATCTTTAATTTAAATGGCTCCTCTGTTGATTTTAACATTAGTAAGATGGATTAAAAAAATTGTTTCGAACCAGTGCTCCACTTTCGTGATTGTTTTTTTAGTTTTTGATTATATTTAATTTAAATGTTTTAATTGTTTATGTATTGTATAATTTTGTTTATTTGTTTTGTTTTCTAAATGTATAAATTTATTGTAATGCATGTGTTAGCTCGCATTATTTTACTAACCACTAACACATGCACTTATGATGAGCCTCTGATTGTAGGTTTGCAGCTTGCTCTAAGCTCACTACAACAAAGAATCTGAAGTGTAAAAACAAAATAATTGTTAAATTGAAATTTTACTGCACAAAAATTCCTTGATTGTTTTGTCATTCGTTCGTGTAGCATTTATGTTTCAAATCCGTTGAAAACACAGTAAATAATCTATTTAAAAAAATTTTCCTGATGCGTTTTCCTGATCGCTATAACTGGCCCCTAAGGAAAAACGAAGGTGTTTTTTTTTTAATCCACTCACAGCCATGCCCACTTGTAACATGTCTATATCTTGGAAAAATCTCCAACGACACTTTTCAAATCTTATGATTTGTCAGAATGGTACCAAAGACTAATGTAGGTATCAGAAATATTTTGTATGCCTAAGAAAAAAACGTAGGTTTTTTTTTTTAGAACCACCCACAAAGAATTGAAAGAATAGCACTGTTCTAATTGCATTCAAGGTAATTGATTTTTTAGATTGTGATTCATTACGTACATTTTTTTTTTAAATTAAAAATCTCGTTAAATGTAATTGACAAATGAATAACATTTTTATGTAATGATTACTGCAAAAATTAATCATTACTGCTTTTTGATGATTACTTTGGTTTTCATTACATTTAATTAGTAATTGAATTTCTGCAATTACATTTTAAACTATTTGAGAAGTGTTTTCAGATTTCAATTACCTACAAGTAATTCTAATTGAACTTTTTTCATCATTATTTCCCAACTCTGATAAAGACCTGAGAATTATGAAAGCAAAATTTTTAAAAACATGAAAACGATGCTGAAATTAGCTTAAACAACTCCTTTAATAGTTTGAGGTAAAAAAAGAGAATTCCATCTGAGTTCTTGATCAAAATGATTGAATGAAAAGAAATATTTAAATCGTTTGAAGTGGTTTTTAAAACCATTTTATGCAAATCATAAGTATTAATTTATGTGCATATAAAAATTAAATTTCACTTTAGATTATCAACCTATTTTTGAGATAGGTATCGAGTTTTCAAACAAAAAAGGATTTTGGCTTATATTATAAATTCAAAATTTTCTTTTTAAAAAATTTTGATACGCAATATTATTAGATCTTATTTGAAATTTGTATATACAAAAATTAACCTGAATCCTTTAATTTCAGGATAGTAAGAAAAATCAAAATAAGAAAAAAACAAAAAGTTTTATAAAAATCGTAGGAACCCTTTTTGAGAAAAAATTTTTCTTAAACGGTTTTTTTTTTGACAATTTTGTGGAAGTTACCGTTATTTTTCATAAAAGTTCCTTAAATATTCTTTAAAGTGTTAAAAAACCCTTAAATACTGAGTTTAAAAAATCAAACATGTCGTTTTCGAAATAATTGATTTTTTATGAAATTTTGATATATTTATTATTGTATAAAAAATGATTGAAATCGATTATACCATTTTGGAGAAAATCAAAGATAAAGAAAACGGTTCCTAATAACCATTTTTTTAAGTGGTTTCCCACTCTAATGTAGCCTTTACTAAGATAAATTTATTGATTTCTTTTAAAGAAAAGTTGTGGTGACGTTTTTGAGAAAAAATACTATATTTCAAACTGCTAAGAAAATGTATGGCAGGTACCATTATTTTTGGTTCTAAGAAAAAAAAAAGTGTAGTGTGGGTGGAATGACCGAAATACGTGAAAAATAGAATTATTAGACCATCTTTTCTCATATTCCCTACCATCGTCATAACAAGTTTGATCAAAATCCCGAGTTCGATTTTTTTATGAATGCAAAACTTGCCATATTTTGTACCTAATCGCAGGGTAAAAAGGACATGGCCGGGTATTAGATCACAGTGACCGGGTACTGAAATGTGGTTGCCGGGTTCTGGTGAAAATTCACTTTTTCGAACAATAATTCGATATTAAAAAATATATTGTAGGAACTCTAAGTTTAAATTTTTTGTTCAATACTTAACAGGATCCTCAATTGCTCAAAACAAAATACATTAGCGTTTGTAATCAGCTGAATTAGTTATGAAGCTTCAAAGTAGAAAAATGTGTTAGGTGGCCGGTTACTGGTGCACTTACCCTACCATTAATAACCATTTTTAGAAAAATGGTTTTCCACCCAAAGAAAGCCTTTACTAAAATAAATTTATTGAATTTTTTTAAAGAAAAGTCGAGCCATTTTTGAGAAAAATACGATTAGTTATGTAAAATTGTTAAAAAAAAGTGTATGGCAGGTACCATTATTTATTTACCAACATTACCATAGATATAAAAATCAGTACGTACCTAATTGATAACGTAAATATTCCTTATCATTATTAAACATACCTTGTACATAATTTTAATTACTTCGTTCTCTTCACACAAATTAAGTGCTAGAATGACACAATTATTTTAATTCTTTTCCAAATTGTAAGTTTAAAAACTTTTTTTTTTAAAATAAAGAAACTCTGTCATTTACTTATGTTTCTTGTCATTTTTGTATTCACTGTATAAATAAATAAATAAATAAATAAAACAAACAAAATATATTCCTTCCCCAGCACTAGAAGTCAAAACAGAAATTTATTAAATAATAAACTTTTCCTCATTACTTTACATATTTTCCTACGTGGCACAAAAATTATCGGAACTAAAGAAAGCGAAAACTCTTGCCATTATTATTATTATCGAAATGAACGAAGCAAATGTTCCTGCAAGATCATAAGCTCGCGCCCAAAAGAAAGCAGGCATGTTGACAGCAAAAAATGACAAAAGAATAAACCGCCACCAAGTCTACCATTGCAATCACAGCAAAAAAAATACATTTTCCACCTTCAAACGCAAAAACAGAGAAATCCTTCAAAGAAAAAATTATTCCGAAATATCCCATCATATAGTTACATAGTACGTTAGAATGTAAGCAACTAACACATTCACAAAATTCATTCACACGAAAAAAAGATCGAATGAATACCCAAAACCTACAACAAAACTAGATACACTTGCGCTTACCCTGCAAATACCATCCACCACCGTCACCGTGACCGTGGTTCTGCTCCCATATATCTATCTACACCACATATTATCTGAACCACTCATACACACAAACACTCACTGGCATTTTAAATTTGTCATACTTTTTTTTTGTTTATTTTCCAATCTTCGAAAAAAACCATCTTGTAGCCGATAGGTGAACTAAAAACCGCCAGTAAAATAAAATAACGACTTTTGTTCGAAAATAAAGACTTTTTTAAAATGTGTTATTTTGCAATAATAGATAAATTTTAGATATTCATTTGTATTGAAACAATTTTAGAAAACATATTTGTTATTTGGGGAAAGTTATGTTCTTCTTTTCATATAATTACACTTTCAAAAATGCATTAGAAAATGAGCAATTTGGATGTCTTTCAAGAGATGATTATTCAAAAATAGGGCCCAAAATTAAAAATCTACCTCAACGTTTATCTAGTTCTGTTCATTAACTGTAATATCACGTAAATATAATATGTATTTTCCACTTCAGTTTCTCAGAATCTTTGTTGAAGCTGAGCAGTTTTGTGAAACTCTCCGAAAAAGGTTACCGAAATATTAAAATAAAATAAGAAAAAAGTAAAAAAAAAAATAAAAAACGTTCCGACATTTCTATAGTTTAAATGTCATTCTTTCATAAACACTGTAGTTTTTTCCCATAAGTATTGTATGGACTTCACAACTTCTGTTTAAAAGTGTCCCATTTCTCGTTTTTTCAAAATTATGGGTGGAGGCCTCTTAAGAAATAACTCTTAAGGCTTAAGGGTTATTTAGTTAGTTTAGAGTATTTTGTTCAAAACTTATCCCAAAAATTCTGAAATCACCTTATTCCAGAGCAAAAAAGGAAAATCTAAAAAAAAGTGGATTTCTTAGAGATTTTTTAATCGGTCAACATCGTAGCCATCCTGCGATGGAATTTGACAGTTCATGGCTTGACAGATAGGTAACGAACTAAATTAAGGCACATGTTGAATATTTCGCTTCACATATTAGTCTAAAGCCCTGAAATCACCCTTTTCCGGAGCACAAAATAAAATCTCAAAAATTTCGGATTTCTTAGATGTTTTTTCATCCGTCAATATCGTAGCCATCCTTCGATGGAATTTGACAGTTTATGGCTTGACAGATACGTAACAAACTATGTTACGGCATATGTTGAGTATTTCGTTGCACATATCTGTCGAAAGCCCTGAAATCAACCTTTTCCGGAGCACAAAATAAAATCTCAAACATTTCGGATTTCTTAGAGGTTTTTTAATCCATCAACATCGTAGCCATCCTTCGTTGGAATCTGACAGTTCATGGCTTGACAGATGCCAACAAATTATATCTTGGCACGTGTACAGTATTTTGTTGCTCATATCAGTCGAAAGCCCTGAAATCGCCGTTTTCCGGAGCACAAAATAAAATCTCAAAAGTTTCGGATTTTTTAGAGGATTTTCAATCCATTAGCCATCCTTCAAGGGAATTTGACAGCTTATGGCTTCACAGATGGGTAACAAACTATTATTTTGTGCATATATAGTATTTTAAAGCTAAATCTTTGCAAATGCCCAGAAAGTGCATTTTCTAGAGCAAAAAGAAATTTTAAAAAAATAATATATTTCTCAATCCATCGATATACATAATTAAAAATATGGGATGGAAAACATGATGTCATTAGGCGTTTGCCTTTGGAGGTGGCGAAGTACTTGCAAGTACTTTGCTAGCTTTTTTCAATGGAACACATCAAACTGCTTTCCCATGTAAAATGTATCTACTCGCACATGAGAGCATGTGCAGTTGGTAGTACTGGATTAGGGTTTTCATCTTCTCATAATTACTTTGCCACCTCCAAAGGAGAACGGCTATTAATATCTAGTGTTTTGTTATAAATGTCACCCGAAAGAGCTAAAACGGCTATATAAATCTATTAGCAGAAAATAAAATCTCAATGATAAAAATTTCAATCAATGGACATTTATTGTATAGTATAGCCATCCCTTAGCTGCTTTCGATGGACATACAGGACAGTTAACATAATAATGAAAGCAAACTTTGTTCCGTACGTCGAATTACGCCCAGATTTGCTTTTAACTAAAGATTTTAGTGATGTAGTCTGATAGCTACTGGTAACTGGAAATTTTGATATCGAGTAACTGGTTATAACAGTTACCAACGAATAACTAGTTGCTGGTAACAGTTATCGAGAGCAGTATCTTTGTGTTGTGAGGTCGTATTAAGTTGAAACAAAAAAACATTACAAAGCTTTATGTTTCTTGTTTTGAGATTTATCTGCTAATAATTTTTCTTACATTACCATTATTGCTTTATTGCACGAAATGACACGAGATACAAATTTAATTTAAGGATAATTTTTCTTGAGTAATGGTCATTTTTTTGTTGTTGTTGTACAATTTTTGTTGCATGGTTTATCTGACTTTTAATGAAAAAAGAAACTTTTGGCTTTGATTGCCAATATGTCAGAAAATAATGACGTTATTTAACAACTTCACTGTCCCCATACAAACTGATAGAAACACGTCTCTAGGTTCATTTTTTTGTATCAGATATAAAGACATTACCATCACGTCCCATGAATCTCATTGATTCATAGAATTTTTTTTGTATCGTGTTTCCAGCGTCCATGAATCATATGTGATTCAAAACATGAAAAATATGAAAAGTGGTCTACGTCCCTATACAAATTGATTCAAAATCGTCTCCACGTCCAACCTTTTTTGGTTGAAAGCATTAAGGTTGACTTGAATTTAAAGTTAAATCACTTTTTTACCATAGATTATTTTATATTGTTGTTAAATAAAGAGTTTCATTTTATGTTCATATATGATTCATGGACGTAGTAAGTGTTCACATCATATCACTACGTCCAATGAATCAAATATGATTCATGATGAAAAATTATGATAAGAGATTATTAAGTTATAGTTCTTCATTAGAAGTGATTATACACTTTAAAAACATGTTATAAGAACACTGCTTATAAATTAGATTTAGCTTATCAGGTCATCTATAGATTTTTTTCCTTATCTTACAAACATGAAGGAAATTAAAAATATTTGTAATAAGGAAGTCAAAGGACATTACCTTTATATTTTCAAAATGGACTTGGAAAGTGAGGATTTCAGTTCTGGAAGTGAATCAACCAACAGAAGTTGACACTGATACGGTATGAGCTTTCCGAAAATGAAGATAATGAAGAACAAATGTCTGGTAAGCTTCAAATAACTGAGACATCAGATCATTGCAATGCTTTTTTATATACAAAATCTGGCAATTTAATCTCACTCTATCCCACTGAGCTAGTTTGTCTTCTTGGCATAATTTCAAAAATTGGAAGCGAGAAATTTACTGGCATTTCTGGGATTCATCGAATTGAAGCCATTAAAAATGAAAATGGAAAAATTTATTTTATAAAAAATTTTGTAAATTTTCTAACAGCGGATATTGTGATGGAAATGGTTGAACATACCAATACCTACGCTCTCATCTCAAGAGAATCACGAACGTCTGTCTGCATTTAATCGATAAGGCAAGGTGTGGGCATTGAAGAGATGAAGCAATTTGTTGGTGTCTAGTTTAGTTTAGTTTAGTTTAGTTTATTTCATCAAACAGAGAACAACTCTTACAGACTACTTTAAAAAGTTAATATAATAATTAATTTAAATATATGTAGGTATATGTACAAAAATAATAATAAATAATAATGGTAGCAATAGGTAAATTTTAACTACAAAGCAGATTGCGATAACAAAGCAGACATAACATTTTTTTAAAAACATCTCTTGAAATATTAGAAAAAATATCTATAATCTCAACAACAGAATTCGTTTCTCTTATGCAACGTGCAAACGGTTCGTTTCTACTCAGCGGCGGAGCTACCTAGGGGCAAACTGGGGCGGCGCCCCAGGGCCCCGATGGTTTGGGGGCCCCAGAGCCTGACAGAAACAATTTTTCAAAGCGAAAATAAAAGTTCTTCTTGTCTTTAAGAAAGTTTTGGCTCAGTTTTTTTTTTAATATTATGGGTCAGTTTCAAGGCTTGTGGATAAAGTCTCGGTTAGCCTATCCGGAACTTTTTTACCAGATAAATTTCAGCTTTTGGCTTCAAATATCTTGGACAATAATACACAAGATAAAATTTTGGATGACCTATCTGCCAGTCCAAGTGGCTGTTAAAGCTTTTTTCTATCTATTTCACTTTAAATCGATCCGTCGCGGTTCATACTGAAATTTAAATCTTTAAAATCAGACACATTCAAAATTAAAACGACAAGGATTTTCTGAGCTTTGACAAGCAAAATTTAATTTTCAGTATGTGTTTGATTTTAATGTTGTTCTCAAATGTCTGCCTCTAGTAAAGGTTTTGACTTGTGAATAAACTTCAGAAGTATATCCCAAGGGGCACAGATTTGAATTTTGCAACAAGAAATTCAAAAATCTGGTTTCACAAGAATAACTCGGAAGTTTTTGTAGAGTTGTTGAATGCTCTCATTGTATTTTAAATTATTTGAGTTCCAACTTTGTTATATTCAGGTCACTGTTCTTATTTAGTGGGACTAAAAATTAATAGGCGTGGCTTAATAGTAACTGAGTAGTTATCCATTGTGTTTCAATGTAACCTAATTTTAATTAGCCGTTCTCAAAAACAAAATCGAAACTGTTTTGCGACTTTGATCTTTTGCTACTTCAAAGTAACTCTAAAGTGTCTAATCATTATGATTCAGTGAAACTAATATACAACACTTTTGTAACAAAGTAATGACAGACATCTCCTTAGTAAAATATGAATGTCCTAAAAAAATATTTTACCAACAAATTGTGTCCGATTTGTCAATAACCCTTACAAATTTATATTTGTATAGGTATTGCTGTTTTCACATTTTATATTTGTAATTACTGCAGCTATTCATTTTTTTTTTTTGTTTCTATTTGTTCTTTAATCCTTTAAAAGCCCCCACTCAAAAACTTATAAACAATAATTTTATATAAAATATTATGACTTTTAATTATTTAATTAATAATATTATGACTTTTAATTCAATGATGAGAAATAATTTGTTTGGTCAAATTTTTTTTGGTTACTAAATTTTATTTAACCTTTAATACATTATTTTGGAAAATTGATGACACGCTAATGTAGGTTCATGTTAAAAAAATATTTGTTTGTTTGGCTTGAAAACAAAATGGCAGAAACAAACCTAAATGCAACAAGACATACATGCAGACGGTCACAAAACTGTTTTCGATTTCTGGAGTTATTGAAGGACTTGTATGCAACTCTAGTATGACAACTGTGTCTGTCACTTTCGTTGTTATTGAACAGTCACTGAGGGAAAGCATGTTGTTTCAAAGGAGGTGCGTTCTTTTTCTTCATTAAATCGAACTTTTGTTAACGTTCATCGTTCATTTATTCCAAAACTGTATTGTTTTGTTTTATTGGATTCGGAATTTATTTGGAATTTTTATTTATGTATGTAGTTATTTTCAATTTAGTATTTTCTATTGTCGATTTTCATTTTTGATATTTTTTATTAAAGTTTATATTTCTATCCATAAATAGTCCGACTTGGACAAATGTTATTATAATGGGAATTTTGCCCCTCCTTAAATGAAAAAGAGAGGTATTAGTAGGCTTAATGATTCAATTTCTTCCAAAAATATTGATAAGGGGAATTTGATTTGTTAATTATATGAATATTTAAGTACTAAATGTATGAATATTTGAGTACTTAACTTTTTCCTAAACCAAGTCGAAATCATAGCGAATCATTTGCAACGATACAAAAAATGCAGATACACAACTCTTAATAACAAAGAAAAAATATTTTAAGTGAACAACAGGTTTTTTGTATGACAAATTAAAAATAGCTAAGATTTGTTAAGAAAAAGAACGCTCTATTAATGTTGTGTTCGTAAATGTTTCAAAGAAGTTTCTGAAACTTCTTTAGAACTAAACTTTATGTTAGTTTCTTCACAGTTTCATTAGGATCATTGTAGGCAAGGAAAAAGAACGAAGGTGAATGAGGCAGTAAGGAAAAAAAAAAAAAATAGAGATTCATGAAAAATTTTTGCACAGGGACGAATTAGTTTTTGTTGGTGATGGCAAGGCATTCAAATCCATTTAGCAACCATAATGCAAATTTTTTCAACGTTTTAAATAAAATATTTTTAGATGTCTTTCTGCTGTTGCCCCTTTCTATCTTGTCGGTTTTGTATCTTCGCCAAGAAGTGTTCAATAGTTTAAAAGTATTCTACGATAATTCATTTACCTAAAAACCATCACGTCGCATAACTTTATGAAAAATATGAGACAAAACTTACCTGTAAAATGAAAATTTCTTACACCGTATTATAGGCGTGTTTACAGGATTTAATGCAGTATAGCATGTTCTTTTATATATATTTTTAAAATAAAGTATTGCATGTAACATACCTATTCACTATATTTACATTAATTTCACCGTTTTATTTAGTTTAGTAAGGTTTTTCACTAATTTAACGATTTTAAATTTCTGTACACTTTCACATATCTCGGCAAAATGACGGAAGCATCTCAATCATTTTTTATCTTGCTTCCTTTGGGCACCCCAGCAGATAAAAGCCTTTCCTTTAAATGCATTTTTCTCTTCGCTTTTTTCAAGCGAAGATAGAAATGCGCTTAAAAACATGGCTAATTAGGCTTAAATTTACACTATTCACAATCATTAGTCCTGGAACAAAAATGATTATTTCGTGTCAAAAATTAATTAATAATGATATTATCTGCTGTCGTCATTAGCCGTTTTCCTTTGGAGGTGGCGAAGTACTTACGAGTAGATGAAAACCCTAATCTAGTACTACCAACTGCACATGCTCTCATGCGCGAGTAGATACATTTTACATGTGAAAGCAGTTTGATGTGTTCCATTGAAAAAAGCTGGCAAAGTACTTGCAAGTACTTCGCCACCTCCAAAGGAAAACGCCTATTGACATCAGTATCCTGAATTTCACTCATGTGAACCATTCCACTAAATCCGACCCTGAACTGAATTAAGAGATCAGTTACTATGGGGTTATAGAAAGGAAACTTTCTATCAGCCATATTTTTTTTCTGAAATAAATGTTTCTGTCTTAAAAAAAAACAAGAAATTAGGTGTTTTTAATTGTTTTTTTAATTTAATATATTTAAACCATGATTTTTCACTTTCAGAATTTATAAAATGTAATAATATTTTAATATTTGATAGTAATTTCCACAAAAAAAATCTTTTAAGAAATAGAAGGGCACTAATTTTTTAACAACAAAACTTTAAATTCAATCAATTTTACGAGCACGCAAGTTTTGAAGGGGGTAGCAATGAATATTAGTTGATTCAACTGCGAGCGTAGTGAAAATTAAATACTTACAACCTTGAAAATTAATTATTTAATATAACCTATTTCAATTAATTGATAAAAGAGGAAAAAAACAGTTGTCACATCACAAATGTCTGACTGCATTTTTAGTTACATATTTAAATAAGAAATACATTTCTGAAACTGAAAAATATTTATTTGAAACTAGTTATGTAGTTTATGTAGGTTTCAATTTAGTGTTCATAAACTCCCCTAAGACAAATTGATCTGTTGCTATTAAGTCAATAAGAACTTGACTGAAACCTTTCAAACTTGTTGCAATCCAGTATAAAGAAACTTATTTTGAACGATTTACATTGATTACACAAGTGTTACGTATAACTACAAAGTAACTTGAATTTAGTTGCACAATAGGACCACCCCTGCGCTTTTTTGGTTACAGTGGTGTTCCTGTGACTAGTTCTTTTTTAACAAATGCGACCGTCACTATGTTACTCAGAAGTCACCACAACTTATCAAAAACTTAGCGTGCCCCTTGGGATATGCTCCTGTTATAAGGTCGAGATTGATTTATTCTTGCAGATTATTTGGGATTGGTTTGGCTCTTTTTTCGGACAGAAGACATTTTATTTATATTCACCCCGATTACAAATTCAAATGAGTGAGCTGCGGAGGGAGTCAAACTTAATTCTGACATTTCGATCATAATAAAAATGCCAGAACTGAGTCTGATTCCCTCCGCAGCTCATTCATTGGATTTCGTTATATAGGAGTGATTATTATTAATTACATTGGGGCTTACCAATAATCAAATTTAGCAACGAGTTAAATATTTCAGTGAAATGATCAATAATGTTATGGATCCAAAATAATGAACCGTACATGGGATGTTAATTTTTTTGGAGTTCATACCACATATGGTTTATTGTTTAGAGCCCAATTAAATATTAAGGTCATACCATGTACGGTTTATTATTTAGAGTCCATTTCATTATGGTCTATTTCTATGAAATATTTAAGTCGTCACTAAATTTGATTATTGGTAGGGCGCAATGAATCGTTATATTTTTTTGAACAAACAAATTTAAAAACAAAAAAGTAATACAAAAATTAGGTAAAATTAAACGGAGAATAAGAATTTACATTTTTAAAGCTTAGACATTCATTCGTTCATTTATGTTTCAAGTAAAAACATGTTAAGAGAAATGCCTTATTGCATTGTTTGCACTCTGTATTTACCTATTTGCTTTCAAGGCATCTACATGACCATCTCTCCTGAATTTCTTATTGCAAAAGGCGCAACGCTTTCGCACAAATTTATCAGAATTTAAAATAATTCAAGAATGCAAAAAATCAAAGAAAAGACCTCTTAAAACTTCAAAAGAAATACAGAAATTCAAAGAATGGAAAAGGCTTCAAGAGACTTTAAAAGAAGACAAGAAATTCAAAGGAAGCAAAAGAATTAAAAAGAATGTACAAATTCAAAAAATACAAAAGACTTCAAAAGAATTAAAAAAAAAAATCAAAGAATGCAAGACTTCAAAAGAATGCAAGAAATTCAAAGGATACAAAAGAATTCAATGCATGAAGTCTCAAAAGATTGCAATCAGTTGATGGTGACAAAAGATTGGAAGCAAAAAAAGATTGCAATCTTTTTATCGAAAAAAGAAAGTTGAATTTAAAGTCGCATTCTTTAAAAAGAATGTTAAAAATGCAATCTTTTAATTAAAGTCGTTAAGTTTGCATTCGCAAAAGACTGCAATCTTAAACAACTATGTCATCAACTGTCGGTAAGTTTACGACGCCCATAAGCATTATAACACCAGAAGAAACTCTAGGGATTTTTCCGACCCCTAAACCCTAAAATCATTATATATTGCACTTGTTAGATCGGTACTGGAATATTGCAGTATAGTTTGGAACCCCTATTATATCACTCATTCTTCTAGAATAGAAAAAATACAAAAAAGTTTTACTAGGTTTGCTTTCTATAAATTAAATTGGAATATGGAAGTACCATCTTATCCATCTAGATGCCTGCTTATTGACATTCAAACGCTTGAAATAAGGAAAAAATATTTTTCAATAATGTTTGTAAAAGATTTAATAAGCAATCGTATCAAATGTTCTTTTTTGTTAGAACGAATACTTTTTTACTTTCCATCAAGGACATTCCGCTCTAATTTTCATTTGCAAGAAACATTTCATAGAAGAAATTATAGTAGAAACAGTAGCGTAGCTAGATGGACGAGGGCCCTGGGGAAGAAAATAAAATGGGCCCCTTAACAGAAATTGGTTTAGTTTTTGATTAACAAAATAATGAAAAATTTTAGAAGTTAGGTATGTAATGTTATAAAAAAATTTTGTACAAAAACTGTTAGCATAATATGTCCCTTAAGCATATAATTTTTAAAGCTTACCATGCAGTTTGTTTACAATAGCAAAAATTGGTAAGAACAGAAATGTAAGTGGAATGTTTCAAAAAATCGTTAAACCAATATATTTGTGTGGCCTTCATTCAAAAGTTCAGTTTGGCAGTGCAAATATTTTGTTTTTCCTTTGAAAAAATAAAAAATCGACAAGAAATTTTATCCTCAAGCATTTTATTTTTGAGTCTTATCATATGAAAACGACAGTTGATATTTCTCAGATATTATAGTGCGTAGGTATATCATAAAAGAAATAAAATTTAAAAAGACTGGTTCAGTACACTCCTTACACAAAAAATCTCAAATTTTTCGAGAAATTGCACTTTTTGGCCACAATATCAATGTGTTCTGGTTTGTTGAATAGGTATGGTATCCCCTCTCCTATGACTTTTCCCCTTTTTGTTCCTTTGTTTTACAAAACATAGATTTATTTTAATCCTTTTGCAATCAAAAGGATTAAAAAAATCTAAATTACAACAAACAAATATTCAACATTTCTGGTCACATGTCGTTAGTATCAAACAAATAAGAGGTCGGGAAAAGTTCTAAAAAAACTGTTTTTTTTTATGTTTTAACCTAAAAAAATTAGTCAAAGGAATGAACTTCAAATTTAAGAAATGAAATAGTTATATTTGCATATCATATTGGCACCACCCTCATCCCACAATTAAGTTTAATCCTCTACCGCCAATGCACATCCTCGGGTAGACGATTTTTGTTCACACTTTTCCTCTTTACCAATTGAAATCGAATAAAACCGACGCACAGTGGTCTCAAAAGTCCAAAAAATATGAATTTTATATCAGGGCAGGTAGTACATAGGTGGATTGTACAAATGTCAGCGACAATGAATAGAGTCAAATTAACTGACAGAAGACCTTTGTTTTCAAGCAATAATACAGTTAATTGCAGACACATCATTCAGTCATTGCTCGTTCAATATTTAATGATGGTAGGACTTTGTTTACCTCTTATTTGTTTGAAAAGTTATGAACTTTTTTGTTATTATTCCCAAATGTACTATATTTAAGAAGGTTAGTAATTTTGTTTATTTATGATTTTAACTAAACGAATGATTTCATTTACTTTATTAGTAAGAAAAAATTGATAAAGCATTTATTCTGTAGGCTGCAACTTTTTCTGTACAAACCTGTACAAAAAGATTGAACTTAAACTAAGTCCCAGGATTAATATACATAACATATTTTTATATTTCATCTACCCGTTTTCGAAAAAGTAAAACATAACATCTTACAGGTTATTTGACGACAGTGGTCCAAATTCTTCGGCTAAAAGTGAAAAATTATCAGTGGAAAATATCTCAGAGGTCAACATAATATTAGCTTATATATAGTTTTACCTATGTTCAAACCATAATTTAGTCCAAAAACTGGCATTGAGACATCATTTCATCATTATTTCTGTAAATAAATAAAAGATATTATTTTGAATAACTTAAAAACACTAATTTTATTTATTTATTTATTTATTTACTTAAATGCATTTCGGAAGCAATGCTTCCATCGTCAGTAAGTTTTATATAAATAATAATACAAACAAAATTTTTTGATTGATATTAAATACAAATAACTCAATACAAACAAAACAAATTACACAAACAAATTTATAGTGAATTTAGGATCTATTATAAAATTTTTTGAAAATTGGATCTCTTATTGGTCCATCGTCACTATTCATTAAATTATTTCTATTTTTAACAATATAAAGAGATTCATATGCATCTAATTCATAAGGATTATTAACATTTCGAATTAATTTTAAACTTTGTAAGTTAAAATTATGGTTATTATCCAGCATGTGTTGTGCTACACTCGACTTTTCAGGTTCATTGTATTTTACATGGGCAAAATGTTCCTTGAATCTTTTCACAATTGGTCTTCTTGTCTGTCCTATATATTCCTTTCTACAATCGCTGCATCCAATGGAGTATATTCCTGATTGTTGATTTTTTTCAATTTTGTCTTTTGAGCCACTAATCAGATTTTTAAGTTTTATCTCACTACACTGGCTTATTTTTATATTTTGTCTACTAAAAATTGGTCTTAATTTTGATGTAATTTCTGGATAAAAATTGAATTTTGACCATTTCTTTTGTTCATCTTGTTCATTTCTGATTAAATCTAAAGTTGTATAATTTCTTAAGTTTTGTTTTCTTCTATGTGCAATCGTCATATCATCTATTAATTTTTCTGTATATCCATTTATCTTTGCTATTTCTTTGATCTTTCGTATTTCAATGTATTCTCTTTCTTTCGTCATCGGGATATTTAAAGCTCTAAAAATCATTGAATGGAAGGCTGATATTTTGTGTTCAAATGAATGAAAAGAGTCCGATGTTATATATCTTAGAGTATTTGAAGGTTTTCGGTATATATCAAACTCGAAATTTTCACCTTTTCTAATTATAGTCAAATCTAAATAATTTAATCTTCCGTTTATTTCTTCTTCGTAAGTAAATTTGATTGTTGGATATTCTGTTTTATTTAGTAAGTTTATTAAACTTCTAAGTTCTTGTTTTTTTACTATGGCCCATACATCATCTATGTACCTGAACCAAATTCTTGGAAAATTTCTTGCATTTTTCATTTTAGTTTCTAAATTTGACATGAATAAATTTGCCAAAAATGGACTCAAATGTGAACCCATACTGCAACCAAACTTTTGTCGATAGAATTTTGAATTAAACTGAAACCAATTTTCATCCATACATAATTTTGTAAGTCTAGTTAGTTCATTGACTTCTTCTTGTCTTAAAGAATTTGTTTCTAACCATTCTTTAAGAAGTTTTAAAGTTTCATCAATAGGCACATTTGGATATAAAGATACTACATCGAATGAGACTTGAATTTCATTACTGGTTATTTTTAATTCTTTTACTTTTTCTGCAAACTCGATACTATTATTATACTATGAATCTCTTTATATTGTTAAAAATAGAAATAATTTAATGAATAGTGACGATGGACCAATAAGAGATCCAATTTTCAAAAAAGTTTATAATAGATCCTAAATTCACTATAAATTTGTTTGTGTAATTTGTTTTGTTTGTATTGAGTTATTTGTATTTAATATCAATCAAAAAATTTTGTTTGTATTATTATTTATATAAAACTTACTGACGATGGAAGCATTGCTTCCGAAATGCATTTAAGTAAATAAATAAATAAAATAAGTGTTTTTAAGTTATTCAAAATAATATCTTTTATTTATTTCATGAAAAAACACGTTGAAAATCTCCAATATCAAATCAATTATTTCTGTGTCTTTCTTGTCTTTTAAAAATATTTAACTGTCCACATAACCATGAAATAACTATTCTCTCTATTTGGCACCTGCTAGGCTATTAAGGTGTTTAAATAAGATACGGACACACACACCACTCGTTTACAAAGATTTGGATTTTTGACCCGCTAGATTTGCTTTTGACCCCACTGTGCGACGTTTGGTTTCGTATTGTTTGTGTGAATTTACTTCAAAATGCCATTTTTAACGTTTTTATATCTCTAATAGAAACATTTTTATAGAAATTTCGATAGACGTTTTCATATAGAATGACTCTTTCGTAAAAAAAAAAACAGTCCATATTACGCAAGCATTTGGTGTTAGGAAAGAAATAAAAACTTCACGCCTACACGAAACACCGACTATTATTATACCTACATACAAATCACAGAAAGAAACGAGAAAAACAAGCACGAATAAAACTCAAAAGTAATTTCTCTACACAATGCGCCCTACCAATAATCAAATTTAGTGACGACTTAAATATTTCATAGAAATAGACCATAATGAAATGGACTCTAAATAATAAACCGTACATGGTATGACCTTAATATTTAATTGGGCTCTAAACAATAAACCATATGTGGTATGAACTCCAAAAAAATTAACATCCCATGTACGGTTCATTATTTTGGATCCATAACATTATTGATCATTTCACTGAAATATTTAACTCGTTGCTAAATTTGATTATTGGTAAGCCCCATTGATGAAAAAATGCGTTTTCTTAAACATTTTTCCATTTTTGTTTGCAGTTGCTAAGGACTATATTTAACGTAGGTACACATTTATATTAAAAATTATGTCTTTGAGGCAATTTGTTCATGTAATACAGGGGTTATTAAAAATATAAGTTCTTGAATCATATATGATTCATGGACGCTGTAAAGACGGTACAGAAAAAAATCTATGTATCAAATGTGATTCATGGGACGTGATATGGAAGTTTTATTTTCTAAACAAAAAATATGGACGTAGAGATGTTTTTTGACCAGTTTCTATGGGGACGTAGTATAATTTTCATTTAATAATACTTTTGAATCATATGTGATTCATGAACGTATGTAGGAAACATGGGACAAAATAAATTTCATGAATCATGTATGATTCATTGGACAGTGAAGTTGTTAAAATTGAAAGACATTTTTATTAATTTATTAGAAAAAGATTTTTACAAGTTTTATTTTTAATTTAGTAGATTAAGGGCTTGTTTCACATTCTCTGATTAAAGTTTCGATTAAGCTACTTTGAACTTATTCGTCAATTAACAACCTCATTTACGTTTCATAAAATCTGAATACGTCTATCTTGTATTTAAAGTTCTCAGTATTTTAATGGCCAGATGAAGTATTGATTAGCAATTAAAACATTCAAAGCTGTATGTGTGACCGTTAAAACAGATAAATTGAATGGTTTTGGACTTTTACTGAATGTATTCAAGCATTAAACTGCATTTAGACCTTCGTTCTTCATTCGGTGAAAGTTGTTCCACAAACAACGAACAAAGTTCATCGAAAATAAAAAAAAGGGCTTTGAATTTCTTCATTATTCATGCTCGGTGTTATTATTTACACTTCGTTGTTCCACGTACGGGCAAAAATGAACAACGTACCCGGACGATAAAAGGTCTAAATGATGCAATTTTAGAATTCACGATGGAATACAAATATTGTCGTGCATACTATTTCTATTAGGTATGTACCTCAAATTTTGACTCCCAGAGTACCTAGGCCTACGAACAAAGACTATTTGAATTCGACTTATGTAACTGCCAAGAAAAAGGCGGTGGTTTGAGGGCTACTTTAACGTCTTTCATTTATGTTTATCCATACACACTCTGGCTTTATGGATATACATATTACATATTATTATTACCCAAAAGTCTTAAAATGCCAAAAAAAAATAAACAAAAGCATATTTTCGGGGACGTTTGCTAGTGGTCTTGACCACTTCGGCATCCGTTAGTAACCATTTATGTGTACAATCAGGGAGTCGTGGGCGTCAATGTGTGATGAATTTGAATTTTCAACTATTCAACTTTCAGGAAAATTTTATTTTTGATGCGTTTTTCCCCGGTAGCTGTACAACTGGGTGCAGGCAGACGGAGCTATTTGTCCTTCAGCTGGTTTCCCAAACATTTTTTGTGAGCTCTCAGTCTTAATTTGAAGTTTATTATTAATTATTTTTTTAATATTTTCATCAGTAAAAAATATTTTGTCTGGAAAACTGGAATAACTTACGAATAGCTAATTGACACATACATTTATTACTTCGATCATTGTGAAACGCAAAGTTCGTTAATGAGAGGATTTAATTTGTGGATAATTTAATTGTCGAATAACTAATCAGAACTTTACTCAGACATTGTGAAACAAACCCTTAGGGTTTATGTCTGAGTAAAGTTCTGATTAGTTATTCGACAGTTAAATTATCCACAAATTAAATCCTCTCATTAACGAACTTAGCGTTTCACAATGATCGAAGTATTCAAATTATGTGTCAATTAACTATTCGAATGTTATTCCAGTTTTCCAGACAAAATATTTTTTTTTTGACAGAATGAAAATATTCTAAACAAAAATTAATAAAAATCGTCAAAATTAGACTTCGCAACAGATTTCTGTCGTAATAAAAGACTTGGTGAAGATAATAACAATTACTTTCGTTGCTGCATGAAGTGGTACCATACCGATGAAAAGTGAATTCAATGTACATACCTTCAATTTTTCTAAAAATTTATCTAGAGAGGTTGACAACTTCAAATTCATCAAACCTTGACGTTCTCTACTCGCGGTCCCAAAACCACACATAGACGCTCCCGAGAATATGTCGCAGGTGTTGAAACGATAAGTCGTGATTACCTGAGTGCGAATAATGCATAATGAGAGACCTAATAGTGGCTCTCAAACCACTGCGATTCTTATCACGTTTTGTGGGAGTTAAATGGAAATATGTAGTCGTTTTTATGCATTATGTAGGAGGAGTAGGTATAGGTACCAAAATTTATTTTACAGATCATTCAATCTCGATATATTTTGAGAGGTTGAATCAGTTCCTTAGAAATTTTTATAACTAACCTTGACTTTAAAAATTGCATCTGTGGGGGGTTTTAACTTTGACCCGCTATATCTTAAGATAAAGATAATTTTACTCTCTTCAAGGTTTTAGTAAGACATTGTTGCAACATAGAGATGCGATTTTGTCAAGTTTTTTGGCAGTTACGTAATGTGGAACTCAAATCGTCTTTTTGTTCGTAGATACTTTGGAAAACAAAATTTTAGGTACCTAATAATAAAAGTGAGTGCACGAAAATATTGCACTTTGTGGCAAGAATACTCAGCCATTTGTATCCGATCGTGAATACCCCTTATATTTAAATTATAAAATTACATCACAACATGCAAACATTTATCAAATTCGTCCCCTTATGTTTCAAACAGATTCAGAAGGGGCCAAATGAACGATCGTGGTTCAAATTTTGTATCCGTGCCTCAGCAATTTTAAATCACTGATTTTGGCGGATTTACTAAGGTTCAACGATGGTTCAAGAATTTAATTGGCTATTGTAACCTTCTTGAACCTTGAACCATCGTTCAATCTCAGTAAATCAGCCGAAATCAAAATTTGAACCAAGTTTGTACAAATAGCCAAAAAGTCTAAACCATTACACTTATCTGTTTAAACGGTTGCCCTTACAGCTTTGAATGTTTCAATTGCCAGTTAAATTTGCTAATCAATACTTCATCTGGCAATTAAAATACTCAGAACTTTAATTACTAGTTAGACGTATTCAGATATTGTAAAATAAATAAATTGGGTGGCGCAACAGCTCGTGGAGAACCAGGGCCTAGTGACTTACAACTCTCAACCATTCCTTTGTGCGTGTTGTTGGCAGGAATGGAGGGGACCTACAGTTTTTTGCCGAGTCCGAAAGGCTAAATGAGCAGCACTTATTCATGACAAGTATACTCTTGGAGGATTTGTCAGTTCCTCGCAAGAGGCAGTACCTCGAATAAAACATTTCTGTTTTCAGGTGGCACGGCTGGGAATCGAACCCACACCTTCGGCATGACAGTCCTACGCACTAACCATCACGCCACGAGGTACACGAGATATTGTGAAATGTAAATGAGGTTGTTAATTGACGAATAAGTTCAAAGTAGCTTAATCGAAACTTTAATCAGAGAATGTGAAACAAGCCCTAAGTCTTTTGGCCCTTCACCGCTAGTTAAAAAAATACTACAAAATCTACTTTTTGTGGTCTTTCGATAAATCTTTTGTTTCTTTGCAAACTTTGATTGCATGGCTCATTGGTATGCAGATTTGTAGAATTTTAGACCATCAATATTCCTGTAAATTTTCAAATGGTACCGAAGATACATGCAATCTTTTTGCTAAGTTTTTTCAAGCGAATTATAATATCGACCTTATACCTAATAGTGAAAACCTGGGCCCAGATCGCGTAACACGATTCGATTGAACGATCATCGTTTCGACTCTTGCTGTCTCTATTCACATGTACAGGGAAATATAGAGAGAGTAATAGTCGAAACGATGATCGTTCAATCGAATTGTGTTACGTGATTTGGGCCCTGAATAATGATATTAATTGTCAAGTTGATTTCAATGTGTTTTCTTTATCTGATGAAGAAGTATTTGAGGGTTTAACTTCTCTTGATATAAATATAAAAGCTGGAGTGGATTTGATTCCTCCCTTTTTGATATCTAAATGTGCTGTTTCGCTTTGTAAAGTACTAAAAATTATTATCAATAGGCGTGTTTTATTGGGAAATCTATCGGCAGCACAGTGAAATTTTATATGAATTACAAAAACAGTATCGGCAGCAAAATCGCTGCCGATAAAAGTTAAAGTAGAATCCTGCTGCCCATAAACTTTTGACGTTTGTTCGAGTGTCGAACTTGATTGAATAGAATTTTAGTGTGTCGCCATTGGTACGATTCGTACTTTTATGTGTCTCGAATTCTCGATGGCTATGTTCGTAGAGTAGAATTATGTTGAATGAATGGCCCTGTTTAGACTGTAACTTTTCACTTCGTCATGACCCTGTTTTTGTGGAAGAAATCGGTGAAGAGAAAATTGTACCCATAAATTCATCGTCATGGTGACGTAGTGAGCAATTAAAGTCTAAACAGGGTTGTTCATAAGTGCATGGTTGTTTTGTTTTAGCTTTTCGACAAAATGACTCTAAAAGCGTGTTTTTAGTTTTTTTAAACTATAATTTATTTTTCATTTTTTAGTTCGATTTGTTATAAGGCAACAAAGGATCCAGAAAGAAATTTATGAATCCTGGCGAACCTAATCAGGATAATCAGATATTTTGATCTAATTATTGTATTGTCATTGGGTTTCGACAAGTGTGCAAAGTTTGAATCAAATCTGACCGTCAGAAGTGGGTCAAAATCACGTCCAAGGATTCCGTTACATACATACATACATACATACAGCCGAAACTAATTAAAGCGTGTTAATTAATTGATTAATTAATAATTAATACATTTGTGTATACGAAACAAACAAGTTTAGAACGCAGCTACCATGAGAAAGTCTCTACTCCGTTTTACTAAGCTGCATGCATGCTTAATCTCTCTTACTCTCATGCAAAGGATCCTGAAAGGAATTTATGAATCCTGGCGAACCTAATCGGGATAATGGGATATTTTCATCGAAGTATTGTATTGTCATCGGGCTTTGATAAGTGTGCAAAAGTTTGAATCAAATCGGACCGTTTGAAGTAGGTCAAAATCACGCCCAAAGATTCCGTTACATGCATACATACATACAACCGAAACTAATAAAAGCGTGTTAAAAAAGGCATGACCGTTTAAAATTATTATGTTTGTAATAATTTCCAACAAATGTTAGTGAATGCAAAGCGCGTGGCAGGTTGTGAAAATTGAAAATTTAGTTCAGTTCGACTTTCAATTACTTCGCCATCGTTTGTTTGGCTTTTTGATGTTTGTGCATGTAAAGAACCTAAAGGCGGTTAAAATTCGGGCGAATTTGGTGGTGGAATCCATGCCGAAAAGAAAAAACTGTTGTCAATGCAAAGAGGAGGGTATTTTCTTACATGGACATTTTTAAAAATTCTGTTACAAAACTGGGTACTGCACCAAGTATCAGCACATAACTTTTTTTAATAAATTAAAATTAAGTATTAACATATCAAAGAGACAGACATATTCCTTCAGTGAAAACTGCGGTTTTTAAACTTTGAAATACAGTTGAACTTATATGGAGATTTTTAAAGCCTTTTTTTCAAAATTCTGTTAAAAAAACTAGGAACTTCTCCATTTGTCTGCCAATATTTTTTTCAAATATAAAAATTAACAGGAAACACATTTTATTTAATTTGCAAAGAAACAGTGAAACGTGAATGGAGATTTTTACTTATTTTTTATATTTCAAAATTCCGTTAAAAATCCAGGTACTGCAACAGGTGTCTGAAAATTATTTGTTTTGGTTATACATATTCACTTTTTTTTATTAAAATATAAAAGACCTATGAAGGTATAACTCCAAGATGTACGACACCCTATGCCTGCCTTTACAATTTTTTAATAGAAACAACTATAAAGTCTAACATATCAAAGCGGGTGGGCATACTGCTACCACGTTTCGAGGTCGATTTTTTTAATTTTTGTTACCCCGATGGAATGCCCATTCCATGCTCAGGAAGTCTAATAGAATGGCTCCACTTATCATACAGAAATATCGAAAGCCTGCCGAACACCTGCTTTTAGACTATATCCACCGCATATGAAAACCATGACTGGCGGACACGCTATATATATCGATACCTTCCCGTAAGAATGTATTAAGCGACATTTCAAAAATTTTAAAGGCATCGAAAAAAACCATTGGTCCAGTTATTTATTTATGTATTTAAGAAAATAAAATGATTTGGAACGGGATTTTCAACTCAAAATGCTTCTAATAATCTGTTTACTGTAACAAAATACCCAAATAAATAACTGAATAAGAAGTATTTTAAAAATTTAATTTAAAATTTTGAAAATGTCGCTTAATACATTCTTACGGGAAGGTATCGATATTATCTAAAAGGGTGCGCATCCAGGGCTACCAGTAATTTTTGTCAATATTTATTTCCTGACCATACCTATCATTAAGGAGCAAGAATTTGCTAAAGAAAATAGAAGCTAACCATTAATAGGTCATGGTGTTCGTATAGTTTACTAAAATATATGTAACTACCCAAAAAGTTTATCTCTGTCTTATAATGTGTTGAATAACAAGTAAGGATTGCTCGTGTTTCTTATTTTCTCTGGAGCTCTGGGGGGGGGGTCATGATCACTGCCTATTAACGTAGGAGGAAGAAGCCGCAAATAATTTGTTCAGCTCATTAACGTCATATTCTTCATCTCAACTCTTTTGCTGATTTGAGATACCAAGTGACTTTATATTGCTCCACAGCTTTTTGGAGGTTAGACTATTAAATTTTGAAGCATAAAATCTTCGTTTGGAAGTTTTTATTTCAACAACTACAGTATTACGCAATCTTTTATAATATTCGAAAAAGCGCTGAACCCTAAATCGTTTCCAACGCTTATATGCTGCATTTCTCTTAGCTATAAGTAGCTCGATATTGTTATTAAACCATCCTAGTTCATTATTTCTTGTGCGAACTGTGTTAACTGGCACAGTAATATCAAACAAGTTATTGATTGTGTCCGTGAAAAAATGCACCTGTGCATCGACATGTGAAAGAAAATATCTGCTTTGAAGGTTAGAGTTCAAAACATTAAATATTAAGTTCTGCATGTTTACAGATTTGAAATCTCTAAACGAATATGTTTGTTTTTTAAGATTTTGATTTACGTCGAGATTATAAAAAAGCCAAAATAAGATCATACTTTCAGAAACCTGATGCATCAAGCTGTACATATAGTTTACGAAATTAGGCTGATTAACGAGAAGAACGTCAAGCAAAGTTGAGCTTGATGAAGTGAAATGCGTAGGGTACTTCCGGTTTATAGGGAAGAGGTTAAGAAAAACCAGGCTATCGTTAAAAGTTTTGACATTACTATTGAATGAGCCTGTAATATGGCCAAACCAATAGCTTATTAAGCGCCAGCAACGGCAGCGGCAACAACAGCACACAAAAGAAAGGAACCACCCTTAAAATTCCTCACTGGACGGCGCACATAGGAGCATTTGCATGAAAAAACTGGTCAAAATTATTTTTTTGTCTTAATGACCTAATATTCATCTAAAACTTAAATTTATACCGTTTTAAAGCATTTCCATTCTTTAAAACATAAATGAACAATAGTGGGTTTTTTTTAATTTTTTTCCACCCATGGGCTTAAATATGTGTGTAACTATTATTTAATTTTTGACCAAAAAAGGTAATAATCAAATAATTTTTTTTTTAAATCGAAGGTTGAAGGTTTGGTTTTCCATATTGCATCCAAAATACTTTCGAATAACTTCGAATAATAAAAAGTAAAAACTTGTTCAAAAATAGTACCTTTGGAAAAAACTGCAATTTTAAATATTTTTTTCTTAAAAAGGAGGAAATATGAGGAAAATGTTTTAGATTGTACAAAACACTGAGACCTTACTGTTTGCTTTAAAAATAAATTTACAACCCGACAGCACCCGGCAATACAACAAAAACACTTAACTGTAAAAAAAATAAGTAAATTTCTCGACATTTTGATGAATCAATGTTTGCCCAAGAACATAGAAATTAGTCGATGAAATCAAATAATTCAAACGTTGAAATTAAGTATACACCATGGTCTCAAACATTCATTGATAAAATTTTTTTCAAGTCACTTCAAAAAACATAAAACACCAACTTCAAATTGGTGAAAATATAGCGCATTGCACATGCAGGCGTGCCTACAAAATTGGTCTAGTTTCTGACTAGCTGCCCGAAGAGGTGGCGTGGTGGGGGTCAACTTTAAGACTGGTTTATGATAATATGGTTAATCAGCTACAAGCAAAACCAAATTGGGAGACTTTCACAATAGTTTGATTTTTTCAATTTTGTCCGGTTATTAAGGTAAAATGCTCCTTAGTGCGGCGCAACGTGGTCAACTCAAAATGAAGTTGAGTTTTTTTTTGTTCTTTTTGTTATTTTATTCAGTTCTTTTTATTTAAACTCATGTAGTACTTTAATTTTGTGTTATTTTATTACTTTAATCAAAATTAAAACTACTGAGTGAACTTTATATACTTAATTTAAAGGAAAAAATGCCAAAAGGGCCAAAGTGAAAAAATGGACGACTTCTTCTGTCTGAGTTGATTGGACGAATGAATTCATTTTCATGAGGCCGGAAGGGCAGACATTTTTCATTTCTTTCTTGTTACATTACGTTACGTTATATAATTAAGAAGGGGTTTGTTCGTGGAGTGAGGCAAAATTGTAGCGAGCTACAATTGTGCCCACTCATAGATGGCGTAAACATTACCGCCCCCCTTGACGCATTGCGTCAACAAATTAAGAACTATAATAACTTAAGATAACTTATATCTACAGGAACCATAAATGCAGTGCTTAAATGAAAGTTCAATATATTAAGTTAAACAAAATTAATAAAGGTAGAAAGATACCATATACTCAAGTTATGAGCTCATTATACTCCTTTCTTTTTTAAGTTAAAGGCGGTAAGTAATAAAGGAAGCAGTTTACTCTGGTGGTACGATATACAAAAATTATGATTTTAAATTGATTAAGTATTTGGTAAGACGCAAAGTTTCACTACAGGTCGAGTGATTTCACCTTGCGGAGTTTTCAAAGTCGCAACTCTTACCATTCCGTCGATCCCCGGGCACACCTTAATTACTCGGCCAATTCGCCACTCATTGCAAGGCAAATTTTCTTGTTTTACGACAACAAGATCATTTACTTTAACATTTTCTTCAGGAAATTGCCATTTGAAACGTTTATGTAACTCTTTCAAATATTCCTCTTTCCAACGCTGACAAAATTGTTGTTGAATACATTTTAGCTTTTCCCATCGATTTACAAGAGAAAGGGAATTTTCTTTACAATAAGGTTCGGGAAACGTCAATAAAGGGCTGCCGCGGAGAAAATGTCCTAAAGGATCTAACGGGTCATGAGACATGGGCGAGATTGGGCGCGAATTAATACACGCTTCAATGCGAGCGAGGACGGTCGAAAATTCTTCAAAAGTAAATTTACTGGTATCACCAAGTTTGCGAAGATGAGTTTTAAGGCTTTTTACCCCAGCCTCCCAAAGGCCACCCATATGAGGAGCCCCCGGTGGGATAAAATTCCACTCCAAGCCCTGAACACCATACTTTACACGAGTCTCACTCGATGAAGAGGCTAAAAATTTTTTTAAATTCACGTTGCAACATTACATTTGCTCCAGTAAAATTTGTACCATGATCAGAAAACATCTCATTAGGAAGCCCCCGTCGAGCAACAAATCTGGCAAAAGCCGCAAGGAATACTTGAGAGTATAGATCGGACGCTGCCTCAAGATGAATGGCTTTAGTGGCAAGGCATACAAAGAGGCATGCATAGCCCTTTGTTATGCGACAACTTAGACCTAGGTAACTTTTTATTAAAAACGGTCCGGCAAAATCAACACCCGTATAAGTAAATGGTGGTGAAAACGTACACCTTTCAGTAAGAAGAGCTGCCATAATCTGAGTTCTTAGTTGCTTTTTGTGGATGACACAGGTTTTGCACTTTCGAATGCGAGACTTTTTTAAATTACTAAGTTTTGGAACCCAAAACATTCGTCTTGTGACAGAAAGCATAAGTGCGTTGCCACCGTGTAGAGTTATGGATGAAATCAATAAGGAGTTTGGCTAACTGAGACGAATAAGGAATAATAATTGGATGTTTTTCACTATACGTGAGATTGGAATTGGTTAGTCTACCATTGACGCGAAGAATTTGATCGGAGTCCAAACAAGGATTGAGAGACAAAATACTGCTCTTAGGAGATAAGGGTTTACCATTTAGCAAAGAATCATATTCGCGAGGATAATGGGATTTCTGGCTCAACAAAATAAGGCGAGTTCTAACGAAATTCATTTCTTGCTGTGTAATATTTGTAGTTTTGTGGTGGAAAATAGAGACTTTTGTTGTGGAATCGGAATTGTAGCGGAAACGGAACAGATAAGATAAAACACGCAATGCGCGTGGAAGAGAAGAAAAACACTCCAGGAAGTCATTGAAATGTATTTGTTCTACAAAACAAGAAACAGTCTTATGTTCTAACTGATCGTGAATCGGTGGATCCGGAGGAGTACTTGGCCAAAATTGCTGAGGTTCTCGTAACCAATAAGGTCCGTTCCACCAGAGGCTGTTAAACTGCAATTCTTTCGGATTAAGTCCGCGGGTAGCAAGATCAGCGGGGTTCTCCCCTGATTTCACGTGCTTCCAGTTAGTGTTTCCAATGTCAGTGGCGTAGCGTGGGTGGGGCGGGGGGGGCGGCCCGCCCCGGGCGGCACTTACTGGGGGGCGGCAAATTTGGTGGCAATTTTAATTTTTTTTTATTTAATAATTAAATTTTACTGTGAAGTTTCGGCGCTCTTAGAAAATTATTCATGTCTATTATAGAATTCGCAATCCAGGCGGGAAGCTACTCGATCAGTAATGCTTTACATCAGATTTCAATAAGTGAATCTCCCGATCGTTATCCGTTCAATTGTAATACCGACGCAATGTGCTAACCCACCTTGCTTCCGCTCCCATTGTAAGTTCCGTAATAAGCATGATTAATTAATTTTGCCCTTCCCAAAATATATCCGGGGCGGTATTGAAATCAAAAATCATGTCACCAACCAAAAATTATTATCAAATTCATTTAAACAATAGAAAGAATAATATTTGAATCCAACGACAACAACTTGAGTGGTAGCAAACTCAAGTTCAACATTTATATCATGCAAACCCGGACCAGAATAAACTATAGCCAAACTTAATTGTTAAAATACTTTGATATTTAAAGTTCCATAGAAAAGAAATTTTACTATTACGTTTCACGCTTGGTTATGACGAGGCTTGGTTATGACGAGGCTTGGTTATGACGAGGCTTGGATATGGCAAGTTTTGGTTCTCATCGATTTATTTTACAAGAAACCCTTTCAATAGAAAGAAATATTTGTATTAATATATTTTCTTATGAAAGCTAATGGACTCTCTTATGTAAAGGGAGAATTTGTCAAGCCATAAACTGTCAAATTCCATCAAAAAAAATGAAGAAGTCCACAAATAGAACTAAATATTTTAACTTTAAATTGGGGACTCCCAATGGTAGCACATTGAAAACTTTTCTGAACAGAGCCCTTTCATTTAAATTATTCGCCAGACGGACAAGTCATTACAAATTTTGACCAAAGCGCTTTTAAGATTGTGGGATGAAATGAGAAAATAGTATACGTGAAAGGCGAAGAAAAAACACAAACAAAAACGAGTAGACTGTTCTTCCTTTTACTTTCGGAAACATTATGCCGTCTTACCAAAATAAAATAACGGGAAAAAAACTTCGTTTGAACTTTGCTTTTCTGTAAAGATACCTACCTACTCGAAATGTAGTAATCAGAAATTGTTCATGTGAAAAGTTTGAAATTTTTTAAAGTTCTTATGCTATTATATACACATCATATACATCCACAGTACACAAATCTAAGGTATTATACTGCGCAGGTTGTCAGTCGGAAATAAAAAATGGTTGTGAACATGAGGAAGAAAACACATGTAACAACAACAACGAATTCAAATTGAAAATGTCAGAAATAAAAATGGCTGGGAATGTGATGACTTAAATACACGTAAAAACAACAACAAATATTGACATATCACACAAATTTTGATAAATGCGCAGAAGAAACAAAAATCAAAACTCTTATGATATTACCTTTAATATGTGTACTGTGATATACATCCACGTAAGTCTAATTAAAATTCTGATTCTCAAAGTGTTTGATTTTTTAAATGGTTTTGAATAAAGAAAAAGTTAATTACCTATCATGATCATCTACTTTTCCTGATACCTATAAAAATGTTTGTTTATGGGTCATTTATCATTTCTTTGTTAGACGTCCTCGAAGTAAGAGTTTTCGAGTGCAATTTGCCGACACAGCATTTCAAACATTTTATTCTTATTTATTTTAAAATTTGTACACTAGTCAAAAATTTGACACCAAAACGAAATACCAATAGTTTTATAACAATAATGTAATGATTATGTAGGTATTTGTTATTTGCCTAGTTATGAGTTATGGTTATGACTTCCTAGCAAATTACACTAGAAGTATTTTTTTGTTTGTTTATTCTATTCTTATTTGTATTCTTTGAGAACTAGAGATGTGCGCCTCGCTTTTTACCACATTTTGCCATTTATGAAAAGCCACCATATAAAAAAAGAATAATTACCTACTTTGTGTTGAATCAAGATGACTTTTATTTTAATGTCTAAAAGTGATACTTATATTTTCCTAAATGAATTGTAAAGGCTTTCGTTCAAGTTATATACAAACTGTATCCAAAATTACATAATTTATACTTTTCCACCACTTTTCTGTGTTCGACTATTTCACCAACACTGTTAGGATATAAAAATTAAATTTTATTTTCAACCATCTATGTATGTATGTATTTTTACTTAAAAAAAAATGTGTAATAATAATGTTTTTTCTGACTGACATTCAAAAATAATGATATGTTCTCGTATACATATGTGACAATAATAAATTTAACTTTGCATGAAAAGTTTTTTAGCATTTTTATGTCTATGTATATATGTATATGTAATTTTTATTTTTGTTTGTCTCGAATTTATTTGTTTTGAATACATTTTAGGGGGCGGCAAAATTAGACACCGCCCCGGGCGGCAAAAACCCACGCTACGCCACTGTCCAATGTTATCAATTATTTCGCTTGTCCTATTGGCCACAAAGGTCTTCCAAGTGCTTGGGTGCTTGTTAAGCCATGCAAGCACTATGGAGGAATCAGTCCAAAAATATGTTTGGTAAGAAGACACCGGAAAGTTAGGAAGATGAGCTTTCACAAGTTTTGAGAGAAGAACTGCACCGCAGAATTCTAGACGCGGCAGTGACACCGGCTTTATAGGGGCTACTTTAGATTTGGCACAAATCAAGTTCGAACTTGGTTGTTCAATTCGTACATACAACGCTGCTGCATAGGCTTTCTCTGAAGAGTCACAGAAGCCATGAATTTGTAACTGCGACGATGGAGAATATTCCAACCAGCGTGGAATCTGAATTTCCCGGATATCGGAGAGTGTTTCAACAAAGAATTCCCATATTGTATAAGTGTCACTTTCGATAACAGTATCCCATTGTGTGGCTTCTACCCAAATTCGTTGCATGAGCATTTTTGCTCTTACTATGATGGGTGCCAACCATCCCGCAGGCTCGAACAATTGAGCGATTTGAGAAAAAACTTCTCTCTTGCTCGGAGCTGTCGAAAGTTTAAATGAAGGAGTTGTAAAATAGAAATAACCTTCCTTAGCATTCCAGCGAATGCCGAGTGTCTTTGTGGTGCTGTCTTTGTCCAATTTAAGAAAATTTTCGCTTAAAACGTGGGTTGGAGGTAAATGATCCAAAAGTGAAGTCGTATTGGACGTCCATTTTCGAAGAGGGAACCCACCAGAATCGAGTAGTGCGATCAGCTATCTCTGAGCTTGTTGAGCTGTTGGGAGGTCATGGGCACCAGAAAGAATGTCATCAACGTAACATTCGGTCGAGATAATTTGTGATGCGAGGGGGTACTCATTGCGTTTGTCCTTGGCTAGCTGCAAAAGGGTTCTGATAGCTAGGTATGGCGCACAATTCACTCCGAATGTCACTGTTAATAACTCATAGTCATTCACAGTAGACGAAGACGGAAATCTAAAAAGAATTCGTTGAAAAGCGGTATCATCTGGATGTATGGCAATTTGCCGATACATTTTTTCAATGTCTGCATTGAACACAAATTTGAAAAATCTCCAACGGATGATTAAAGAGGCAAGATCACGTTGAAGTACTGGACCTGTATATAGAAGGTCATTTAAGCTAACACCGCTAGTAGATGCAATAGATGCATTAAACACCATACTTACCTTGGTAGAAGCACTTTCAGGCTTTAAAACGGCATGGTGTGGGAGATAAAAGGAGGAAATAGTTCCGTCCTTTATTTTTTCAATGTTGTTCACCTTTCGCATGTGTCCAAGGTTAAGATATTCAGATATAACATTGGAATATTGAAGTAGCAAGTCGGGTTTACGTGTGAGATTGGTTTCAGTTCGTAGAAATTGTTTAAGAGCAATGCCCCTAGATGTACCAAGTGGTGTAGATGACAGAGTTGGCTTGAATGGCAAGCGTACAACGTATTGCCCATTTGGCCTTTGGAATGTTGTTTTAGCATAAGAGTCTTCACAATACTGATCTTCAGCTGATAAAATTGGTTGGCCATCGTGTACCTCCTCCAAATCCCAAAATCGTTTTATCTGATCATCTAGTGAATCAGTTCGTTGATCAGTTACGAAAGTACTAAAACAGAATCCACCCGAACACAGTGTTCTGAGCAACGAGAGTTTCACAAACTCTTTGAAGTACATTACGGACAATGGCCGGATATAAATCCGCACCAATGATTAAATCTATTTGGGCAGATGAATTGAAGGCGGGATCAGCAAGATTAAGATCTTTCAGTTCGGAAGGATCGATATTCGAAGACGACTTACTTGGCAATGCATTAGTTATTTGCTTCAAAACGATAGCTTGTGCTTCAATAGGAACATCAGGATTCTCGTCATTGTAAATCGAAAAGGCGCAAAGCTTCTTAGACGAAGCAGCATGAGTTGCATTAACACTTGAAATGGAGATATTAATTGGGAATGTCGGTAATTTAAAACGACGTTGAACCGATTCTAACAAAAATGATACCTCAGATCCGGGATCTATTAAGGCACGAACTAAATGTTTTGAGTCTTGTCCAATGATGTTTACTATTGCTGTTGCAAGCAAAACATTTTTGTGTGATGAAGCGAAATGGGTTCGACCGGTAATCGGTGGTACAAATGGTTGTGCAGTGGACTGTAATTGAGAAGGCGGATGAGTAGGCGATGAACTGTTTTGGATGACATTCGATACCGGTGAGCCTGTGTTGGTTTGGAAATGAAGCAACGAATGATGTCGTTTGTTACATGTAGAACACGAATAGTGACGTTGACAAGCATTGGAACTATGCTTCGCTGATAAACAGTTAACGCACATATGATTTTTTCTAATAATTTCATATCTGGATGAAGGAGTCATAGCCAAAAATTGAGAACATTTACTAATAATTTGATTCCCAGAACAAAGCTTGCAAGAGGAAGTTTAGGGTTTGGAGTGAAAGGTGTTCATTCGATGCCTTGGTTGCGAAACAATTTTTTGAGTCTTAACAAATTTTTCAGAGGTCGAAACAGCAGGCGATGTAACATCGGCTATGGTTTCGAGGACTTGAAAACGAGCATTGAGGAACTTATCCAATTGTTTCCACGAAGGTAAGGCTGTAGGATCAGCTAAAGATTGCTCCCATAAAGAAAGGGTATTCGGGGGCAACCGGTTTGAACAAGTATAGACAAGAATCGGATCCCAACCAAAAACGTTGATGCCATGGGCCTTAAGCGCTGCTAAGCATTTATGTGGCGTTGAAGATTTTTAATAGCTTTCGCTGATTCTGTAGAACATGAAGGTAAATTAAGTAATGTTTTGATTTGATTATTGACAATGATTCGCTTGTTCTCATAGGTGGATCGCAACGACTCCCAAGCCAACTCAAAACTGGAGTTAAGCAAAGGAAATTTTTCGACAATACTGAAAGCATCTCCAGTAGTTTTAGATCTCAGATGGAAAAGTTTTTCTACTTCCCCCAATCTAGGATGCTTTATATAGATTGCTTCGAACATATCTCGAAAAGTTGGCCATTTAAGGTAGTCATCGCTGAATATTTCAGTATCGCAAACTGGTAGTTTGACACCATATGATTTCAAATGAGTTGTATTGTCAGGAATGGGTACTGTAACTGTTCCAGAAGAAGTGGAATTGGAATCATTTACCTTTGACAGCTTGTCTTCCCATTCTAATATCAGTGCATAACAGTTAACATAATTTTCATTTGACGAGTTATATTTTTCCTCTACAGTCGCAGCGTCAAAATCATCAGTCCCTAATCCCTCACGAACGCATATCGTATACTGGGACTTCACTTCAGCCCATAACTCTTTTAATTCCATTTTCGGCGCCTTCAATGTGAGCAAAGAATGCTTTGCTTCAGGAAGTTGACTAAAAACTGAATTATACTTCACCAGCTGATCGGCTGAATGAATAAAGGAAACTCATATTTCTACAAAAATATAAGTAAGGATATAATTCACAGAAGACAACGCACTATATAAATGGAAAAAGGTTTCAAGAAAAAAATTATTCCTCGAGAATCCAACAAAATATGTTCAAAAGAAACTTATAAAAAGTTGTTAAAGTCAAAAAGGCTATAAGAAAATATCCGGCAAATTCCACAAAAATATTTTCAAAACTTACAAAAAAAAAAGTTATCAAAGAGCACGAAAAGTTCGGATTGCAACCCTATGCACCAGAAAAAAATGAGAAAATGCTATGAGAAAATATTTCAGAAAATTCCACAAAAATATTTTTCAAAACTTATTAAAAAAAGTTACTAAACAACAAGAAGGTAACCCTACTCACTATAAAAATGAGAAAAGGCTATAAGAAAATATTTGGGAAAACTCCGCAAAAATATTTTTCAAAACTTATAAAAAAAGTTATTAAACAACAAGAAGGTAACTCTATTCCCTATAAAAATTGAGAAAAGGCTATAAGAAAATATTTGGGAAAACTCCGCAAAATATTTTTCAAAACTTATAAAAAAAGTTACTTAAAAGGAAGAAGGTAGCCCTACTCACCATACAAATTGAGAAAAGGCTATAAGAAAATATTTGGGAAAACTCCGCAAAAATATTCTTCAAAACTTATAAAAAAAAAAGTTACTAAAAAACAAGAAGGTAACCCTACTCACTATAAAAAATGAGAAAAGGCTATAAGAAAATATTTGGGAAAACCCCGCAAAAATATTTTTCAAAACTTATAAAAAAAGTTATTAAACCACAAGAAGGTAACCCTACTCACTATAAAAATGAGAAAAGGCTATAAGAAAATATTTGGGAAAACTCCGCAAAAATGTTTTTCAAAACTTATAAGAAAAGTTACTAAACAACAAGAAGGTAACCCTACTCACTATAAAAATTGAGAAAAGGCTATAAGAAAATATTTGGGAAAACTCCTCAAAAATATTTTTCAAAACTTATAAAAAAAGTTACTAAACAACAAGAAGGTAACCCTACTCACTATACAAAATGAGAAAAGGCTATAAGAAAATATTTGGGAAAGCTTCGCAAAAATATTTTTCAAGACTTATAAAAAAAAGTTATAAAAAAGAAAACTAGAGAAGTTCAGACTGTAACCCTACACATTTTAAAAGGTGAGAAAGGGTTACAAGAAGTTATTTTAGAATATTTCACAAAAATACCTTCAATATTGGATTAGCTAATGAATTGAACTTACCTACACCTCAAAAAGAAAATCCTTAATAATTTCTAATAAAAAAGAGAAAAAGGGATTTAAAAAACAAGGCTTCATGCTTGCTATAATTTTATTGACAAATCTACTACTCCCGTTAACTAATTGAATTTGGATTAGATTAGCCAGTGAATTCAAGGTAGGTGCTTAATACTTAAGAGTTCCTTAATCTTTGCTTATGTATCTATATAAAAGAAGAGTAATCATAAGTTAATTTTTGCTTAGCAAAATAAAAGAAGAGAAATCATACAAAATACTAAGAAAACTTATAAAAAGTTGTTCAAATTTCAAATGAGCAAGGAAATATTTCAAACAAATCCCACAAAATTAGATTTAAATTTTTTTTACGAGTGCATAAAATGCACCCAAGGACCAGAGGAATGGTATTACCAGTTTGAATAAAAATAATTTAAAAAAAGTACCACCCACCAGAATAATTAGCGACCATACCGCAAAAGTAATTAAGTTTTCAACACGCTTGATTATATGATTTATTATATGATATAAATATTTTCCAATAAGAATTCTAATTTAGTTAATAGCAAACAGAAAATATGCACTGAACTTATGATTACCTGGTTCTACTCCTACGGCTGCTACTGGTGATCCTCGAACTGATGAACTGATGTTAGACTATGATGTTGATGATTTGACTCGATGATTTGGTGTAATTGATGGTTTGTCTGATAGGGTGATGATAATTCGTTTGATGGATGGCGTAGCGAAAACGCTCTCCTTCTTATATGATGACGATTAAAGCTGGGGTGTGAGATGATGACGTAGACATTGCGATGTGCGAAGATGGCGTGATTGCAAGGAAATGGTGGACGTGGTGACAATGGCATCGATGACGTATATGAAAGCAGCGTGGTGGCGTATATATATAAAAAATAACGTTGCTAGATACGGCGCGCACGTGACTAGTACATATATATATATGTATGTAGTTTCAACGACGAGTAGAGCATCAATTTGAATGGCGAGTATGTACGCCCTTGTACATTATGCTGATACTACTTGGTGCGATGGCAATAAAATGGTGGACGTGGCGACGAAAGCGATGATGACGTAAGTACGATATGCAGTAGGTACGTGGCGAGTACCTTCAGGTGCACCTCCAATGACGAACATCAACATTCAACAACCAATATGTATGTGCACCTTGTCGCAATACAATTTCTTACTTGGAGCGTGGTGCGATGACGTACATATATAAAAGCAGCGTGATGGCATATATGTATAATGGCACTTTGCTAGATACGACGCACGTGACTAGTACATACGAATATATGTACCTCCAACGACGATTAGAGCATCAAATTGACTGGACAAATACACATGTGCTTGGAGCGTGGTGTGGTGGCAATAAAATGGTGGATGTGGCGACGATGGCGATGATGACGAATGTACGTATGGATATGCAGTAGGCACGTGGCTAGTACATATATATGTACCTCCAACGACGAACATTAAATTGCACAAAAAATATGTGCGCCTTGTCGCAATAAAGTTGCTGGTGCTACTTGGTGCGTGGTGCTGGTTTTGGTATCCGTCTCGTATGGACCAATGAATGAGCCTGTAATATGGCCAAACCAATAGCTTATTAAGCGCCAGCAACGGCAGCGGCAACAACAGCACACAAAAGAAAAGAACCACCCTTAAAATTCCTCACTGGACGGCGCAACGTGGTCAACTCAAAATGAAGTTGAGTTTTTTTTTGTTCTTTTGGTTATTTTATTTAGTTCCTTTTATTTAAACTCATGTAGTACTTTAATTTTGTGTTATTTTATTACTTTAATCAAAATTAAAACTACTGAGTGAACTTTATATACTTAATTTAAAGGAAAAAATGCCAAAAGGGCCAAAGTGAAAAATGGACGACTTCTTCTGTCTGAGTTGATTGGACGAATGAATTCATTTTCATGAGGCCGGAAGGGCAGACATTTTTCATTTCTTTCTTGTTACATTACGTTATGTTATATAATTAAGAAGGGGTTTGTTCGTGGAGTGAGGCAAAATTGTAGCGAGCTACAATTGTGCCCACTCATAGATGGCGTAAACAACTATTATTAAGAGGTCCACATTCAAATCAGTTAGTTCTTCTAAAATATCTGAAATTGAACTAGGATCAGTGATGTGCGGTGGTTTATAAATAACCCGAACCAGGCATTTATCAGTAGCTACCATTACTTCAATAAAGAGGAATTGCAGACTATTATTGCCGTCAGAAAGCCTAACAATTCTACTATTAAAACCTTTCTTGATAAAAATGGCCACCCCACCTCCCTAAATTCTATACGATCAGATTTATACACCTTATAAAATCACCTGTATTTAAAACATTATTAGCAACTTGTTCCGTCAGCCATGCCCTTAAACCCATCCAGATGTTTTCGAAGACTGAGCATTTATGTGGCAGATGGATATCCCACTGTATCGCTTCCGAAAAATTTTCAAGATAGCTTTTGTTTTGTTAAAATTTGTGCTGCTGCAAGCCTGAGAAACCTCCCTATAGTCAATTAAGGACATGTTTGTAATTACCAGTTCTTAGCCATTTAGAAAACCGCCTAAGTAAAACCAAACAACTATAGAACAAATGAAATTAAGTCTACCATAAGATGCTAAAATAATTTTACAATTTCTAAAATGGAAAACAAAAGATTATTAAAGGAGAATGGGTATTTTTGGGCGTTAGCGGCCATCAATGAAATTAGTGTCAAATGAAAGGTATGTTACTCAGTAACAACTTTTACTATGGAAGTTATATTGCACTTCATTTAGAAAAGACGATATTTCAATGTTAATATAATACAATTGCATATGGAAATATCGCTTAGAAATTATATTATTAGTGTGTGTAATAACTTCAAAACATATCGTGAAACTGTAGTATTGTGTTTTAGGATATTCCAGAAGCTCCCTAGATCACGTTGTGGGTTTAAACAGATCCTTTTTTTTTTTAATACATACATATCTATATTATTTTAATCAGGATTTAGACCCCATGTTTGAGGACGATAGATAATATCGCAGGTTGACTAATTGGCGCTTTCCAAATGCATTTATGATAGCGTAAATACATCTTCTTTAATAATGACCATCTTATAACGACTTGGCGGGCTATGACTTTCGCAATAATATGAAAAGACAAAATGCAACGTTCGAAAGCACCATAAGTTATTGGCCTGTTTTTGACGAAAGCCAAATTCGATTACACGCAATGGAATCAAGTGGGATTTAGAGCTTGACTAGATGCACTTTTAACTATATAAAATACCTATCAAACATTTGTTTAATATAATGTAATTTATAATATTGGGTATTATGGCAAATGTACCTACTTATTAATGGTGTTATATGGGCATTTTTACAAAAATAGGATATACAAAATATTCCTAAGACTGTCTAGATTTCTTAGTTCACTTTCCTTTTCTATGTTTCCATTGGTTAAAGGCCAGAATACTTAGTAAAACTTGATTGAAGTGTTAAAACAAAAATGCATTTTTTTCACTTAACTTAACCACTGCAATGTAATACTTTTAGACAACTGCAATTAGAAAATGCGAATAACATATAATTCATCTACTTTTCATGTAATGAAGATAACAATACAAACAAAAATCGTTCATGCAATATTTTTAAATGACGGATTTTGGGCTGTTTTTCAACGACTGTTTCCGCAGAAACCATAAGCCGTACAAAAAAATGATTTGAGCATAGATTGTAGGTAATCTCATTGTCTTTATTTCTGCATAAGCGCTTTTTGCAAACAAAAAATAATTTTTGAGCAATAAGGTAAAAAGACAAAAAATGTCGAAATTTTAGACGTTTTTTGACGAATTCTCATATTGTCCATTGAAAAGTGTTTTATTTGTGACAAAGATTTGAGAAATAGTGCAGTAAAAGTGCAATTAAAACGCTTCTTCAAGCCAGCAAGAAGAAATAAGACAGTAAGCGTAAGGGAGCTTCTTTGGCAGGTAAGAAATCAGTGGAAGTGCATACAAGCTGCCAAAAAAGCTACATAAATTATAGAATGATATCTGCTCACCTGAAGAAAGCTGATAAACCATCAAACACTCCCCTAACCCCTACATCAGTGAAATAGTGATGGCTTTTTCATATGCAATTTGTTTGTCATACGCAATTTGTATGTCATACGCTTAATGATTAGGAATTCTAATCTTGGAAAATTTTTCCAGCTTAATGATTAAGAATTCTAATCTCGATGTAAGTTAGGTGCCAGTTATAGCTATCATTGAAACTCATCATTGAAAACTTTAATGATTGATTTTCATACGTTTAGAAAGCAAAATCATTCATTATTTTTGTGGTCGATTAAAGCTCAAGACTTAATTAATATTTCTAGTCAAAAAAATATTTCAAATAGGCTCAACTTTCCACAAAAATTGACTTTTGATTTTTCAATGATCATTGGTAAGGTAGTTCAATCATAGAAATAAGAAAAGTCTTTTTATGTGGAAAGTTGGGTTTATTTGAAATTTTTTTTTGGCTAATAATATTAATTAAGTCCTTAGCTTTATTTTTCCATCAAAATAATAATTGATTTTACTTCCTAAACGTCTCAAAATCAATCATTAAAATTTTCAATGATGAGTTTCAATGATAGCTATAACTGGCACCTTAAACTGAACTTAATAAACGTCTTCAGGTGAGCAGATATAATTCTATCATTTATGTAGCTTTTTTGGCAGCTTGTATGCACTTCCACTGATTTCTTACCTGCCAAAAAAGCTCCCTTCCCGTGTTTTCTCTTCTTGCTGCCTTGAAGGAGCGTTTTAATTGCTTTTTCCCTCACCACTTTTACCACCATTACTCAAATCTTTGTAACAAATAAAACACTCTTCAATGGACATTTTGACTGTTTGCAATACTGAAACTTAAACACTTAACCACTGCAATATAATACTTTTAGCCAACTGCAATTAGAAAATGCGAATAACATATAATTCATCTACTTTTCATGTTATGAAGAAAACAATACAAACAAAAATCGTTCATGCAATTTTTTAAATGACGGATTTTGGGCTGCTTTTCAACGACTGTTTCCGCAGAAACCATAAGTCGTACAAAAAAATGATTTGAGCATAGATTGTAGGTAATCTCATTGTCTTTATTTCTGCATAAGCGCTTCTTACAAACAAAAAATAATTTTTGAGCAATAAGAAAAAAAGACAAAAAATGTCGAAATTTTAGACGTTTTTTGACGAATTCTCATATTTGCCGTGAAAAATTTTGTTGGACAACTTCAGATTCGTGTTCAGCGACCCCAAAAACATAAAGGGAGCCACTAAAAATAATTACATCAGAACTTTCCACTTCAAACTACCATTTGACCTGATTATATCTATAATATCTGGTGCATTTTCATGTTCTTCTCTTTGCTTGTCTTCTTTGTGATGGTTAATTGAGTGTTGTTTACGTTTGTTAACGAATTAATTCAATTTCTCTAAGGTGTAAACTGTAATAGCCTTATCACTGCTGTTTAGTTTGATGCATACGAGGCCGTTTGCGGTAAAAGCAGACAAAATAGCATGTTGACGTTCGAGGCTAATATTGCTTGGCGTAGTATAACACGATTATTTTTCGTTAGACTTTCGTGAAAGTAGATTGGAGAACCTGAGGTTCCGTCGAGATCTCTTAATAAAAGTTGTCGTGGGTTATTTTTGCGGAAATTTGCGAATGCCTTAAGTGTTTGGTTTTTATCGTGTGCGGAGAAAAATTTAACTATGATAACAGAATCTACCCTCGGGTTTGCGTGCAGAAGCCGATTAAGGCCCATCCAAACATGAAAACTAAAAGTAGCCCATATAAGGACCACCCCAATGTAGATACGTTTTTTCTTCTAAGTACGGCAGTATTAGAATAGAAATCTAGTTTTTTAAATTTTGACTGAGTTGAAAGCATTAAAACAATTTCGGGTCCAAAAAATATGAAAAATATGCTAAATCATGATTTTTAGAAGCCCTGTACTGAAAACTCAAATGTGCAATAAACTTGTTGTTGATGTCACTTACGAAGTGAAGCTTTTCTTAATGTTCGACCAGTGTTGCCCACCCCCACTGGTTGAAAATGTAGCGTGGGGGTAGCGGATTAAGATTACTTGAAAACGTAAAAAATACACTTACTGAATTATTTAAACCTTTCGAGTTTTAAGAAATTTTAATAAAAAAAAAATTATAAAATAATTCGAAACAGTTAATTTAATAACCTATAGGCACAAATAATCATATGATATGATATGATTATTTGTGCTATAGGTATATGCATATGTAGCCGTAAATTCACTTCAAAATTAGGATAGATATTGCAGATTTGTATCAATTCCTTAACACCCCGACTCCACAGGAGATAATTTCTCTCTAACTAAATATCAGATATTTATATCTTGCATTGTCTTCTATCTATGCTGGGCAAATCATGTTATGATATTTCATTCCATAGCAGGACAGCACGAGAGTTTGATGGCTGGTTTTTGGCGCACAAAAAAAAAAGAAACTAGCTATTCGACTGTGTTCGTTTTGGTTGCAAACCGAATACCGATATTTTTCTTTTAGTAAAAAGGAGAATATTGAAAATATAAATCGTTTTCGTTATTATTACTTTTAATGTGGTAATAATTAGAGCATTTACTAATAAAACGATTAAAAAATAAATTACAATCCAGGTAGTTATACACCAGAGTTGTATCTCTTGCAAAAAGTTGCTTTTGTCAGCACTGTAATTACCTACTAAATATAGTTTTATTTGAATTTTCAAAAATTTGTCCAACAAATCACGAAAGCGAAACTGAATTAATTTTTAGCTTCCAAAAGTACAAAAAAAAAATCCATTTGCCGAGGAAGAAACTAACAAATGGATATGGATACATATACAAAATAATGAGAAAAATCGAGACAACAAGCAAAAAAATCTTCATCTGTCAAAATTCATATCAGCGATCTCTGTCAAGATATAATCGCAGATAGATATCTCTGATATCCCAACAAGAGATGAAACGGAGTGACTCCATTGGATATCTACTGTCAAGATGGGCATCCTGATAGAAATTATCTCCTGTGGAGTCGGGGTGTAAAATTAGAGGCGCAAAGTTATAAACATCCTATTTTGAGGGCATACAAATGACACTAATTAACAATTTTTGAACTTTGATGCAGATCTCTAGCTTTTCCTTAACTATTATCATTAAACACGTGCGTTAAGACCATTTTTTTAACAATTTTAAGTTTAACTCGCCTAAATCAATGGCAGTTCCTGAGAAAAATGTGACAGATGTCAAACGAGCTAGTGTTATACGAATCAACTTAAATGAAAATGTTTAGTTATAAAGCGGTTTTGACATCGTTTATAATCTAAAAAACGCCATTCTTACTCAGTGTTTTAGCGAAGCGAAGGGAATTGACTGTTTTTGCGGTTTTCAAATCAAATCATAATTTAATTTTTCACCCAATTGTCAATAATACTAAAGTAAATATTTTATTCGAAACAATATCAATATTTTTGTTCAGATTTCATATTTTCTGAAATTCTAAAATTGTAGTGTCTTGTGAATATTTAAGGTTTGTTCGTAGATATAGTCCAGTAACTACATATATACATTAGACCTTGCGTCAGGTCTGGTAGTTCTGATTTTTTTCTGAGTTGTGTTTGATGTTGGCCTAGTAATAAATCCGATTTTTCGACCTCGAGCGCCGAATGCAACATTGGTAAAAATCCAAAAAACCGCGAATTTTCGCGGTTTTTTCACTTATTGGCATTTTAACCATTACGCCTTAATTTCCGAATAAAACATTGCTCTACGATTTCAATTTTCAACCTAGCTAAATTTGCTTCAATTTGAGTTTAAAGCCGGTTCTGTAGACATATAGCCTATTGAATAGACCGGAAAATGAGGGGTATAAAGGAACAATTACGTGCAAGGGTTTTTCTTATTGAATAGGTGTGTTTGGCCCATAAGCATGCTTAAAACCGAAAATGCTACTAAATTAACCCATGCGTTTCTGAGAGAATGGTCACACTGGCCATTTTTCAATATTTTTGGTGTAACTTGAAAACTAAGCCGAATTTGACAATTTTACCTATAATACTTTTTGTTCAAAATTAAATTTTCTATTGAAATGGATAGTTCAAAAAATTTTACGACAAAATTTAAGCGGGAAAAGTTAACAAAACCAACTTAAAAAAAATCAAAAAATCAAGGATATCTAAATTTTTTAATAAATTTTGCATAACTTTTTTTGAAGCAAAGATAGGGTCAAGACATGCAGGGACAAAATAAAGTAGCGATTAAAGGCCTTAATATGGCATGTTCAAAAATTAATATTTGTTCAAAATTGACAGAGATATTCCCATTCAAACCTTATCATTTCTTATAATTTTTCGTAGTATTGGCCCAAAAGTCCCTTTTTCGGTACAATATGGCAAATTTCACTTTCGTAAAAATGTTCGAAATAAAATTTTTGTTATAATATGACATTGGAACTATACAAAATTTATAAAAAGGATGTATGTTCGAAATTTCGTTTTTCGGCTGTTTTTAAATGCTCTCAGACCTACAGACCGAACGGGTGGTCCGATTTACATAAAGATTTGGTACTAGGTGCTAGGAACGTTAAATTTATCATAAAGTACCAAAAAATAGGCTTTCGGGCAAAAACTGCGAGAAATGATAAGAAATAGTAAAGTTTGAATGACTATATCTCTGTCGATTTTCTAATAATATGGCTTTTTAACATGTCATATTAAAGCCGTAAGACTCTAGTTTACTTTGTTCATGCATGTCTTGAGCGTATCTTTGCTCCGAAAAAAATTATGCGCAATTTATAAAAAAATTTAAAAATCTTTGATTTTTCGATTTTTTTTATGTTGGTTTTTGTTTACTTTTCCTCCTTAAATTTTTTTAAGAAATTTTCCAAACTATCCATTTCGATAGAAAATTTAATTTTGAACAAAAAGTACTAAATGTAAAATTGTCAAATTCGGTTTAGTTTTCGAGTTATACCAAAAATACTGAAAAGTGGCCAGTGTGACCATTCTCTCAGAAACGCATGGGTGAATTTAGTAGCATTTTCGGGTTTAAGCATGCTTATGGGCCAAACAAACTTTTTCAATAATAAAAACCCTTGCACGTAATTGTTCCTTTTTAAAAGGTCTATTCAATAGACTAATAACAGTTTTCAAGGGAAGGCTTTTCAAAATATAGCAATACAAAATTTAAAACAACAAGTAGTACATAAAACAGTATAATAACAAAAACATGGTCTTTGACATATGCTGCATCAAAGCAATAGAGCGTTACTGTGAATAGTGAAACTGTTATGTCTACAGAACCGGCTTTGGACTCAAATTGAAGCAAATTTAGTAAGGTTGAAATCGTAGAGCAATGTTTTATTCGGAAATTAAGGCGTAATGGTTAAAATGGCCAATAAGTGAAAGAACCGCGAAAAATTGGTGGGTTTTGGGTTTTTACCAATGTTGCGTTCGGCGCTCGAGGTCGGAAAATCGGATTCATCACTAGGCCAACATCATAAACAACTCAGCAAAAAATCAGAACTACCGGACCTGACACAAGGTCTCAGTCCTATGAAACTACAAGGTTACCGGACTAGTAGTGACTTTTTCGGAAAATAAAATGTAGTAAAACACTACAACTGTAGTAGGGTTTTTTATGGTCGGATTACACTTAAAAAAAAAAAAAACAATATCAAAATCAATATGTACCTACCTCACGGGATCAATCGAATGCAAATGGTTTTATCATCTAAGAAAATTGTTTTCCATTTTTAGGCCTATAGTTTATCTTTTAAGGGTAAATTAAAACAATCTTTTGAAACTATAAACTAAAGCTAAGTATACAGTTCTGTTGAATAAAAAGAAAGCTTGGTGGTGAGAAAAAAATGTTCATCAAAGAAAAAATGTGCGTTATGCAACCTAAATTTTTGTATTCGTCGTCAGTTTACAGTTTGTAAAAAAATTTTCAATGAGACTGTTCTATGCAAAAAATCGTAAAATCAATTTAAATGTCAAATAACATTTGCACAAAAATCATACTTTTAGTTTTTTTTTTGAAACGTTGCACGCTGGAACGATCACTACCTACACATTCCCGGCCATGGGCTGATTTTTTGCTCTTAGATATGTTAACATTGCTTTTCTTTGTGATGTTTTGAAAATTGTCTTCCTTTTCATAATAATTAGGTACCTACCAGAAAATATAATAAAATGAGTCTAGTAATGTTCATGAACATTGAATACTCACTCGAAAAAAGCGAGTTCAAACAAACAAAGTCAACACAACCAAAATGTTTGCGAGTTTTCATGTTCATGAGTATGATGACTCGTAAGTTAGCACACTCATCAAACGAGTACAAATGAGTACGTTGCAACCAAGTTCAAATGGTTTCGAATATAAACGAGTCAGGCGCTCGTGACCATATTGTTCACGATCAGTATGATCAAATATACTCGAATCGTGGCGGAAGATGTGTATTCGAGGTCTGTTGATGACGATGGGTAGGTTTAGCAATTTTGTGTGGATTGGTGGATGGTGGTTGGTTTTTGTGATGTAATTTCAATTTCTTTTTTTCAGTATTTCGACTAAAGAGTAGTGAGAAATAAATGTTTCTCGGATTATGTGTTTTCGAAATAATAAAAATAGATGAAATGAAGTTTGTTTGACTTGTTTTATTTAACTGAATTAAAAAATTATAATGAAATCCAAGCTTTATAAATAAAAAAAAAAGATTCAACATATTTTTATTTTCAAACCACAATTGAAGCAAATTATTGTGCCGTTTGAGTTGTATTGAATATATCTTGCAATTTCAATATCAAATGAAGTTTCGTTCTCTGTCGAATTCTCAACCATAAAGTCGGAGAAAAGGTTTTGCCACTTAATGAAGTATATGGTTGATCTTCAACATTGCCAACAGATATATTTCCATTTTCTCGATTTCCGAAAGTATTTGCGTTTTATTGCATGGAGGATATAAAAATGTTGCAGCTTTGAAAATCATTTTGTTTATATATCATTTTGAAGGCGTTTGAAAATCTCCCTCATACAAACAAAAGTACCTAGATATCTTTCATAAAAGAATGACTTAAAACCACAATATACCAAACTTTCATGTGGCATTCGTGTGTAGGTATATCTATTATATACCTTACTTACAAAAAGGCATTTGTCGCGATATTGACGATTATGTATCATATATTTGCATCTCCTATATATCGACCCATTCATAAATCTTTTCAACATCCAACAACATCAACAAAGCAGACCAGTTTTTTTTCCTTATATTTCAACTCATCCCTAAAAAAACACTAGACAATAAACTTAGACCTAAAAAACGAAAAGAGTAATCCTTTTTTTTTAAATAAATCCAAAAATACAGCACTATACATACCGCTTTTTTATTAGGGTCGCATTCGCATATAATATTTACATAAATACCTAATCTTTATAAATACATGACATTGACGATCATGTGTTGCATCTTCTTACCAACCCAATAAATTTGTTCAATAGATACTTACTTACTTACTTATCCGGCTCACGATCCATGAAGGGTCTCTGCCTGATATATTGCGGTCTTCCATCGGTTGCGGTCCCTCGCACGCTCCCTCCAGTCGTCGAGACCCAGCGCTCTTGCGTCTGTGACCGCCTGGTCCTTATAGCGGAGGTTCGGTCTTCCTAGTCGTCTCGAACCTGGGGGCTGGGATTCGAAGATTTTCTTGGCTGGAGCGTTGTTGTCCATTCGCTCGATGTGGCCGAGCCAGTGTAGTCGACGTGTTTTGGCTCTTTGGACTACATCCACATCTTGGTACAGCTCGTACAGTTCACGATTGAATCTTCTCCTCCAATCGCCCTCTTCGCATATAGGACCAAATATCCAAACACAAACCGAAGTAGCAGCGGTTCGCTAGGGTAATTCTTCGTCGGATTTCCACTAAGGTGTCGTTCGTGGAATTGATGTTTGTTCCGAGGTAGGTGAACTCCTTGACTACCTCGAAATTACTGCTACTAACAGTGACGTTTTGTCCTAGGCGATGGACAGATGAGGCTTTGTTTGTTGATAGCATATACTTTGTTTTGTCCTCATTCACTTCAAGACCAACGTGTTTCGCCTGTTCATCAATAGCTGTGAATGCTTCAAGTACAGCTCTCTTGGAGCGGCCGATGATGTCGATGTCGTCCGCATAGCCAAGCAATTGCGAAGTCCTGTTGAAGATAGTGCCTTCCATGTTAACACCACTCTTGCGCACTATCTGCTCCAGGACTAAGTTGAAGAAATCACATGATAGCGCATCTCCTTGTCTGAACCCTGTACAAGTTTGGAATAACTCGGATGAGCTGTTACCCATTTGCACGTTGCACCGCGTATTTTGTAACGTCATGCGGCATAGCTGGATCAGTTTTTTCGGGATCCCGAGTTCCGACATCGCCAATAGAAGCTCTTGGCGACTTATGCTATCATATGCGGCTTTAAAGTCGATGAATAGGTGGTGGGTCTCGACTTGAAATTCGTTGGTCTTTTCCAGGATTTGCCTCAATATGAAGATTTGGTCTATCGCCGATCATAGTGTTGCAGAAAGGTTTTAGACGCTCACATAGTACGTTGGATAGGATCTTGTAGGCAACATTAAGCAGGGATATGCCTCTGTAGTTCTTGCAGGACATAGGATCGCCTTTTTTGTAGATTGGGCATATGGAGCTATTTGACCAGTCGTCGGGCATACTTTCCTCCTCCCAAACTTGGTTGATGAGCTGGTGCATGCACCCTACCAGGACATCTCCTCCATACTTAAAGAGTTCCGCAGGTAGGCCATCCGAGCCGGCGGATTTGTTGTTCTTAAGCTTGTGGATGGTTTTCTTAACCTCTTCAGTACTGGGCGCTGGGACTGGATCTTCATTGACTGGTCTTATGCTTCTTTGTTCCTCTATTGCCTCCTCTACATAATGCCCATTAAGCAGCTGCTGGAAATGCTGCTTAAACACGTCTACAATTCCCTGTGCTTCGGTGACTAGGTTCCCTTCGCCGTTTCGAAGAGCTTGCGCGCCAGTCCTATAACCAGATGCCAGTTGCTTGGCTGTTTTGTAGAACCGGCGGGTGTTGGTGGCTGTGATAGACTCTTCGAGATACTTGAGCTGAGAGGCTGCGGATGCTCTTTTCTTTCTACGCAGGGTTTTTTTCTCTTTCCTTCTCTTTTCACGGTACTCCTCTCTTGCTGCTCTTGTTTTCCGTTGCAGCATTTGCATTCGTGCATTTTCCGTCTCCTGCTTCAATACCGCGCATTCATCGTCATACCACTGGTTCTTTTAGCTGGGTGGTTGATAGCCTATGGTGGTCTCGGCTGTCTCCTTAATGATGTCGCGATATTGGTTCCACTGGTTGTTGACGCTTGTGGCTGGGTCTACGGCAGAGAGTTTCCCGGTTGGACAGTCGGGCTCTGAACTTTGTCACAACAAGAAAGTGGTCAGAGTCCACGTTTGCGCCTCGGAAAGTTCGCACGTCCAAGATGTTCGATGCATACCTTGCGCCAATTAGCACGTGGTCGATTTGGTTGGCGGTTCGACCATCTGGAGATCGCCAGGTTGCTGTGTGTATCCTTCGCCTGGGGAACCTAGTGCTACTTATCACCGTATTACGAGCTGCAGCAAAGTCGATTAGTCGGAAGCCGTTATCTGTTGTCGTTTCGTGGAGGCTGTGCTTTCCAACTAATCCGCCAAAGATGTTTTCCTTTCCCCTGTTCAATAGATACAAAACAAAAAAACAAAAGGAACAAGTTTACTTTTTGCAAAATTGCAAATTGAAACCACCGACTATAGAGACAATGAATAGAGAAAAATAAATACATAGAATCTACCTACCTGTCCACAAACTATCATGCAATACCGATGACCGATCCACGATCCCATTGCCTTTGGTTATTCATGATGTTCACGATATTTTCGAATACCCATTTTCTTTCGAGTATAGGTACTCGCTTTGTTTTGAGTACCCGAAAATTGTTGCAACTGTTTATGAGTAATTTTGATTGTGGATAAAGAAGGCATCAGATACTCATGAGTGCGATCAATTTGTTTGACTTGACTTATGAGTATTTTTACTCGTGGATAGAATGACTTACGAGCAGTGACGTGCGGCACTCGAACGAACTGGGTAGACGTTATAAATTTAATTCATTATTTTACTTTTTATCCAGTCAAAAATAAAAACTGTTGACGAGGTCCAAAATACAGCGTATTTCTCTTTGAAATCAAACCTTGAGACTTCACACAGGAGTTCACAAACGTGTATTAAGAACATGGCTACCAATAACGCACTCTTTTAAGCAAAAATAAATAGGTACAAGAATACAAATTACATAAAAATGTACACAGATATGGATATTTATCAAATGCTTGTATTTTTTTGAAACAAAAGTTGAAGGGCCACCATAAGTAGTCCATATGAAATTTTAAAAACATCTTGTTGAAAACCTATTAAGTCTTAAAAACTGTCCTTGGATTTAATGTGTCATCCTCATTCGTAATATTTTTTGTTGAGATAATGGTGATCAAAGACAAAAGTATGTATATGTTTGATTAAAAGCTATAGGTATATAGTTTTGTTTCTTTGAGATTGGTGCATTTCAAAGAAACAAAACTTGTAGACCTTAGGTAAAGCTGCATAAAAAATGCATTGATTTATAAAAACAAATCTAAGAAACCCATAAAACAAGGAAAATAATAGAACATTTGATTCTCGTACCATTTCTTACAATTTCACAATAAGGCAGTAACGGTACCTTAAAATAAATATGTAGGTATTTTTAAAACAATTTTAAAACAAGAAGAAACATACAGTTTCAAAATGCTCCTTGTTTCGACTCAATACGACAACTAATCACAGAGATACAGCTCTTCAAAACACACACGGATAAAATTATAATTCCCTTAATTTTGTTTTTCGTCAGTAGTGTACTTCTGAGAAGAGTCCAGCCTTCCTACCTATAGCATTTTTTAGGGTTGACCTACTGGCCATGGACACTGGATGGTGAACGAACGATCAACAAAAAAATAATAATTCCAAAGATAAATGAAAAAAACAAAAAATAATCCTCCTCTTTAATCAACTCCAAAAATAAAAATGAAGAAGTTGTTCTCCTCACTTAACAGTCAACGGAAAAGTTTCGAATTTAACTTCAAAGTTCAAAGCAAAATAAGCAATTAGACAGATTCGAATCTGTCTACTTGCTCCACATAGAAATTATACCTGAGCAACATAACCCGCTGATTTTATTTTCATATAATTTAGGTAGAACGAAAGACTCTGTTTTCGTTTTCAGTCGGGGTTTCCCGAAGCACGTATCAGATGCAGAGTGCAGAGGCATAGCGAAGCTAAAGTGTGTGTATTGTGTTTGAGTATTGAGATTTTATGCTTTATGGTTGTTGGTAGAGGTCAAATTATTTAATGATATAAAAGTAGGTGTGGAAAATGTGAGTGTGTGAATAGTAAGAGATGAATGTTATGATTTATGTTTGGCAAATTATAGCTGTTGACAATTATTTGAGGTTATGGATTTAGGGACATAATGAAATGAATGTAAGTAGGTTTCTTTTTTTCTCTTTACGGTAGGGTAGACACTGTCTAAAACGTCTTATTGACGCACCGTCACTGCTTACGAGTATAGAGGCGGAACGATCGAGTATGAACGATCATAAACAGAAATTGGATTTTGTTCGAACTGATTCGAACACGCTCATTTTAATCTCTGGTACCTACATACTTAATTTCTTACAGAGGAAATTGAAATTTTTGTATAATCTTCAAAAATGATGGTACCTACTTGGCATACAACTTTTAAGTAGAAGCTTAATTATCTAAAAATCAGTGAATTATTGAAGGCATATAAGCGATGTCATATGTGTAATGGTTTTTTTCGTTTTCAATTTTCTTAAAATGGCTCAACAGATTTTAATCAAAAGCAAAAGTTCTTTTAAAACTTAAATAATATTGCATATCAAAATTTTGAAAATTAAATTTTGAAATAATTATAATATGTAGGTACTTTAAAACGGGTCAATGATTTTTTTTTTAAGCAAAGTTTTAATTTATTTGCAGCTTCAGGGATAGGATTTTGCTAGCTTTGCCTCTTTTTTGTGCGTTATCGTATGAAAGTATCGACTCTATACAAACACGTTTCATGTCCTCCTGATTCCAAAAATATATAGTTTATTTTGCCTTTTTTTACCCGTTAGTGCCTTTTTTTGCCTTTTTTAGTGTTTTGCCTATTTTTCCTTTTTCGCCTTTATTTTCTTCAAAGTTTACTGTTTTTCAATATAAGAGTACAAAAAACAGTTAGCTTTAAGTATCTGTGCACGTACTTTTTTTATTCACCAATTTTATTTTATAGTTTTTACTCGGCCAATTTTACTTGTTTCTTCAATTTTTGTGCCAAATTTCAAAAATATTGTTTGTTTTGGACAGAAGAGAGTGCTTTCCAGAGAGTACTAAAACATTTCACCTTCCTGATTCTTTGTTCAGATATCAGTGGCACAAAAAAGTTAAAAATTCATCTTTGCCACACTGTCAATTTTTGTACAAAAATCTCTGGAAAAAGACTACTATTTTCATCAAGGAATATCAATTCCAGTTGGGCAAGTGTTCTCGAATTATTTAAGAATGTCAACAAAAATTAGGTAAAAATTAAGGGCAAATTCCAAATTAGGTTTTGAAAAATTCACTGCTGTTTGGAATACAAATACAGGACTTAAAACAGTTGAGCAAAATATGCTGTAATGAATGGCGACGTCACTCCCAAACATGTCAAAAATGTTGAAGTGAATGGATGTATGGAGTTTAAAATCGGTTCCACTCGTTTCTTTTCCAGGAAAGAGGCCCATTAGGTAGCTATAGGCATGGCAACGCTTTTAAGAGACTATTTATCGTAGAAAGCAGTAAAGTAAGAATTTTTAAAAGCTGTTGGTAGTTTAATGCTTCTATATGAAAGCTTAGTTATGTTAGTATTGTCTTTATTTAATAAATGCCTTTTTTTGCCTTTTTCAGGATTTTATTTTGCCTTTTTTAAGTTTTTTAGGTCAAACAAATCCTATCCCTGCTTATAACTAATCCGATCATTGAATGTTTTCTTTTATTATGTGTTTGAACATAATCTTATGAGTTTTGCATGACCAACAAAAAATACACAATTTGATTGTTTTATTCGGTACCGATAACTGCTTTTCACAACAAGCTAAAATTAATTTTCCATATTTTTATATTAACGCTTAGGTCAGAGCCAATCATCACTCGTATTCAAGAACAACAGCCCTCATCGAGTCTCAGTAGGATCCCAAGCTTTTGTCAATGTACCTCTACAACAATTGCCAACCAAAACAAGCACCAACAACTTCAATCAATCAGGAATTCCTTCGGTGGATCTCAACAACTCTTCGGAGTTCGAGCGGGAAGGGGAGGAGGTAGTTTTATCGAGGACCGAAAGGACTTCGGACTTGACAACGCCTACTGCAAGTCAGGTGAATATTGTGCCACAACTGGGGCGGTCACAGCATTCCACACCAGTCCATTATAGCAGTACGAGTTATTTGACGTCTAAGCAAAGTTCAATTAATAATAATACATCAATAGAGACGGAAACCGATAACATTATTTACACCGATATTAATGATATATATCACTATAAATATCTTAATAATGAATATAAAAGTGCAGTTGAACATAAAATATCAAATGAAAATAATTTGAATCTGATCAGCGGTTGTGACATATACGCAACAGTTAATCGAAAGACTAAATCTAAATCGAAAATAAACCATGTTAGTGATGAATTTTTCGATCAATCTATCAAAAAATGTGTATCGACGAAAAATAATAATTTAAATGACAATTTAACTCAAACTTACCCAAATTACCTATCGAATAACCGCGATACCGATAAAAAATTTCAAAAGCAATACATGAACCATTCAAATGAATTGGTTGACTCATCTTCAGATTCGTACGCATTTAAAGAAAGTCTTAAAACTGTTGAATATAAAAATATAACACAATCTCAGCGATATATTAGTTCAAATGAGACGCAATTTACTTATTGTAATACTCTTCCATTATCAAAAAAATCTGAACTTTCTTGTGTGAATTCTGTTGATTCATATGACAGTCATTACAAAGCATATGAATCGTATGATAATCTTCAAGCTAGGAAAAAAACAAACTTTTTAATGTATGAGAATGAAACAAAACTTTCAAAAGCGACTAATGAAAGAGTTTTGATATCGCCAATGGATTCAAAACTTTCATCCCAAAAAATTGATCATGAACTTTCCAATATCCACCTTTATTCCGCTGCTCAATTAAAACAACGGGAAGACGAAAATACTTGCTTTTTTATGGAGAAAGATTCGTGGTTGAAAAGCAGTTCTTGTAGAGATCTTCTCAAAGAAAGTGAGAAATCTAAACCGCTCATAACCCTTGTTAAGGGATTTCTATCGTATAATAGAATAGATTCACCAGTTACTAGATATGATGATTCGCGTCATTCTATGCATTTGAATAATAATCAGTCCAATAATTCTAATGGACATTTCTCGGCAATAATTGATTCCAAAGTTTATTCTTCGAGTTATCCCGGTAGTACACGGAACAATTTTGTGCATCATAAGCGAATGTATGGATATTACTTAGATTATTCGGGATCACAGGATGACATTTCTCATGACAGTTACGAGCTTTTGGAAAAATATGATCATGAATTGTTTGATAAATACATCCGATCTGATGATAATATGCAATCCTGTTCAATAGATTCAGGCAATTTTATTCCGAGTGATGATGAAATTGCTACTGGAAATCAAAAATATCGTTCAGCCATGGATGTAAAGTGTAAATCTGTAGCTGACATAATGAATGAGATTTGGGATTCCGAAGACCCAAGATATTTGCCACGTGAAAAGTTAAGTGTAAAATCTGATGGAAGTTTTTACAAAAAAGTAAGAGAAGCTCAGGATTCCCAAAGTTCAAGTCAAGAAAGCCGAAGTGATATTAATGAAACAAAGGCTTGCCGTAGCTCATGTTGTAGCAAGAAATCACGTGATAGCTTGTACCATACAGATAGTAAAAAATCACGGGAAACAACGAAAAGCAAAGCATCGGTAGCTTCTAGCGGTGCCTCGAAAGATTCTCTGACAGAAGACTTTTTGTCACGAAACTACGAAATGCCCATGACAACTGGTAAAAAAGTTAAAAAAGACTCAATATATAATCAATATCAGCAACATTCAAGTGTGGAATCAAAAAGTGATTATTATGATGCCCAAGAATTCCTTGAAAGCGATTCTTTCAGGAGCCAAGCAAAAGTTAAAAGTATAGGATGCTTACTGTCAGATACACAAGGTTCAAGGCTCGATGGGTTTTTATGTGAAAATTGTGATACAAGCTCTACGTTTCCTTCCAACAAAAGCAACAAAAAGTCTAAAGTTCACTCCATAAGTCTTCAGAATGTAGAAATAGAAAAGAGTGCAAAATCTTCTGGAATAAAATCTCCTGAAAATATTTATTCCTATAAATATCAAGAAGAGAAGATTGCTTTGACTTCCACGTCCTGTATGTCAATCAACGAAGATCAATATAATATGAAAATTCGCGATAAAGAATGTCAAACAGCAGTTGCATTTCGTCGAAAATCTGATAGCGAAAATATATTTAGTTTCGACCGCGATAAAATTGAATCTTTGACAAGCTGTGTCAAGCAATATGAAAAAAAAAAAGATATAGACAACAAAAATAAAAACAGTCCAGACTGTCCATTGACACCAGAACTTCTTTCTGAATTCGATAAGCAGGTACAAACTCCCAAAACAAAAAAAGTAACACGTAAAGAAGAACTTATGGCAAAGACTCACTTTGAAGAGTACAATCCCAAAGTGATAAGCAATCCAGCAGCTCAGTTGACAAATGTTTTAGTACCATTGACTTATAACCACGTAACAGTTGAACGAACCAAAAGCGATCCAAATTCCTTGGCAAACCGATCAGGCCTATGCAAAAATCAAAGGCGTCATGTATTGATGCATCAAAAGTCAATTGATCTTACACCTGCTGACTCAAGTGATGAAGATTATTTTTATAAGCAAATACCTAGTGCACCACCACAATGCAGGGCTTTTGGAAACTTTGAAATACCAAAGAGCTTTATGCTTGCAACTCCAGTAGATTTAACGAAGACTGGATTTGAAACTCCGAAAAGTTTCTTTCATGAATTTGAATATCGTGCTTCAAACGTTTTGAAGGAAGAAATTCCATACGTTCTTCATAAGCGTCATGTTAAAGATGGTACTATCTCTTCACCGATTGAAAAGAATTACAAAAAACCAAAAAGTCCTAAATCACCAAAGACTCCCAAATCACCAACACCTCCAAATAGTAATACAAACATTTTTAATAAAATTTTGCCTAGCATCTTAGACAGCGTACTTCCAGAATTGAGAGAAGAGTTTTTGTCTACGCAAAATGTTGATCTTTCAAACATCGATCCAGTTACTTTAGAGGCTGATAAATCTACTGCAAGGATTGAACTTTTGAGCCCTAAATGTGCAGTACCCAAAGATGAGGATAGGAAGCTTTTGGAAAAACTAAACAAAAAATTAAGCAAAATTGAAACTGACTCAGCGACAACCTCTAGATCAGAAAGCATTTATAAGGAACTACATAACCGCATCCTGGAAGAAAAACAAACTGAGCTCGATAAATCTTTCAAAAAAGAAATCATAACATCTACCAAGTTTGCCGTGGCTAAGAGAATTATTTCTAAAACGAGGCCAGTAAACAAAGTCAAAAAAAGTAAGACTCGAATAACATCTTTTTCTTCTGATGATGAAAGCTTAGACTCTGATGATGTTTTTGGATCAGCTGAGCCTATTCCATCAGCCTTGGAGTTTTCACCTCCACAATCGAGAAAAGAAATTGAACCAATCTTGCGAATTGAACAAAGTAAGCTTATATCAGCTGCTTGGGGTAGAGGACAAACCATGAGCTCTACAGAAATCGAAGGCTCTCCACCTCAATGTAGGCGCTTGGCAGAACTTGAAAGCCGCTACGAAAATCTTAGACTTGAGTCTACCATATACCCTAATACAACGGAGCTTCGTAGAATTTCAGAACGCTCGATTTCGATTCCGAGTTCTGAAGAGGAAAATTATGTCTCAAGTAAAGGCATTTGCCTTAGCACTGGAGATTCTCAACGAAATGAAGATATTCCCGTCCCCATTTTTATCCCTCTGGATTTAGTACACCAAGATAAAGCAAATAACACTGCATATACTAATAATAATAAAACAGTGGAAGCGATTAATTATACACTTAAGAAGAATGATTGCCACAAATCTTCAAAAACTGAAATACTGGATGCCCCTATCACTAGTTGGACAAAGGAAAATGTCGCAGTTGTGCTTCCACATGCTTATCTAAATTTGTCCGAAGGTTCTGGTCTTGCAACCTTACAGAAGCAAAAGTCTACTCTTGAGTCACCATTTACCGATCGAAGAGCCAAAAGCTTAGACATTCCAGTTATAACAATGCATAAATTACCGCCCATAAATGCATTTTCTTCTAAGGATGATACAATTGAATTTGAAGAAGAAGCAGACATTTTAGAGGAAAAAGTATTGTATCAGAAAATAAATAACATCGAAGAAGAAACACCTGATAGTATTCGTTCTTGTGCAGGATCAATACCTTCGGCACAAGTATGCCACTCTCCTTTTAAACGCGATCCAATTTTAGGGACTGTTAATATTGACTTTGAAGAAAATGATCTACTATATCAATTAGCTTTTATCGAGAAAATAGCTTTAAAAGGAGTTAAAATTAAGGACAGAAAAAAATCTAAAATGGAACTGAGGAGTGGTGATCATCTTATATTAGATATTCCAAAGTACAACTTTGACTACTCACCTTTAAATTCTTGTAATAGTTCGAGAAAAACATCACCTGGCGTATCTCGGACAAGTAGTTTGGAGAGCACTGGCCTAATAAAATCTAAAATTCGTTCTAAGAGTTCTGATCCTATGAAACTCAAGCAAAATATCGGAAAGAAAGAGAAAAAAACTGTTTCAAAAGAGAGTCCAAAATTAACTGAGAGCGAACGAGGATTAAGTAAGGAAAAAAGTAAATCGCAAGAAGAAACTAAAGCCGACATTGCTAAACGCAAAGAAAGACAACAGAAACTGTATGAATCTGCAATGAAGCAAACGATTACAATGCTTAGTCCAGTTATGGACAAACTTCCTCCATTTCCGACACCTGAAGATAAAATTTTAGTAAAGACAGAAGGTGATAAAATTATTATAGAAACAGAGTTTAAAAGTAAAGCCAAGGATCACGTCTTGATTGCTAAATCTCCTCGAAAGCTCGATACTTCTCTTGCTAAATTTAGCAGAAGTTTTGACGAAGGTGCTTGTATAAAAAAATTGGAAAAGGCAAACCGAAGCTTTGAAGATCGTAAAAAATCATTTGAAGATTCTGAAAAATCAGACACAGCAAGTGATGTTGCAATAGAGTCACCTAAAGCAACATTAAAAATTCAATCATTCGAAGGAAGTGAAACTAATAATAAGGACCTAAGGCCATCTTATCTAGAAAACAAATCAGATGCCAAGACAAAAGGCCCTGAAAAAAATAAGAACAATATCGATAGATCCATAAGCTCAGAAACTGAAGTTAGATCAGAAGTAAAGATTGAAAAAGTGCGAAGTGCAGTTGCTGACCGTAAAATCTTCTCCAATCACTATAGTTTGAACGAAGAAATTGACATGCAAGCTGTTATATCGGAGAGAAGGTCACTTGAAATATTAAAACGGCAATCTCCAAGATCTGAAGATGCAGCTAGAGATAGTGATGGCAGCCATATGCCTTCAACTGGAGATAGTGTTGATTCTTATGTCTCTATTGATGAAAGTACTTCTGATAGTAAACCATCATTCACTGCTGAAGATTATCCGCACAGGGTTCCAACCATAGAATGCGAAGAGCCTTCATTAGATGAAGATGATAATTTAAACGAATGTCGTCAGTTAAAAGTATCAAGATCTAGTAACTACCACTTAAGCTTAGATCGCAGCCGTAGTGATGAGACTGGTTCATGGATGACTGTTGAATGCGAGGAATACATCGGGTCAGATATATCAGATAATGAACCGAGAACCCTCGAACCCGATATAGATTCCTTGGTAAAACAAGCAACTTTGGAGGATGCTGGTGACTTAAATATAATGACATCCCCTTGTACATACAGTTCCGATCAAAATGCTCAGATGGTACTACCAAATATAAATACACCTCTGAAGAAACCTTTAGCAAATAATGCTGGAAATCAAAAAGAAAACTCTGGGTGTGATACAAGACAGAGAAGAACTTTCTCACAACAAAGTGACAAGTCAAAGAGTTCAGATTCTTGTACGAGTGGAGAAGGAGCAGCAACTAGTCCAAAATTAGGAGGTGAGCGATGTGATTGGAGTTTATCATTCAGTGGAAAAGAAAAGAGTTCAGTAGATGATGAATCCAGTGTCAGTTGGTCAATTGCACGTCCTCTTGGCATTTCGCAAGATTTTGGAGAGCTTGAAAATAAGAAATGTTTAGAGCTCAAAGAAAAAATGCTTAAACTAGTTTGTGAAACTACCAGTAGAAATGAAAATTTAACAAGTACAGCCTTAAAAAGAAAAGCATCAACTCCTGTCTTAGAAAAACAAAGCCCTGTGGATTTCGGAACAAGCACTGAAGTATTTCAAGATGATGTAGAAGACAATGGATCTCAAGGTCTCCCAAAAGATGAAGGTAGTCCAAGGTTACAAAGTTCAGTCAAAATTCCTAATGTATGTAAACCTGTTCGAAGAAAAAGCTCAACTGCTCTTGATCCCGTTGCCAAACTTGGCAAATTAGGAAGTGATCAGAGTTCACAGGAGTCTAAATCAAGCTTCGACTCAAAAGCCTCTTTAAGTATTGAATCAAAAGGGTCGTTTGAAACTGAGAGCAGTTCTGGTTCCCTTGGACTAGCCCAACGTCGGGGTGAGCTTTTACAGAAAGAACAGCAACCCACGTGGACGCCCTTCACAATGGAAAGTTCTGGAAGCTCAAGTATAGAAGAAACATTTCAAAATATGGAACCCGAAACATGTGAACACACCGATAATGCTATAAAATTAAAAGATTCTTCTGAAAGTGATTTTAAAGAGCTTTTATTCAAAGGCCAAAAAGGAAACGATGCACAATGTCAAGACGAACTTATCGATTTTCCAACTACATTTGGTTATCCGGTAATGACAAGTTCTTTAAGTGGTATTGGAATTAATCCAACTGATATAATTGGGTACAGTACTGGATTCGCAACTGGAAGAACACTTTCGCGGATATCCGAACGAAGTACAGCCTCAGAAAAGTCGAGTATCGAAGAAGATGGTAGTAAGGCATCAACACATTCAGTGAGTATGCGTGATGAATCAGCTGGCTCAACAGATCACCAACCAAGTCTGAGTTCAGATTCTCGCAGTAATACAAATATGGCTTACATATCAGATGCAGATAGAAGAACATCGGCTGAAATGCCAGACATCCCTTGCGATTCGGCTACAGGTGAACGTTTATCTAGTTTAAGCAGTTTAAATGAGCATAGGTCTTCGACTGTAATAACTGGTAGATTCTCTGTTACTCAAGTTGATGAGCAAACACATGAAGAATTCGATAGACATACCTTATTGTGCCTTTCGAATCCTGGAAGCCAAGACTCTGAAGATTGGCCACTACCAGAAATACCATATGATTTTGTGCCAGTTAAACCTACTGAACTTATCTTTTTAGTGCCTGATTTAGATAAGCCCGTACCTAAGGCATTTTGTTGGAAGGCTAGTATGTCCTTTCAATGCGAAGATTCCAAAGACTGGCCTTCGCCTACATCAAATGGAAGGGAATTATCCTTAGCAGAAAATGTCAAACTGTTTCATACTCCAGAAGGTCAAAGTAGTGCAGGAGTACCTATCGAGTTCATTAATACTCCCGAATTCATATCAGAAGATCGTCAAAATACTAAAGCTTCTAGCGCTTGTATGTCATCACCTGTGGAATCAAAAGTCTTACCATATGCAGATACATCTTACTTTATGTCGTCAACTTTTAATAATGAAAAAAAAATGGAAGATACTTGTTTTTCCAGAATAGAGTATTACCCACCAACTTGCCTAAGCTCTGTTTCGTTTTTACCATATTCGTTTAATGATAAATGCTGTTCAGCAATTAAATCTGTATCAGATAATTCCTTATTAAAAGAAAATATATCGGATGGTATTATTATTTTGCAGCCAACACTGTCTCCCAAAAACCTTAGTCCCGTTTCTGCAGAAGAGATAAGTTTCAATGACGATGTGTTTTTGCCAGGAACGGCAAAGTCTCAGTTATCTCCAGATAGTCGTGGAGTGGAACTCATTCGAAAACATGCTCGTGGTTCTAATAATTCAGATACATCAGCAGATGATGTACTGTCTCTATCGGGAGTAACTTTACATGAAGACCAAATAACTGTGCGTAGAGGTTTCGATAAACGTTTAAGCTCTGGTTGCTTTAGAAAATGTAGCCATTCCAGTCATTCAGAAGAAGAAACTAGTTCAATTGGTACAGATCTTGATGGAACAGTTCGTATGGGTTTGCAACTGAAAAAATGTACACATAGCTCTCATTCAGAAGACACTTCGATTGGCTTGAGCATATCAGAATGGTCAACTGGAACCAATACAGTACACCACTATGCTAATCTTTCAGGGTCCGATAGCCTTTCTGCAGTCTCAAATCATTCATTTGGTGTTAAAAGCGAAAAATCAAATCATACCAAATCAAGTGTGAGCTCATTTAACAAGTCTTCTGAGAGCCTCAATGGAAAAAATGCAATTTTTTCTGGCAGTAAAAAATTGTCTGTAGAAAATGGTTCGTCAGATGGATTGCGATACGATATACTATCAAGCTCTGAAACTGATAAGTTCTCAGATTCTGTGGCAAAAAGTGATGAATCAACACTCACATTAACAGAAATGGCTCAAACAGTAACTGAATGGTCAACATCAAGTAGTCGAACACTAATTGCGACTCAGCCGCAAATACCCCAAATACAAGAAAACAAAACTCGACGTGGTAGTTGTATTGAATATATGCCTTTAAAGAATCCCCGAGATGTTAAAAGCGTAACTCCACCCATTGATAATACAAAAGGTTTATACTCTTTGGTTTATAATAATAAAAATTTTTCAAATAATGAACATGATAATCTTTGCTCTGAAAATATATTCTTAAGTGACACCAACAAAGACTTAAGAGAGAATGAGAAATCGCAGAAATCTCACATTTTTGGCATGAAAGAAAAACATAATATTTTAAGTGGTGCTTGTAAGAAACGTAATTCATTAGAGTTGATGTCGGAACGATATCAAAGCCTAGAAGTTCCATCTGACGGAGAAGTTTTTACCGAATACTTATACCCTCCAATTGAAAAACTTTCTGCTCGTTATCAAAGTCAAGAATTTATTCCACTTCAACAGCCTACAACTAAATCAGCGTCCAGTCGAGAGACGTTTCCAGTTCCAGAAAAATCACTTCTGAAATACAACTATGAAGATGAATCTGAAATAAAAGAAGGCAAAACAGACAAATTGCAGCACCCTCTATCCTTTCAGGAACAGTTTTATTCAGAAGAAGAATCCATAAGTGAAGGGAGCTGTTTAGCTGCTCAAAAAAGTACTCACACGACAAACACTGATAACAGTGAAACAAAAACAGTTAAAGATAAATATTCGACAGTATTTCACCATTCTGATAAATCGGAAAAGCATTCCCTTTACTTTTCAAGCAGCCTTAGTTCTGAATCTCCCCCTAATCAAATAATTCAAAAGCCTCTACGAAAAGCATCTATGACTCATCCAAATCCTCTTAATACACCACCAAGCGGAAATGACACTGATAGCTCTTTGGATTTGCGTAAACGAGGGGTGGAGCTAAGATGTCGTGGCTACCATAAAAAACGTCCAATTCCCAAAAAACGCATCCGATCGGATCAAGTTCATACAGATCAAGGTGTGGATTTGTCTGAAGATTATCTCTCAGAGCCTGAAATATCGAAATCTTATATTAGTCGGTACCAACAATTTGAGGAAGAGCAAGAACTTGAGTTGGGAGATTTCAATCATTATCATCCATATAAAGAATTTTTCAATAGCAACATTTGTGCACCTGAAATGAGCTCAGCTAACGTAGATGAAATGGGTTTTCCCCGATATGACAGATTACAACAGATAACCAGTCGAATTTACCCTCAACCTAGTAACAATATAGGCATAGTAGCCCACAAAAAACCTATAAAACCAACTCGACAAAAGAAGCGTCAATTGCATCGAAAAGAATCCTTAGACACAGAAAATAACTACCCACAATGCAAACCAAAAGAAAGTGATTCCGAACGCAAAGCGGGACTGTGTGACGATTTTTGCAACTGTAATGCAGAAAGCTTTAAGCAACTCGCCGATAGTGATCTTCATTTCCCAGATTTCTTATCAGACTACGAAAATCAGGAGACTGATGAAGACAAAGGAAAATGTGGACTTAACATTCGAGTTGATCCACCACGGAATTTTTCAAATGCATCCGACTAAGTGATTTTTGAAAATGAAATAGATTTTAAACTTGTTTAACAACTGGAATTATCCATTAGTGCGAGTATCTGGTCTTGCTACTCACTGGTTGAGCACAATATACGCGCCACAGGGTACGTATCTTTTTACGCGTGATTTGTAAAACTTTTTCAACAGCTAGAGTTCTGGCTGCTATTGTATGTATTTTTACTTTGACATTGTAGATTAGTGTTAGAAAAGCCATATTTGTTATGTTCTACATTGCACTTCTAAGCAAGTAAGACTCTTGTGGTGTCATATAAAAATTTTAATAAACACTTACACATATAATTTATAATTATACTTTTAAAAATGTATGTAATTTTTAAATAAAATCAAATCTTTAAAACAATAAGAACCAATGACTAGCTTGTCTTCTTTTTTAAAAGTATATATTATTGCACTTTCCTACAATTCCAAAGAGTATAAACGCATGTCAAAAATGTGTGAAAGAATCATGTATAGAGGAGACTGGGTAGGGTTGAAACACAGGACGGTTGAAACAACACAAATATCTGCGGCAGACTAAAGTTCAGGTCAACGAAACATTAAGGCGGAAGCGGAAATGTTGAACCAAAAGCGGATGGTTCGGCATGCTGGTGTTTGGTGCAACTAGAGCTCAGTCGACGGGGGGAGTTCTTTTCCGCTGTCTATTAGTCCACAAAATAGTTTTAATCATGCCGAGACATTGTGGAAGGGGAATGAGGAAGAGGGGAATTTTAAAATTATTAACTTCGAAATTTTCAAAAAAAAAAAGGAGAATGGCTGATGTGCGGCCAGAAGCGTACCTAGGGAAAATAAACAGTTGAGCTGTTTAAACATAAAGGAAAGGAAAAGGGGTTCACACACACACAAATAAGTCTGGTTCGGATGTCAAGGACGCAGGGCTATACCCACCCTATACCACTGACTCACGGGTCAAGGCTCCATGGCCGTCAAAAGCCAAAAATTAAGTTGACGGACCCAAAAATGTTTCCATTTGTATCACGCCTTCGAAACTAACTTCCCTTAATCTCTCCTTAACTACATCGCCAAATTGAAACCAGTTACTACTTCATATGGGATTTCTTCAATAAGGAATCAACGAAAAGAAAACCTTTTAAGTACGTGGGTATTATTTACAAAATATCGCAGATTCAGTTTATTCAAATAATTTGGGATATCCTAAAATAAATTCGTGTTAAAATGACAATACAATTCCATTAATACAGAATCGAAAGTAAATCCGGTAATGTAAAGTAAATCCGTGGAAAATCCAAGGTTAAAGCTAAGGTAAGTCATACTATTTAATATTTTTTTTCTGTTTTGAGCAAAATTATAATCAAAGGTAAGTCCGGTGTTAATAATGAAAAATCCGAGGAAAGTCCAAGGAAAATATAAGGTTAGTCTAGATGTTATTTTGTTCTTATTAATATTGATCTTTAATACAATTTTTATAATTTCGAAATACCGGAATATCAACTCAAAAAAAAAGTTTACAAATTATTTTGAACACCTAACTTGGGGTAAATCCGACGATTTCGAAAATAAATTTGTCTTGAAAAAAAAAGAATCAATAATGACCACGATAAGGGTGCGCAAGTTTCTGTAGAATTCTATTTTTTTTCTGTTGTTGTTTTTTACTTTGTTTTTCTTTTCTTTTATTAAATAGGTAATTAAAAAATATATTTAAGATAGGCGAAGAGATTTTGTAGTATAGAAACAAGTTATATCAGCTATAATATATTAATTTAAAGAAAGATGTTTACTTACGGTTTCCTTTGGCGGTCTGTAGCGATCCGTGCACGTATTGCTCCAGCTGCTAATCAGGAACCTATTAAAATTATTTATTTATGGGCAGTTTCACTGATATGATTTGTTCTCTTTTTTTTCTCTCTTTTTAGGTTAATACTAAGGATAGGTTTTCTTTTTACTTTACTTTATCTTTTTAATTTTCTTTCTTTAGGTATTCCCTTTTTTTTCTCTTTTTTTTTTATTATGATATTTTCCGGAGGTCTACTAAATGATGCGGCACCCTAACCCGGTTTAAATTATACTCCGAATTTTGGAACGCGCAAATAAGTCGGTTTTATTCCTGTACACTTCGCTAGTTACTACTTAATTCTACGGAAAACGACTTAAATTACTTTTATTCTTATTATTTTACTTTTAAGAAACGACAATGTTAAAACTTATTTTAAAAGCAAAAAAAGCGAACTATATCTCTTTGGGCGGGGTAATCCCACGGGCAGATGACGGCTTAACGGTGTTGCGTCGATGTTTGCAAGCGACGACAACGAAACGGACATACTTTCCTTCGCGAAGACTCTTGGCTACCCAATGGGGTTAACGCGTGGGCTTGTGTCCAGTACCAGCGCGTGTGTCGAGCACCAATTTTGATTTTCGCTCCGAACCGGTGGGCCGATGGTTTGTGTGAACGCTAGTGGTCTCACTATTGGAAGGCGTTCGTGCACACGTGCAACGTGGGTCAGCACAGTCTGCTGCAATTGAAATATACAAGTTTAAATTAGTTTTTGGGTTTGTTTTCATGTGCTTTATCTTTTTTTTTTCTTTTAATTATCATTACTCTTTATAATATACCATCTTTTCCTGTAAAAATTGTAAATTGTCAATCTTTGGTTGCAGAAATGGGCACCGGAGTGCGTAAGTGTAGGCGTGTCGGGAGCATGTATATAAAGTTAGCAGGACACTTTTGGAAATTCATGTTAAAAACTATCCTATCATTAGTTGCTACTTAATTGCGAATTAGTTACGCAAAAAAAAAATTAATTGCTTTTTTGGTTTGCGAGAAAATGGGTGTCCTGCCAACTTCATATGAACTTAGCAGGACAACTTTCTCAAAAATGGGTATAAATGATTAAAAAAAAAAATGATTTTGAGAACTAATTAATTGCGAATTAGTTACGCAAAAAAAAAATTATAGCATTTTTGGTTTGCGAAAAAATGGGTGTCCTGCTAACTTCATATGAACTTAGCAGGACAACTTTCTCAAAAATAAAGATAATTGAGCTGAGAAAATTTGATTATTGAGAGCTAATTAATTGCGAATTAGTTACGTAAAAAAAAATTAATTTTTTGTTCGTTTGTGAAAAATAGGCGTATTGCGAACTTCACGTGAACTTAGCAGGACAACTTTCCCAAAAATGAAGATTAATGATTTGAAGAAAGTTGGTTTTTGAGAACTAATTACCTAATTGCGAATTAGTTACGCAAAAAAAAATTTAATTGCATTTTTGGTTTGCGAAAAAATGGGTGTCCTGCTAACTTCATATGAACTTAGCAGGACATTTTTTTCAAAAATAAAGATAATCGAGATGAAAAAATTTGACAATTGAGAACTAATTAATTGCGAATTAGTTACGCAAAAAAAAATTTAATTGCATTTTTGGTTTGCGAAAAAATGGGTGTCCTGCTAACTTCATATGAACTTAGCAGGACATTTTTTTCAAAAATAAAGATAATCGAGATGAAAAAATTTGACAATTGAGAACTAATTAATTGCGAATTAGTTACGCAAAAAAAAATTTAATTGCATTTTTGGTTTGCGAAAAAATTGGTGTCCTGCTAACTTCATATGAACTTAGCAGGACAATTTTCTCAAAAATAAAGATAATCGAGCCGAAAAAAGTTTATTATTGAGAACTAATTAATTGCGAATTAGTTACGCAAAAAAAAAATTTAATTGCATTTTTCGTTTGCGAAAAAATGGGTGTCCTGCTAACTTCATATGAACTTAGCAGGACAACTTTCTCAAAAATAAAGATAATCGAACCAAAAAAAAGTTTTTCATTGAGAAATAATTAATTGCGAATTAGTTACGCAAAAAAAAATTTTATTGCATTTTTGGTTTGCGAAAAAATGGATGTCCTGCTAACTTCATATGAACTTAGCAGGACAACTTTCTCAAAAATAAAGATAATCGAGCTAAAAAAATTAGATTATTGAGAGCTAATTAATTGCGAATTAGTTACGCAAAAAAAAAATTTATTGCATTTTTGGTTTGCGAAAAAATGGGTGTCCTGTTAACTTCATATGAACTTAGCAGGACACCCATTTTTTCGCAAACCAAAAATGCAATCAAATTATTGTTGCGTAACTAATTCGCAATTAATAAGTTCTCAATAATAAACTTTTTTCAGCTCAATTATCTTTATTTTAGAGAAAGTTGTCCTGCTAAGTTCATATGAAGTTAGCAGGACATCCATTTTTTCGCAAACCAAAAATGCAATTAAATTTGTTTTTGCGTAACTAATTCGCAATTAATTAGTTCTCAATGATAAACTTTTTTTGGCTCGATTATCTTTATTTTTGAGAAAGTTGTCCTGCTAAGTTCATATGAAGTTAGCAGGACACCCATTTTTTCGCAAACCAAAAATGCAATAAAATTTTTTTTTGCGTAACTAATTCGCAATTAATTAGTTCTCAATAATAAACTTTTTTTCAGCTCGATTATCTTTATTTTAGAGAAAGTTGTCCTGCTAAGTTCATATGAAGTTAGCAGGACACCCATTTTTTCGCAAACCAAAAATGCAATTAAATTTTTTTTTGCGTAACTAATTCGCAATTAATTAGTCCTCAATAATAAACTTTTTTCACCTCGATTATCTCTATTTTTGAGAAAGTTGTCCTGCTAAGTTCATATGAAGTTAGCAGGACACCCATTTTTTCCTAAACCAAAAAAGCAATTAATTTTTTTTTTGCGTAACTAATTCGCAATTAATTAGCAACTAATGATAGGATAGTTTTTAACATGAATTTCCAAAAGTGTCCTGCTAACTTTATATACATGTCGGGAGCAGCAAAAATTCAGTGCTGTGGCAACTGTCGAGGTATCGTTCTAGATAGGGGAGCGCGTGTGTCGAGCACCAATTTTGATTTTCGCTCCGAACCGGTGGGCCGATGGTTTGTGTGAACGCTAGTGGTCTCACTATTGGAAGGCGTTCGTGCACACGTGCAACGTGGGTCAGCACAGTCTGCTGCAATTGAAATATACAAGTTTAAATTAGTTTTTGGGTTTTTTTTCATGTGCTTTATCTTTTTTTTTTTCTTTTAATAATCATTACTCTTTATAATATACCTTCTTTTCCTGTAAAAATTGTAAATTTGTCCAGCTCCTGGGGTGCGTTTATCTTGCCCCTTTCTTTTTGGTTTTCTTTTTTTCTTTTTATTTGTTCCTTATACATAGTTTGTTTGATACTTTTTGGTTTCTTTTTTTCTTTTTACTTTAATTATTTTTTTTCGAATGGATGGCCGAAAAGATTAATTATTGCGCGATGCACATCAACTACATCCAGATTTACTGCAAAAATTAATGCGCCATTCACGTCGGTGGACGATCAAAAAGAAAAAGAACGAAATCGGAATGGCGCCATTTCGAGAAGGTTCTAGCTTTCGTTCAGTGAACGAAAGAATCGTGCGCCTTCGTTCGGTGAACGAAAGATATAACAAAAGTGCTGCCCGATCAATTTTTCTTAAAAATCCGATATAAAATATGTATTGGTACTAATAGGTTCATTTCGACCTATGACCTGAGATATATTTTCAAAATTTCCCAACTAGTTCGTACCGTGAAACGTATTTGATTCTCGATGTCAAGTCGGCTTTAGACCATTAATCTATTTGCCCACTATTTTTGTATCCCAATCAACAAAATTTACTCAATCACATCCCTGGCGAGCTGTCAAAACAAGAAACGAATTGTTTATATTTATCTCAGCAGGCCGGTCCGGGAAAAAAATTTCGTGTGCGAAAAGAAATTAATCTCAATTGTTTGTTGTATTATCCTCATCATTAATCTACTCGTCGCGCTGCAAAATAACCAGAAGATAAAATCAACAAAATGGACTGAGGTTAGGGAACTACCTTATGAAGATTTGTCTCGAAATCGAGGCACTCGATATTCCTTTTTGCAAATTATTGTGCCGACAAAAAAAAACTGATTTAAGGATTCGAATATTAAGTTATTCAGTCTACTCTTGCAGAAATAGTATTGTGTATTGCAGCCAGAATCGTGAAATTATTATTTCGGAACCCCGAACTGGGCGGATGTATTTCAATTGTTTCTGATGGCAACAACCAAAAAGTAAGTACACGAATTTTCAAATAAATTTAATACACATTTAAAACGTATAGGTACAAATGTTTCTAGATTTCATTTTGCCTCGTCGAGAAGGTTGCTATTGCTATACGATAACGACAACGAGAGTGATCGTCATCGCACCACAGTTATTGTGATGCGCAGAAACAGATGAATATATCCCTCTGATTTTGGTTCAGGGACGAACGTCCGGTCCATATAATATCTGTTTCATCTTCGATTGGCCAATTTTTCCTGAAAGACTACAAAAAGCAGTTACCACCAAACTACCTATAGGTAGTTATTTAAAATAATACACATCGATTTTCCGAGAATAAAGTTCGGAGATGACAACATGTTGGTGGCTACTTTCGGCAGTTGACCATACTGAAGCCACATTCGTTGCCGATGCTTTGCAACCCTGCTTATATTCTTAATAAAATAAGCATACGAAATATATAGTTGACATCCGATGGAACGAAAACCGGCGGAGTGTGCTTTTATCTTTACACGTCCTTACTCATGATGTCGCATCCAACTCAGGTGCCTATTACTCGATGTATGTATGTATATATACGTATGTATTAAGTTATCGATGTAAATTATGTAGGAAATTTGCTCTTAGGTGAATATAGAACTTCGAAATGAGATAACATAGTGGATAAGTTCTGGTTTGTTGTATTTATATATTCTTTCTGTTGGTTGGCTTTTCGCTTTTTGGTTAGAGATAAAGCTGTTGCGCAAATGCGGCTATGAAGTTTTGAAGTAGGTATTATGGTAGTTATATAGGTCAAGCCTAACTTTGGTGATCGCGGATATGTAAAATTTTTGTTTTTTTTTTTAAATAGTCGATTGGTTTCGAGACACACAACCAAAAACAAATCAAGTCACCGGTTTCTGGTTTTATCGACGCAAGTCTTTGGCATGGTAGATGCCGATTCTTTTGCCTTGTAGGTTTTCTATCTCGTAGAGATTGTTATTTCGAGTTCTTACTCGGCACTTAACGAATTTGTTTGAAAGTTTCGCGTTAAAATTTTTAGAGGCATTGCTCAAAACGAAATTTCGGCGGAAAATTTCTTCACCAGGCTTAAATATACGTTCGGCTGATCTTACATTGTACCAAAGACCGTATAAGACCAAGATATTGCATCTAGTGTAAAAATTCGCAGTCAAAGCGCTAGTACTGTGACGACCCCAGTGGTGACCCCATAGATGTGTGAGTGAGAACCCCGTCTATGTATAAGTTTTACAATCGTCGGTGGCGCGGTTGCTGAGTCGTGGGTCTGCGGCGAATAAAGGCTTGCATGTCTGTATGTGTTATGTGAGTTCGAATGTGAATGAGGATGTGATACAATACGTGGGAATGTTTCCCTTCCCCCGACCGACCGCATCTAAAGCTGATTTTTGGTGGTTGGTTGAGATGCGGTATCTTGGTATTATACGGTTTTTGATTGTACGATTTTTCGTTGCGTTTATACGCCTCATGCAATTTTTTTTATTTTTCCTCGCATCAGTTGCAGGGCATTCGGAGAGGGTAAGACTTCCATTTCACCATCGCTTAGGGACTTCAACTGTTTCAGAATTTGGTATGCACTGCCATGGGTAATCATATGATGACCGAACAAGGCGAAGAATGGGGACATACATATCGACTGATGTACAGAAGTACACAGAGCTTGTTGGATTTGTGGCAAGTGCAGGTCCCAATCCTTTTGGTCTTCTTTAAGATATGTTCGTATGGCTGACAAGATGGAACGATTTACCCTCTCCGAAGCTCTTGCTTGTGGAGAATAGAGGGCATTCTTTGTGTTTCGTGCCATACTTGGAGAGAAAGTTTTTGAATTCTCGAGACACAAATTGCTTGCCGTTATCGCTGTGCACGAACTCTGGCACTCCGAATTTCAAAAAAATTCATTTTTCGAGAAAGTCAATCACTAGTTTTGAGGTAGCTCTATGCATGGGTTTCAAGAATACGGATTTTGTCAGGTAATCAAGTACAATAAAGAGAAACAAATTTCCCTTCGCACGTAGGGGCCCATAAAATCTATATAGATTTTTTGAAACGGAAGTTCTATATTCTGTTGAAATCCCATAGGGGGTCTCATAATAAAATTTGGGAATTTGTTTTCTTTACATTTGCTGCATTTATTGACAAAATCTCGTACTTGCTGAGCCATTTTAGGCCAAAAATAGGTTTCTTTGATTCTTTCTAGGGTTTTTTTAATGCCACCATGGGCACAATTGGGAAGCTCGTGGTTTTGAGCAATGATTTGTTGGGTTAAGCCAGATGGTAACCAAATTTTCCAACAGCAGTCTGTAATCAAACTACTATTTTTGTATGAGATTATCTTTTTGTAAATTATACCACTTTGAATTTTTACGTCTGGGAGATTTTTTTCATTTTTGCTGATTGTGTTGATTAGGTCAAGGTATTCATTAGATTTAAATTCGGCGGAGTCGGTAATGGGCGATAAAGTTAGATCATCCATGTGGGCTCGGGATAACGCAGCCGGCACAATATTTTGTGTACCTTTAACGTGTTTTATGTGAAAAGTATATGCCTGTAGCTTCAATGACCATCGTGCTAGGCGGCCACTGAGATCGGTTAAGTTCACAGCCATTTGAGGCTGGCGTGGTCGGTAATCACCATGAAGGTACTACCTTCCACATATGGTCTGAGCTTATGAATGGCTCGTAATGCAGCGAGACATTCCTGTTCTCCAACACTATATTTTTGTTGGCAAGCATTAAGTTTTTCAGAAAAATATGCTATCGACTTTTCGTTCTCTTCATCGTCGTGCTGAAACAAGACGGCACCAATGCCTTTCGACGAGGCGTCGCACTGAATAGTGAACGGTTTCTTAAAGTCTGGGTTATTTAAAAGTGGAGCAGAAGTTAAAGCGTCCTTCAGAGATTCTTTAGCTTCTGTAGATATTTGATATTTACTTCCCTTTTTAAGACAGTCAGATAAAGGAGCGGCTAGAGCTGAAAAGTTCCGGATGAAGCGACGATACCACCCACATATCCCAAGAAATCTCCTCACCTGTTTTTGAGTCGTTGGTAGCGGAAATTCTTTGATTGCTGAAACCTTATCAGGATCAGCTTTTACGTGGCCTTGTCCGATGATGTATCCGAGATACTTAAGTTCTTTGAAACAAAAAAAGGACTTTTCGACGTTGATAGTCAGGTTAGCTGATTTCAAGTGTTCCGCTACCAACGTCAAAATTTTCAGATGGGATTCGAAATCCAGGGAGATAATCAGGAGATCGTCAAGATAGACAAACACGAATTCCCTAAGCACCGAGGGGATCACTTTATCCATTAACCGACATAGCCTTTGGGGTGCATTACACAACCCAAAAGGCATGACGGTGAATTGATGCAATGGTCGACCTGGCACAGTAAATGCGGTCTTCTCTCTTGACTTCTCCTCTAGAGGGATCTGCCAGAACGCATCTTTGAGATCCACACTACTCATGTAATGTGTATCCCCAAGTTGGCTGAGCAGACTCTCCAGAAGAGGTTGCGGGTACGCATCTCCCTTTGTAAGAGAGTTCACCATGCGATAGTCCAAACATACTCGGTCCTTACCAGGTTTTCTGATAAGAACTATGGGTGAACTCCAAGCACTGTAACTCTCTTCAATTACTCCCAAAGAGAGCATGCGATCCAGCTCCCTATTGATTATCTCCAGATTCGCTGGGGACATGGGGTAATGTCGCTGCTTCACCGGTTTAGCGTCTCCTGTATCGATCACGTGCTCTTCAAGGGAGGTTTTACCCAACCCAAGCTTTGCAAATGAAGGAAATAGGGAGATCACTGACTCTAGGCGACCTTTTTTCTCCGAGGTTAGCTCGTGCATAGGAGGTTTAGGTTTAACTATATCTTCTTTGATAGGTTCGTTGCTGCCAGGAGGACAAAACATTTCACTATTAGTGACTGTTCAAGTCAAGTGTAAATCCTGAAAGTAGATGTGGGTCCTTAGTGTGAACGTCGGTCAAATTTCCAGACCTACCCACATTCAAAACACCTAATTTCCTAACCTACCCCAAATTTGTTTCGTTTCCTCCCGTTCCGAATTGAATATCGCTGCTGCCGGCATATTACATTTTCATTCGTTTTGCATCCACCATCGCCACCAGATCTCCACCACCGCCATCATACATCAGCTCAACAATAATTAAATTGAATACTAAAATTATTAAAAGTATATCCAGTCTTTTTTTTATCATCAAGTTCACAGTTTAAAACATTGATATAAGAGTGTGAAACAAAAGACCAGGACTAAACATGGTCCTATCGAGCCAGGACCCATGTTCTGTATTTCAGGCGATAACTTTTCGAATCGTTAAGAAATGAAACGACTCATTCCTCAGTTATCACCTCTGGAAAAAATCGGGTTTCTGTAACTGAACGCGATAAGTTCAATTTCCGAACTCTTCCGGCTGGAATTTCGTTTGGAAGGCGATAAGTTTAAATGTCATATTTGACATTCAAAAATGAAAACAATTTTTGTTTTTGTGAAAAAGTAATATTTGTTCTTGCAACAAACTGTAATTCACGTAAAAAGTGTTTTTCAGGTAAAAAAAATTGAAAATTATTTGCTCCCGGCATTGTCAACAAAAGCCCCGGTTATGATCAGGGCAAAACACTTGAGTCGTGCACCATGGAAAGATAAAAAAGTCTTAAACTAATTCCTTGCATAGGACAAATGTTCAAGTGGTTCAAATGGTACAAAAATACTTAATTAATATAAACTATTTGTTGTGATAATTTTATTTTTTACTTATTTCAGTACTTTTATCCAAAAAGATTCGCCTCGGCTCAAGCAACCACGAAGGAAATCCTTCACAGCGTCCCGAATTGAAAAATCCAATGTTCACGTTATGTGGACCAAGAAAATATGAACGACATGAATCGTTTTGCAACCATTGCAGCGTCAACTGGCTCAAAATCAACCTAAACTATTCAAAAGCCGCGAACTTCATGCTATAATCAAAAATCTTTCCCTTCTAGATCTACTAGCAACTACTAATTACCTATCTTAGTGCAGCCATAAAATCAAAAGAAAAACTAAATCAAAAAAGGTGTGAAAACATTTCTTACTCTTCTTCTACATGCATTAATGCTTTCCACACTTTTACAGGCATCTTTGAAAAAAAAGTAGATAAAACCAATTGTTCGGAGAACACGTTTCCTCAAAATAGGTACATGTCCTATGGGTGGTATATATCCTGACCATGATTGCGGTTTCAAAATATTGGTGGTCAATCTTTCGGAGTAGTGCGACTTATTTTCATAGAATGAAAAGATTTTTTATGGATCTGTTAATATCTATAGTTGTTTTTATAATCACATCCTTTAACAGAAAATAATACAGATCAATCACAAACATTGTGTAGGTACCAGGCACATTAGGCGTTAAAATAAAACAACATCAAATTTCTACTTTTTAACTTTAATCGCTTTTCTCAGTTAATTAGTTTATATTTTGCAGTTGCATTCTTCCTGATCTGATTTTTGTTTGATTATATCTTTGATATTACATGTGAAAGGCTTATTATTATAGAATGTAAGAAAAAAATAAATAGTAGGTACAATTTTCTGTAAAAATTGGAACTCTATTGACAACTTCATAAGATAAGAAAAGATAATAAAAAACATTGCATTTTTTGTTAACATTACGTCATAAAACTAGTTTTTAATTATGATCATGAATGTTTTTAATTTAACTCGTTTCATTTATTAATTCTCAGAATTATTATTGAATATCATGGAGTGTTGAAGTCAATGTTCCACGTGACGATGTGGTTGATGATTTTGCAGCAATCTTGGGTTCCAATGTTGTTGGTTTCGCAGCAGTAGCTGTCTTGGTGGCGGTATCATTTGTGGTTGCCGCTGGAGAAGTGTTATAGCTGGTCGGTGGTTTTGTTCTCGAATTTATTGCAGAAGCTCTTGTAGATCGAACTAATGGTTTAAAAATAAACTAGGGAATTAAGCCAATAAAACGCCGGTTATCACCGATTCCAAAAAAAATAAATTTAGTTAGGGCCAGTTGTACAAATATCTATCTCTTGGTTCAGCAATTTTAACTAACTGACTTTGGCGAATTAAATTAAGTTCAACGATGGTTCAGTGATTAAATTGGCTACTATAACATATTCTTGAACCATCGCTGAACCCCAGTAATTTTGCAGAAATCAACCAGTATTTATACCACGGATCAAAATTTGAACCACGTTTGTACAACAGGTCCTTAGATTCCAGAGAAGACTTTCCAATTGAGGATAACTTGACTGTTGAAGAACTCGATTTCGTTTCATTACCTGGCTTGCTCGTTGTAGTTTTAGTAGCACTGATAGATAGCGGCTTGCGTGTCACCAAAGTTAATGGAGGCTTGGCATCCATTCTTGTCTTAACTTGTTTGATATTTCACAAATACAATATTACCATTGCGTCGTTACAAAAAAAACGAAGCACAGATATTTGATTTTGTTTTTCAGTTGAATTAACTAAATTTATTTGCACTAATTCAATTTTTAAACTTAAATTTAAACATACAAAATTAGACCGGCGTTTGGAATATGATGAACGTATTTTACAAGGGCTAGCATAAAGAAGACCATCGGATCCACAATTTGGCCTGGCTACACGCCAACACGATTCACGGCACATACTAGTTGACTGACAATGCTTGTTAGACGTTTTTACCATACCTTGGCCGCAGGTGTGAAGCTTCATTTCGCAAGTCAAATTGTACACATTTCCATCAGAGGCACAAACTGGGCCATCCTTGGGGGCACTCTTGCAGTCAACCGGACAAAATTCACGAATGGCACTAATTGTGTTGCTGCATGGTCCCACATGTGCATGCTTGAGCCATCAATAAATGGATGGTGTTCAAGAGACTTCGTGTTGTATTTGAATTATGCTCTTTGCAGTTGCCCTTCATTTCATTTGGTATTTTGTCTCAACTAAAAATACAAAGAGTTAAAACATGTTTTATTTTTTGGATAATTGAAGTCTTACCCAGATTCGAGCTGAATTGTGCTAAAATTATTGTAGCTTGTCCAATTTCTACGCTCTCGCACCAACCATCAATCAACTATGAATATTATAATATTAGAAGAGCAACGATTTTAACAAAAAAGGCACACATACAAATACAACGTATCTAAAAGAAAAATAAATTAAATAAAGCTCAGAATTTCATTTTATTTTACTTACTCGCCAGCTTTAAGGTCAGCGATAAGTTTTGACACATAAAATGAAAAACTTATCGACTTTCAAAAATATAGAAACCCATTTTATCGCTTTTTTCCAGGATTTCTATTCCGATTGTTCCAGTCGATAAAATTAACGACTGTCAAAGTTACAGAAACCCGATGATGCGATAAAATGAGTTTCGTTTCAATATTCATCGTTTCTCGACTATTTTTATCGATTCGATAATTACAGAACATGGGTCCAGATTACAATCTTTTTTTGTTAATTTCGTGCAACCATATAAAGGCGTGTTCGGTGGAGCTGGAGGCACGTGGTCGTCGAAGGCCACATTATCATCATCCATCATTGGTGGATTGCAATATAATTTTGCCAGAAGTTGGTGGCAATTTTTGTAGAAATCAACGAACGAACGACCAAATTTTTTGTCTCGTTAATGAGTTTCCGACTACACCAAGGACACGTGGTCATCTAAGTCGTAACTTCCATCGGTCATCACCATCGTCCACAAGTTGTTGGCAAATTCATCATACGTGGGAAGACACGAAGCAAACCACGGGTCTGAATTTGTGGCACGTTTATTTTTCGTCCACACTCCGATATCACACCCATATCGACGTTTTTGCGTTGATGATTAGCCGACGACACCAAGGACACACGTGGTTGTCGACGGTTATCCAAGTGATCCAGGGGGCTGCAGCATTGGACGACGGTTTCACCACCAGGTAGCACAAGTTCGTGGCAAATTGTAACGTCCATCGGACATCACCTTCATCCACAAGTTTGTGGCAAATTTTATCGTCCGTGGGACGACCAGAAGCAAACCAACGAGTCCAAATTTGTGGCGCACATTTCTTTTCGTCCACGCCCCGACGTCATCATCAGTGTCGATGATTTTTGGAACACTTTTCCGTCTATTGAAGCATTCACCGACGTCATCATCAGTGCTGATTGAATTTCGTGGCACACTTCATCATCGTAGACGTCATAACCAGCGTGACTTAACCTTGTGGCGCTCCTTTTTGTTCGTCCACTCGAAATTATCATCATCGTCAACCAGGTTTGTTGCGAATCATTCTTTCATCATCGAAGAAGTTTTTGGCGATATTGTTGTTTTTCGTCTGTCGAACGACACCATTTGTGACGACGTTATCATCAGCGCCGACTGAATTTGTGGCGCATTCTTTCATCATCATCATCATCGAAGAAGTTTTTGGCGATATTTTGTTTTCCGTCTGTCGCACGATAGTATTTGTGGCGACGTCGTCATCAGCGCCTACTGAATTTGTGGCGCATTCTTTTGTCATCATCGTCGGCCACGAAACATCGGAAGTAATATTATCGGAACGTCATCATCATCATTGCCATTTGCCAACCAAGTTTAAGTTTTGGCGAACTTCACCATCCTCATCTTGCAGAGTCAGAGTGTCAACATCGTTGGATTGAACCACGCAGCTGTTATCATCCGTCATCCTAAATTTTTGATCTTATGTACAGGTATTTATGCAACTTTTTTCCAATTTGCTTTGTTGAATTATTTGAAATAAAAACATTTAAAATATTAAATATATTCTGCGTGTAAAATTAAATATATACCGCCAAGATATACTGGTAGAATACATAAGTGGTAGCAATTTTGTTCTTTTCTCTCTTTCGCGTTCGGTAATTATTTCATCCGGGATTTTGAATTGATATAAGCTATGAGTTTGCAGGATTTAATTTTGGCGTGCGATACGTTGGTCCATTTTCACGCGTCATTTAAAGATAAACCAAATAAAAATCTTTCCAAACCGCTACTTGAAGCATTTCGAATCGAACTTCAAAGCCTTTGGGCTGACGTAAAGCGGTCATATAATCAATTTGTTCAGGCGGCAGCCGAGGATGATGAACTCAAGGCGTCACTCGTTGTCGTCAAGTCGAAATACAGAAGTTCTTCAAACACTTATATAGAATTCCTTAGTGAAATATTAGAAGTATCGGGTTCTGGTGAAGGCAAGTCAAAATCAAAAGATGAAAAGGATGATCACAAATGTGATTTGACACACAATACGCATGTTCCTCCATGTGAAGCGGAAATTTTTAGTGGAAATTTTTTGAAATGGCCCGCTTTTCGAGATATGTTTACTGCACTATATGTCTGCCACGCTAAGCTTAGTCCTGTACAGAAACTTTTTCATTTACGCGCTCGTACGAAGGATCATGCTTTGAGTATAGTTTCTAAATTCGAAATAACAAATGAAAACTTCGAACCCGCGTGGACAGCACTCAAAGCGTATTATGAGAATACTCGAATACTGGTGAACAGTCATCTGGCCGTTCTGTTAGGGCAATCATGCATCAAAGAGGAATCGGCCTCAGCATTAAAAGAACTTCAGAGCAATGTTAACGAAGCTCTTATTGCTTTAAAATCTCATAATATTGACATAGCTAGTTGGGATGCGTTCATAACGTATTTATGTGCGACTCGTCTTCCGCCGCATACTCTTTCTCTGTGGGAAGAATCTTTTGAAAAGCCAACCGAAATACAAACTTGGGCTAGCATGAATACTTTTATTACAAATAGGTATCGTGTTTTAGAAAATGTATCAGATATGCAAAAGGCCACAAGTGGATCTCGGGTTGTAGGGGCGAAGCAGCAGGTTTCAAATAATCCATCTCGCGTTCGTGCGCACCACGCACAAGTTAACTCCAAATGCAAAATTTGTCCTGGAGAACATGCATTACGTTTATGTCCCGATTTTTTAAAAATGTCTGTTGCGCAAAGAAGAAACACAGTGCGAAAATTAAAGCAATGTTATAATTGTCTATCGGTTACTCATATGGTACCACAATGTAAAAGTCGAAGTACCTGTTTTCATTGTAAAGGGAAACACCATTCGCTTTTACATTTTACTCCATCGGAGAGTTCAAATGCAAATATACAGTCCACTTCATCTCAAGGTTTAAGTACTCAAGGTACTTTTTCAAACACTAACAACAATTCTCAAAATACAAATCTCAATGCCCAAGCCTTTTTCGCTAAATCGCAGCGAGCAACTCTTTTGGCTACGGCGATTGTAAGAATTCATCAAAATCAAACGGATTTTGAGTGGAGAGCGCTGATAGATCCTGGTTCAGAAGTTTCATTCATATCTGAAGAAGTTCAAAGGAAACTTCAATTGCCGACGCGGTCAGTTAACGCAACTATTGCTGGTATTAATGCTTCACAAACGGCAACCTCTTCTAAAATGTGTTCGTTTATATTAAAATCCAAGTTCGATAACTCGTTTACTCTTTCGGCACAAGCTCTTGTGCTCAAATCGGTGACTGACAATCTGCCCTCGATTTCAGTCGATTTAGGAGAAACCAACACAATTTTCGATTTTCCATTGGCAGATCCGTTTTTTGCTCAATGTTCACGGATCGATTTACTCATCGGCGCAGATTTATATCCCTTTATAGTTCGCGATGGTTTAAAGCATATGGTGTTCAAGCAATTAATGGCCCAAAACACCGTTTTTGGATGGGTTCTACTTGGCCCATTGCAAAATCCAAGTTTTCAAGAAAATTCTCAATTTTCACAATCCCTATCCTTTTTTAATGAAGTAAGTTTAAGCGAAGAACTTCAAAGATTTTGGGAAATAGAAGAAGTTCCAAGTACTAAAGTCTTGACAGCCTCACAGCAATATTGTGAGAGAGTTTTTGAAGAAACGACGTACCGCGATGAAACGGGCCGCTTTGTAGTGCGGTTACCATTTAAGGAAGAATTTTCTCAAAACTTTTGTTTGGGTGCGTCATACGAAAATGCAAAACGGCTGTTCTTGAACAATGAAAGGCGTCTTTTACGAGATTCAGTCTGAAACAACAGTATGATTCAGCTTTATCGGAGTATGTTGATTTAGGTCATATGAAACCTAGTCAATGTTTAGACATTGAGTGTCCTGAAAGGAATTATTTTTTTATGCCCCATCATGCAGTGATCAAGCCTGATAGCTTGACCACAAAGGTTCGTGTCGTTTTTAACGCGTCGTTTTGTGCATCGGGTGGGAATAGTTTTAATGATGCGCTGCATCCGGGTCCTGCACTTCAATCCGATATTACACTTTTGATGTTGAATTGGCGTTTATATAAATACGTTTTCAATAGCGATATAGAGAAAATGTATCGTCAAATTAAGATTCATTCTGATCAAACGCAATTTCAAAAAATATTATTTCGCGAAAACCCCAAAGATCCTATCAGCACTTTCGAGATGACAACGCTCACATTTGGCGTGTCATGCTCGCCCTACTTAGCAATTCGTACGTTGCATCACTTAGCAAACATAACAGAAGAATCTCATCCACTCGCTGCCCACATCCTTAAAAAGGAACCATTTGTAGACGATGTTTTGTCTGGCGCCCATGATATGTTAACCGCGCTAAAGGCTCAATCTGAGCTTATTTCAGTTTTGCAGTCGGCAGGACTTAATTTAAGAAAATGGACTGCAAACTCTAAAGAGTTATTGAAAGGAATTCCCTTAAACTCACTTTTGCATGAAGATTTTTTAAAGATTGATGACAAAAGTTCAGTGAAAACCTTAGGCATTCAATGGAAGGCGACTCAGGATACATTTTCCTTTTCCGTTAAACAAACTCCCCAGTAAAATTCAATCACGAAACGTTCAGTGTTATCAGAAATAGCAAAATTGTATGACCTGGTTGGATGGTTAGCCCCAGTAGTGATTATTGCAAAAATCCTCATGCAACAAATCTGGAAAGATAAGACAGACTGGGATGAGTGTCTTTTACCCAGTACAGAGCTAATGTGGAATGCTTTTGTGTCGAATTTATCAGAAATTGCATCCTTAAAAATTCCTCGATGGGTCGAGTATTGTCCGCAAGCGGTAACAAAGTTACATGGGTTCTGTGATGCCTCTGAAAAGGCATACGCGGCTTGTATCTATTTGCGGGTACAACTTCAAGAAAAATTCACATCCCATCTGTTATGGGCTAAGTCAAAAGTTGCCCCAGTCAATAAAATATCCTTGCCAAGATTGGAGTTACAAGGTGCTGTTCTTTTGTCAAAAATGCTTCGTTTAACTTCTATCTCACTTCACCTTTCAAACTTGTCTTCAGTTCATTTGTGGACGGACTCCACTATTGTTCTGGCCTGGCTCCAGAAACATCCCAGTTCATGGAAGACTTTTGTAGCGAATCGGACAGCAGAAATATTAAAAACTACTTCCGAGACAAATTGGTCGCATATTATATCATCCGAAAATCCGGCTGATCTCGCTACGAGAGGAGTGTCTCCGAGTGAGCTTAAACAAAGCGCTTTATGGTGGCACGGCCCCCAGTGGTTACTCCAATCCCAATCAGAATGGCCAAAATCAGTACAGAAATCGATCGATGAATCACTTTTAGAACTAAAAACCACTAAGGCATTCGTAGTTCAAGTCGCCGAAGATTTCGAAAATGACTTAGAAAAATTTTCTAACTGGCACAAAATTGTTCGTGCTATTGCATATATCTTTCGATTCTTTCATTCCTTTAAAAAACATGGTCATGCGAAACATTCAAGTCCAGAGCTCTCACATGAAGAAATTGTTTTTGCAAAGCGTAGATTTATAATTCTTACTCAAAAAAAGTATTTCGGAAAAGAGTATTCAGATATAGTAGCAGGGAAAAAAGTGGCTTCGAAAGGTTGGTTGGAAAAATTTAGTCCTCTTATTGATTCAATGGGTGTTATGCGTTCTAATGGCAGATTAGTGTTGTCAAATTTATCTTTCAACGAAAAGTATCCCATTGTATTGCCTTCCGATTGTTTGTTTGTGAAGCGATATGTTAATTTTGTGCATGATCTATCATTACATGGTGAAATCCAACTTATGATGCGCATGATTAGATCCGAATATTGGATACCGAACATTAAAAGACTTGTTAAAAAATGTATTTTTAAGTGTCCAGTTTGCACTCGTTACAAAAACCATGTTCAAACGCAACTGATGGATGCGTTACCGCAAGAAAGAACCGTAATAAGTCGTCCTTTTACGAATACGGGAGTAGATTTTGCGGGTCCCTTTCTAATAAAGACTTACTACGGTCGAAAGTGCCGCTTGGACAAAGGATACGTATGTATCTTTGTATGTTTCGCAACACGGGCCATACACCTAGAACTTGTTAGTGATCTGACAACGCAAGCATTTCTTGCCTCATTTACGCGTTTTGTTTCTCGGAGAGGAACTCCGGACAAAATGTTTTCAGATCACGGAACAAATTTCGTGGGGGCTTCGAAAGTCCTACTGTCTGATTTTCACAAGTCACTTATCCATTGTCCTACGGCAGCCGCTCATAATTTCTCACAATTAAAATGGAATTTCGTTCCCCCCGGTTCCCCCCACATGGGTGGGTTATGGGAAGCGGGAGTGAAAAGTTTCAAAAGACATTTTAGAAAAGTTGCAGGCAATGAAAAGTTTACTTTCGAAGAATTCACTACGTTGCTCACCCGAATTGAGTGTACTCTAAATTCGCGGCCATTGTCACCTATGTCGGAAAATGTCTCAGACATTGTTCCTCTCACCCCTGGTCATTTTCTCACAGGAGGTTTATTAGTAGGCTTGCCAGAACCTTCATACATAGATCACTCGCTAAGTATTATGAATAGGTGGAGAAAATTGCAAATTCTTCATCACCAATTATGTGCGCGTTGGAAAGAAGAATACTTAAAGGAGCTTCATAAGCGGTATAAATGGAAGTACCCTCAGAGAAATATTCAAATCAACGACCTAGTTATCATTAGAAATGAAAATTTGCCTCCCAACGTGTGGCGCCTTGGGCGAGTCATCAACGTATTCGCCGGTCCTGACAGTCGAATCCGCGTAGCAGAAGTAAGAACGGAAAAGGGAATCGTCACTCGTTCCATTGCCAAACTTTGCATCCTCTTACCTCAAAAGCAAGATGATTGCGATAATTTGCGTTAAAAAAATCGAAATTATGTATCAATGAGAGTATACCATTTTGATATAACAAAAAGAAAGAAAGAAAATTTTAGTGTCCACTTATGAGAAATATGATAAAACCAAACTTGAATTTTTTAATAATAAAAAACAAACAAAACAAAGCCAAAAAATAACTGAAGCAAATTGGTAAGACTTGTATTATACCTTTAACTTTTGCATATATAAAAATATAGATTGTCAATTTGAATACTTGTTAACTTTTACCAAAAATAATTTTTTTTTGAATATAAATTTATAAAACTAATTAAAATCTATTGGTATATTTAGATGGCTGGTTGGTGATTTGTTGGCGTTTGGAAGTTTTTCTTTTCATTTTACATTGATTGCAATAAATATTGCAAGGCGGGCAGTAATGTTCAAGTCAAGTGTAAATCCTGAAAGTAGATGTGGGTCCTTAGTGTGAACGTCGGTCAAATTTCCAGACCTACCCACATTCAAAACACCTAATTTCCTAACCTACCCCAAATTTGTTTCGTTTCCTCCCGTTCCGAATTGAATATCGCTGCTGCCGGCATATTACATTTTCATTCGTTTTGCATCCACCATCGCCACCAGATCTCCACCACCGCCATCATACATGAGCTCAACAATAATTAAATTGAATATTAAAATTATTAAAAGTATATCCAGTCTTTTTTTTATCATCAAGTTCACAGTTTAAAACATTGATATAAGAGTGTGAAACAAAAGACCAGGACTAAACAGTGACTGAGACACCTTGTAAGTCAGGAGGATATTGGTCAACAATTTCGGTATTAAAATTTTCATGTTCGGCTGTCAAACCGAAAACTTCACCAATAACATGAGGTGCAATTCGGAATTTGGACCAAAAATCCACTCCGAGATAGAGGGGTTGAAATAAATCAGGCACTAAATATAGGTCGAGAGGTTTTACTACTTTATCATATTCTGCGGGTACGGATACGCGTCCTACAATTCTCTGACCTTTACCGTCAGCTGTTTTAACTTCAGCATTAATAGTAAAAATGGGAATATCAAGTGATTTGACGAATTCCATACAACCTTTACCTAGACAAGATATTGAAGCGCCACTATCGAGTAGACCAGCCATTCCTCGTCCTTTAATGAAGATTTTGGCGTATGGCCTGATGTCTAGAGGAGTTCCTCCCAGAGTGGTTTCTTCTACTAAAGTTCGAAAAGCGGATCTTTTCGCACTTCTTTGTCTAGTTTTTAACAATTTGGATGGAATGTCAGGATGGGATACTTCTTCGAGTTTAAAGATACGGTTTCTAATCTTTTCGTAATTCATAAGTCTTTCTTCGAAGGACTTTTTATATAGCGGTATAAGTTTGTTTTCAGGTTTATTTTTACGGAGCGGTGGAGTGTCTCCTGTACCATCTCTGGGCTCACAAATCAATATAGTTTTGGGTTCAAATTGAAAATTGATTTTATCTAACATAGCTGAAGAGTCAGTATCAGTAGATTTCATAAGTTTTGGGTTCTTTTCAGGTTCGGTTTCAGACTCAGTGGACTTTGAGACTGATTGGGTAACTCGACAAGTATCTAATGAAGTTGAGGTATTTGTCGAGGCATCTTTTTTGTTTAAACTGGGTTTGTTTGGGTCGAACGTGACTCCCCAGGCGGCATCACGCTCGTTTTGGAGTTTCCCTTGGTGAAGTTACAGTTCGGACAATCACGAACCGTGAAGTTTTCGGTACCGCAACGATAGCAGTAGTAAGGTTTATTCATCTTAGAAGGACAATTAGACGAGAGGTGTCCGATTTCCTTGCACGTATAACACTTCATAGTGCTTATAGGGTTCTTGTCTTGGCTAACTGGTCCCTGAGAACGATTATATGAAAAGCGGCAAGATTGTCGTCAGCCGGTTCGAAAAAGTTTTCGTCGGTTGTCATTCCAGCAGGCCAATGCACTTCATGTACATTTCGTACGAAGTTCGTTCGACTTTGTGAGGCATAACGCGCTTGTAACATTTTCTCAGTTCGCCGGCATTCGTCTCTAAAGCGTTCTAGGGAGTATATACTCATGGGATAAACGAATGCCATAAGACGAGCGTTTATGTTATTTCGTAAAATAGGGACTAGGTCTGCGTCTCTCATCGGTTCACGTAATTGTCTCTTCAGATGAATTATCGATGTAGAAAACTCATCAAACGGTTCTTGGAGTGATTGTTTCCGATCCATAATTATTGCTTTCAGAATTTCTAGATCACTTTCGTATCTCTGGAATTGCTTTAGCAGGGCATTTTTAAGAGTCAGCCAATCGACTCGTCGATGGTCGCGCAGGTATTCGAAATACCAATCGGAAGCCGTACCAACCAAAAGACGGTGAAAATTACGGAGTACTTCTTCCCAAGGACAATTATATTTTTCCTGCAAGATTTCAACACGTGAGACGAATTCTCGTATTGGCATACCTTTGGACGTGTCGTCGAACCTGACACTCCACAAATACTACGTTTTCACTTGAAAACGCGAACAGACCAAAAATCCAACTTTTATAGCCCTATTCTCCCTATCATCACTGATACCTCACAAGTCACAAGAAGTGGTGAAACTGATTTTGTGACTTTTTCGTATTCTCCCCCTAAAGTCACAACTTGTGAGAGTCATAAAAACAAACGAAACTGTGATCTCCTCCAGAGCAGGTCACAACTCACAATTTACTTGAGTTTCTACAAATCATTGAATTATATTTTTTCTAAGGAGGCGTTATGTTCTCTGTGCGAAAGAGAACAAAATGTATGTATCCTTTCATTTTTTAAGCAAAAGAATAGGATAAGGGTGCGATATTCTTTTGCTTTGTATTTATGAGACGGATAAACTGAATACATATTGTGGGTGTGTTGGTTGAGTTCGTTGCGATTACTTGTAGAGTTGTTTATGTGTGCGCTCATCGGTCAAGAAGCTACCAACAAAATGCTGTGGTGAATTTCGTAGTGAGTTTTCTTGTGACTACTAGGGGGAGAATACCAAAATGTTATCGAGTCACAACAATCCTCACAAGGAGTAGTCACAAGAGCTTGTGACTTGTGATTCCTCACAAGGGGGAGAATCGGGCTATTAAACTCGACTCCACTCGACCAGTCCAGTTGAGTCGAAATCTTGCATGAAAACCTGTGAATTCATATATTCATAATGTTGTAATAGCTTAACGCAGCACTTTAAATAATTTTTTTTTCGACACTCGCCATTTCTTTTTCACAAATATTTTTCTTCTACTTATTACTTCTTCACTACTACCAACAAAGATTTTGTCATTTCAACTTAACTTCAACAACTGGACGATCCAACCACAGTGATGTATACCTAGGTCGAAAATTCAACTCGACCAAAACTCGACCATCCAACCATACATGAAAACGTAGTAAAAGTCTCAAAGCGACGCGAATACGGTCGGTCATATGGAAATCCGAAATCTTGTCGGTGATTAGTTGGAGGATATCTCATATCATAACATGAGTTATTGAAATCTATAGGATCATGACCAAACGGAACAAAATCCACTCTTGGACGATCAAGTCTATTTGGGTCCATTGGAGGACGATTGATTGGAATCGGATTGGATTGAAGAAATTGAATACGGGGATCGCCTCGAAGATATGGATCATCCCGTTTGTAGTCGTATTGGTTACGGTTCCGATAATTTGGTTGGGGTTGAAAAGATTCCCGCCGATTTCGCTCGGAAAAATCTTGAAAATGTTTAGTGTGTTGATAGGTGGTCTGTTTAAGCCATCAGGGCAATCGCGAAAACGAGAGCTAGTCGACAAATTACTAGAATGCATCGAAAGATTGGCATTCGCTGTTGATTGGTTAGTTTTGGTAACCACTGAGTGGGTTCGAGGATGGCAACAAAGTTTTCATACTTTGTTCAACATTTTTTTGTATAAGCCCCGGCAGGTCTTTGAAAAGAGATTTTTGTAGGTCCTTTAAGCTTGCATCCACCACACTTTTAAAATGGTTGTGGAGGCGATTCGAAGAAGGATAATGTAGTTGGGATTCCGATGGTTGTGCTTGATTGGATTGAACATTATACCCAATATTGTTCAGGTTAATTGTTTTTGCAATATCGATGATGTCATCATTATCTGGAAATGTTTCTCCAACCGAATTGTTGGGTTGTGGTTGTGGAGCAAACTGATTTGGGGTTGGACGATTTGCTAAGGCGCTTTGATTCAAACCCGACGCACTATTTATAAAATCGGTTGGGAAGAGTTACATAATCGGACTCGAGGATGTGGTAGTGGTAGTCGTAGTAGTGACTGTGGCATGGGACGTAATTGTGGTAAATATTCCATTATTGGATAAGTCAGGGTGAGTATTCGGACTCTCTGTAATTTGTTGATTACGAATTTGGTAAATACTTCCATTGTGAACCAAGTCAAAGTTTGGGGAATAAATTACGTTCCTTCCTGCTTGGTTTACATTTATAGGAGGTGAATTTCTGAGGGGAATGGAACCAGCTTGAGTTTTAGAAAGGGACAAATTATCACATGGTCCGTGGTTTCGAGTTCGTACACCATTTCGATTGGCGTCAAAGGCTGAATGCCTACTGTTTTTGGGAAAAGTCCCATTAGTGGATTTTTTACTCATAATTTGTTTTATAATTTTTCAGGTTAAAGTATACAAAGGAAATCAGAATTATTCAAAGAAACAAAATTAAGGATCACTAGGTATTAAGTAAATATTTTTACGAAACGAAATTGAGGGGAAAAAAGTATATTGTTGGTTTTTCTTTTGTAGGTTTTGTTATCATATAGGATATGGTGATTTCGAAAAGGCGGAGTAAAAGAAGAAGGATCTATGTAAGGCGTTGACAAAGAACATTTAGAGAGAAAATTTTTGAAGACGAACAATTAGGTAGCTTCCAAAAAGTTTTGTTTTCGCCTACAATTTATCGACTCACTATTAATCGGCAACCTCACAGTACAGTGGAACGGACTCCTAGAAGGTCGTATCGGATTACCGGTACTGATAACTTTGGCGGGGGAGAAATTGATACGTTTTTTTTTTTTTGAAAAGACATAAGTATTATGTAACCATGCAAACGATTGCCAGTCCGCTTGCAGTTGCAACTTTTTATAGAAGAGGTGTTAAATGGTTGCTACAAAGGTGGTCAAACTCAAGATCATTTCGAAACATTGTTTCTAGTGTTCACTTCATTAGCTCTACAGCTTTGGATCGACTCCTAAAAAAAAAAGTTATGAAATTGATAATGAGGATAAGTTGCGGGTAGGGGCTGTCGGTGTTTCCAACGTCAGGCCCCTTAAGTTGGGCGCCAATATTTTGCGGCAGACTAAAGTTCAGGTCAACGAAACATTAAGGCGGAAGCCGAAATGTTGAACCAAAAGCGGATGGTTCGGCATGCTGGCGTTTGGTGCAGCTAGAGCTCAGTCGATGGGGGGAGTTCTTTTCCGCTGTCTATTAGTCCACAAAATAGTTTTAATCATGCCGAGACATTGTGGAAGGGGAATGAGGAAGAGGGGAATTTTAAAATTATTAACTTCGAAATTTTCAAAAAAAAAGGAGAATGGCTGATGTGCGGCCAGAAGCGTACCTAGGGAAAATAAACAGTTGAGCTGTTTAAACATAAAGGAAAGGAAAAGGGGTTCACACACACACAAATAAGTCTGGTTCGGATGTCAAGGACGCAGGGCTATACCCACCCTATACCACTGACTCACGGGTCAGGGCTCCATGGCCGTCAAAAGCCAAAAATTAAGTTGACGGCCCCAAAAATGTTTCCATTTGTATCACGCCTTCGAAACTAACTTCCCTTAATCTCTCCTTAACTACATCGCCAAATTGAAACCAGTTACCACTTCATATGGGATTTCTTCAATAAGCAATCAACGAAAAGAAAACCTTTTAAGTACGTGGGTATTATTTACAAAATATCGCAGATTCAGTTTATTCAAACAATTTGGGATATATCCTAAAATAAATTCGTGTTGAAACGATACAATTTCATTATTACGGAATCGAAAGTAAATCCGGTAATGTAAAGTAAATCCGTGGAAAATCCAAGGTTAAAGCTAAGGTAAGTCATACTTTTTAGTATTTTTTTCTGTTTTGAGCAAAATTATAATCAAAGGTAAGTCTGGTGTTAATAATGAAAAATCCGAGGAAAGTCCAAGGAAAATATAAGGTTAGTCTAGATGTTATTATGTTCTTATTAATATTGATCTTTAATACAATTTTTATAATTTCGAAATACCGGAATATCAAATCAAAAAAAAAGTTTACAAATTATTTTGAACACCTAACTAGGGGTAAATCCGACGATTTCGCAAATAAATTTGTCTTGAAAAAAAGAATCAATAATGACCACGATAAGGGTGCGCAAGTTTCTGTAGAATTCTATTTTTTTTTCTGTTGTTGGTTTTTACTTTGTTTTTCTTTTCTTTCGTTAAATAGGTAATTAAAAAATATATTTAAGATAGGCGAAGGGATTTTTGTAGTATAAAAACAAGTTATATCAGCTATAATATATTAATTTAAAGAAAGATGTTTTACTTACGGTGTAGTACCTCGTGGCTTGATGGTTAGTGCGTAGGACTGTCATGCCGAAGGTTTGGGTTCGATTCCCAGCCGTGCCACCTAAAAACAGAAATGTTTTATTCGAGGTACTGCCTCTTGCGAGGAACTGACAAATCCTCCAAGAGTATACTTGTCATGAAAAAGTGCTTCCCATTTAGCCGTTCGGACTCGGCAAAAAACTGTAGGTCCCCTCCATTCCTGCCAACAAACACGCACACAGGAATGGTTGTGAGTTGTAAGTCACTAGGCCCTGGTTCTCCACGAGCTGTTGCGCCGCCCAATTTATTTTATTTATTTATTTTTACTTACGGTTTCCTTTGGCGGTCTGTAGCGATCCGTGCACGTATTGCTCCAGCTGCTAATCAGGAACCTATTAAAATTATTTATTTATGGGCAGTTTCGCTGATATGATTTGTTCTCTTTTTTGTCTCTCTTTTTTTAGGTTAATACTATGGATAGGTTTTCTTTTTACTTTACTTTTGCCCAGTTGCACCAAAATTCACTAAAAGCAGTTTTTGCTAAAATGGAGCTAAAATTTATCGGACTGATAAATTTATTTGGGTTGCACCAATCTCTTTCACTCATTTTTTAGGTTTAATGCAGTTCATGAACCACCCCTGTATTTTATCATCTGTTTATTAAACTGAACGAAACAATTTAACCAGTGCAAGTGAGATAGCAATAAGGAAAATGTGAATAGACAATAAACAGAAGCAAGGTATTCTCATTACATACAGCCATTGCGCCATCTTGGTGTTTTTTATTATTATTTATTATTTTCTTATTTTTTTTAAGAAAAGCTATAGCACATTTATATTTTTTCGACACACTGCTTGGAAATTATGAATTGATATTTTAAAGTGACGTCATCGAATTCAGAAAATGGATTTATCTGTTAAGGCCCAACCATAATAGACATAAGCAAGCATAAGCTAGTGTCAAAAAGCCAACGAAAATTCGCTTATGCTTGCAAAATTACCTCCTTGAGCCATAATTGACTTATTCGCACATAAGCAAATACACTACTCAACAATATTAAAGGAACAAATTTGTTTTCAATTTTTGTTAGCGTTTTTTGAAGAGCTGTATCTTTGTGACGAGTGGTCGTATTGAGTTGAAATAAAAAGCATTTTACAGCTTTATGTTTTTTGTTTCGAGATTTGTTTGCAAACAAATTGCGTTATTGCAAAAAATGAGACGAGACAACTAAATTATTTTTTTTTTATTTTTTTTGAATGTCCTCATTTCTATGGATAATTTTGTTTGAGTCAATTAAATGTCATGATCAGATACCTTGTTTATTCAGCTTCAATTCAGTTTTTTTGTTGTTGTCGTACGATTTTTTTTTGACATGGTTTATCTGACTTTGAATGAAAAAAGATACTTTTAGCCTTGATTACCAATATCTCAGCAAATAATGACGTTATAAAAAATTCAAAGACAGTTTTGGAAATTTGAAAAAGCGTTTTAAAAGATTTTTTTATGATTTTGTAGAAATTATTTTTTTTACCGTTCACCGTTAGTTTAAAAAAAGTACTAAAAACCGACGTTTTGTGGTCTTGTCGAAAATCTTTTTTTTTCGTTGCAAATATTGATTGCATGGCTTGCGTTGGTATGCAAATTTATAGACTTTTAAATCATCAATATTCTTGTAAATTTTCAAATTGATTCATCGAACAGTTTTTTCTCACCAAAACTTCAAAGTCTTACAAACCAGGTAAAGGAACAAATTGTGTTATTCCTAAACAGTGCGTAGCGTCATCAAAATGACAAGAAAACTGTAATTCCAGTGGATTTTTTTCACAGTTTTGCATTAGTTAGATATTTTTTTGAATTGAAATTAAATAAAAAGTACATTTTTCCAAAAAAAAATCAAGTTTTTTTGTTTGAAAAATTTTTGAAATTATTTTTTTTTTTTAACAGAGAAATACATTTTCTAAATTCGATGACGTCATCGCTTCAAAATATCGATTCATAACTTCCAAGCAGTGTGTCGAAAAAATATTAGTGTGGTATCTATTGCAATAGTTTCACAGTTTCTCTTAAAAATAGAAGAAAATAATAAATACTAATAAAAAACACCAAGATGGCGCATTACCTGTATCTAATGAGAATACCTTGTTTCTGTTTATTGTCTATTCACATTTTCCTTATTGCTATCTCACTTGCACTGGTTAAAATGTTTCGTTCAGTTTAATAAACAGATGATAAAATACAGGGGTGGTTCACGAACTGCATTTTAGCTAAAAAATGAGTGAAAGAGATTGGTGCAACCCAAATAAATGTATCATGCCCAGTTGCACCAAAATTCACTAAAAGCGGTTTTTGCTAAAATCGAGTTAAAATTTATCGGACTGATGGCCAGTTGCACCGACCTCTTTTAAATATTTATTGCTTCGTTTAATTTTAAAATGACATTTATCGGTTGCACCAACCACTTCTAAATCTAACAGGCCAATAAACGAACCAATAAACTAAAGTTCCATTTTCCTCCAGATAAATTTTAAAAGCACGTTTAAACGACATAAGTCTATTATAGTTGGGCCTTTAACCTGAACAATTCTTCGACGACTCACCATTTTTTGGTTTAGTTCGTTATCAGATGATGTCCAGTCTATAATAATTATTCTGGAATAATTTATTTATTTAAGCAGTGAATTACAAATTGGAAACATAATGCCTTCACCTGTTGTTTTCGTTATTTTAATTTGAAATCAACAATATTCCGTCAAATAAAATTGAATTTTTTTTTTGTGGGTACATAGGTAGCTAGATATGTTCGTTTAAAATTGCTTTTAAAATTTATCTGGAGGAAAATGGAATTTTAGTTTATTGGTTCGTTTATTGGCCTGTTAGGCTAGTCGCGCACATGCAATTCCTACCGCAACCAAACAGTTTAGTCACTAGTTGACCGATGATCGCGCACATGAGCAACTCAACAAGCAATCGCAACGAGCTAAACCAACACAAAGACAAAATGTATTCAGTTTTTCTATCTCATAAATACAAAGCAAAAGAGTACTAACTTTTCCCTATACTTTTGCTTAGGAAAGAAAAGAATAGATGCATTTTTTTGAAAAAAATGAAATAAAATATATTTTTGTTTCTTTTCTTGACGAAAGAAATACATATATCGCAAAGTCATACCCTTGGATGTTTTTTAGCAGCTAAAGATTTAAGATTTTAAGAAAATAGATAAGTATACAAATAATTTCAAAATGGATTTTTACGAAATGGCAATAATATGTGCATTTGAACTAAGGAGGCAAAAAAAAAGATTATTTAAAAGAAAATATTGGGTTCACCCTTTAAATTCCCAACGCTCGATCAAAGGCCAGTTTCACAAAATTTTTGGGGATCTGCGTGCTCATCCGCAAAAGTTTTTTAGTTATTTTAGGATGAGCATTCAAAGCTTTGATCAACTTCTTATTTTGACTCGACCATTGATTACTTGCAAAGATACAAAGTGGAGGAAAGCTATCTCCCCAGAAGAAAGACTCACTGCAACATTGAGGTAAACAAACTTCAGATAAGGTAGTATACAAAAAACAAACATAATTTATTTAAATTCTATTAGAAGTCAACACAAAATAAAAAGTAATTCTTAATGCATAAAAAATATAGGACGAGGTATGTAAGTAACGCACATAATTCCATTATGTCGCCAATATGATCGCTTGAGGACTATTTTAGTGGTTTGATTCCAAGTCCGAATCATATCTTTGATATGAATGTCGGCTGCTGTGAGACGGTCTTTGCCGATAGTGAGTAGACCTCTTGAGTTTGACCTATTCGCTTTAAAGCACCCAAAAACTCAATTTTTATGTCAAGTTTTTGACTATCAGTTAATTTTTTAAATGATGGCAATAGAGAAAGTAAAAAAGATTTATCTTCATCTATCGTTTCTTCTTTCTTATCTCTCAAAATCGCCAACAAATCTTCTTCATATGAAGACTTCTTTTTTTTCCCCCCACTCACGGTATGGAATTCTTCCAAGTTTTCATCACTTTCAACAATTATTTCTTCATAACTGCTCACGGTTGGGCGATCTTCCATCGTGGGCAAAAGAAACGAAAGTTGCTCAAAATATACATACTTTCGTCTCTTAGCTGCAGCTTGGCCTGATTTTCCGTTTTTTTGTTTCCGTAGTTCGCGACGAAAGCATGTTCTTAAATTTCTCCACTTGCCTTGAATTTCTTTGACTGGAAATGTAAAATGGCAAAGATATAATACATACAAATATATACATAAGTATTTTAATTTAGGGTTTGCAGGAATAAAACTTACACTTACATATTGGGGCATATTCAATATATAATCATATATAACCTCCAGGTTTGCCTAGTAACAGCTTAAGGAGCATCTATGAATATGCCCCATTGTGATTTTATCACAACTGCTTTTGTATATAAATTTAAATAGTATTTTTCTTTTTTCACGATTTTTTTTTCGAATTACTGTACATACGTCCCACAAAAAAAGGGAGTAAACACCAAAATTCAAAAAATTGAGCTAGTACCATAATTTCCTAATAGTCTGCTATTGTTAGGTTAAGCTTAAAACTCATATTTCCAACAGCAAACGACTAAAAATCACGAACATAAATTTCATTGCAGGTTTCAAGCAAGTAGTGTATGAGCCTATACTAAGCTTAAAAGTAGCAAGTTTAATTTTCTAAGTCATCACCAAAATTACTATAACTTATGCGCATACTAAAATAACATCTTTTTTTTAATTAAGAAATCGTCCTTAAAAATTTTCAAAATTATGTATTTATGTGGGAAAAGCAAAATAATTAAATTGCATCCAACTTTCTCAAAACTACTAAAATGGAGATACCCCCTTTTTCCTTATCACGGCAGTGTAGCTATTCTATTTTTTTTTTTATTTTTTATCATACTACCATGTTTTTGTATGGAAATTCCTATTACGAGTATAATGTCTTAAAAACTCGATTTTATTAAATTAGCTTTTGAATGATCTTTCAAAGCGAAGACTATTAAATAAAAATCAACCAAACTATTTACAATATTATAGCTACAGTTGTTTCGTGAGAAAAAATAAATAGTGAAAATACCGAAAATACCATACAAATGTGTATGGGGTCAATGACCCCGGAAAATTATTTTTGGTCAGAAACTGTGTTGTGAATCTTGTGAAATAAAAATGGATTGGAATTAAAACATAAATAAATATAATTTTGTGTCTTTTATTTTGTATTCATAATAAAATTTTTGTTTGTATCAAAATAACAAAACAACTGCTTTTAATTTCTTAACGTCTCAAGGCTTAAAATTCAAATAAAAAACTTACACTAATTGCGGAAGTAAAATGTGCATGAGTTTTCAAGAAATTGAGTCTCCACTGCTGGCGTTTGACCCCGATAATTTCAACATCGATCCTATGCTGTTCCTCGGCTTCCTTTTCCGTTCGTCGGCATTTCTCTGTCAACACTATCATACCGCTTACAATAGTTGTGCAATTCCCGGGTCAGTCAGTTTGCATTGTGCAGTCATACAGTGAACAACGTACAGCGGAAGGTTTAAACAAAAAATCCACCCCAAAACAAAAAAGGACCAGATACAGGTATACCTGCGGGCTACCTGTGTTTATTGCCAGACAATAATAAAAAAGGGATTACCCTAACACGTAATCACCCTGATTAATGTGCTAAACAAAAGTTTTATTAAAATAAGTGTTGTGTGTGTTAAATCAGTGTAATAAAATAATTTCAAGTAAAAAGGTTAATCCAATAATGGGTGAACCACTTAATCCGGATACAGCATTCGCAGCTCTCGAAGCATTGCTGAAACGGATAGTCAACGACCTCGGTCCCGAATATGGACCAAGGCTAAGTATGGCATTTATGAATATTGTCAGACCTAGTGAGGTCAGCAAAGATAACAATATGGAAATCGAAGCGATGGACAGCGACGAAGGTTCCTTAGCCACCATTGGTATGGAGAAATCAGCCAGCGAAGAAGAAATCAGTGAAACAACCAGTTCCGAAGAAGACGGAAGCAATTCACCGCTACCCGGACAGAAAAGGCCCCGTAAAACAAGCAAGTCGAAGGATATCCCCACCAAACGCCCGCAATTTGTAGAAGAAACTGCAATAATTTCATCAATTTCAACTGAATTAACGATATCAAGTGCCCCAAAGAACTCTGCATCAACAACCGCCGCCGCCGTAAAATCAACTACACCAGTTGCTTCATCAGTTCCAGCAGCCACCAGAACATCAGATTCAACATCAACAACTGCCAAACCCACTCAAAGCCATCGGATGAATACCACATCCAAAAATACCACCGAAAACCCAACCAAGGGCCCAGGAATGCCACCAATTTTCTGCTACTCTGGCAACGTAGCTGAAATAAGAAGACACTGCAAGGACAAAAAACTGAGCGTTACATTTAAAAACCGCAACACAAAGTCGACGATCATCAATGCTGGAAACAGGGAATCCTTTGATACCATCAAGAACTTCCTGAAAACCAGGAAGATCCAGTTTAATTCCTTTACCCCAAGAGAAGACAGGAAGAACCTCCTACTATTGAAAGGAATCCACCACACTTATGCAGCCATTGAAGTTGAAGACGAACTAAGAATCGAAGGGCTACCAGTCGTCAAAGTGTCACAATTCAAGGCAAAGAAGGCTCAAGGAAAAACGTACAACAACTTTGTTGTCGAACTATCCAGCACCTGTGACATCAACGAAGTTTACACCAAGACGCTAATAATGAACCAGAGGGTTCACTGGGAGCGTTTGAAGTCCAAGGATATTGTGCAGTGCCGAAACTGCCAACGTTTTGGACACGTTGCCACCAATTGCGGACGCCAGTACGTGTGCGTTAAGTGCAAAGAGGAACACGAGCCAGGACAGTGTAAGCGGACAGAAAATACAGGAATTGACGTGTGGTGCGCCAACTGCAAAAAGGAAGGTCATCCAGCCAGTTTTAAAGGCTGTCCAACGCTAAAGGCACGGCTTACTGAAAGGAACAAGGCGTTGGCTGAGAAACAAGCTCATAAAGAATTTGTTTCAAAGTCGGCATGCTTGGCAACCCGCCCTGCACTCAGCTTTGCAGCAATGGTCAAAGGTGGCCCAGCACCCAAGCCAGCAACATCCAAAAATCTGAGTCAGCAGCAACAACAGCATCAGCAAACAAAGGCCCCAATCAAGAACATTTCAGCAAGGACAGCCTCAGCCAAGCCATTCAAACCAACAACAGACTCCACACCAATGAACCTCAACAATGAAGTCCAGCGCATCTTTGGATCTAATCTCTTGTCCGTTATGGAGAAAGCCCGTACTGCCATACAACCAAACTATGGTCAACTGAGCGAGGGAGAAAAGTCCGTGGCATTGGCCACTTTCATCTTCCAGTTATGCAATTAAAGAAGCTCCGCATACTGACGTATAATGTGAATTCATTATACAGCCTGGAGAAGAGGACGTCATTTAACTTGTTCATGAAGAGGAACAACCCGGATATCGCCCTAATCAGCGAGACCAACGTTACTAAATGTAACAACATCGACATCATTGGCTTCAAAACCTTCCGTAAGGATAAGGGCGAAGGCTTAAGAGGGACGGCAATTTATGTAAGGAAGAACATCTGCCCCAACACTACCGAAACCATCATCACAGGTCTCCTTACCAGCGAAGCCACCGCCGTCATCATACAACTGGGAAGAGAAACTCTCACTATCATTAGTGTCTACTTCAAATGCAAATCCAGCATGAGAAACATCCACAAGGATCTTCACGTTCTCAACAGTATCTTAAGGAGAACCACATATGGGCTCATCGGTGGTGATTTCAACGCAAGGCATCACCTTTGGCTGGATACCGCTGTCACCAACGAAGGCAAAGCTATTGCTGACTGGCTGGATACCAACAGCGATCAACATTCATTGGTGGTTATTTCCCAACCCCAACCAACCTTCCCCAGGACACCATCAACATTAGACTTTTTTCTATCATCATCTAATTTTATACATATTCTTCCAGAAATCAGCAACTTCACCTGTACAATAGTACCCAGTGACTCGGACCATGAAGCTGTTCAACTAAGCATCAAACTCCACCAAGCCATCTTCCTAGCGACAGATCCAGTGGAGCATTTCATCAACTACAGAAGACTGGATACAGACAGGCTACAAAGAGACGTCGAAGACAACATAAGACTTCCACCACAAAACAGGAACCTGCAGAATATTGAAATTGACAAAGCCATAGACTGTCTGGAATTAGCTGTAGCAAATGCACTGGATAACCAAAAGCAGTCCAAGACGTCAAAGGATAGATATCAGCACCTTCCCCAATATATCCAAAACCTATATGCACATAGGCAACGACTCAGAAAGCGTCTGCAAAGGATCCACCAACGAGAGCTAAACACAACCAACAGTAACTACCAGACAGTGTGCAGTGAGCTTCAGTGCGTTAACATTATGTTCCGGAATTCTATTCAACATCACAACAACAAACAATTCCAGAAGAGACTGCAGTCAATCAAACCTGGACCTGATGCCTTTAAGAACATTAACAGACTGATTGGTCAAAAATCACCAATGCCTGAGACGATCATCACCAACAGTGGAGAAGCAACAACGATACAGGATAAAGTTGAAGCCTTCGCTTCCCAATTTGAAGGAAACTTCACGGCCAGCCCATCTGAAGATCCAATCTTCCTTGGCGAAATTGAGGCATCCATCCAGCAGACAATGATGCCCAACTTGAATAGAGCAACGTTTAGTGACAACAATCCTGCGAGTGATCCAGTCGACAACACGAACTTGAGCACCCGAGAGGAGATAAATGAGATTATTAGCAGCTCAAAACCAAAGAAGTCAGCTGGGCCGGATGGGGTATCCTCAACAACTGCATCAACAACAGTTATTTCCCCCAGAAATGGAAAACTGCAAAAATAGTGGCGATTCCCAAGAAAGGTGCAAGGAACATGGTTGCCAACTACAGGCCGATATCCCTCCTCAATAACCGAAGTAAGATCTTGGAAGAGCTGATACTCAGGAAGCTCAAGAAGTTCTGCGGCGAGAACAACATCATCCCAGATATGCAGTTCGGTTTTCGGGAAAAGCATTCCACTCTGTATCCGCTCCTGAAGTTCCATCATGACATCACCACAGCTTTGAACAACCATCGAGTTACCGTCGGATGCTTTCTGGATGTTGAAAAAGCATTCGACAGTGTATGGATTGAAGCCCTTATCCATAAACTCAACTTACTAGGCTTTCCTTCAGCACTAATAAAAATTATTTTCTCCTTTCTTTCTTCCAGGAACTTTTTCGTACAACTGGAGAATTGCAAATCGACAGTGAAGAGCATCAGGGCTGGAGTTGCCCAAGGGTCGAAGCTTGGACCACTTCTATACAACATCATGACCTCTGACCAACCAACTTCAAGTGAATGCGAGAACCTTCTCTTCGCTGATGACTCGCTCACATATTACTCATCATTATCGCCATTAACAGCTGTCCGAGAAGTCGAGGCCCACATCCGCAAACTCTTCGAGTTTTACACCAAATGGGGTATCAGGATCAACTCATCCAAATCGGAGCTTGTCTGCTTCAGACGACCAGGAGGCAGACGAGGCCGCTCAGCTGGAAACTGCAGAAGCATCACCCTAGCACTCCCAGACGGAACCAGATTACCAGCCAAGCGCAGCGCCAAATACCTGGGCATAAACTTCAACGAGCTGCTGAGATTCAACCCACATTCACGGACTGTCCTTAAAAAAGCCAACTTTGCCTTCCATCGCCTCTACCCGCTGATGAAAAAAAGAAATGGGCTAAGCCAGCAGACAAAAGTTCTAATGTACAAGCAACTTCTGAGACCAGTCATCAGTTACAGCTTTCCAGTTTGGTTCACTATCTCCAAAACAGCCATGAAGGAACTACAAATATTCGAAAGGAAAATTCTGAGGATATGCACTGGGCTTCATTTCGATCGTCAGCGGCGCAAACATTTCAAGAACGAGAAACTCTACTCTGAAGCCAAGGTAGTCCCCCTGGACAAGTACTTATTGCTATCTGCAGATAAACTGGTTAGAAACATCGCCAACCACCCTAATCAACTGATGAGAAGGATGATAAACCAACAACGACATCCGGAACCAAGGTACTTAGGCGCCAAGGAAATTCTGGATATAACAACAACAACCAACGATGAAGCAGGACACTTCTACTCTGACCCAGGGTCAGCACATTACCGTGGCTAAACGCCAACTCTATCCCCCATCCTATACAAAATACACTGCCACAGAACAACCGGGACTGAACAACCCGAGGACGACAAAGCCAAACCGACTTTAATATTAAGTTTTCACATATTATAAATCTTATTTGTATTCAAAATTTTACCAATGTATACCGTTAGGCCCCTTATGTGCCAACAAAATTTTATTATTTATCATGTATCTAATAGTCATAAATTATTTTTTAAGCCAATTGTAAATAGAAATGTTCAATAAAGCAAAATTGAAATTGAAATCCCGGGTCAGTCACTTAGCTGCTCAAATTTTTGTGATTGCTAGTATCGCCCAGTGGTCGAAATTCGACCTTTCTTGACGGCAACATATAAATATAAAAATTAGATTCTGCCAGAGAGATCGGCTAAACCTTTCAAATAAAAAAAAAAATTATGAAAATACGTTGCCATTAAGTCAGTTAAAAAGGGATATTAATATATAGATATTGACTTCTGTCCAGTCACCTTCATGCTTATGGTAGCTACGCGTTTGAAGTCCTTAGGCATTTCTTTTTCCTTGCGGCGGCGGCGTTTTCGTACTCCAACAATGGATCACTGGTGCTTGGGCAGCATGTCATTAGCGGAAAGAAAACCAATACCAACCTGTATTGAGTGTTCTATAAATTTACAAAGAATATGATGATTTCTAACTTATTAGATTTAAGCTACCTTCCCCTTATTGTAGTAAGATTTTCGATGTTTTTGCTGGTGCAGGTGACTTCTGAGCAGGTCGTTAGATCTCCGAGTCAGTCCCCAAAGAGTCATTCTCTCTCACTGGTCACACCAGACAGATTGTATACATGATCTTTGTCAATTTGTTGTTCTAAGGAGCATTAAACCAATCAAAACAATGAAGAATATTAAAAGCGAGCGGCCACTTACCTTTTTTGGAACCAATAATGCCTGGCATCCACCAGCTCGACGCACTCCATCTTCGCCATCGGTGTCTGAGTCAGAGCTCGCTAGCAGCTGCGAAAGAATCTTATGGCCCAACGAAATGAAGGGGCTCATGTCTAGACTTGCCTCCAATCGCTGCAGATGCAGCGGCTTGTCAAGCTTTGTTGCATACATGTTATAATTATAAACTATTTTGTGGGTCATTGAATTGCGTAAACCTTGGCCTTGATGCCCGTCTGTTTATCCCTCTTGTATGTTTGTTTATAAATACAGTTCCTGCAGATTCCTTAGCAGAATAGTTTCTCAATTCGAAAGGTAAGTTCAAAGAATTTGGAGTTTATTTTCAGAATTCAGAATTTGCCACTTGGATTTTGTTTTAGCTTTTAATTTATCAAGTTTTCTACACACGCCGCGCCGCACCGCCTTAAAAAGGTGGCTTATTCGTATGAAAAAACTAACGTTTGCAATGAACAATAACATTTTATTTGTAAATAAACAATTGTTTGTTCGGTGTTCAATTTTCTTACACTCATTTACGCAAGATAACCCACATCACATTTTGACTTTTCTAGTCTTTGATAAAAAAGAAAAGAATATATTTTGTGAAGTGTACTTCTTAGCTCGTCACACCTCAAAAGTATTGTAATGAAATGCACTAATAAACTCACATCACTCAGCAACTATTTAGTTGAATGTGGGCGCATTTACGTTTAATCATGAAGGATACAGATATTTTTTTCAGTTTCAGCAACAATTTAATCTTCGCAATCAACAGATGAGAGAGAAAATCGGTGAAATTGATATATAAGGCGGTTCTCTTTCCTCAGAATTTTTGGCGAAAGGAAAATACTAACTAATTTTTTTTCTCTCTTGCACTTAAAGAAAAAAGTGCAACTATTTGGTTGCATGTCCGCGCAGTTACTTATAATTCTATATGACACAAACTGAAAAACTGATTTCGGGCAATCGTCCAGTTTGTGTCAAAACACAAACTGAGAAGTTGCTCGAATCGACGACTGAATAGTTTCTGCATGTGCGCGCAGTCACATATGAGTTCATAGGACTCATTTTTGCAACCAAACAGTTTTGAAACTGAAAGTTGCATGTGCGCGACTAGCCTTAGATTTAGAAGTGGTTGGTGCAACCGATAAATGTCATTTTAAAATTAAACGAAGCAATAAATATTTAAAAGTGGTCGGTGCAACTGGCCATTTATCTTTTTAATTTTCTTTCCTTAGGTATTCCCTTTTTTTATTATGATACTTTCCGGAGGTCTACTAAATGATGCGGCACCCTAACCCGGTTTAAATTATACTCCGAATTTTGGAACGCGCAAATAAGTCGGATTTATTCCTGTACACTTCGCCAGTTACTACTTAATTCTACGGAAAACGACTTAAATTATTTTAATTCTTATTATTTTACTTTTAAGAAACGACAATGTTAAAACTTATTTTAAAAGAAAAAAAAGCGAACTATATCTCGCGGGGTAGTCTCACGGGCAGATGAGGGCTAAACGGTGTCGCGTCGATGTATGCAAGCGACGACAACGAACCGGACACACTTTCCTTCGCGAACACTCTTGGCTACCCAATGGGGCTAACGCGTGGGCTTGTGCCAATCTTTGGTTGCAGAAATGGGCACCGAGGTGCGTAAGTGTAGGCGTGCCGGGAGCAGCAAAAATTCAGTGCCAAAGTTCGTGTCTCTTTGGTGCGCCTAAAGATTGTGGCAACTAGATATCTCTTACTCGTCGTGACTAGACGTTCTTGCTAGACGCCTGCGTCACATATCATTTTGCTAAAGTATGAATTGTGTTTGTTCTAATTGCTCAAAAGCTCTTACAAATGATTCTTATTTATCTTGCGGCCTGTGCGGTTTACCAACTCACTGCGAATGTACAGACTTGTCCGCGGAATGTATCAAATTCATCACAGATTCTGATAAAAATTTTTTTAAATGCACTAAATGCAACGATTTCAAACTTGATGTGTGCCTAAGGAAAGTCAATGATAACTTTACCCTCTTGCAAGAAAGTGTCGGTATGCTCAATAATCACTTCAGTTTGTTATTCAAGCAGAATGAATCTTGCGAAAACTTAAACGTTAGTCGTAATATACGAGGCACCACCCGCTTGCAACGTAAGTCTAGGATCAATGAACCTTCTAAATCGAAGCCGAAAAATAAAGAAACAATTAAAAGTGCAAACCTGTCGTCTTCTTTGTCTCGATTTTCCCCATTTACCACAGAGGGCTCCCCTATTGCCCCTCGGTCCGGTAAAGAATCATCAAAGTCAAGTGCAAGTACCTCTCGCAGATCATCGTCATATCCAAATATTGCGAGTAATAAAAACGAAAATGGCACAAAGAAAAAGTGTAAGAACTCCGAAGTCGTTGTTGTTGCACCCATTGCCAAAAAGTTGGATGTTAATGCAGTTGTTGTAAGTGTAACTGATGCTTCTAATGAAGTTGTTGTTGCTGCTCATAGTCAAGCTGCTTTTGATGCTGGTACCGAAGTTACTTCTGTCTCTGATGCTAAAGCATTGGATGATGTTGTTGTTGTTGCTGATTCATTAGCCACTGCTGCTGCTGTTGTTAATGTGAATATTGCTGGTATTGAGAACGATCGTGCTTAGTTAATATTCCAATTTTTAGATAATCCGTTTACCTGCGAGGAAACGTTACCAATATACCACCTCCAGTAGAGATTTTGATGTGTAGGGGGTCAGTGTGAGTAAAAAACCCGATTTTCACGGTTGAAAGCCCCCCCATTTGGCCATCATTTTGAAAAAGTGGCTGGAAAAGGGTTTCCACGATTTCTCGAAACCTTTAGGTTTACAAAATCTAATTTTCTACAACTTATGTTAACATTATTTTTGTCGTAAATTGAAAACAAAGAATTTACAGATACAAATTGATGAGCAGTATAATAAAAGGGTTTTTCCTTTTTTTGTATTAATTTTATTAAGAAAATACTTAAGATATTCGTCCATTTTTAACTAAATTTCTTTATTTTCAATTCAACGGTACAAAATATATATATCTGTGATGTTTGGTAGAAACATGATAGCTCCATTTTAAAATTTGCGTCTTTACGACCACTTTAAATAAAGCTTCACCGATTTTTTTCAAATTTCAAATACTTATGTATATACTATTTGAATAATTATGTCTCAAATTCAAAGAAAATCTGTCCACACGTTAAGGCTGTAGCTCGATGTAAAGTGGACGTAAAGACGCAAATTTTAAAATGGAGCTATCATGTTTTCACCAAACACCACAGATATTAATTGTATTTAAGTTGGGGTTGTGTGTAAATGGAAATCCACACACAAGTGCAGTATGCTGCAAGTTATACATCAATTTATATTGAATAATTTTGAATGAACAACAACAACTTGTGTGTGTTACCACCAAGTATATAGGCTGGAGTTATAGCTATTTCACAAGTGCCACCTCGATCATCAGACTCCTTTAGTGGTGCTTAGTCTGGTTATGCTACATTTCCACCTGACGCTAATCTGAGATTTAATAAGATTTACCTCAAATCTCCTTCAAATCTCGGAGATTTACCATACAAATTTATTTCGTAAATCTTGAAGATTAGAAATTAATCTTGTTAAATCTTCCTAGGACAAATAGTTTTACAAATCGAACTAACCTTTTCTTAAATAGTGCTGAACGATTCATTCGAGACTCGCATTCAGTTCTTCATTGTTTCACAAGAATCAAACATTCTGTCTCATTCGCACTTCATAAGAAAAATTGGAACGCCATTTGCATTTTTGAAGGTGCTGTCAAATTGAATCTTTTTTAAATCTTTTTGTGCGGTGGAAACACCAAAAAGATTTATTAAATCTAATCTGAGATAAACCTTTGGTGGAAACATGGCATAGTGCTCGTATTAATTGAAAAACTCTTTGCCGTCATATGGGAGCGAACCATGAACCTTGCGATTCAGAGGCCGATGCACTACACACCGCGCCACTGAAACCACATGGTTAGCTCTATCCCAATGCAGGTTTCGTTGTTTATCAATTGCAACAGCGACTAGCATTTTTATTAACACACACAAGCTTGCTATCAAAAAAAGTCTCGAGATGACTCGAAGATATCGTTACTAAAAAGGACTTAGAATCGATTAATACGCAAATCTCGGCACTTAAGAAACACAACCAGCTTTTAGAAGACAAAAATCAAGCTCTAGAAAAACAAATCAAGCAGCTGTCAAAGGTTCTGCATGAAAAAAATGTAATTATATATATTCTGGCTGAGCCAGGCGTGAACCCCTTGCAAAGGGCAAAAGAGCTGTGCTTAGATCTGCTTGAGACTAGTAATTAAGCACTTATTTCTACCTCACGTCTGCTTCCATCAAGCAATGAAAACTTCGTGAATATTGTGGTTAAGATGGAGCGAAAGGAATCAACGATCAAAATTCTGCAATCGGCCGGTAAACTACGCGGTTTGGGTATATCGATGCATCGAGATTATCCGGCAACGGCGAGGGAAAGGTGACGAAATATTATCAAAAGCAGAACGCAAATCTATAAAAAAATCCTACAATACAATCTTAAATCCTGGGAGAAAAATTAATGATCGAAAACTACACTTTTTATTACGAAAACAAATTGCTAAAATGCACGTCGCAAGATGGAATGACGTTTCTATTTCAGCTGCTCGATGACAGCGACATCCCAACGTCAACCAATAATGGCAGCATCCAGCACGCTTCAACTGCGGGTATTTCGAAATTTAGTACAATCGCCACAGTACCTAAAGATGAGCATTCTATATCAATAACTTTGATAAAATTGTTTTTCATAATTATGTCGTCAGCCAATTAACTAATTTAAGCCAAGTTTATAATTTAAATATTGTTGCGTACAATATATCAGGTTTAAAAAATAAGCTACTATTTAATGATTTTTTGCTAGGCCAAGATATTTTTTTTCTTTTTGAAACATTTGTAGAAGATATAAATTTACATTTTTTCAATAACAAATTTCCCAATTTCACCCTACTTTGGATTCCTGCATTTCAATTACATACTAGAGGAATAGCTAGTTGTGGCTCTTTATATGATATAAATAAGAAATTTTTTAACTCAAATTTTTGCAATTTCGCTTACTATTATGGAAGAACTTTAGTCGAATGCTGCATCAAAAATGAAAAACAATTTATCATCCCCATCTACATAAACTGCAACCATTGGACATAAGATTAGGAAGATTTATACAACTTTCTCTTGAGTTACAACCCCAACAATCTAATCCTCATGGGAGATTGCAACACAAGATTAGGCGAGGCACAGGTCCTAAAGAACTCTTTAATACGAATTTCACCGCGGAAAAAAACTCAAGATTTAGTAACGGTTGGAAAGAGCAAGAAATTTATATACATATATATGCGTAGAATTTGGTTTAATTCTTTTGAACGTGCGGAAAAGGAAATGTGATATGGAAGGAAATTACACTTTTATAAGAGACAACAGCTGTTCGGCTATTGAATAAAATATGCAACGGACTTCAAAGTTCAACTACTACAATACTCAGATCACATGCCACTCGTAACCTTTATAAATTCTGTCTACAATCCGCGATCTGTGAATACCTTATCTTTGCCCACCTAAATTAAAATGGAAAGACACGAAAAGCACTGTATTTAAAAAAAAACCTCAGCGACGAAACAACTCGGTTGTCGGAACGAGACCAAGAAAGTAATAGGGCGTATAAGGAGCTCTGCAAACAGAAACGAAAGTGTTTCATTTAAGATGCTATAAACGAACTTTCGCAAGCTAAGGACTCGAAAACTTTCTGGAAGATGCTGAGGACGGTCAACGGATCGAAAAGTGTAATTGGTTGTTATGTCGATACCAGCATCCTTGCGATACATTTTCAATCCTTACTGAATGCCGACTCCTGTATAACCTCTCACTATTTTGTTCTTTCATCCGTATAAGTTGAATATTTGGATAGAGATATCTCAAGAGAAGAAGTTGAACAAGCTACATTACATTAGGCTTGTGTAGTTCGCGATCGAACTAGTTCAAAGAGCGGCTCCTTTAAGTGAGCTAGGTGAACTAGTTCACCACATTATAGGTCATTTAGTTCAACAACTCAGTTCAATATAAGGAACTAAAGAGCTAACGAACATTGGAATTTGTGTGTATCCATATCCATTATCCATATTCATACCAAACCACTACACCTAAGTCTGCTTTGGATGTGCATGTGCAGTTGCCAGTGGAATGAAAATTGTGTTTTTATTTTGTTCGTATTGCTTTACTCTTCTTATTTACATCTATGCATACGCATACACAAACGCAACACCGAGAGCTTTTGAGACCAACGAGCTACACCTACACTGCTCCAACAGCAACAGATACAGAAAACAGACTTCAAACCTTAAACGAACTAGTGATAGTGAACTATGTCGTTCAGTATAGTTCACCAGTTCATGTCCGAATTTAAGAGCTTACGAACTAGAGAGCTGAATGAACTGGAGAACTAAACGAACTAGAGAGCTAAACGAACTAGGGATCTAAATGAACTAGAGATATTACGAAATGATACGAATTAGATAAAGGTAAATGGGGGATGATCTGATGACAATGAGTTGTGTGTAGCATTGTGACAGGTTTTAGTTTTTGGCATTGTGTTAATTGTCATTATTATATACAAACAGATAATATACACTTTTGTAAGTAATAAGGAAAACAAATTCAGGGCTTAGGGATGAAAACTTTGTTTAATATTCACTTTATTTTTCTTATATTTTTTTTGTAGATTGTATTGAACTAGTGAACTAAATGAACTAGAAGAGCGAACTAGTTCACTAAAAAATTTTGAACTAAATTGAGCGCTCTTTAAAGTGAACTAAAATGCACAACCCTTAGCTACATATAATCAAGAGCAAACTTAACAAAGCACCCGGAGAAGACAGGATAACATTTGAATTTTATAAGAACGCGACACCAGGCTTCATCCAGTTCCTGACGGATCGGATGGTTTCAATAATATTTTCAGGAAAGGAGATGTACCGGAATGTTTCCAAAAGAAAATTATATTTCCAATTTACAAAAAAGGATGAGCTGGGAAACTATAGAGGGATTTTATTCTTCACTACGCTCTTAAAACTCCTAACAAGCATACTTTTGGACCAACTCACGATCTGGGTTGAAACAAACGGATTATTAAACGAGTTTCAGGCGGGTTTCAGGACAGGCTATTCAACGGTAGACAACATTTTTGTAGATACTAACAAATATTGGGAGAACTTATCTTAGCAAAGGCCGCAAACTGTACGCCTTTTTTTTATCGATTTCCGGGCTGCCTTTGGATCGGTGGACAGAAGAGCACTTTTCCTGAAACTTAGCAACATTGGTTTATCCTCAAAAATGCTTCGATTACTACAGAGTATGTCTACAAATAACCAAATGGCGATATGGGACGGATTTCTTATGTCTGAGTGGTTCAGCACTTCTTCGGGAGTCAAACAAGGTTGCCAGTTAGTGCGCTTTTCTTCAGCTTGTTTTTGGACGATCTTTTACATTCTTTACCTGGAGGAATAGTTTTTTAATGAAGTCCAGATAAAAAGTTTGATTAGTTATTTTATTTGATCATTTACTAAAAGTATGTGGTTATTTGGGCTATAATGATCAGTTGAATGGATGCAATTAATTAAAAAACTATTTCATCTTTTGTTTACCCTACGTTTCGCTTGCTTTTTTCCGGCTTCCTCAGGGGTTTCTTTATTGTGTACCAATACAATGATATAGGTATACAAATTATTAATATAAGTTAAAATATTTAGTGTGATATCAAAAATTAAAAAAATTCAAAAAAATACAAATTTACAAATTTAATTAATTATTTTTTTGTTTCATTTTATGCTAAATTAAATCGAACAAAGAGTTAAATAAATTAAATAAATTAACAAATAAATAAATAAATAAATTAACATTTAACACCACAAGAACAGCACAAATTAAAAACTAGTATCACACTTGGTATCATAGATCAATTAATAATGGCAACACTGTATATGCAGCTGATATTATTACTGTCTTCCTGATGGTTCATCGTGATGTTCATTCTTTGCTGAATGCGAAGACTTTCCAGAGTGTAGCGGGTGGAAGGGCGGCTCTCCTTATCCAGTACTTTGACGTCTTCGTCTTCAAAGTCAGCCATATGATCGTGATCTATCATGTGCTGTGAGAGTGCTGTAGCTGTTCTTCTTTTTCTTATGTCAGCTTCATGCTCTGACATTCTCAGCGCAGGTTTACGTTTTGTTGTACCTATGTATACCATTTGACAATCCTCATTCTGTTTTCCTTTACATGGTATTTGGTACACAACGTTGTGTTGTTCTGTTTTGTCTATTTTTGGTTTTGTGTTTGTGAAAATTGTACTCAATGTTGTGTTGGCTTTGTGTGCGAAACATGTTTTTTCTCTGTCAATTGGTATAGTATTAGGCGTTTTTCTTTTTTAGTTCAGAGCAGAGACTGAACTGTCAAACAAAAAATTATGTTTCTTTTTCAGCTCTGAGCGCTCAGAGCTACAAATTTGTGTTTCTTTTTTCGTTCTGAGCGTGTTCTGAGCGTGTTCTGAGCTTGTTCAGAGCGCGCTCTATGAGCTCAGAATAAAATAACTGAGCAGACAGAGTTCAATGCTGAACACATTGCATTTGACAGCTATTGTTCAGGTGTGTTGCAAAAATAGTTCAGAGCGCTCAGAACACACTTGTTCAGATGAAGTTCAGAACATTCTCGACATGCCCGGACTCTGTTCAGAGCTCCATTCTGAATTAAAAAAAGAAAAACACCTATTGTAATTGTTTAGTGTTAGGTTATCTGTCAGGTGTGGGATGTAAGTTAAAGAGAAATATTTAGGGCTGCCAGGCCTTACATTTGGTGGTTGTGGTTTGTTATTTGCGTTTTTATTTGTTGAAGTTTGTTATTTATGAGCTCGGTAATTAATGTGTTTGAGTAATTGTTCATTTGTAAAATCATTTGTATTTTTGTTGTATTTTTGTTCCAATAGATGTTGTCACTAATATCATAGACTAACTAATAATAAAGACAGGCCGCTTCATATAAAGAAAAAGGACCCGATTCGAGATTGCCTCCACTTAGATTGCCTCCCTCATACATGTTTTTTACTTTGGTTTATATGAAGCTTTCAAGTTGCGAACTGAAATTCATTTCACCACAATCGCAAGTCGCAAGTGTACCTCTTTTTGTTGTTGGTTTTTGGGTACTTTGTCTGTTTTTTTTTGGCAATTAATGAAGGTTGTGAAGCAGTGGTGGTAGTTTTTTTGTCTTCATAGTTTGCTCTAACTTAAATTTTGCTTGTGTGTGTGTACACTTCAGGTATATTTATTTCATTCTTGTCGATCTTGGCAAGAATTTTCGTTTTTGGTAGGTTTGAAGGAAAAATTTGTTCTTTGGAGGATTTCTCTGTTTTCACGTTTGGGGGTGGATGTGGAGAATATATGACTGTTCTGAAGCAATGGTAGACTTGGTGGCGGTCGTTTGTGTTTGCCATTTTTCTCTCATTTGCCATTTGCCATTTTGCTCTCATTTATCCTTTTTTGTGCGCTTGCTTGTGTACTCTTGCATATACATTCATAAATATGTATAATCTCGATCTTCTAGTAATGACATAAAAATTTTCGTTTTTGGCGGTTTCGAGCATTTCTATACAGCATAAAAATAATATGTAGGTAGGTGGCATGAAGGAATATTTTGTTTATTTTATGTATTTATTTATTCAGTACAGTAATAAAAAATTTGAAGAAATACAGGTGAATAACAAACCTTATTTGTTTAATTGCAAAAATAAACTTACCGAGTCAAGGAGTATGTTAGCAAATGATGTGTATAACATTCCTTTAAATCGAGTAAACTTATTGTAAAGTTAAAATGCTTTTTTTCATATTTAAAGCATAAACTAAGATTCATCATTTCTACACATTCATGTTTTTTTCTATTAATTTCCTAGGCAAATGCGCCCGAAAATAGCGATATTTTCACTCTAAACGAATTTGCACCTCTCATAGTAATTTATCATGTTCACTTGAATCATTATAATTTTCTAAAAATATAATCCTCGTTATATCATCATTCATTTCATACCTCAAAAAAAAATAAGGTACTGAAGTTATAAACCATTTCCGGAGAGCTTATTCGTGATATTTCAAATCCTGTATTTGTACCTTGTTTGCAAAATTTTGGGTTGAGTAATGCTCAAAAATCGATATAAAATCTTGTGGATAACCTAGAAATATGTCTGATACACCAAAATAACCTGTTATTAATCAAAATTATTAAAAAATACAAATTTATAAAATCATATTTTAAATGAGAACATTATTGTAAATGGAGTGATAGGTATCCAATTTAATGCAGCTGGATCGACATTTCTTTGAATTTTTTGGCTTACCCTCGAAAATTATCAAAATACGGAATTAAAAATATAAAAAAATTGAAACCACTTAGCAATCTTGAATTTAATGAGAAAAATACTGCCGTCAAAAAATTAAAACTACAAACAAAAATGTAAAAAATGTAACAAAAAAAAAAATTACAAGAAAACAAAAAAGGCGAAAAAAGCTAAAAATTATTAATCTTTAAAAGTTAAATTGTAATCAATAAAATCATTGAAAAACATAAAAATGAACTTGAGAGCAAAACTACGAATCATTTTTCAATTTTTTTTTACTGAATTTCTATCTACATGCCAACTTTTATCAGCAAAGATCTGTTAGAGAAGTGCACTAACAATTTGCCTCAATTATTTAAATAAATCATTTTAATTAAATAAAAAAAAAGGTTCTCTGCTTTCAAAATTTAAATGGAAAAGAATTTAGAATTAAATCACACTGCTCTTTTGATATACCTATCATAAGAAATAATTTCACTGTTACCATAAGCAGAAATACAAAAATTAGTTTAAGGGCCATTTGCTGAAACGAAACTTAAATATTTAAGTAGAACATAAGCGCTTATGTGACAGTTTACGCAAAGAAAAAAGTAGAACATAAGCTTTTAAGTAGAACCATTGTATATAAATCTAATAGTATTATCATCAGACGAAATTTTTTCTCGACTCCTTCACAAACCAGATGGCGTATGATCGCTTCTCAGAGAAAGGGAAATTAAAAATTCCCTTACTCAGAGAAAAAATCAACTGAACAAACAGAAAAAGAGCCCATAACAAATGGTAGATAAAAACAAGAAAAACTGGTTCCAAACAACAACAAACGACAGACAAAAACAAGAAAAACTGGTTGTTCCTTTTTCGATTTTCTTGTGTTTAGGAATAAGGAAGAAGAATAGGATAGCAACATGGTAGCATGTAGCATGTAGGTATATCTACTTTCGGCAACGATAAGTTTTTTTTATAACGTCGGCTAAATGTGTAAAGCTGCTAAGTCCACTTTGACAAATTTTACAGGAGAGTTAGAAAACTACCTAAAACCTAAATTAGAGTATATTTAAAGAATTCCAAAATCCCGTTTCTGTACGTTTACCTCCCTTAGCATTATTTAAAGGAAAAACAATTTTTTGTATGTTTACTTCATTTTATCAAGAATTTTTGGATTTAGCATATTTTCTTATCTAAAATTTTGTTAAATTTCACGCATGGGAGGACGTAGCAGGTTTTCATTAAATAAATTTTTTATTGTTTTTAATTGTATCTTTTAGTTTTATTTAAAATATTTACATTATTCATAGGGCAAACTATCGTAATAAGAGTGATAATCTTCAGCCAAAATATTTTTTATAGCTTGTAGATCGTCAAACTTTCTTTTTTTAATCTTTAACCGCTGGTTATGTAGTTGACCCAACGATTCCACTGCATGAGAGGTCACCCCAGGAGTTCGCCTCTGGGGTAGCAGCTGCCAATCACTTGTGAATCGCAGTTTGTAATAAACAAGGCCATCTGCATCATACTTAATAGCACGAATATCCAAAACCTAGGAAAATATGGTCAAAAGATGAGGAAAATTTTAATAAGTTTTTGTGGTTCTACATTACCTTTGGATCTCCTTTTTTCTTTCCTGGGCGTATGCTCTTCAGAAATTCAACCTCCTTAAAATTTTTGAAGAATGTGTGGTTGAGGTATTTAACATCATACTTCTTCGGACTTTTTCGAGCTTCTCGACATATTCCGTAATATTCTGCAGGAACATTCACAGTTTTTTCTCTTAGGTGTCTTTCGATTGTTGAATGCATCGAGTCTGCTTCCATTTGAGTGTGACCAACCTCCAAATATTTTTGTTGAATTATAATTTTTTCTTTAATGGCAACATTCAACAGAGCGTTAGAAACAGTCACATTTCGATTTTGGTAGTTACATCCGTCGCTATATAAAATAATTTTTGCCGGGCTTATTTCATTTTGCCGATCAATGGTAGGAAGCACTTTTTCTACGATAAAACGAGAAATTATCGTGGCAAACTCCTCTGCATTGACCCCACCCTCAGTTTCATTCCAGATGTAGCAGAAACCGTCTTTATTCACTATATTATAAAAACATAGATTGTGAACACATAACTTAGTCTTATAATATAAGCTAGACACTTTTGACTTTGGAGCCATTAGAACTGCTTGTAAATCCATAGTAAAAACCAGGCTTCCATATTCCTTGTCTTTCTGCTTTTCCTCGCGCGCCTCTTCCTTTTTATTTATGTGTAAACAGTATTCGCTTTCAGATACGTGTCCTACTTTGTACGCGGAACATTTTTCCAACTGATCTTTTTTTGGGTGAAATAAAGCAATGTTGTTTGCATCTATTAACTTATTGAAAGTTGTCGAAGAAAGGGCTGTAACATTTGTAAGCTTGCACCAATCATTTACATAAAATCTGTAAAGACTTTGCTTAGATTGCCATTCCGGTAAAAGATATTTTTTTTTTGAGGATGCCCTGCAATAATGTGATTCCATAGTCGGAAGAGACTTTATAAATTCAATCAGTGCTTGATTTTCTTTTTCGAAAGGTTTCACTTTTATAGCCTCAATAATTTTATTTTCTGAAGCTTGTTTTTTTTCCAGTTCAGCACTGTCATTCTACCTATGCAAAGGGTATTCAAAAACATTACACGACATACCCGTATGTTGTTATCATTAAACCTTAAAAAATACAACATAGATTGAGACCTTCTAAGAAAATCTAGTTCTTTTCGATTTCTTGGTCTTTTTGTTGACGTTACTGTGACAGTGCTGTCAATAAGTGTTTTTTTCTCTCCCCACGTTAAATTCTAAAAATGGTCAAATATAGATTTTCTGTCTGCTTCAGAAATAACACAACATTTCAAATTACCTTTCATCGTATTTTTACATGAACATCTTTGTTTCATCGAACGATTTTGTTTTTTAATGTCGTATTGCCATGTTGTGTTTTCTTTTCTACGTCTTCCGAAGTACTTTAACCCTTTTTCTCTAAGCTTTAAGTTTTTCTGTGAAAACCAAGTTTCTTTGTTAACCTGAGATCTTTTCTTTCGAGTCGAAGCTTTCTTAGGTAAATTTGTGGACGTTGTCGAGATCGAATCAGAATGTTGTGAATATGGAACAAGCCCCATCACATCAACATTATCACCACTGACAATATCTGTTATCTCATTTTGGTCAAGATTATTGAATTCATTGGAAAGGTCAGTTATATCATCGTCTTTGTTTTCATTATGAATGGTAAGTTCATCATTTTCGTCATCACCTGCAATATTATTTTGCAAATTTTGCGAGGTCTTGTCTGTAAAATTTGGAATATCAGTCAATTCCAATATAATCGCATCATCCACAGTTGTGAACATTTTAGAGTCCATTATGTTACCAATCGCCAATAAATTAGATTCATTTTCTTGTTCTATGTGACCACAATTTTGATTTGCAGAATTTCTATTATTTCTATTATAGGATTATTAAGTGAATCCGCTGACGCAAGGTTTGCACGAGCTAATTCAAGTATTTTCTTTGCCGCGACATCTGAATGGTATGAAAAAATTGCACTCTACAAGCCGTTTTACAAGTAAACAAACAAAATAAAAGTGGGAGAAATTGAACAAACATTTACCTTTATTCGTTTATTGTGAATTATTTCGAAAAAAAAATTCACAAACACTTTTTATTAAAAAAAAAAACAATCCACACGTGCTGAAGTTCTAGCAAAACTTTCTTGACTGACTTTTTTACTAACAAGCTAACGGAGAAACCCTTATTTCGAAAAATAGTTTCACAAACACTTTTGATTAAAAGAAAAAAATAATCTACATGTGCTGAAGTTCTAGCTAAACTTTCTCAACTGAATTTTTTACTCACAAGCTAACGGAGAAACCGGGACTTAGCTAATTTTCGCTTATCATTTTTTGAAGGTTTGGATATAGCAGAAATACGTGCATTGAGATTCATCAATAACCAAGTTAAATTGGACTTACGTTTTTATGCGGATTTATAAAGCATTTTTTTCTTTAAAAAATGACATCAAAATCTCGATTTCGCCAAAAAGTGGACTTAGCAGCTTTACACATTTAGCCGACGATAAGTCAATGTAAAAAAACTGAAAGTATGTGTAGAACACACAAAAAATGACAGAGAAAAAAAAAAACTTGTTTGTGGTTTCGGGTTTGATTGTTTCGGTCTCTCTTGTCTGAACTCTGGTAGTTTGTTTTTAAGTAAGAAAAAGTATAAATGCATAAGAAAAAGCCTAAAATAGAGATAGAGAAACTCATTCGTAGGTAGTTTGAGTTTGGTTTTCTTGTAGAGATGAGCTAAGTCGTGAATTCGCATTCACAGGTATAACTGTGAATGCTATTTTTCATTCACTGTGAATATAAACTGTGAATGTAAACTGTGAATTACATTTCGTAGTGCTGACTTTCTGAGGGTACTGAAAAGTTTGAACAACACACATTGCAACCATGAAAAATATAAACCCACCTTGAATGTATCATACAAAATATTGATACAACAAAATTAGCCCAACATACGATACACACTGCACCTACCGAACGCATTTTTTTTCCCAACAAACACATGTATACATACTTTTGCGAGCCTACAACCCTTTTTCTACCTTACCTACTTATCGTTATCGTCTCAGCAACCGAATTCCATTCCACTTCAATTTCAAACAATTGCGTTATGCGATTATATGCCTGTATCTCCTGCTTTCACAAGCACACAAACACAAGCAATTCATCAACTCACAAGGTTGCGAATGTAGCTCTTTTAATTTGAAAATTTGGTTGGATAGCATTAGCAATAGCAACAGCAACGCAGGTTAGGTATTGTATGGGTAAATTCTGAATAGTAGTGATCAGTGAATGTGAAAAGTGAATATTCATTTCACATTCACGGATTAACAATTCGCAGTGGTCCGTTCCTTTTCTCTAAAAATGTTAACAATTGTTGATATGTCAAAAAAAATGTTGGAATGTCATTGTTAAGGATGTTACACTTTGTAACATTTCATTTAGGAACGATCAATGTTGAAAATATTGTTGATCTGTCAAACGGCAAGGTTGGAAAAAAAAATCGAAATGCATTTAGAATGAATAATCAAGAAAAAACTATTTATTGCATAAAATTCATTGAAAATAAATACACATAATTTCTAAATTAAATTTCTATTAACCTAAACTAAACTATGAGCACAAATTTCTTTAACGAAAATCACGGAATTGATAAAATGCAATGTCGAAAAAAAGTAAATATATCATAAAACAATTCAAAACTCAAAAACAACAATAAAATTAATTAAATTGAAAACACATATTTGCAAAAATTCTAACAATTCTAATTCCAAACAACGAAAAGTAAACAAAAGATAATCACAAAATAAAAAATTGCAGTTTCAGCTGCTTTTGACAAATCAACACTTTCAATTCATGTCGAGGAGATGAGTTGGAAATTGTTACAAAGTGTAACATTCTGACACTTCAACATTGAGTTTAGGAACGATTTTATGACGTCATAATGTTACACGATGTTACAATTTGAGAATTTAGACGATCAGTGTTAACAATTGTTAACAATTGTTAACATTTTAGAGAAAAGGAACGGACCACAGTTGTGTGGTGTATGATGTTGCGTTGTGACTAGCGATGAGAGATTTTTTCATTCGCAGTTTAGCCATTCACAGTTTATCCGCAAGTTGTTAACAGGTTGTGAATGTGAATTTTCATTAGCTGTGAATAAGTAGCAGTTCGTGATTTTTGGCTCATCTCTATTTTCTTGTACCAGCAGTTTTTCAATTTATTTGTTTTCAATATTTCAAGCTATTTTTCATGAACTCTAAAAGGAGTTAGGTACCTATCTGCCTGCCTAATTGGAAGCGATTTCCTTGCCAAAATGTGAAGTCAATTATTATGTATGATTTTTAGCTATTGATGTGGGTGGAAAGTTATTTTCGCTGAAAACATGAACCAAACATTTATTTCATCTTTAAATTGTCGGGGTTTAGAGTAATTTAATATTTACAAATTTAAATCTTCGTTTAGGTAACTTTCTTTACAAGGTTGTTATAGTTTTTTTTGTAGGTAGTTAGGTAGGTACCTACTCCTGTGTTTCTCGTCTTAAACGATCAAGTTAAAATGAGAGGGAACTCCAAAATAACAATACAAACGTTGCATTATGAAAGCTTAAAAAAGAGAATTACGAATACCTACGTATGTAGGTATGTCTATTTTTGTAGACACAAATCTAAGACAAAAAACTAACGAAATTAAAGGAACACATTTTTTTCAATTTTTGTTAGTGTTTTTTGAAGAGCTGTATCTTTGTCACTAGTGGTCATATTGAGTTGACACAAAAAGCATTTTACAGCTTTATGTTTTTTGTTTCGAGATTTGTTTCTTTTTGAAGTACCGTTATTGCGTTATTACAAGAAATGACACGAGACAAAAATTTTTGTTTAACTTTTTTTTAAGGTCCTCATTTCTATGGATACATTTTTTAAGTCAATCAAATGTAATGATCAGATACCTTGTTTATTCAGCTTCAATTCAATTTTTTTTTTTTTGTTCTACAATTTTTGCTTGCGTGGTTTATCTGACTTTGAATGAAAAAAGATACTTTTAGTTTTGATTACCAATATTTCAGCAAATAATGAATTATAAAAATTTTGGAAATTTGAGAAAGTGTTTTCCAAGATTTTTTTAAGGTTTTGTAGAAATAATTTTTTGGTACCGTTCACCGTAAGTTTAAAAAAAGTACTAGAAACCGACTTTTTGTGGTCTTTCCGTAAATCTTTTTTTTTCTTTGCAAATATTGATTGTATGGCTTGCGTTGGTATGCAAATTTGTAGACTTTTAAAGCATCAATATTCCTGAAAATTTTTAAGTTGATTCATCGAACCGTTTTTCTTCAACAAAATTTCAAAGTCTTACAACAAACCAGATAAGAGAACAAATTGTGTTGTCCAATTGTGTTGTCAAGAAAACCACAATTCCAGTAGATTTTTTTCATAGTTTTGCATTAGTTAGATACTTTTTTGACTTGAAATGAAATAAAAAGTACCTACCTTTAACAAAAAAAAAAACTATTTCAAAAAATAATAAAAAATATTATTTTTTTTTTTTTGGAAAAAGTATATTTTAATTCCATTTCAAGTCAAAAACGTATCTAAGTAATGCAAAACTGTGGAAAAAATCTATAGGAATTGCGGTTTTCTTGTCATTGTGATGACGATTACGCATTGTTTAGGAACAACACAATTTTTTCCTTCATCTTGTTTGTAAGACTTTGAAATTTGGGTGAAGGAAAACGGTTCGATGAATCAATTTGAAAATTTTCAGGAATATTGATGCTTTAAAAGTCTACAAATTTGCATACCAACCCAAGCCATACAATCAATATTTGCAAAGGAAAAAAAGATTTACGAAAAGACCAAAAAAGTTGGCTTTTAGAACTTTTTTCTTAACCGGTGAACGGTAAAAAAAATAGTTTCTACAAAACTTTAAAAATATCTTGTACAACGCTTTCTCAAATTTCCAAAACTGCATTTAAATTTTTATAACGTCATTATTTGCTGAAATATTGGTAATCAAAGCTAAAGTATCTTTTTTCATTCAAAGTCAGATAAACCATGCAAGCGAAAATTATACGACAAAAAAAATGAATTGAAGTCGAATAAACAAGGTTTCTGCTCATTACATTTGATTGACTCAAAAAAATGTATCCATAGAAATGAGGATCTTCAAAAAAACTTTTAAAAAAATAATTTGTTTGTCTCGTGTCATTAAAAAATACAAAAAGTTTTTTTGCTTGCATGTAGTTGGCCCACCAACTATGGAGTTGAGCAAAACTGAAAATGGCAATCGTTTGTACATCGTTTGTACACGTTTGTACAACTTTTAGAATAATTTGTACACTCACGGTTTTTTTATAGAGACACTTCAGAAAATAAAACGGAAGTTGGCCCACCAACTATAACGCTCGAAAAATCTGGAAATGCAGTTCGATTGATAATCGTTTGTACACGTTTGTCTTTTTTTTTGTTTAGTTTTTACACTTCGCAAAAATTTTTTACCAACATTTTTTTTTGAAAATTTTTTTATAAAATTTTTGAAAAGTATGCAATCGTTTGTACATTTTTTATAAAAATTTTCCACCGTGTTAATTTTTTAAATTTTGCTTTATTTCTATTTTTAAATAATTATTCAAAATTTTGCGGCGAAAAAAAAACATGTAGTTGGCCCACCAACTATAACGCTCGAAAAATCTGGAAATGCAGTTCGATTGATAATCGTTTGTACACGTTTGTCTTTTTTTTTGTTTAGTTTTTACACTTCGCAAAAATTTCTTACCAAAATTTTTTTTGAAAAACTTTTTATAAAATTTTAGAAAAGTATGCAATCGTTTGTACATTTTTTATAAAAATTTTCCACCGTGTTAATTTTTTTAATTTTGCTTTATTTCTATTTTTAAATAATTATTCAAAATTTTGCGGCGAAAAAAAGCATGTAGTTGGCCCACCAACTATTACGCTCGAAAAATATGGAAATGCAGTTCAATTGATAATCGTTTGTACACGTTTGCCTTTTTTTTATTTAGTTTTTACACTTCGCAAAAATTTTTTACCAAAATTTTTTTTGAAAAAATTTTTATAAATTTTTGAAAAGTATGCAATCGTTTGTACATTTTTTATAAAAATTTTCCACCGTGTTAATTTTTTAAATTTTGCTTTATTTCTATTTTTAATTAATTATTCAAAATTTTGCGGCGAAAAAACATTTAGTTGGCCCACTATAACGCTCGAGGAAACCTGGAAATGCAGTTCGATATAATATATAATTGTTTGTGCACGTTTGTTTGTTTTTTTTTTTTAGTTTGCCATCGTTTGTATACCTATTGTTTGTATTAATTATCCACCGTTCAAATCAAGTCAAGTCAAAAATAATCATACTATGTAGATGGTCACTTCTCCCTATATATTTATAGGTACCTACATATGTAGTATAAGTATGTATAGTTAAAATAGAACAATTCGATTTCTTTTGGACAAAAAACTCATCCAGCAAAGAATTCAGTTACTATTAAAGTAATAAAATGTGTCTTATCCAACAAATAGTCAGTACATAAGTATTTATTTATTCTTCTAGTTTTGTTTTGCATTCGGCAAAACGCTTTTCATTATTGAACTACCTACCTACCTACCTACAATAAATCAATTTTATTAGTTTCCAATCTATTTATGCAGAAAAAACATTGAAGTGTCGGTGTGATCTGAGATCAAATGGTTCTTTATTGGCCTTTATGAGGTTAGAGATCAAAGGACAAGGACTCTTTAAACAAAGAAAAAATGCTTTAATTCTACCTATGTAGGTATTGTACAATGTACATACGAGTTTATTATTCATTAAGCCACTATGCCACTATTATTCATTGAGCCACTATGGCTCTCACTGCCTCAATTATAATTATATTGATTATTTTGTCCAAATGATCACAAAACAAGTACCTATCTAGGTTAAAAAATCTAAAGGAGAATGGGCATTTTTGGGCGTTAGCGGCCATTAATGAAATAAGTGTCAAATGAAAGGCATGCTACTCAAGAACAATTTTTACTATGGACGTTGCATTGCATTTCATTTAGAAAAGAAGATATATCAATGTTTATATAATGCAATTGCATTGAGCAATATTGCATAGTGATAATATTTTTAGTGGGTGTAATGCTTTATTCTCACTTCATAACGTCTACTGACACTGTATTAGTGTGTTTAACGGGGTTTCAGAATATCCCAAGGGCGCATTACGGGCTTAAACAGACCCAGTACCTACGTATTTCAACAACTTTGTAATTTTTTTAAACATATTATTTTACTCAGGATTTTTTAATATTATGAGGATTGTAATATTATAGTTTTATGGTAAATGTTCTTATTAATGATGTTGTATAGCCATTTGTATATACAAAATATTCTTGACACTGTCTAGATTTCTTGTTCCACTTTCTTTTTTTATTTTTGAATTGGTTAGAAACTTAGTAAAACTTTATAAAGGTCATAGAACAAAAATGCATTTTTTTCGGTTTTGAAGTACACCACAATGAAAAAATTTCGGCACGGTGATTGTAGGACTAAAACACATCCAAAAATAACAAAACCATTCTTGGCCGCTCACGCCCATGTTTCATACAAATTTGCCCATTCTCCTTTATTAATGAATAATAAACTCGTATGTACATTGCACAATACCTACATAATATAGGTAGAATTAAAGCATTTTTTCTTTGTTTAAAGAGTCCTTGTCCTTCGATCTCTAACCTCATAAAGGTCAATAAAGAACCATTTGATCTCAGATCACACCGACACTTCAATGTTTTTTCTGCATAAATAGATTGGAAACTAATAAAATTGATTTATTGTAGGTAGGTAGGTAGGTAGTTCAATAATGAAAAGCGTTTTGCCGAATGCAAAACAAAACTAGAAGAATAAATAAATACTTATGTACTGACTATTTGTTGGATAAGACACATTTTATTACTTTAATAGTAACTGAATTCTTTGCTGGATGAGTTTTTTGTCCAAAAGAAATCGAATTGTTCTATTTTAACTATACATACTTATACTACATATGTAGGTACCTATAAATATATAGGGAGAAGTGACCATCTACATAGTATGACTATTTTTGACTTGACTTGATTTGAACGGTGGATAATTAATACAAACAATAGGTATACAAACGATGGCAAACTAAAAAAAAAAACAAACAAACGTGCACAAACAATTATATATTATATCGAACTGCATTTCCAGGTTTCCTCGAGCGTTATAGTGGGCCAACTAAATGTTTTTTCGCCGCAAAATTTTGAATAATTAATTAAAAATAGAAATAAAGCAAAATTTAAAAAATTAACACGGTGGAAAATTTTTATAAAAAATGTACAAACGATTGCATACTTTTCAAAAATTTATAAAAATTTTTTCAAAAAAAAATGTTGGTAAAAAATGTTTGCGAAGTGTAGGTTAGGTTAGGTTAGGTTAGGTTGATGGGCTGACGGTGGATCTTGTTCCCGTCACACTTAGATTAATGTTGATCCATTGTGGTACCCTGATGGATTGGACCATCCCTTTAAAAATATAACCAATGAAATCCTATGGAGCATCGAACCATTTAGAGGCGTTGATGAAGTTCATTAAACTTGAGATGTTATTTCCTGTTGACTTCGAGATTTCTGCTAGATCATTGAAGAAATAGCTACCCAAACATTTGTCCATCTGTCATTGGTAAGTTCCACTATCTTCTTACCAATTGTCTGTTTAATGGCACAGGATGGAATTTTAAACACCGGAGTCCGTTAGGCTTTGATCTAACGATGAACCAGTCCTTGCCAGTTCATCTGCTTTTTCATTTCCCAGAATTCCACAGTGCCCAGGAACCCAGCAGAGTCTGATGTTGTGCTGTGTGGCAAGAATCTTTAGCTCTTCGCGACAGCATGAAACCAGCTTGGATTTTATTTCTGTTGCATAGATAGCTTTAATCGCTGCCTGGCTATCAATGTAAAAGGTGATATCAGCCCGTGGTATCGCCAACATTGAGATCTGTTCAGCAGCCTTAATCACTGCCAGAACCTCCGCTTGGAAGACACTGCTATAATCAGGGAGTCTATAAGAGTTCGATAAATTAAGGGATTCTGAAAAGAAACCAGCACCTACTCTCGTATCCATCTTTGAACCGTCTGTGTAAATTTCTACCATCGGTGTATCTGATTGTTGTAAACCAGCTTCCCATTCTTCTCTTGTGGGGATGGAAACTGAAAACGGTTTTTCAAAATTTGTACGGGGTGTTGTGTAGTCTGTGCATACAAATCCCTCCGTAAATTTGTTCATAATTTGTGGATGACCTACAGAATTCTTTTTCCAGCTATCGGTCTGGCTTAATCTTAGAGCACCATAGGCTGCAGTTTCTTGTACGAATAGATCTAGGGGTCTTAGATTGAGTATGGCTTCCATTCCCGCAGTGGGAGTGGACCTCATTGCCCCTGTGATTCCTATGCACGCTAGTCTTTGAACTTTGTTAAGCGTTTTATAATAACATTCTTTGTCCATCGCGCTCCACCAAACCAGGCTACCATATGTGAGGATCGGTCTTATAATGGCCGTGTACATCCACATTATGATTTTAGGGTTTGGACCCCAGGTCTTACCAAAGATCCTGTTGCAGGAGTAAAAAGCGATCATGGCCTTCTTGGCTCTTTCTTTGATGTTCATACCCCAGTTTAGCTTTTTGTCAAGAATTACGCCTAAATATTTGGCATGATCTGATAGTCTAAGTTGGGTTCCTTCTATTGACGGTAGGACAAATTCTGGTATTTTCCTTTTGTTAGTAAAAAGAACCAGTTCGGTTTTTTGTGGGTTTACCGAAAGTCCACATTTCCCCGCCCAGGTACAGACTTTTGACAAAACGTAATTAATCTGTTCGCTGGTTGTGGAAATAAATTTTCCGGTCGCTAGCAGCGCCAGGTCGTCTGCGTAGGCTACTACTTTGACACCGCTATTTTTCAGCTCAATCAGGATTTCGTTCATAACTAGTATCCACAATAGTGGTGAGAGAACTCCTCCTTGTGGAGTCCCCCTAGATGTGGATACTTTGATCCGTGCGTCCCCTAGTTCTGAGTTAATCCGTCTGTGTTTTAACATACAGATAATCCAGTTTACGAGGGAATTATCCACTTCAAGGTCTACAAGTGCTCTTTTTACCGCATCATTTTGTACATTATTGAAGGCGCCTTCAATGTCCAGAAAAGCTGCTAGAGTGTACTCTTTGTCCTTGAGTGATTTTTCTACTATACTTACTAAGTTGTGAAGGGCTGTTTCAACACCTTTTCCTTTCGTGTAAGCATGTTGGGCAGGTGACAACACATTCGGTTTTATATTACTTCGTATGTGTATATCTATTAATCTTTCGAAGGTTTTTAAAACAAACGATGTAAGACTAATGGGTCTATAGTCTTTAGCTTCCGTGTGGCTTGGTTTCCCAGCTTTTGGTATAAAGACTACTTTAACTTCACGCCACGCCAAAGGAATATATCCCCACTTAAGGCTGCTTGCAAAGAAGCTCTTGAGATGTTGGGTAACGTGTTTAGTGCGAAGTGTAAAAACTAAATAAAAAAAAGACAAACGTGTACAAACGATTATCAATTGAACTGCATTTCCATATTTTTCGAGCGTTATAGTTGGTGGGCCAACTACATGCTTTTTTTCGCCGCAAAATTTTGAATAATTATTTAAAAATAGAAATAAAGCAAAATTTTAAAAATTAACACGGTGGAAAATTTTTATAAGAAATGTACAAACGATTGCATACTTTTCTAAAATTTTATAAAAAGTTTTTCAAAAAAAAAATTTGGTAAAAAATTTTTGCGAAGTGTAAAAACTAAACAAAAAAAAAACAAACGTGTACAAACGATTATCAATCGAACTGCATTTCCAGATTTTTCGAACGTTATAGTTGGTGGGCCAACTACATGTTTTTTTTTCGCCGCAAAATTTTGAATAATTATTTAAAAATAGAAATAAAGCAAAATTTAAAAAATTAGCACGGTGGAAAATTTTTATAAAAAATGTACAAACGATTGCATACTTTTTAAAAATTTTATAAAAAATTTTTCAAAAAAAATTTTGGTAAAAAATTTTTGCGAAGTGTAAAAACTAAACAAAAAAAAGACAAACGTGTACAAACGATTATCAATCGAACTGCATTTCCAGATTTTTCGAGCGTTATAGTTGGTGGGCCAAGTTCCGTTTTATTTTTTGAAGTGTCTCTATAAAAAAAACGGTGAGTGTACAAATTATTCTAAAAGTTGTACAAACGTGTACAAACGATGTACAAACGATTGCCATTTTCAGTTTTGCTCAACTCCATAGTTGGTGGGCCAACTACATGCAAGCAGTTTCTTTAACTGTAAAAAATAACAACTATTCCCTTTACATATTTTTATTTTATTCAAATTTCTGAAGTAACGGTCGAGAGTTATACAATTTCTATTCTCTTAAGCTTCTATCAACACGAGTAAAATTTACTGGCAGAGCATCCAAAGTTGAACTTCATTTTAACTGAACATTTTTGTCAAAACTGTATGACTATGATTTCAATAATTTTTTTATACAGAAGATTCCAAAAAATAAAACAGTATTGTATACCAAAATTTTCAAAACTATTTTTTTTGGATTATAAAAAATGTTTCCATTTTTTTTTGGAAATCAAATACCTATTTCGAAAACTACATGATCGATATTTTTGAAACTTGATGCTCAAGAGTTTTTTTATACTTTCTAAAATATTTTAAGAAAAAAATTTACTTTTATGAAAAAACAACGGTACCTTACATACAAAATTTAAAAAACGGTTAAAGAAAATATTTTTTTTTTTTTCTCAAAAATGACGATTTTAATTAAAGTTTTTCCGTATGCTAAAACTATCAAAAATTATAAAATTTTAATCTTAGCAACTATTAGTAGTACCTCTCATACAATGGTTTTTTATATTTTGAATTTTCTCATTATCAGCAGAACGGATTTATGTAGATTAATTTTTGTATAAACATATTTCAAATAAGTTCAAATAATATTGCACATCAAAATTTTCAAAAAAGTAATTTTTGGACTTTTAAAAAAAGTTTCAAATTATTTTTTTTTTAAATTTGATATCTTAAAAAAACGAGTTCAATTTTTTTTTTTGAAATTTTATTTTTATATGCACATGAATAAATACTAAGGATTTGCATATCAAAATTTTTCCTTTAAAATGTTGTAAGAATTTGATATTTAAAAATAATTTTCTTTAAAAACCGCTCCAACGATTTTAAGTTTTTTTTCATACAATCATATGAGGCTGTGAGTGCAAAAGTGGTTTAACCCACTGTTTTTTGATCATATTTTTCGTTTTAAATAGATTTTTAATACTATTTTAACTGAGATTCAAGGAGTATACGTCACATTTTTGGAAAGCTTAGATATTTTAGAAATTAAAAATTTAGCTTTGATGACTTTTGGTGCATAAATGTAAAAATACGAGACAAAAATATCAACAATGCCAAAAAATGGGTTACACCACTTTTGCACTCATGGCCTCATATTGCTTTGAATTAAATCTGAGAAACTCGACGCTCCACATCAAAAAACCACATATGTAGAAAGCGAAACTCAAATCGAATAAAACACACGCAAAAACTTCAGACGTTGTAAGCGTTGTATGCACCCAAGCTTATGTAAACATGATTCAACAAGAGCAAAACAACCAACCACCCACAGAAAATGTACCAACAACAACGCACCGGTACATCTTAAGAAGTAAAGTAACTAACAACATCAATCAAACGTCAGTCTAATCCCGTGACCACGAAGAGTGAAATTTCTTCGAAACGTCGGGAAGAAGAATTTATAAATAATTCTTAATAATTAACGCGGTAAGTTCCGAAAAGTTCAAATAAGTTAAAATGATCAATGTCCGCGAAAAGAAAAGTTTAAAATTGTATATAATAAAAAACCTGTTTCCACCCACATGCAAGAAAATAAGAACGAACCTACCTAGCAAATAGACATCAGTTTCTAATTTTCATTCCAATCTATTTCAAAGGCTCCCTACACGTAAAGAATTTTCGATGCTTTTTCTTGGCAAAGAACAGTCATCGAGAACAAAATAATTTGTTTCTGTTTAGAAAATATGCGATGTGTATTGAACCTTTATGTGACGATAAATACTTGTTTTGATCCTCTTTTTTTGTTTCTTCTCCTCAATGCCTGTACCTACGTATGTATGTATGTACATGCATACATACCAATTCATTCTTTAGTTTTTTCGGCAGTTTGTTTTGGTTCTCTTTTTTTGTTCCCTTCTCACTCTCGTATATTGGCACTGCTGTGACGTGAGAAGAAAGAAGATAATTGCCTTCTTTCATGTAGTGAGGAAATAATATATTTTTTGATATCTCGTCTGCTGTGAGTTGGGTGTGAAGCAATGATGAGGGAATAATTTACTTCTTGCTTCAATCGTCCGTAGCGCTAGTATCTTTTTCCTCAAGTAATACTACTATTAGATTTATATACAATGGTAGAACATAACTGCTAAAGTTTCGTATCAGCAAACGGGTCTAAATCCGTTTAGCCGATAATGGGAAAATTCAAAATAAAAAAACATAAAATATAAAATATAAACAATGTCTCTTTAAAAAGTCGTATATTAACAAACAGCTTAATTGATCCTCCTTATGGCAAACTATATGGGTTATATAGTTCAACCACGCCCCCACCAGATGGTTTCATAGTTTTATTCATGAAGTCCTAAGAAACTTTTTGTTGCTGTGCATTGCTCACAAGCTTAACTATTAAAATTAAATTTAATATTACCTTTTGTTTTGCTTCATAAAAGTTCAATAAAACGCATTGTGTATTTTTATTTTTCTTGCCTATATTATGTATATCGAAGTCTAATAGCCTCATCTTCTTTAATAGAATTATGTATAATGTATATCCGTGGTGGCAAAGTCGAGATACCTGAAGAATTATTGTTAAATTAATAATTTGGAAAAAATACTTAACAAAATTTTACATTTATGTAATATTTTCCTAATACATCTGAAAATACATTATGAACACTTTTTCCACATAAGTAACGTTTTGTGCATGATATTCATCATAAACCCTGACCTTATAAGCTTTCTAAGAGTTTGAGTTACCTGGTTCTTCACGACCGCCACGGATATATTGAACTTTTTCAGGAAGTTCTAAGAAAAGTTTTCATATTTATATAAAACATTGCTGTACATTATTGCTCACAAGTATCGATAAAATTCGGGATTTGGAAAATCATACACAAGCTCTCCAAAAATGGCTTATAACTTTAGTAATTCTATTTTTGGAGGTATCAACTAAAAGATAATATAAAAAGTTTATATTTTTGTAAAAAAAAAAGTAATATTTGGAATGAATATGAAATTATTGTTAAAGGTGCAACTTGGTTAAGAGAGAAAATATCACTTCTTCGAGTACATGCATAGATAATGGATTCTTAACGATATTTACATACATTCAAAAACTGCCTTTATTAATCCTACCTGTGAATTATATAGTACATATTATGACCACACCCACCAAATGATTTTTCTTTTCCAAAATTCTATTTTGCAAAACCAAACTAAAATTTTAATATACATTTACGAGTATGTTTATGTGCATTGCTCACAAGCTCCCAAATAAATTTCAATTTATTAATCACTTACAAGCAAATTTGTATTTCGCTCATTTTCAAGATTAAGCAAAAAAAATCAAAAAATGTCGATCCCTCTGCATTAAATTCTATATAAGTCGAGAAATGCTGCTTCGATTTTCAAAAACTAGGTATGTGTAGAAAGTTGAAAAAATCTTAAATTTTCAAAGCATGCTAAAATTATATTTGCATTTAATTTGAGTAGTTGAGAGGTTTCGAAAGGATTAAAAGCAAGCTTTAACTCCATTTACAATAATGTTCTCATTTTAAATGATCTTAAAAATTTGTACTTTATAATAATTTTGATTAATAACAGGTTATTTTGGTGTATCAGGGCATTTGCCCCCCCTAGAATATCAAGCTTTTACTTTTGTTCTGTACATTAATTTTATTTTAATGTCCAGGACTACGGTGTGGTTCAATTTTTAGAATCGGAAAAAGATATAAAAAACATGTAGGTATCCTTATCCTACCAACCTACCACTAATGCAATTCAATTCTTGTCACTCAATAATCGAGTATCCAACAAAAAAATGTTTTCTTGCCTCTCATGAAATTATTAGCAAAAGTTGACCTAGGTAATGTTAACCTACCTTAACACATACACATGTTTCACAAAACATTTTTTTTCATGATCGGAAGGAATTTGTTTGAATCCTGTCTCTGCAATGAGCGAGCAATGATCGACTCAGCGGCCTTTGTATACTTTCTTCACATAGAGATCGGATATCTACTAGAGTTGCGCAAAACAGTTCCAACAGCGGAACGAACATGGAACGATTCTTTTTTCCATCGGAACTAGTTCCTGGAACTAGTTCCGCGGAACTATTAAGATTTTTCATTTCATATTCATGATTCGTGATTGGAACTAAATTTAGCTTCAATCCAAATAATTGAATACTTTTCGTGCATTGGGGGACAAACTATATTTCGACGGAAAAAGTTTATTTTGATCCAAATGTCAGCCAATTGAACAAAAAATAAAATTTTTCCGGGGCAGTAAAAAACTGAAAATTTCAGATTTCTTAGAGGATGCTTAATACATCATATCATCATCCTTCAATTGCAAAATTATTATAAAATAAAACAAAAATTATCAAACATCAGTTAATGAGTCAACACAAGACTCAGCAGAAGAAAATAAAATGCACGACTGGGTCGCACGTACTTGCTCTTATGTTCCACACACTGCGGGTCTAAGAAAATTGAATATAAAACACGGAAATAATGAAAAAAAATGTAGAGAAGCATGAAATAAGGTTTTTAAATTAGCTAAAACAACTCCTTTGATGACAGTTTAGGGTGAAAAAAAGAATGCCATCTTAATTCTTGATTGAATATGATTGTATGGGAACAAAATTTTCAAATCGTTGGAGCGATATTTCAAAAAATAATTTTTTATATATAAAATTCTTACAACATTTTTAAGAACAAATTTTGGCATGCAAACCTAAAGCATATATTTACGTGTATATAAGAACAAAATTTGAAAAAAATTGTCCACCCGTTTTTGAGATATCGAATTTTCAAAAAAAAATTAGAAACTTTTTTTAAAAATTCAAAAACTTTTTTTAAAAATTTTGATATGCAATATAATTTAATTTTACTTGAAATTTGTTTATAAAAATCATATAAATCCGTTAAGCCGATAACGAGATAATTCAAAATAAAAAAATACTTTCTTTGACAGGTAGGTACTATTAATAGTTGCCAAGTGTAAAATTTTATAACTTTTGATAGTAGATCATACTAATTTTAGTTTATGAGTAGGAGTCATTTTTAAGCAAAAAAATATTTTCCTTTGCTGTTTTTTAACTTTTGTATTGAAGGTAGGTACCGTTATTTTTTCGTAAATGTAAAATTTTTTCTAAAAATATTTTAGAGAGTACAAAACAACTCTTAAGTATCGAGTTTCAAAAAAATCGATCATTTCGTTTTCGAAATATTTGATTTTCCAAAAAAGTTTGACAATTTTTTAAAAATCCAAAAAAATTTGTTTCAAAAATTATCTATATTTTTTGGAAGCTTCTGTATAAAAAAAATAATGGAAATCGGTCGTACCGTTTGGAAGAAAATCAAAAATTAAAAAAAAAGGTTCTTTGCTTCTTTGGTTTCCCACCCAAAAGAAGCCTTTACTGAAATAAATGTATTGAATTTTCTTAAGAAAAATACGATTATGTAAAATTGCTTAAAACAATTGTATGGCAGGTACCGTTATTTTTAGTTTTAAGAAAAAAATGAAAAAAAACGTGTGGGCATAATCACCAAAAACCACTATGTACCAAGTTTGAAGAACATCGATCGAGCCATTTAGGCTGTAGACGAACAGACAGACAGACAGACAGAAGTGTGCCACCCACTTTTTTGGTGTTCTCTATCATCTTAACATCATGTTTGATTGTTATCTCAAACTTTTTTCTACACGAATCCAAAACTTGCCTTATATGCCTTATAGTACCTACATACATACATATACCTATCGCAAGTAAATAAAATAGATTTATATTTACCTTTATATAAATATTTCGCAGCCAAATACATTTCTGTTTGTTTGAATGGAACTATGAAGGGAGAAAACTAGGGTATGGATATGGAACTAGTATAAAATACGGAGCTAAAACAGAAAGGAAATATGAACATTCGAATGTTCATAGTTCCTTTCGGTTTCAGCTCCATATTTTATATTAGTTCCATATCCAATGATCACTATCTATGTATGTATGTATCTCGTTCAGTATACTTTTCATAAATGCAAACAAGCGTTCGGAAGTTATGCTTCATCCCTTTTACTCATTCCATGTGCACAAAGTTCTCATGTACCTGTACCTATAAACAAACCATGGCAGACGTGTGTAGTGTGTATTTTATTTGTTCACATTTTTGTTTTTCTTTAGAGAGATAATACATGTAAGCTCGTTGGCTCTGGCTGTGGTGAAGTTGAAGTCAAGTGGGAACTGGAACTATGAACTGAACTATGCATGAAAACTTTTGTGTATGCGTTTGTTTAGGTCTTTTAGCTCTTTTAATTCTGGGTATGTGATGTTGGAACTATGGACATGTTTGAGTTTAGATTCCGGAATGAACTGGAATCGTTCCGACAGAAGATATAGTTCCTGGAACTATACAGGTCCGGAACTACCCAACTCTAATATCTACTCAAGTCGCAAGAGCATTCTTTGAAAAAGTGTGCTAGACAGATTTTCTAGGGAGGCACCAAGAAGGCTACAACTTCTCTTGCGAGAAAAAGAATAAATACAATATTTCATGCATGGTCTTAATTTGTAGGTCTATTTGATAAGTTCTGTGGCCACAAGCAATAACCGCTTAAGTCTGAACACTAACTTTTTGGGAAAAGCACTTTTAACTTTCAATTTGAGATTTGAAAAAATTACAAACAACTATGTTACAAATTGATACATATTTTTAAAATATAGTTTTAATATTAGTAAATAAACATTTTTTTGTTTATAAATAAACTTATTTGCAATAGTTATGGCCAAAAACGTGTTTTAAGCTGTTATTGCTTTTATAAATAATTTACATCTCATTAACTTACATCACTTAAGCGGTTATTGCAAATCAAAATTTTAGTTCACTGGCAACTTATAACGATGTAAGCTGTTTTTACAAATTTAATTTCTTATGTTTTTCATATGTAAGCTATTTTTGTATAGAGAATATTGAAATATTTTTGTAGTAATGATACAAAATTGGTTTGTTTTTTGTTGGAAACAGAAACAAAAATATGTTACGTATTGCTAGAAAGAGTTTTATCATCGATTTTCATAGGAACTAACGGCATCTTAATCAACTTCAATACATAAATTAATTGACATAAATGCATGCATACCACGTTTGGGCATATTAAAGGCAAAGGGCGTACGCAAGCGGGGGTAGGGAGGGGCACTTGCCCCCCTAATCAAGATATTTTTCATACATTTCATCCAATTTGTTTTCTGTTGAATCTTAAAGCTAGATTTCTTTGCTAATACTAATTTTTGAATGATTTTCGCACCCCTCCCTGACCGAAATCATGCGCTCTCCCTTGATTAAAAGCTCAGGCTATTTTATGTACATCTAGATTCATTTGATAGTGTATTCTTCCAATTATTGGCTGGTGTATTTTGCCAATTTATTTTTGCAACACAATTTTCTTTGAATCTGCATTTTTCGATGGTTTTGATTTCTGAAATTTTCAGAAGTCGAAAAAGACTTGAGGAATCATTTCTCTTTGCTTAATTAAGGTTTTTAACTCTAACAACCCGACAAAATAGAGCCAGTTGATGATAATATATCTATTCCATTATTTTTCTCCTTCTACGACTGCATAATGTTGATTCTTAGAACTTATGTTCTATTATTTAAATGGAAAAGCTAGCGTTCGGTAAGACAAAAAAGCTCACAATTGAGCTTGTCTTCCAATTTTAAAGAAAAACAAAAAGATATAATTTCCACAGATGTACCAACCATTATACAAGTAGCTAGCTATCCCTCAACGACAGATATTGTGTTAAAGTATTTGCAAGTACCTTGTATCAATTGCAAAAAATCGCTTTCTTAGACTGGAAAGTTATTTGTAAGGGCTTTCACACTATCCGAATCACTCCCAGATATTTTTCCAGAAATACTCAGGTACCAACTACCGATCAGTTTGTGTGAATTTCTTATATGAAGCTATAATGTAACTTCTTTTTCAAAAGTGATCTTAGAAAACAAAGAAGAAGAGTGGATCTGACGAACAAAATGTTCTCACGAATTCTTTGAAACTATTCGTTAGAAGCGGATGTATGAATTGGAATTCCAATAAACTTTTGAATAAAATCTATTGTGACAATTCCATTCACCTTCTTACGAACCAAACGCATACACTGTAAATGCTTTCATAGTAACTAGCAGCAGATTACGCATCCACTGTAGCTATAGCCAGAGGCACTTTTGGTTTTATATTCAGGTTTCTGTCCCATTCCAATCTGCAATCTGCACTAGGTAGTCATCAGGATAATCTAAGTTGAAATTAATTTCTGAAACCTTGATATTATTAGAATCAATCAGATGACCTGAAATTTGGACAAAATCATATAAATTAAAGTTGAACAAGTGTGGTTCTGGACTAACATTGCCACCAAACATTTGAAAAGAATATTTAGATTTGTTGTATATTGTTGTTTTGAATATCAATTCATATGAGATATGTCGATACAAATTTTCTTTAATTATTTTCTTTTGTTTAACAATAAGTGACTGTCCCCTTTTTCTAGATATCTTAAACATCAGTACCTCGTGGCATAATGGTTAGTGCGTTGGACTGTCTTGCCGAAGGTGTGGGTTCGATTCCCACCCGTGCAACCTAAAAACAGAAATCTGTTATCCGAGGTACTGCCTCTTGCGAGGAATTGACAAATCCTCCAAATCATCTAGCCGTTCGGACTCGGCAAAAAACTGTAGGTCCCCTCCATTGAGGGATCTACAGAGTTGTAAGTCACAGGCCCTGGTTCTCCACGAGCTGTTGCGCCACCCAATTTATTTAACTTTAATACAAATTGTAACCTGTTTTAAAATTAAAAAAAAAAAATCAAATTTATGATTCACCATTTTGAGAACATGTAACTTATACTAATTTATAAATTTTTGTTTGAGGTAGTCAAAATTTGTTTTAAATTCTTCAATATTATAATCTGCCACTTTACTATTTCCCTTCAAAAAACACTTAAGTTCATTGAAAAATCCTTCATGCATTCGAGATAACAGCTTAAGTTCATTTAATTCTCTGTATGTGAGAATTTTCAATTTGCAATAGTAGCTTAAGTAACATAAGATTTCTCAAAATACAAACAAAAATGACTTAATTAATTTTAGTATCGATGAAAATATCTTTTTCGTTTTGCAATAAGCGCTTAAATCGGAATAAGTTGTTTTTGACTCTTATATACATTTATGTGTTTGGAGGGTTTTTCAATTTAGAAAAGCAGCTTATGTCAATATAAGCCGTTATTTTAAACTGCATTATATTTTTTGTGAATTCTTATTTGAGTTAAGCGTTTATTGCATATGTTGCTTGGTGTGAAAATGACTTAAGCGGTTTTTTCATGTTGGTTTTATTTTATGAAAAAAGTGGTTAAATTACAGCGGATTTTTTTCAAAAGTGCAATGAAGCATGGAGAACATGATGAAACAAAAAACTGACTTTTGTCTTAAATCGACTTAAGCGGTTATTGCTTGTGGCCACAGAGTTTTTTTCTTATTGATAAACCCTTAACTGCAGTCTTGAAAATTATGTTCACTTCTGTAGTCGAGGGTCCACTGAACCCAGCTATTTTTAAATGTTAATAAAAATTAAAGTATGAATTATTAATTTTTTTTTTCCGCCGAACTTTAAGAATGATCACGAATATAGCTTTAAGAAAAAATCAACAATAAGAACTTGCATTAAATTTTTAATTTTCAATGAAAACAATAGGTTGCAATTCACCTGGCCTGGAAACATATTATCTAAAGAATATATGCAAAATAGTAAAAAAAGAATTAAAATCAGAGATCAGAAATAAAACTCAACTTTTTGAAAGGTTCTTCAATAACTCTCATTTGCTGTCATTTTCAATAAAAATCACTCACTAACCTTTATTCTAAAAAAGAAATTTTTTCGGTCAAGTTCTGAGAGAAACCTTTATTTTGATTTTTTTTAATGTTTCGGTCAACCAGTGAGATTTATCACTGAGAGAAAAAAATAAATCTCATCTGCGAATTGATCAATCAGAATGTCCGTTTAGTATGAATGTTTAAATTTTGTAGGCCCTACATGGAGAAATGCATTTAATAAGGATATTTAGTCATCGGTGAACACCTTCTCGTGGATTATGAGCAGAGTTGTAAACATTTATTTTTTAATGAATTTTATTTAAATGCATTTTTGTTTGCATTAATTATTAAAAATAAAATTTTAACGCAATGTGAAAATATTTTGCATACAAAAAAAAATGTTTATGCAAACTCAAAAATGTATTGCATTAAAAAAAATGTTAATGCAGAATAAAAATATTTTGCATTAAAAAAAAATGTTAATGCAACATGAATATTTGTTGCATTAAAAAAAATGTAAGACATTTTATTGTTAAATCGTTAAACTACGTCAATAATATTTAAGGGCATGATTTGATGGGTAGGACACGAATTTCAAATGAGTTTGTATGGAGTACTCATTTTGTGATAGGACGTAGATTCACATGAACACGATTTTTGACAGAAGTTAAAATGTCTACCTCAAAATTTTGAAAAACCGAGTATGCCAATCGATTTAGAAGGGGGGTATTACCTAGTGTTCCCGCCAACGCTGTGGGACCACTAGAACACATTTTATTGGACAGGTGTTAAAATATCAACATTTTGAAAAACCGAGTATGAGGTAATACTTTCCTTCTAAATCGATTGGCATACTCGGTTTAAAAAAAAAAATTATTTTATTTTATTGACATATTTTGTCAATGCAAAAAATTTTTCATATTGCATTCTAATTTTTTTGTAATGCAGAAAATGTTTGATCCGCACACTTTCACATTGCATTAAAATTTTATTTTTAATAAAAAAATCATTTTTTTGCATTAAAATTTTACCAACTCTCATTATGAGTGATTCTATGCAATAAATCGTAAAAGCCATTTTTGATTTATTTTCAGCGAAAAAGGTTAAAGGTTGACCTTTTACATTTATTTTTTCGCAAAAAACTCAACCATTGAGAGATATTTCTAAAAATTAAAAATAAATCTCAACCGATAACCTAAATTTAATTTTTTTTTTTTAAATAAATGTCAAACCAAAACCGAAATCTTTTTAAGGGAATGTAGTTACTCTCAGAGAGAAACCAATTGAAAATAAAGGTTGACAGTTATTTCGGATCTCTGATTAAAAATTTAAGAAATATTTTTCCTAGACTTTAAAACATCCTCTTTAGAATTCCTGAAACAAAAATTTAAAATGTTTTTGTAAAAAATTCTGACATTGGTCAAATAAAATAAAATATATAAAATACAAAACACACTGTCGCAGAGAAAATCATACTTTTTGCACTTGCCATTTGATTAAAATTTGAATTTTGGCTATTTTCGTCATCGTCGCTGCACTTTTTAGCAATTAGCTATTGCTCGATTCCCTGAATGACTTATTAAATTTTTCCCTGCACAAATTTGAATTAGAACTCGAAAACTAAATTAGTAACACCAGGAACAAATATATCATAGACCCAAGCGTATGCTGATACTGTCCTATGAGGGCAGCGAGCGGAACGCGTCCGTCACACTGCACTTACGTCGAAGGTACTAAGAATTGGGAGGGAGCTGAGGTAACCGCGGCGTTTTTTACACGCGTTTAAAGGTTGAGTATGGGTCCATTGAACCAACGACTGCAGTTAAGGGTTAGAAAACATTATTAAGGTAAATAAATAATATTTTTATATATCTAACGCGTGCCTGTATATTATATGCCATTATATTTTTTGCAACAATGCCTTATTTAGAATTTCAGTTTTTTACCCCCCCGTAGCGAAAATCCTGCGGGCGCCCATGCTAGGTACAAATACAGAATTTGAAATATCACGAATAAGCTCTTTGGAAATGGTTTATAACTTCAGTACCTAATTATTTTTTGAAATATGAAATGAATGATGATATAACGAGGATTATATTTTTAGAAAATTATAATGATTCAAGTGAACATGATAAATTACTATGAGAGGTGCAAATTCGTTTAGAGTGAAAATATCGCTATTTTCGGGCGCATTTGCCTAGGAAATTAATAGAAAAAAAACATGAATGTGTAGAAATAATGAATCTTTATTTATGCTTTAAATACCTATGCAAAAAAAAAGCATTTTAACTTTACAATAAGTTTACTCGATTTAAAGGAATGTTATACACATCATTTCCGAACATACTCCTTGACTCAGTAAGTTTGTTTTTGCATTAGGTATGTTATTCACCTGTATTTCTTAACATTTTTTTAGTGCGATACTGAATAAACCAATACATAAAATAAACAAAATATTCCTTCATACCACCTACCTACATATTATTTTTATGCTGTATAGAAATCCTCGAAACCATCAAAAATGAAAATTCTTATGTCATTACTAGAAGATCGAGATTATACATATTTATGAATGTATATGCAAGAGTACACAAGCAAGCGCACAAAAAAGAATAAATGAGATCAAAAAATGCAAACACAAACAACCTCCACCAAGTCTTAGTCTACCATTGCTTCAGAACAGTCATATATTCTTATATATATTCTGAAAACAGAGAAATCCTCCAAAGAATAAATTTTTCCTTCAAACCTTTCAAAAACGAAAATTCTTGCCAAGATCGTTCAATTTCAATTTCTTTTATTGAACATAATAAATACAATCTGGCGTATAACTTATATGATACTAGACTTGCCAAGATCGACAAGAATGAAATAAATATACCTGAAGTGTACACACACACAAGCAAAATTTAAGTTAGGGCAAACTATGAAGACAAAAAAACTACCACCACTGCTTCACAACCTTCATTAATTGCAAAAAAAAAAACAGACAAAATACTCAAAAACCAACAACAAAAACAGGTACACTTGCGATAGTGGTGAAATGAGTTTCAGTTCGATGCAACTTGAAAGCTTCATATACAGCAAAAGCTTTTCTCGCCAAGTACAAAACATGTATGAGGTGGCGGCAATCTAAGTGGAGGCAATCTCAAATCGGGTCCTTTTTCTTTATATGAAGCGGCCTGTCTTTATTATTAGTTAGTCTATGCTAATATCTAATACTTTATTGATGAGGTTTACTGCTGTATTTATTTTGTATTTCACTGGCTGAGAGGACATGTAGTTGATCATTCTACCTGATGAGATCGGTTTAGTATACCAGTCGAATACAATTTTGTTGTTGTTTTTAATGGGCTTGCACGCACGGGATGATTTCTGCCGGCAGAAAACAGAGTTTATAGGAGAGGGAAGTGAAATGCGCGGTATGAAGTGGCATAAAATCTTCTACCATGTTTGGAGTGGAAGAACGAAGTACAAAACTAATACACGCATAACTTCCTACACACTGAGGTCTCCATACTAACACAATGAAAAAAGGTACATGCATTCATTTTTTCTGCCAGAATAATTCATCCCGTGTGTGCTTGGAGTGGAGTATTGAAGCAGATTTCTACAAGGCAAATATCATCCCGTGTGTGCAGGCCCAATAAGTTTAACATCCAGAAAAGGAAGCAAGTTGTTATTTCCTATTTCTATTGTGAATTTTAGTTTTGTATGGTATTCGTTAAGTGTTTTTAGTATTTTATCTTGATCGTTTTTATTTATTATTGCCACAATGTCTTCGACATACTTTGCGATGAATTTTTGATTTTCGAAGCTTGTCAATTGTTTCGTCGATTAGATGATCCAGTACAATATCAGCAATCGTAGGGGATAATGGTTTCCCCATCGGCATACCGAATGTTTGGCTGTAGAGTTTTTTGTCAAATTTTTAATAGTTGTTATCTGTCAAGCAAAACTGTAAAATTTTAAGAAACTGAGATTTCGGTATTTGTGTATGGTCTTTCAAGATGTCCAAATTTTTCATTATGATTTTTATAGCTATATATGTTGGTATGCCGATGGGGAACCCATTATCCCCTACGATTGCTGATATTGTACTGGATCATCTAATCGACGAAACAATTGACAAGCTTCGAAAATCAAATACCAAAATAAAATTCATCGCAAAGTATGTCGATGACATTGTGGCAATAATAAATAAAAACGATCAAGATAAAATACTAAAAACACTTAACGAATACCATACAAAACTAAAATTCACAATAGAAATAGGAAATAACAACCTGCTTCCTTTTCTGGATGTTAAACTTATTAAAAACAACAACAAAATTTTATTCGACTGGTATACTAAACCGATTTACTAAACCCATGGTATAAGATTAACAAGGTATGCTTGACAGTTCAGGCAATTGAGTGGTGATGTCATTGCGAGTGAATGATCTCAATTGTTTGTCATTTATGGCAAAGAGAGTAAATAGAAATTGTTTATGTTTTGAAGCTATTTGCTATTAAAACTCAAAGTAAAACAATAGATTATTTATGTTTTGAAGTTTATTTTTGTTAAATTTCAAGTAAAATAATTAATAATTTAATTTTTAAAGCTATGTGTTGGTGAACACTCGCTATGACGTCACACAAAACAAAATATGGCGACCCTTCATCTCATATACAACATACCTTGTATTTTTATACCATGTACTAAACTGATCTCATCAGGTAGAATGATCAACTACATTTCCTCTCTGCCAGTTAAATACAAAATAAATACAGCAGTAAACCTCATCAATAAAGTATTAGATATTAGTGACAACATCTATTGGAACAAAAATACAAATGATTTTACAAATGAACAATTACTCAAACACATTAATTACCGAGCTCATAAATAACAAACTTCAACAAATAAAAAACGCAAATAACAAACCACAACCACCAAAAGTAAAGCCTGGTAACCCTAAATATTTCTCTTTAACTTACATCCCACACCTGACAGATAACCTAACACTAAACAGGGCTATACCAATTGACAGAGAAAAAACATGGTTCACACACAAAGCCAACACAACATTGAGTACAATTTTCACAAACACAAAACAGACAAAACAGAACAACACAACGTTGTGTACCAAATACCATGTAAGGGAAAACAGAATGAGGATTGTCAAAAGGTATACATAGGTACAACAAAACGTAAACCTGCGGTGAGAATGTCAGAGCATGAAGCTGACATAAGAAAAAGAAGAACAGCTACAGCACTCTCACAGCACTTAATAAATCACGATCATATGGCTGACCATTGTATATAAATTCTATATTATTCTCATGAAGAAAAAAAGCTCGTGGCCATCTAGTGTCTAAATGTAATCCTTATTTTTGTTAAGGGATCTCGGTAAGGCGATCACAGCGAACCTATCGACCAAATTTTAACCTACAAAATCGTGTTTCATGAGAATACTATAGAGTGGATATACAATGGGCTGACTTTGAAGACGTCAAAGTACTGGATAAGGGCAGCCGCCCTTCCACCTGCAACACTCTGGAAAGTCATCGCATTCAGCAAAGAATGAACATCATGATGAATCATCAGGAAGACAATGATAATATCAGCTGCATATACAGTGTTGCCATTAATTGATCTATGATACCAAGTGTGATACTAGTTTTTAATTTGTGCTGTTTTAGTGGTGTTAAATGTTTATTTATTTATTTATTTATTTGTTAATTTATTTAATTTATTTAACTCTTTGTTCGATTAAATTTAGCATAAAATGAAACAAAAAAATAATTAATTAATTTTAAAAAACACGTAAGCGAAAATTTTAATTTTTTTTTTAATTTTAATGATTTTTGATCTCACACTAAATATTTTAACTAATATTAATAATTTGTATACCTTTATCATTGTATTGGTTTAGACAATAAAGAAACCCCTGAGGAAACCGGATAAAAGCCAGCGAAACGTAGGGTAAACAAAAGATGAATTAGTTATTTAATTAATTGCATCCATTCAACTGATCATTATAGCCCAAATAACCACATACTTTTAGTAAATGATCAAATAAAATAACTAATACGAGTATATTGGAGGACCAGCTGAAATATATTTACAAACAACATCAAAATCTATTATAACTAATACACTCAAACAAATACAATGAAAGGATTTTTTGAAAACATAAAATACAAATATGGCATCAACACATGCATAACATTAAAACACTATTGTAGACAGAAGAAAAGACTAGCTAAGCACAAAGAAAGACTCAAGTTCTTGCTATAATGTAAGGATTACGAAATCATACCAAACCACTTGACAAGTACATCATCTGGTATAACAGACCTTTTCACCACAGATACAATTAAACAACAACTCAACAAAATTTAACACACATACATGATTAAAATTTTAAAACTAGAAGTTAAACAAACCATTTTAACTATAAAAACAACTGAAAAGAATTTCTTTCATACTAACATAGCCATGAGAACCACACTCAATGAGACAGAGTATCACACATTCATATCAAGACAAACACAAATATATAACCATACAATTAAACAATCACAGTTAACCCGAGTCTCCAAATTTGACGCTGTTCACATTGGGCTGACTCCTCCGACTTTTTTTTGACATAAGTCAGTCTGTTCTTGTTCAGACACAAAAGTAGTGTGAACACTCCTGATTCTTTTTGACGTCTTGCAGTTGCCAAACAGTTGTCAGAAATGAAAAATTACATTTGTGTTTGTGACTTGTGAGCTTAAAATTTTAAGATTAACTTTTGACCAAATTTATTTCAAGAATAATTAAAAATGGATTTAAATTCAAGCCAAAACGAAGCTGAATGTGTTTTGGGCTATTTAAGTGCTATTAATACCGCTGCTTTGTGCGTATTGGCAAATAAAGAGAGCAAACAGAATATAAAGTGGGATTGGGTGAAAAAGTGGAAGCTGAGGAGAGCGGACAAAGGTGTCTTTAATCTTCACAAGGAACTACTTCTTGAAGATAAAGATTCCTTCAGACGATACCTTCGGATGAGCGAGGAGTGCTTTTTGGAACTGTTACATATTATCGAACCAAGAATAAAGCGCCAAGACACCCAAATGCGAAAAGCCATTTCGGCAGAAGAATGCTTGTCTTGCACGCTGAGATTCTTGGCCACCGGTGAAACGTTTAGAAGCCTGGAGTTTCAAACAAGGATTTCCTTATCCTATATATCTGAGCGAATTCCCGAAATTTGCGATATGATCTACGAGATATTGCAGACAAAATATTTACAGGTAGGTAAGCAAACTTTATAAAATTAAGGTAGGTAGGTTTGCTTGTATGTCACGTTTGCTTTTTGGTAAACACATTTCTCTGTAGTCCAAGAAAAGTGTTTCGTATGAAATCCTATATATGTTGGTTGTGTTAAGTTGTGCGTCACTATATACAAAGATAAAAAAAAAAAAAATTCAATAGGTGGTGGAGGTGATCTATAGGCTGCTCCAAAGATTTTGCTTTAAAAATATAATCTAACCAAATGTCTTATTACAGTTTCAACCACTCAGATCCTTATTTTGACGGGTCATTCTGTTTTTGGGGCTCACCATTTTTTAAAGACCAAATGCAGATTCAAAAAAGGTATCAACCATCTCCGTAGCTTGAATTGTTCGAAAGTTACAGCCCAACAAGGTTCTGAATTTTCTTCATTTTTTCAACAAAACACTACATGTTGACCACATGTGGCATGAATACCCTTAGTATCTGTGGTACTAGGCCTAGTAACATACAAATGTTTTATATGTACATAAAATCTTTTAAATTGTAAGCAATACAAATAATTCTCACTCCTTTTTCTATTTCTAGTTTCCCGTAGGTGAAGAATGGAAACAAATTTCCCAGAAATTTCAATCCCGTTGGCACTTTCCGCTCTGTATAGGGGCGTTGGATGGGAAGCATGTGGCCTTCAGAGCGTCGAGAACAGACGGCGCTTTGTATTATAACTACAAGGGCTTCAATAGTGTCGTTTTGTTGGCCATGTGTGATGCTGATTCGAAATTTACATTTGTGGATATCGGCTGCAACGGGTGAATAAGCGATGGAGGCGTCTTAAGTCGCAGTGCCTTGGCAGATGTTCTTTTGAATGCAGATGAAATCTTTCCCAGGGATAGAATTATTGGCAACAATAGAATTTTGCCATACGTCATTGTTGGGGACGATGCTTTTGCTTTGGAAAAACACCTTATGAAGCCTTTCCCTTACCACACCAATAGCGAATCGGAAAGAAATTTTAATTTTCGTCTTAGTCATGCACGTCAGACTATAGAGCATGCATTTGGAATTTTGTCAAATCGATTCAGAGTGCTGCAATCGAACATTCATTTAAGGCCCCACAAGGTCATAAAAATTATTCAAGCCAGCTGTGTATTGCACAATTATTTGATCACGAAAAGTGTCAATTACACTTCAGATTTAAGTTTGCAACAAGAAACTCCTGCTAATGGCGATAACCCTAATGGGGACAGGACTAACAATCCTAGAAGGCATTCCAACGAAGCTGGAAGAATCCGAAACCAGTTTTCTGAATACTTTAATAATGAAGGAAAGCTTTATTATGTATAACTTGTTTTTATTATACTCTTATACCTAACCAAAATAACTAAAAACGTTTTTTTTGAGGATATTGTTTATTTTTTCAAAATAAATATTTTTTCAAAAACAGCTTTTTATTTTTTTTTTTTCAAAATTTATCGTTTTCAGATATTTGTTGCGGTGTATGTGTTGTGGGTTGATTTGATTTTGTTTGTGTTTGACTTGTTATTATTTGTGGCGTTTTAATAAAAAATGTAATTGGCTTACTAATTTGTCTTCTATTAATAGATGAAGATGATGATGGAATGTCATTGACGGGAATATTGGCTTTTGGATCAAAAAGAGCAGTAAGGTCAGATTTCGGATTGCTATTGGGTTTTATGTATGATTTTAAATTGGGTTTGGGTTGTGTGTTTTGCGTTTGCGGATTTGAAAGGGATGGTAAAAAATTATTCTCTGAGTATGTTTTGAAATTGAGCTTGGGTTGGGTGTTTTGTGTTTTTGATGGACTTGAAACATTTTGTGTGTTTGTTCTATAGACGGGCTTGGGGTGGGTGTTTTGTGTGTTTGAACTGGAAAGGAAAGATGGAAAAGAATTTTGTGTATTAGGTCTATAATTGGGCTTAGGCTGGCTGCTTTGTGTTCCTGCATTTGAAAGGGATAATTTTTGTGTGTTTATTCTTAAATCGGCTTCGGGTTGTGTATTAGGTCTATAATTGGGCTTGGGCTGTATGTTTTGTGTTCTTGCATTTGAAAGGGATGATTTTTGTGTGTTTATTCTTAAATCGGCTTCGGGTTGTGTGTTTTGTGATTGTTGATATGAATGGGATGGTAAAAAATAGTCTGGTGTGTTTGCTCTGAAATTGGGCTTGGGTTGGGTGTATTGTGGACTTAAATCTGTATTCTCTGTAGCTGTATTTTCTAACTGTTTCCGAAAATAATTTTTTTCTTGAACTTCTCTTATTACATCCATAATTTTCCATTTGGATTCCATAAAGAGGTCCTCTGGAATATCTTCTAGCTCGTGCTGTACAAATTTAGCTAAATTTTCAGCTTTCGAGCGTTGTGCACCTTTTTGAAGACGAAAATTACTCGCCATCTCCTCAGCAACCTGCAAGGATCCGGTGATTTGCTTTTCAAACCCAGTTTTTCTTTTCTTATCTTATATTTTCTTATATATACAAAGTTTTAATTTAAAATTTTAAGATGTAGGTAAGTCTTACCTGAGGAGGTTGAACATCTTCATCGAAGCATGGCTCCGTTTCCAAACTAGCCCCAAGTCCTTGAGAATTTATCTGAAAGTTTAAAAAGATATTACAAAACAGTGAAGGTACAAAAGTCAATTGTAAATTTTGGGAGTGGTTATATAACCAAAATAGTATGAAGATTTATAGGTGTATACGTAATAATATCAGACACAAAATATTGTTTTTTTTCTCAGCCTTTTGTGGGGTAGGGTAAAAGGAAGTGATTTTCCATTTCTCGTTTCCCGAATTCAAGATGCTTTTTAAACGAACCTTATCGTCTTCCAAATACAATGCATACACTTCACATTTTGGTTTAACATCCACTTCCAAAAATTACCGTGGACTCTTAAATATTTTTCACAACTTAAATATTCCCAATAATCTTTCATTTCCAGCATTCATTTAAAAAAATTTTACCTGTGAAATATTGGATACAGATGGAGTAGACTTAACGTAGCTTTCTAAAAAGTTCAGCTCCTCGAAACACCAAAGCTTTGGATAGTACAGCTCAGTACTTCCTGCTCCACTTTTTTTTGATTTTGCCATTGCGTTTTTTTCTTTAATGTACTGGCTTCTCAAAGTTTTTATTTTACTTTTCACTTCATCTGAAGTAACCTCTGGCCGTAAGAATTTTAGCTCCTCTGCTATCCTTTTTAGCGCATCGTTCTTTTTTATTCGGTCCAGGGTGTCTTCGGACTGCGTGTTGTACAGCATGGGATGCTGCTCATAAAGCATAATGAGCTGTGTCGTCTGTTGCTTGGTCCAGTTACTCATTTTATTAAAATAAATAATTATTTCACTTTTAAAACACAAAATAAATATATTTTCAGTAAAAGCTCTTCACTAAAATGCTTCTTTCTTGAATAATTTTTTGACAAGTAAGAAAATTCACAAGAGCCTACTATCGCGTCCTGAATTCAAAAACTCATAGGTAACTCGATTTTCAATTTTTGTAACTGATTTTTTTTTTTGATTCGCTTGCTCAATTATTTTTTGTTGCAGTAAATTACATAAGAGGAAAAGAAAAAGAGAGTTGTTTTGACTTCTATAGTCTAGTCAACGAAGACTCAAAATTATAAAATACAACTTTTTTTTAAATCATTTTTTATGGGTAATTGTTACTAAGTGCTTCCGAAGAAAACTTGAATAACATATTTTTGTAGAAAGCTTAGCTAACTTTTATTTTGTATAAAATAATTGTTTCGTTTAGATTCTGAATACAACAACAAAAATGATAAAAAAAAGTTGTTTTCATAATCTTCAATTTTCTCGAAAACTAAAGCTAAAAAATGAAAAATCAAGTAACAAAATTTTTCAATTTTTTTTTTAATTTTGAGTTTTCAAACGAATTTTTCAAAAATTTTAAACTTTATTTCGTTTATAATCAAAGAATTCGTTTTAAGCTTTTAATAAAGGTACAGCACAGTATTGTAAGTATTTCCGTTGTTTTTAAATAGCTATTTTTCTACTTTAATTCACTTTAATTCAATGTTTTGGGAGTTTGTCCCCCCTTATAGAAAAGAGCCCCCCTTTTATATAATTTATTTCTTAGAATATGTCCAAAAATTATTTCATAAAGTATTGCCCAATACCTTGGAAAAATGCTGTGTACTTCTTACCTTTGAAGAAATAGCGTTTCTCATATGAAAATAAAAACTGTACAAAAAAAATTAAATGAGGACATTTTAAACAAAACCACCTTCTTTGCACCATAACTTGCTCTCATAATGTCTCTGGGATGACCATGAATTAATATATACTTACTTTTTCCGATATTTCTGAGTAAATTGATCAAAAACCATTGATGTTGTAAGACAATAGCATTGTTTTTCAATTTTTTTAATTTTCTACTGCTCGTATTTTTCTTAACCTTGATCCTACCAAAAATACGAATAAGACTTTTTTGTAGGAAATTTATTATTCTTTCATTTTGTAGTGTACACTTTTCCGCTTAAACGCTTAGTTTTCAAAATATTCCCGAAAAGTTACAAAAGGGGACCCAGTTGTGACATATCAGCCATAACTGGCGACTCATATTTGTTCTGAAATAAAAAAAAAGAATATTTAGAAAATCAGAAATAAGTTTAAATGATCCAACTACTTTTATCGTTGTTAATTTTCATAAGAGTTGGAACTGTCTTGGTTTCTATTGATGGAAATAAAAATGAGTTTAAACTAGTTTTAGTCGTATAAGGCCAGATTCACATTATAGTTCTGATATCGATAAAGTCTCGGAACGATCAAATATTCTTGCACAAGAAACATATTCACATCATTGATACCTGATACGCATTTGCTCTTCTCATTGCTTCTTAAAAATAAGACGGTATAAGATAATGTCAAAAGAGCATTGCCCTCCAATATGGTGATGACGGTCATGAACACGCTTAAACATGGCCAAAAGATTTCGGTCGCACGTACTTGCTCTTATGTTCAAGAGGTTTATGGTTTTAATAATTTGTATATATGGCAATTATGAGAAACAAATATGTTAAAAAGCATAAAATTCGATATTTGAATTCGCGAAAAAAGAATGCCATCTGAATCCTTGAATAGATATGAATATGCAAAAAAAAATAAGTGGGTATTTTGATAACAGTAAGTTACTTTTTGAACACAAATTTTAATATATCGTCTCCTGATTGCTATAACTAGGTAACTCAATTTATATTTTTATAATATCTCGACCAAAACGGTATTATTTTGTGCAGTTTCAAGACTTTTCGTTCAATCTTTGTCTACCATACAAATATAGGATATTTGTGAAGTGTAACAACATATGAAATAATCTTAACCTCGCTCTCAAGACTAACTGGCTGAACAGAATGCAAGACGCAACTGGAATAGATGTCAAAAAAGCGGCAGTAGATGTCAAAAATGCTGCAGTAAAAGTTAAAATTTGTTCAACTCTTGCAGCTCCGGCTGCAGCATTTTTGACATCTATTCCAGCTCCGTTTTGCATTCTGTTCAGCCAGTAAGCTAGGTAACTATGAACTTTGTTATCTCCAAAATTTATAAAATCAAGTTGTCTAGTTCTTGCAATCAGGTGACTATATAATGATGTGTATTTACCTCTTAATATAAATCGCCATAGAACTGTGGATTGGCGTGGTTTAAATAAGCATTGTCCAAAATCTTGCTCGAAATGACACGCCAAGCAAATAATGTTTCCAAATAGAGAATCCACCAATTTTCTTTTGATTTCTGGACTTCCATTCTTGAACACAATTACTACACAGCTGCGACCCAACATAGATTTGGAGCCGGATAAACAAAACCAGCAAACAAATTACACAAAAGTGGGCGTACTTTGGAATGACCATTTCCATTACCTAAGCATGTAGTGCCTAGGATATACAATGAAAGTACTATAAGTGTTGTGTTATCGCCACTGGCAACGCCTGCATCACACCTATTACTTTTTATTTATTCAAACCCTTCTTGTACATTTTCTGAATGAACTAAAATTATAATAACCTAATCTACTACTCTAACATACTCTAACTCTCTATAATTATCACATAATGTTTAAAATATCATTCTTTCCTGAAGATATCCGCAAACTATATACGTTGCCTAATCGTTCCTTCAGAACTTAATCTTAAATTTTATTTGTAATCTCTTGGTTTCTATACCATAAAGTAAGTTTTTCTCACGCATATGAATTAAGAATTTTGAAATATAATAACATTGTTTTAGAAATTTTAACCTACTTTATCATTTGAACTTATCCAATAAAGAACATCTTTAAAAATACATTGGTTGGTTGTTCTTTGTTAAAGAGGTTCAAGATCTTCAAGAGACCAAGCGGGCTTCCACTGCAAGTGGATCAACTCAAGAAATTAAAATTCTTTATGCGGTTAACGACTACAGCAGCCGTGCAGTATAACTATACATCTAAGCGATCATCATCCCAACCAACTAATGAACTACACATGTTTCCTTTAAGTCACCTTGCCAAACAGTAAGTACAAAATGAGCACTTCTAACTTACAGGGTCAACCACCATCACCCCTAAAAGCCCAAAATACCACAGCACCAAACGACCAAATTGTCCAGACATCTGCAGATCATGTGCCTACCTGTCAAATCTGTTCTAACCCTCAAATCTCAGAAATGATTTACTGCTCTCGGTGCCATAAGCAATTTCACAAAAATTGCACTAATGCAAACGTCATTTCACTCGATACTGACTGGCAATGTCAGCCCTGCCATTTAACAAGCCCAATTAATCGTCCTGCACCTGCCAAAGCTCTTGCTAGTGGTGCTTCCAATATATCCAAAAGCTCGCAATCACGTAGAGCCGCCTTAGACCTGCAACGTGCAGAAGAAGAACGTGTTCTAGCTCTTGCCGAGCTAGAAATCAACAAGGAGTTCTTGAAAAAGAAATACCAAATTCTAGTAGAGGAATGCGAGGAAGATGAAAGTAAGAGTAGCCACACCGCGTCGGTAAGAGCTTGGCTAGATCGACAGCAAGAATTTGCGAATTCAAACAGTACAATAATTCCTCAAAATATTCATACTCCCAGTTCGGAAGTAAACAACAATCTACCGGTAACATCTAGCCACAGTTCCATGCCAGACGGAGGAAGAATTGATATCGCCTCAAATAATTTACTCTCGCGAGGTGACAGCGTCAGATTCTCCTTGCCTCCAATTCCACATACAACAGAACAGACACTTCTTTACTCGTCAGCCAATCCACCAACAACAGTAACAACATCAAGTTTTCCACAGGTATCCGAAATACCATCGAAGAATACGAACAATCAGCTGTACAGCCATCCATTAGGTACAAACCCAAGCATTATTACTGCAGAAAGCAGAACAATCAATAACAACACAACGTTTTGCAACGTACCAGCTGCACTGATATACACCGGTCACTCCTTGGAATCACAAGGCGAACGTGTCCTTCCCGCAGAATAACACCAATCTAAAATCAAACTCGTTCGCCACAATGACCTCCTCAACACAAATATCCTGTCCAAACCTAACAAAAGAACAAATTCAGGTGCGGCACTCTGTTCCAAAAGAACTACCTATTTTCTCAGGCCACCCGGAAGAGTGGCCAGTTTTTAGTTCTACATTTGACTGGTCTACAACGATATGCGGGTTGACCGATGCAGAAAATCTTCTCCGCATGCAAAAGTCACTTCGAGGAGAAGCACTTCGATCAGTTCAACATATCTTAGTCCATCCGTCGTGCGTTCCAGCTGCAATTTCCACTTTGAAGTTATTATTTGGGCAGCCGGAGAAGATCCTACAATCCATTAAGGCAAGAATAAAATCAACACCACCAATAAATATAAATAAACTAGAATCATTTACCACATTCGCTGTTAATGTTAAAGGTCTTATCGCGACCATAGAAGCATGTGGATTGCACGACGAGTTGAACAACTCTTCGCTTCTTCAGGAGCTAATAGAAAAAATGCCTTCACATTATCAACTCAGCTGGGGAACACATAAACTAGATTTAATGAAAGTTAATCAGAGACCTAATCTACTAAAATTTTCTAATTGGATTTTTGATTTTGGTCTGTCAACTAGCAGTGTTACAGTGACAACAAACAACAACAGAGAAAACAATATTCGCAACAAAACACAAAACGCTTTCATACATGCGCACAATGAAGGACAGCAGAAAAGGTGCTATGTCTGCAAATCGTCTTGTAAAAACGTAGCTAATTGCGAACATTTTCTTAAAGCTGACCGCAGCGAACGATGGAGCATTGTGCGAAAGAATAATCTGTGTAAACAATGCTTATACCCACATGGTTATGCATGCCAGAGCGAGACTAAATGCGGTGTTAATGGCTGTTTATACAACCATCTCCCTCTACTTCATCGTTTCTTTCAAGAAAAAACAAATCATGAAGAAAGGGACGGAGAAATCAAAGACGAGAGAAACGTCAACGCGCATAGTGAAACGAACCGCAGCACATTGTTTAAAGTTTTGCCAATATCTGTTTTCGGAAAACACAAAGTCATTAACACGTTCGCTTTCATAGACGAGGGCTCATCCGTAAGTTTGTGTGACGAAGAACTAGCAGCCGAATTAGGACTTAAGGGAGTCCCACATCCACTGTGCCTGAAATGGACATGCCAAGTGCAACGAAGAGAAAATGCATCAGAGCGCTTGTCAGTCACTATTGCCGGACTAAACGGAAAGCACACGGCTCTAGAAGTGCACACAGTGCGTAAGTTATCGCTACCAATGCAGTCTCTGAATTACAAAGCTTTAAGTAAAAGTTTTCAACATCTAAGAAATCTGCCCATTTCCAGCTACGAAGGTGCAACACCGAGACTCCTGATAGGTGCTAACAACTGGAGCTTAGGCATCCCCAAGGAAATTCGCGAAAACAAACCATATGAGCCGGTGGCCGTGCGTACTCAACTAGGGTGGCTTATATACGGTGGTGGACAAGATTGTAAGGAGTCTTTTAGTCTTCATATATGTGAGTGCGCCACAACTAACGATAAAATACTGCATAATATGGTAAAATCCTCGTTTTCTATTGAAAATCTTGGTGTAGTAACTTCCGAAAGAACAACTTTTGAAGAGGAGCGTGGAACTAAGCTGCTAAAAAGGTATACTATAAGACGAGCAGATAACCACTTCGAGACCTGCCTCTTATGGCGATTTGATGAATTTACCCTACCCGAGAGTTTCACAATGGCAAAAAACAGGCTTCAGTGCCTAGAAAGAAAGCTTAAGTTGCAGCCAGAACTGCTTGAGGTATTTAAGAAAACCATAGAAGAATATTTGTTAAAAGGATATATACGTCAATTGCCCTCAAACGAACCGCAGGCAAATAAACTAAAAAAAATTTGGTATTTACCAATGTTTGCAGTCTTTAATAAAAACAAACCAGGTAAAGCACGTGTAGTCTGGGACGCAGCTGCTAAATCAGAAGGCGTGTCACTGAACTCTCTCCTAATCAAAGGACCCGACTTAATAACGTCTCTGCCAGCGATCCTATTTCGCTTTAGAGAGAAATCAATCGCTGTCTGTGGCGATATAGAGCAGATGTTCCACCAGATCTTCATACGACTAGAAGATCAAGACGTGCAGAGGTTCCTATGGCGAGACTGCAATGACACCAAGCCACCCGACGTATATGTTATGAACGTTATGATCTTTGGAGCATCGTGTGCCCCAAGTACATCCCAGTTCGTGAAAAACTTGAACGCTTCAGATTTCGAAGAAAAGTTCCCTGCTGCCGCAAAGGCAATTAAAGAAGATCACTACGTAGATGACTTCCTGAAGTCAGTAGATACGATTGAAGAAGCGATTAAACTAGTTGCTGATGTCAAGTATATACATAAACAGGGTGGCTTTAATATAAGAAAGTGGTCTTCAAACAGCAACGATGTCCTTTTATCAATCGAAGAAGATCAGTGCGTGTTAGAGAAGAGCCTGGCGCTTAGTGAAGAATCAGCCGTGGAAAAGGTACTCGGTGTTTTTTGGATACCCAATGAGGATATGATAACGTTCAAGATTTCTCTAGCCATTCTACAAAATGATATCTTTCTGGGTAAAAGAGTACCCACTAAAAGGGAGATGCTTCGTATACTGATGTCCACTTACGACCCCCTGGGGCTTATCGGAAATTTTCTTATGTATCTGAAGATCTTACTTCAGCAAGTATGGAGAAGCTCTGTTGACTGGGACGAGCCAATTTCAAATACTCAGGTAATAAAGTGGAGCCACTGGGTAAAGTTTCTCCCCCAATTACAAACACTTAGAATTCCACGATGTCACTTACAAAATTTCTCTAATTATGATGACATCAGTATACAACTACACACGTTCGTTGACGCAAGTCAAGATGGGTACGCAGCCGTTTCCTACATCCGTCTTTCTGATGGGAAGAGAACCTCGTGCTCCCTAATAGGATCAAAGACAAGGGTGGCACCATTAAAAATAGTGTCGATTCCCCGTCTGGAACTCATGGCAGCGGTTATCGGGGCCAGGTTTGCGAAACATATAGTGGAAAGCCATTCAATAAACTTCGGGCGACATTACTATTGGTCGGATTCAAAGACAGTGCTTAGTTGGCTGCGGGCGGCTGACCATCGCCAATACCATCAGTTCGTAGCCTTTCGGGTTTTGTGAAATACTCGATATTACAGAATTAAAGGAGTGGCGCTGGATTCCAAGTAAGTCAAATGTAGCAGACGAAGCGACAAAGTGGTCAAAATCCCCAGACATAACTCAGAGCAGCAGATGGTTCAGTGGACCACTCTTTTTGCAACAGTCGGAAGCAAACTGGCCGAAAGAAGAAGACGATATAACATCAACTGAGATAGAACTAAAGCATCAAATCCTTCATATTTCCGTAGTAAGCTGCTTGTTCAACGTGAAACGATTTTCTAATTGGCTAAGGCTACTTAGAGCTGCGGCGTACATCTTTCGTTATTCACTGAATCTAAAGCGTAAAAAAGAAGAAAAACCTATAGTCTGCGGTGAGATAACTCAAGAAGAGCTGCAAAAAGCCGAAGCTTTACTGTATCGAGAAGCACAACATGAAGAATACGCTGAATCTATCGGAGAAATAAAAGCTGGCAAGCGCTTAAAGAAGACAGACGCATTATATCAACTATCTATATACTTAGATGAAGACAATCTGCTTAGATTGGACGGAAGGATCGAGAATGCCTGTGTTCCAGAAAATCAGAAGAGACCTATAATCTTACCGAAAGATAACGATATAACGCGCTTAATTTTAATGCATTATCATAAGCTGTATCATCATTTGAATCATGAAACTGCGATCAACGAGCTTCGCCAAAAGTTCTATATATCTCGCTTACGTACGGTCTATAAAAAAGAAATCAAACACTGTCAGAGATGTAAGATCGATAAGGCAACTCCAAGGACCCCGCAGATGGCTAAACTGCCTCCGGCAAGACTCGCATCATTTGTCGCACCATTTACATTTACAGGGCTAGATTTTTTCGGCCCAATGACTGTCACTGTGGGTCGTCACACAGAAAAAAGGTATGGTGCTTTATTTACGTGCTTGACGATAAGAGCAGTTCATGTGGAGATTGTGCACTCACTAAATACTAGCTCATGTATATTAGCTATTAGGAATTTTATAGCACGGCGCGGTGTTCCAAGAGAATTCTTTAGTGACAACGGCACTAATTTCGTTGGCGCAGAGAGAGAGTTGCGAGAAGCACTCAAGGAAGTCGACGAGAATGCATTAATACGCAACTTCACAACAACTATTACAAAATGGAATTTTAACCCACCCGCTGCGCCCCACATGGGTGGAGCATGGGAGCGCTTAGTACGCTCTATAAAAACAGTGCTGTATAAAATTGTTCCGATCCGGTCTCCTGGCGATGAGCTGCTCCACAGTATGATGATCGAAGTGGAAAATATAGTTAACACCAGGCCCTTGGCCTACGTACCTCTCGAAAACGACTTGGCAGAAGCTCTAACGCCAAATCATTTCCTGCTGGGTAGTTCGAACGGCATTAAACCAATTGCAACATACGACGATGATGCAGTCATACTAAGAAGCAGCTGGCTCACCTCGCAACAATACGCCGACAGCTTCTGGCGAAAATGGCTTTCCGAGTATCTCCCAGCACTTACTCGTCGGACAAAGTGGCACGAAAAAACAAAACCTTTGGGCTTAGGAGATTTGGTTGTGGTGGTTGATCCTAAGTGCCCACGTAATGTTTGGCCACGAGGCAAGGTCATTGAAGTGCGAATGGCAAAGGACGGGCAAGTTCGCAGTGCTAAGGTCCAAACAACTCACGGCATATTGGAGAGACCGACAACCAAACTAGCAATCCTAGACGTGGCGACCAGACAGGAGTAAGGCAGCGACTATGAATCTCGCCATACTGGGGGGTGGTGTTATCGCCACTGGCAACGCCTGCATCACACCTATTACTTTTTATTTATTCAAACCCTTCTTGTACATTTTCTGAATGAACTAAAATTATAATAACCTAATATACTACTCTAACATACTCTAACTCTCTATAATTATCACATAATGTTTAAAATATCATTCTTTCCTGAAGATATCCGCAAACTATATACGTTGCCTAATCGTTCCTTCAGAACTTAATCTTAAATTTTATTTGTAATCTCTTGGTTTCTATACCATAAAGTAAGTTTTTCTCACGCATATGAATTAAGAATTTTGAAATATAATAACATTGTTTTAGAAATTTTAACCTACTTTATCATTTGAACTTATCCAATAAAGAACATCTTTAAAAATACATTGGTTGGTTGTTCTTTGTTAAAGAGGTTCAAGATCTTCAAGAGACCAAGCGGGCTTCCACTGCAAGTGGATCAACTCAACATGTTGGTTTACATTTTTTAAACCAAAGCTTACACCAGAAACAGAACAGCCGTTTCCTACATCCGTCTTTCTGATGGGAAGAGAACCTCGTGCTCCCTAATAGGATCAAAGACAAGGGTGGCACCATTAAAAATAGTGTCGATTCCCCGTCTGGAACTCATGGCAGCGGTTATCGGGGCCAGGTTTGCGAAACATATAGTGGAAAGCCATTCAATAAACTTCGGGCGACATTACTATTGGTCGGATTCAAAGACAGTGCTTAGTTGGCTGCGGGCGGCTGACCATCGCCAATACCATCAGTTCGTAGCCTTTCGGGTTTTGTGAAATACTCGATATTACAGAATTAAAGGAGTGGCGCTGGTTTCCAAGTAAGTCAAATGTAGCAGACGAAGCAACACCAGGCCCTTGGCCTACGTACCTCTCGAAAACGACTTGGCAGAAGCTCTAACGCCAAATCATTTCCTGCTGGGTAGTTCGAACGGCATTAAACCAATTGCAACATACGACGATGATGCAGTCATACTAAGAAGCAGCTGGCTCACCTCGCAACAATACGCCGACAGCTTCTGGCGAAAATGGCTTTCCGAGTATCTCCCAGCACTTACTCGTCGGACAAAGTGGCACGAAAAAACAAAACCTTTGGGCTTAGGAGATTTGGTTGTGGTGGTTGATCCTAAGTGCCCACGTAATGTTTGGCCACGAGGCAAGGTCATTGAAGTGCGAATGGCAAAGGACGGGCAAGTTCGCAGTGCTAAGGTCCAAACAACTCACGGCATATTGGAGAGACCGACAACCAAACTAGCAATCCTAGACGTGGCGACCAGACAGGAGTAAGGCAGCGACTATGAATCTCGCCATACTGGGGGGTGGTGTTATCGCCACTGGCAACGCCTGCATCACACCTATTACTTTTTATTTATTCAAACCCTTCTTGTACATTTTCTGAATGAACTAAAATTATAATAACCTAATCTACTACTCTAACATACTCTAACTCTCTATAGTTATCACATAATGTTTAAAATATCATTCTTTCCTGAAGATATCCGCAAACTATATACGTTGCCTAATCGTTCCTTCAGAACTTAATCTTAAATTTTATTTGTAATCTCTTGGTTTCTATACCATAAAGTAAGTTTTTCTCACGCATATGAATTAAGAATTTTGAAATATAATAACATTGTTTTAGGAATTTTAACCTACTTTATCATTTGAACTTATCCAATAAAGAACATCTTTAAAAATACATTGGTTGGTTGTTCTTTGTTAAAGAGGTTCAAGATCTTCAAGAGACCAAGCGGGCTTCCACTGCAAGTGGATCAACTCAACATGTTGGTTTACATTTTTTAAACCAAAGCTTACACCAGAAACAGTAGCACGTAGTCCGGGGGATGCACATTTAGTTATTGAACAACTCGAGCTGCGCATTTTCCATCCGACAAGTTCATTAAACTTCTCTGCCACATTAGATTCCAGATTTTTGCTTGGATATAAAAGAAAAGAATTATAATTTAGCGATTGTTTATTTATATAAAAGTATTTGATAAATACCATTTAAGCTGTTCAGAGCTCTTTTTCGCTTCGGCAGCCACATAATACGAGTCCTTGGTTTGTTTTTTTTAGCTTTAGTTTTTTTGTCCTATTTTAATTTATTCCAATCCGTCTTTTTGGGCTTAGCCCCAGATTCTTCCCTTTTGTTAGAACGTTCTCCTTTTACTTTGCCCAGTTTTCCATCTAAAGGTTTTCCTTTAAATATGTTTCTTTCTTATTTGGCTTTGATTTGTTTTTAGTTCGTTTTTTGTTCAGCTTTTGGTTTTGTTGGCTCATCCTCACTGGATTATGCAGATTATTTTTTTTTTCTTTTTACCACCAAATAATCTAATAAATAAGAATGCCGGACGGAAAGGGTTGAACTTCACGAAAAATATAAACTGAGAAATTTTAATTTTCCTGCAATCTCGTGTTTTACTTACACACTCACACATTTCTTGAGGCTGTCAAAACAAATGTCAGAACAGCAAACGTCAAAAAAAATCCATAAATTTTCAAAAAATTTAAAATATTCTGCCTGTCCTTCCCATCTCTTTCTCACAATGAAGTGGGAGTGAGATAAAGTGCAGAGACGTCAAAAAAAGTCGGAGGAGTCAGTCCAATGTGAACAGCGTCTTTAATAAATTGAAAGAACAACACACCATCAAGCTAGGTCTTATATATAATGAGAGTTGGTTTGAAAACAATACCAATGTTGAGTTTCCAAAAGAGAGTAAATGGTTACTCTCCCTTGGTAAGAAATTTGCTCTCCCAATATCAAACAAAAATTTCTCTCCAATACATGTCATCGCTGAGCTAGAACAATACATCCAAACAATAGAAGCCAGTAAACAAAAAGAGATTGCCAGATCCAAAGTTTCTAATAGAATTGTAAATTTCAAAAGAAAAATTAAAAATTCCGAAAGAGAAAAATTCATATTAAAAACATTTGAAAAAACGAGAAACATTATTAATAGACATTAAAACGACATCATAATCACAAGCGCAGATAAGGGGAATAAAAAGTTGTCATGCAGAGATATGATTACAATAACAAAATTAACCAACTTCTAGAAGACAAAAATACTTATAAAACGATGAGGTCTGACCCAAAAAATAATCTACAAAAAAGCAATAATGAAAAAGTAAACGGCTTATTCAAACAAAAAATAATAGATTCTAGACTCAAAGAAAAACTATCATGTTCTGCAGCATCAGCACCGGTGCTTTATGGACTCCGAAAAATCCATAAACCAAACTTACCACTACGACCTAAAGCTACATCTACAAATTTCCCATGTTATAATCTTTCGAAATATATTGGTCAAATTTTCAAAACCATAATATCAGAAGACTTTAACATTAGAAACTCATTTCAACTGTCACAGTAAAATTTACCGCAGCAAAAATCACTCTTGATCGTCCACATCCTCCTTCCTTTCCATTTCTTCTTTTCCCTACAGGTGCTTGTTGCAATATACTGAGAGAGAGAAAAGGGCAGCAATGGTCCATCAGCCAATAAATCGATGTTGTCAATTTGGACACGAGAAGTGGATGGGTGATCCACTATATCATAACCGACAACCAGTCAGACAATTTGATCCGAATCACGGTCCCCGAAGACGAACATTATATTGACAGACGGGTGGTCTGCTCAATCAATACTATTGCATCAGATACGTAGTTGACAGTTGGTCCCTGACGCCGAAGTTACTCGTTGCAAAAATGACTGCTTGCCCAACATAACATTACTTATTTTTCTTGTACAAGCTGGAACGTTAACTGCTCGTCCTCATTCCCCAAAATCTGCACAAAATGCCAACGAGCTAAGTTAAATTCGCGTATGTGAACTTCCAACTGCCAACCTCCCTCCGAAATATAACAAAGGGGTAATTAACTTTTCACCAATGTTTCACAATAGTTGTTTCATTTAGTTCTGAGGGGAAAAATGCACGCGTTGAATTGGGTTTCCTTTTTAATTTAGCCAGTTTATATTTCTTGAGCACTCAGTAAATTTTCTCCGCTTTTTGACAGAGCAAGAGTATAAAATATAAACACAATTCTTCACATAGAAGTCAAAACAACTCTCTTTTTCTTTTCTTCCTATGTAATTTACTGCAAAAAAAAATATCTGAGCAAGCGAATCCAAAAAATTTCAGTCTTAGTTTTTAAGGGGAAAAGTGAGAAATTTTTGTGAGGAATCGTGTTTATATTTCAGAGCCCCTTAAGCCCTCTGAGATCTCAGAAATATAAACTGGCTAGTTGTCTGAATTTTTCTTTTCCAAAAACTTAGTTGGGGATAATAGGTGCATGTATGCACTCATCGAATTGCTGCCCACTTGAAGTCATGGCCTGCGAATTCGATGATGAATTTGCATAAAGCTGGGGTTGAAGTGCGATTAGAAAAGGCGTACGGGTTTGCAACTGCGTTGGCTCACTCACGCCAATGGGCTGAGTGTTGCTGAATGATGACGCGACCGAAACCCACGTCACTGATTGGCCGAAAGCACTGGGGTATTGGAAAAAGAAGAGGTCGTCCAGCCATGGTGAAAACCTGGAGGCACACTTCTTACCCGTCTTTTAGATTGAGCAGAAGATCTCTGAAAAATCGAGAAGAGAAAAATTAAGAGAAGTTTAGAAAGGAAATTTAATTACGATTTTGGTGAGTTTTAACTGTGAAGAAAAAAAAGATTTGCGAAATTGTAGAAAAAAAAACTATTGTGGAAAATTAAAGGAGGAAATTTGGAAAATAAAACTCGGAGGAAAAAGAAATTGGCAGTGGGAATCAAAAAAAGCTAAGTAAAGTGGTCTTAAATTTCGTAAATTGGTGGTAAAATTATATTTTCTTAATCGCTTGCTTAAAGAGTTATTAAAACTCAAAATTTTTAAATCATTGGCCTTTTGTTCCGTAAGATTTCCGATAAAGCGGAACTCGCGACCCGTTTCAGAAACCGTTTTTTTTATTCTTTCGGGACCAAGCGTTAACGGTCCAACTTATAAATCATTGATTCATTGTTCTGTTATTCTAAAAGATCTTGGGTTTTACTCCTACTCGTAAGGTCTCCCAAGCAATTTCATTTTATTAAAACATTAATACAAAAATATAAATATCTTCTTTTTCTTTTTTGTTCCTCTTAAATTGCTTTCACCGTCGGATTCGCCTCAGAAGGTTTGCAATTTCCTTCATCACAAAAAAAATTGCTGGCGCCCTTTTATTTTACATTTCAGGTGCTACGCCCCTGTGGGTATCAAAATCGTTGTTTTCATATCAACATTAATTGAAAAATAATTAAACATTCATTAAATTAATTGGTGAAACCCACCCCTTAATTTGAGCTAGTCGAGGTGGTAGCATCGCAAGTGCTACCTTCTGTTGCACTTTATTCAGTTCGAATTCGAACTTGTTTTCTATTTTCTTTTGGTTGACATTCGTCTAACCAAAAGTCGTGGTCAATTCGTTTGGGTCGGTCGTCTTGTTGTTTCGTCGTCGTTTAAAATAGTAAAATCAATTAAATAACAAAATTTTGTTCGGTCTCGGTTCGGTTCGGGAAAAAGTGTAACAAATTGGCGCCCAACGTAGGGCTTTTCAAAAATTCGAAAATTGTAATATATCCGCGGTGAAAGTACATTATACCTATTGAAAAGTACATACAAAAAAAGAAAAGATTGTGAAGTGGTTTGCGTTGTGTCTGTCTTCTTATTAGGGAAGTTTTCGTTTTGTTTTGTTGAGTTCTTCTACTTTTCTTGGTTTTGGTTTTATTTCAGTTAATTAAATTAATCGTGCTTTAATCCACCCAATCATACCTACGTAAAATTAAAAGAAGAAATAATCCAATTTACAACAACAAGAAGCTGCAGTCACGGTTGCCGCTGTGCGACTTTTGTCGCATTTTGACCCCTTTTATTGCCTCATGCGACCATGCGACTTTTTAAAAAACTAGCTCTTTTTACCCTTTTTTAAGAAATTTTGCGACTTTTTTGACCCCATCTTTAAAAAATTGCATGGAAAAGGTTAAAATCTTGGTTATTTCCTAGAAATTTTTTATATGAAGAAAACATAATGTCATTACGATGATAGAGAGCCCCAAAAAAGTTTAAGGCACAAATCTGTCTGTCTACATATTTCTTCCTCGACCTAAACCATTGAAACAATGGGGCATATGCATAAAAATGAAGTACTTACTACCAGTAGAAGGTAAAAGTAAATACTGGTACTACTAGTCATGGGCGCCCGCAGGATTTTCGCTAGGGGGGGGGGGGGCAGAAGTAAAATGTACCTACCTTTAAAAAATTGAAATTCTAAATAAGGCATTGTTGCAAAAAATATAATGGCATATAATATACAGGCACCCGTTAGATATATAAAAATATTATTTATTTATCTTAATAATGTTTTCTAACCCTTAACTGCAGTCGTTGGTTCAATGGACCCATACTCAACCTTTAAACGCGTGTAAAAAACGCCGCGGTTACCTCAGCTCCCTCCCACTTCTTAGTACCTTCGACGTAAGTGCAGTGTGACGGACGCGTTCCGCTCGCTGCTCTCATTGGTCAGTCAGTGATGGGACTTCTACCACTTAAGTGGTATTTCTACCACCTTTTTTTGTTTTTAAAATCCTACCACCCCCAACTCAAAATCTACCACCTTTTACCATTTTGCTGCTAGTAATCATAATTTATCATTTCTATCATTGTTCTTTTGCGTTTGATATTTATGTACATTTTTAATAATAATAATAGTTATTATTTGAACTAAATAATATTACGAGTAAAATGCGGAAACCACTGACGTTTCTTCAAAATAGTGTCTCGTTGTAGTGTTAAGGTACTTTGACTCTGTGGCTAGTTCTGTTAAGGACAAATTCTTTGGCTTATTTGAATTAGAAGAGTCTACATAGAGAATGCAATCCCGGGCTGTTTTTTCAATCCCGGGATTTCGGGATTCAAAAACTTCAATCCCGGGATCCCGGGATAATCCCGGGATTTCAAAAATATTTTTTAAAAAGTTAATCAGAATTTATTTTTGCTTGAATTTGTTCGTTTTCCAAATTAAAAATGCTTTTTTGAGTATGCAAAGAGTTAATAATTCTACTTCGGCCTCCGCCTGGCAAGAAAAATAAGTTTTATGGTTGAAATGTTTTTATTTAGAAGAAAAAAACGATTTTATCCACGTTTTCTCACAAAACAGAAAAGTTCTTAGGAAATAAAGAAACAAAATATCTAGTTGTTTCACAAAAATGTACCTTTCTACTCTTAACTGCCAGAACAGAATGCAAGATGGAGCTGGAATAGTTGTCAAAAATGCTGCAGCTGGAGCTGCAAGAGTTGAACAATTTTTAACTTTTACTGCAGCATTTTTCACATCTATTCTAGCTGCGTCTTGCATTCTGTTCAGGCAGTAAGGCTACCGAACTTTAATTCTCAGAGGTCAATAAATTAAAGTTTGTAACGAGTGGACTACACCAAAGAAGTTATTTTATTGTTTTTACTTATCATTTAATTACAATTACTCTTTTGAAGTATGACCATACATTAAATTACATTTTTCATAAATATACATTCCTACGCACTATTATTAATATTTACATTTTCATTATTAATAAAATATTAAATAAGATTTCATGAACTATTTAAATTTGCATTGTATAATTAAATCATTGACTCATTGTCACTTAACGAAGAAATCTACTACACTCTTTATCTTTATATAATAATTGTTCTCTCTGAGTAAATAATAGTTAACAGTAAAATATGTTTAGAATCAAGTCAAGTAGAAGCTAATGATCTGTTGTATGCATTTTTAAATTCATTCTAATTTGAGCCATCGATGAATAAAGTTGTCTCCTCAAATTAATTCTAAAGTCAACCAGTCTTTTTTTTATACGAAAAAAAATAGCTTTTGTCAAGACACTTGAAGACCTTCGGGGCTCTGGTGGCTGATAATTGTTTAAAAGGAAATCGTTTTTATAAAACTCGTTCGAGGACTTTAGAAGACATTAACCTGTCTCTAATGGACCGAACATTAATAACAAGAAGAAAATAATATAAATTTAAGTGAAGAATCCTCTTCACTACAAGTTTCATTTTCCTCGAATACAATTTTAAAAGCGAATTTTAACGAAAATACTGAGTTGATGAGAACCATAACTCGCAATACCCAGAGAAACTCGCCATAATTAAATTTAATTATTAAATATATTTTAAATGGAACTTTAAATGTGATTTTCTTTCAAACCATAACAAAATCATTTAAAACTTATTAAAAATTAAATTTGATCGTGAAAAATTTTTCTCGCATGAATTTGGCAAGTTTTGGTTTACAACAAAACTGGGATTTAAAATATAATAGATTTATTGACAATTTTTAAAGAAAAAATATTAAGGGTATTCATGCAACAGCGTAAAGTCGTCGTAAACGTGGTAAAATTGTAAACTTCGTAAATATGTCAAATTTTCCATACAAATTGTGACAGAATTACGAAGTTTTAAACTTTACATCGTTTACGGCGACTTTACGCTGTTGCATGAATACCCATATTATTTCTTGTGGAATATTTTTTTTATTTGTTTAAGAGTGTTCCGGACTGAAATGGTGATTTCATGAAAAAGATTGTGAAGCGTGTACTTGTCCGATCAAAACGATTGAGGTGTATATGGACAGATAAACTCATTCTCTAGGCCATCATTGGAAAAAAATTTAATTTTTTGCTCTAGTTTTTGGTAAAAGCCTTTAAGAAATCGAAAAACGGCGAAAATGGCTGTTTTTCAAAGCAAATTTTAAATTTTGTTCCTAATAAAAATTTTAATAATACAAAATAAAAATGCTTGTAAATTTTGAAAAACGTATTTTTAGCAGTTTTTAGTGGATATAAATTTAATTTATTTTTTCACGATTTTCATTAATGTATAATTTGATATTGAAATTTTTAATTCTTAAAGGCATTTTTTGAAAGAAAATTCATGGAAATTTGGAAGTTAAAATCAGTTACTTTTACAAAAAGGTTTTTTTTAGTACAATAATACGCCTACTATTACCAATTAGTAAAAATAAAAAGTCTTATAAAACAAAGTATCTGATGAAAGTGAAAACCCGGTCTTATATGTATAATCAAAAAAATTTTGCAAATGACTGGTTTTGTTCAGTTCGGAACACTCTTAAAATAAAAATATTTTATTCAGTTGTTTCCAAAATAAAATGAATATTTTTCAAACTTTTTGAAACTGAAACCGACATCGATGGAATCATTGATTTATTAGGTACAGGAAGTCAATGGGTTGAATAGTCGTACGGTTACGCAACGAAAAATAACAAAGGGGGACGACCAGTTTTGACCTACATAAAAATTGTTGGCAAATTGTTCCTGTACGATAGTCTAAATGCAAGCAGGAACAAAAATTATATGCGAATATTTTAGCCACCAATCCCGGAAATCCCGGGACTGTGGCATTATAATCCCGGGATTTTCGGGATCCAAAAATGGCTTGGGATCCCGGGATCCCGGGATTCGGGATCCCGGGATTGCATTCTCTAAGTCAACAGCCGAAGCAATCTAAAGCAAAGTTATAAAAACGCTTGCGTCTTTTAGTATTCCCTTTGACGATATGATTGGCTTTTCATCAGACAATGTTGCTGTTATGACGGGTACACTGACTGGCGTTAGCACACGGTTGAAAAATTTGAATCCTAATGTCTAAACGATTGGATGTAGCTGCCATAATTTAAGTTTGTGCCCCACCTATGCTACAAACTATTTACTCAAACTTTAAAAATCGTTGAGGTGCATATATTTCTACGTCTGTCATAGCTCAAAAAAACAAAAAGATTGATGAACATCAAATTTGAAAAGTTTGTCAAACTCGGTGGCCCTCTTTAGAAATTGTCGTCAAAAGAATCATAGAACATTCGAAGAGCCAAACTAAAAAGCTATGAGCATTTTCAATTTTCTGAAAAATAAAGAAAATTTCATTTTTTTTATATTTTATTGCCTTGAATTTAAAAATAATTAACGACTTGAATAGAATAATTTCAATCTGAGACGACAAAAATCCACCTTTAGTCGAAAGTGGAATCTTTTAAGTTAAATACAATGAAAAATTTTATAAAACAGGAAAATATTGACTTGAATACGGATATAAAAAATTCTGAAAACTATTTGTCATACAGTCAAATGTATTTTGGTTTATATTTTGAAGCATAGAAAATGAAATACATGAAAATAAAATCATGGAGCTACCAAAAGTAATGTGCAGCTATTACGTTGAGTTATGTGTACAAATTCAAAACCGATGTACTTTTTTTGATGATAAAATTAAAGTATTAAAATATTTAGATCCGAAAAAGTCATTGCAGGAACAATGCAAACAGCCATTGGACTTACAAAATATTTTCCACCAAACGCTACAACCTTTGAAACGCTCAATGTTGAGTGGAGAAAACTCATCGGCGAATTTAAAATAATAGAAAGATTCAAAACTGATGACATTGGACCACAGTGGATTTTTACTAAAAATTTGAAAAACGGTATGTGGGATTAAGGGCCAGTTTCAAATGTTCCGGTTAAAGTCTCGGATAGCCTAACCGGAACTTATCCGCAAGATAAACTTCAACTTTTGGTTTCAAATGTCTCGGATAGTGATATCCGACAGATAAAGTTTCGGATAGCCTAACCACCGGTTCATGTGGCTGTTAAAGCTTTTATCCAGAAGATAAGAAATATATTAGTTTGAAGCAATTGAAAAAATATAGTTTTAGACCATTTCTTCGATGAAGAGCACATTATATATTAATTGAAGAATATTTTAATTTATTACAGCTATTTATGTACATACATATGTACATACATCTTAACCATATTTAAATATTTTAAACCGCAATGCATTGTTGAAAGGATGTTTGTCCATAGTTGACACCTCTTGTGGTCTCTTCTTTTCTTCTTTATTTTCGAATAGGGATATATTTTTCTTCTTGCTTGTAGGCCAAAATCCTGGCTCCAACGTTGATGATGGGTAACTGACACGCGTATCCTTCGAAATATTGTGAATTTCGCTTTAAATCAATCCGCCGCGGTTCTAATTAAATTCAAATCTTTAAAATCAATGACAATTTAAATCAAAACGACAATTTTGTTTTGTTTTGACAGCAAAAAATTTAATTTTCAGTATGTTTTTGATGTTTTATGTTGTTCTCAAACTGTAAGTGTCTAGTAAATTTATCCACCGGTTAGTTTATCCGAGACTTTGACGATAAAACAGAAAATAAATAACAGCAACTTTTATCTACTGGATAGGGTTTTGTGTCGGATATCTATCCGAAACTTTAACCGGAACATTTGAAACTGGCTCAAAAATATAAAAAATTATAAAAGAAATAAATTAAACACAACAACTCACAACATTTTAGCTGCGAAAAAACCTTTGGGAAATTGTGAACTACATGTGATTTACAGTTTTTAATTTGAATGGACTGATTTTGTTTTGATTTAATTGTTATAAATAAATGATTTATTTAACATTAAAACATTTTTTTTCTACCACCTTTCTACCACCTTTTTTGTGGACTATCTACCACCACTTTAGTTTTCGCAAGTCCCATCACTTTCAGCATACGCTTGGGTCTGTGATATATGTATTTGTTCCTGGTGTTACTAATTTAGTTTTCGAGTTCTAATTCAAATTTGTGGAGAGAAAAATTTAATAAGTCATTCAGGGAATCGAGCAATAGCTAATTGCTAAAAAGTGAAGCGACGATGACGAAAATAGCCAAAATTCAAATTTTAGTCAAATGGCAAGTGCAAAAAGTGCTCTGCACCAGTGTGTTTTGTATTTTATATATTTTATTTTATTTGACCAATGTCAGAACTTTTTACAAAAACATTTTAAGTTTTTGTTTCAGGAATTCTAAAGAGGATGTTTTAAAGTCTAGGAAAAATATTTCTTAAGACTTTAATTCTTTTTTACTATTTTGCATATATTTTTTACATAATTATGTTTCCAGCCCAGGTGAATTGCAACCTATTGTTTTCATTGAAAATTAAAAATTTAATGCAAGTTCTTATTGTTGATTTTTTCTTAAAGCTATATTCGTGATCATTCTTAAAGTTCGGCGGGAAAAAGAAATTAATAATTCATACTTTAATTTTTATTGACATTTAAAAATAGCTGGGTTCAGTGGACCCTCGACTATAGAAGTGTACATAATTTTCAGGACTGCAGTTAAGGGTTTATCAATAAGACAAAAACTTCCTTCCTTCCTATAATGAAAAAAAATGTTTTCTAAGACATGTGTATGTGCTAAGGTAGGTAAACATTACCTAGGTCAACTTTTGCTAATAATTTCATGAGAGGCAAAAAAACATTTTTTTGTTGGATATTCGATTATTGAGTGACAAAAATTAAATTGCATTAGTGGTAGGTTGGAAGGATACCTACATGTTTTTTATATCTTTTTCCGATTCTAAAAATTGAACCACACCGTAGTCCTGGACATTAAAATAAAATTAATGTACAGAACAAAAGTAAAAGCTTGATATTCTACAGAACAGAAACAATATCACAATCGACTTTCATTCAACTATTCTTTTTCAATTTCCTTTGAAACGAAAACGCAGCGGCTTGGGGCTTGGCTTGCGCTTGTTTGAAATTGAAATGAAGTGAGGAAACTTGAAATTGGAAGATTAGAACACCAGTTGAGTGATGGGCTAAATACTGAACTAATAGCTTGCAATATCTGTTACGTATATTATTTTATTACTATTCTTCAATAACAGTCTGTTGCTGAAACAAAAGTTGTGAAAAAACCGTCGTCGTTCAAATATATGAATTAAGATACCCGTTTATAGCACTAATTGAGATTTATATATGAGGAGTTTAGGAAAAAAGGTGACATTTTTACTTTTTTCATTTTTTTATTCTGAACGCCTATAGGCCTAGCTATAAATTTTTAAAATGAAGACCCTAATTTTTTACTTTTTTTAGTATTTATGGGTTTTGTTTAAAAAAAAGGGTACAATTATAATCTCAATTGTTTTTGTTGTTCAAATATAAAAATATGATTGTGCGACTTTTTATTTTCGAAATGCGACTTTTTGGATGAAAGTGCGACTTTTTTTCAATTATTATGTTTTGCGACCTTTTTCTCTTGAGTGCGACTTTTTTTGCGACCTTTCAAAATTTCTCAGCGGTAACCCTGGCTGCAGTACATGTTCCAGCAATTAACCGTTTTGAGGTTTGTGAAAGATATAAATATAACCGACATACCTAGTACATATTACCTACATACACCAGAGATTGACTGTAAGTTTTTTTTTCATAAACATATTTTCTTAATCGTTAGTGTTGATTTCTGTTAACTCTAATTTTGGAATTTCATCAAATTTTTGCCAATTGCATACCTATATTGAAATACCTAATTATTAATTACATACAAAATTTTCGTTGATTGGAAAGAAAACGTTTCTGCGGTGAAACCATACGGTAACGACTGGTACATACATATATAGCATAAATAATTTCATTTTCTTTTGTACATAAAGGGTTTTACCTTTTGAAACATTTTTATTTTCTTATTAGAGTTGGTTTTCTTATATACCAGGTCGTTGTTTACATTTTGGGTACTTTTGATATTGATTCGCAGGATCGATTTTTAGTGTGTTTGTATTGGAGTTGCATAGTTGATTTCATTAAATCGTATTTTCCTTCGATTGAGATTAATTCGGTAGCTACGATTTTTTTCCGGGAAAATAATAATAGGTACACAAAATAATTTACTGGGTGTTGATTTTGTTGCTTTTTCTCACGTGCCATCGCGTTTCCGTTATTTTTTTTAATTCAAAGCGTTTTTATTTGGGATTATTTGTAATTTTATTATAGATAGTACCTAATAATCAGCTGGGCGTTGATTTTGGGTTACTAACCTGAAAACTTGAATAGGTACCTGTAATATATGAAAATATAAGAACCTAGAAAAAATTAATAAACAAGAAAAAGTAACTATTCTAAGTCCAGTTGAGAAGTGTAGATTTCTACGCTATGCCAACTACTTTCTATTCCATTTTTGCATCTCCTATATATTTCTTTTTTTTTGTCATGTTGAACAAAGAGAAGAAATAGTGGGGTGTAAATCACTCCATTGAGCCAACGGTGAAAACCAATACGAATAATTCATATACAAAAACATCGGATGATAAACTCATACTCTAAAACATCAAGTAAAAGAACAAAGAAAAATATTCGTTACCAACGGAACTTTGCGCGTCCTAGTATTTCCCCTCTAGCTGTTGATAGAACGTTCTGTTCACTGGAATACGGCAACGACTTGGTTGTGCTTTTTTTCAGTTGGTATTGGGAGTTGAAAGCGAAAAGGTGCGGAAGTAGTTCGGTGTCCTCAATTCGAAAAACATTAATTTAACAAAAAAAACCCTCGAAACGAAAACCAACCAAGTAAAAATTTATATATAAAAAAAAAATACATTTCGTATTAAAAAAGGGAATAACCTAAACCTTAAAGAAAAGTGAAACGCAACGCAAACGGTTGTACTTACTCCCCTGACAAAAAAAAAACTATTCCGTTATGTGCGGCGATATAGTGGTGAAGTTCATGTGCGCGGTATCCATTCCTTGATGCCTTGAACCCCAAAAAAAATAAAAATAAACGAAACGAAAAAAAAACCAAAAACGCAATAACCACTAAAAGAAATTCAAATCGGAAAATTAATATGACAAAAAAATTATATGTATTTCCGTTTCGCAATTTTGGTCTCGCCATCAATTCCATCACTTCCCCTCGCTGTAGAGAAAAACCCGAAACCGCCAACCCAACCTATTCTTGCAATAATGCAACCTATGTGTTCGTAAATAAAAGAAAAAAAAAACGAAACATAAACTGAACTTCTGCAACAACGAATGGGCTAACCCATTTCATCCCCTATTTATCTTCTGGTCTGCCGTCTGTCATCGGTTCTGTGCTATGCTGTGACGTGCATAAAATTACACACAATTTATAAGCCGTACATCTACCTTGAGTCCCCAAGAGGTAAACTTTTTATAGAAAATCCTTCTGTAGCTTCGGTTGCAGTAAACCGCACATCGGATTTGGGGGTGCGGCATCTTTCATGTACGAGCGTCAATCAAGACGCCATAATAATAAATGAATCGTTGACAAATAGAAGAAGTCTTTCAAGAAGCGCAAATGTTACTTTTGGCTACCGCATACGTACGAAAATCGGAGCATGGAACGTTCGATCCTTGTACAGCGATGGTAGATACGAGCAGGTTGAGCGTGAAATGCTTCGCCTTAAGATCAGTATCCTTGGCATAAGCAAAACTAAGTGGAGAGGAAGAGCTGAATACAGATCAGACACTGGACAGACGAGAATGCTGTATTCCGGGCAAGATGAAAGAGAGGGTGGCCAAAGACTGCATGGTGTCGGAATTATGTTGAACGAAGAAGCGAGGCGTAGTTTGATCTCCTGGGCGCCCATTTCTGCGAGATTAATGACAGCAAGGTTTCGTTCAAAAATTCGTAACGTCACAATTATTCAGTGCTACGCCCCCACAAATGAAGCGACCGAGGAAGACAAAACCGCGTTCTACACTCATCTTAACTCGGTTTACAGTAGTGTTCCGAGAGCCGACATCATAGTCGTTATGGGAGACCTCAATGCCCAAGTCGGTTCAGACAATTACGGACTGGAACGCGTGATGGGAAGAAATGGCTTGGGGTCACGGAATGAAAATGGTGACTTGCTTGTCGACTTTTGTAACGCGAATCGTCTTGTGATAGGTGGGACTGTATTTAAGCATAAGACGTGCAACAAAATTACCTGGGTGCATCCGGATGGTCAAACCGAAAACCAAATTGATCATATCATGATTCAGCAGCGATGGAGGAAGTCTATGTGTGATGTCCGGAGTATAAGAAATGCCGATGTGGGAAGCGACCACCATTTGGTTCTGATGAGTCTCAAACTACGAACCGCTGCCGTACAAAAACCAGCGCAGGATGCAGCAAGGAGCTCAAAATTCATTACTAATGCTTTAAATGACCCCAACATAATGTCGAAACTATGTCACCACCCTTAACGACAGAGCCTCGTCATTAAACGGAATCCAGAATTCAACAATTGATGAGATGTGGGGTGAAATTAAAAGTGTTTTTATGGAGGCTGGATCCGAAACTGTACCCAAGCGAACGAGACGTAGAGACTCTTGGATATCCCAAGACACCTGGGATAAGATCGAACTTCGCAAATCGTTGAAAATCCAAATAAATGCCGAAGCAGATGTTCAACGAAAGGCTGACTTGCGAAGAGAGTACCGCATTGCACATAAGATGGTCTATCGCTGTGTGAGACGTGACAAAAGAGGGTGAAGGTAGATGGACTCGCAGATAATGCGGAAATCGCTGCCAGAAGAGGAGATATCCGGGAATTGTACCAAATAGCCAAAGATGTTATCGGGAAAAAAAGCAACACCAATCATCCTGTAATGGATGTGGATGGCACACTTTTGGTATCAATTGAGGATCAGCTTCGTAGATGGAAGGACCATTTTTGTGCCCTGCTAAATGAGGATTCAGTTGAGCAGAGTGCTGAAGTGCCCCAACTAAACGAGATGCGCAGGTCCTACAGGGGTATTGACATCGAACCCCCGTCAGAATCGGAAATACATACAGCAATAAATCTCCTCAAAAACAACAAGGCAGCTGGACTGGATGGAATACCAGCTGAATTCCTGAAAGCCGATCCCGTAACAGCCGCTAGTATTTTACATCCGCTGATACAAAACATTTGGGAAAACGAAAGCTATCCCAGGAATTGGAAGGATGGTGTGATTGTTAAGTTGCCAAAGAAATGTGACTTAAAGAATTGCAACAATTGGCGTGGTGTCTCCGTTTTGTCCGTTTTCCCAAAACTAATGGCAACCATCATTCTCGAGCGAATAAAGGATAGAATCGAGTCTACACTCAAGAGGCATCAAGCTGGCTTCCGCAGTGGTCGAGCGTGTGTCGACCATATCAACACCCTGCATATCGTCCTCGAGCAGTCGATGGAATTTCAATCACCGCTTTACCTCATGTTCGTGGATTTTGAGAAGGCCTTTGATCGAGTCAACCGAGAATGTGTATGGAGATCGTTGCTTGGTAGAGGAATTCCACCAAAAATTCTTGCCATTATTAAAGAGTCCTACAACAACGCAAGGTGTTTTGTTTTGCACAATGGGTAGCTATCCGACTCCTTCGTAGTGCAACAGGGTGTGAGACAAGAGGATGTTCTATCGCCAATTCTCTTCCTGCTGGCGATGGACGACGTATTGACGGCCAGTGTTGGTACAGCTGAGCGAAATGACATTCAGTGGAGACCGTTCGAAAGGCTCAGTCATTTAGACTATGCCGATGACATATGTTTACTGGCAAATAACATCAGTGGGCTGAGCGGGATGTGCCAAACACTGCAAGTGAAGGGAGAGTCGAGTGGTCTAAGAATAAACAGCAAAAAGACAAAAATAATGCTCACAGGCCGCTCCACACAGCAGCGTATTTTTCAACAGGAGACCCCAGTTGAAGTAGTGGAACAGTTTAACTACCTTGGCAGTATTGTTTCTGCAAACGGTGGTATGGATCTGGACGTTAAAAGTAGAATAAATAAAGCTCGTGCTGCCTTCGGTACTCTGTCCCCAATCTGGAAATCAAGTCAAATCTCCTTACGTACTAAGTTGAGATTCTTCGAATCCAATGTCAAATCCGTGCTGTTATATGCTTGTGAAACCTCCCAAGCAACACATTCTCCTCTTACAGATATCTTTCAGAATTCTTAAATAAAGAGCATTCAACACTGCAAGATAACTTAAAGATGTCTCTAAGACCTAAAAAGGCCCAAAGGGGCGGAGCCAATTGTATGAAGTGAAGAGTTCTAATTAATGTCTTTGTAAGTGCTTATAAAGAGGACTTCTTTTGTTGATGTATTGACGACGTATTCAAGATATTTTAAAGAGGTTTTCAATAGATCTAAAATATCCTCTTAAAAAGGTCTTTAAAATCTCTTTAAAAGTAAACGCGGAAGCGAGAAAAAAAAATTACTTTTTCTCTTTTACGCATGCATCATGGCAATAAATAATATTTTCTCTTTCACGCATGTAAACATTGAGTTGCATTTTAATGAAATGGAATGAAACTTAAGATGAGTGGTGAAAACATAAGGAATTGTTTTAATTTCATTTATAAGAAGCTCGGCCAAGTTAGTTATTTTAATATGACAGTCTTAACATATTTTGTGAAGCATATCTAGAATGTGTTTCGACATGCGCGATCATATTTACTTTAAAGTCATAGATGCTACCCCCCTAAAAATTCACGCGCTTACAAAAATAAAGATATTTACATTTTTTTTTCATTTTCTTTCTAGACAAAAAACTTGTTACTGAAGTAAAAAAATGTTAATTGCATTTTGTTGGGTTATTATGTTATTTTAAGAGGTCTACACAAAATTATGAAACGAATCTGCGATTATTTAAGCCCAAATTGTCATTTATTATATTTTATACAAAATAGTTTTAGAAATTGAAATCAATAAATATGGCGTATAAGCGACAGGGTGCCTCTTATATATAAATAGTTACGCAATTATTTATTTTGTTTGTTTCTAAAGCTGCATTTTATTATTTACATAAGTCACAAACAAAAAAGAGATAGAAAGTTGTCTGAGTGCTGGGACTCATGGTTAATATGTGTAAACATCAACGTTTGTTCTTACCTGCTGTCACGGCCAGCGCTTTAGCTCCAGTGGAAACCCGAAAATTTGCAGTTCAGAATTTTAGTACGGCGGATCGAAAAACAGAGTACACCAATTGATTAATATTTCTTACTAGTGTCACGTCTGACGTTCTGGGTCTACTAGAATATTTTTATTTTGGCAGGTGTCAAAATGTGCCAAAACTGTTGATACGGCGGATCGAAAAGCGGAGTACACCAATCGATTTAGGAGGTGGATATTACCTAGTGTCACGCCTGACCTTTGGGGTCCACTAGAATACTTTTAGTTTGACAGGTGTCAAAATGTGCCAAAAGTTTTGGTACGGCGGAATCGAAAAACGGAGTATGCGTATCGATTTAGGAGGTGGATATTACCTAATGTCACGCCTGACGTTCTGGGTCCACTGGAACACTTTTAGTTTGACAGGTGTCAAAATGTCAAATCAGAATTCCGAGAATACGCGCTACGAAACGTGCTATACTCCGTAATGTTGCACAGAGGAAAGTCCACGTTTTGATTACACATCAAAATTAAAGCTATTTTCACCCTTCTGAGTTTCGCAAAATTTTCAAAGTTTTATTCACATAATTATAAACGCTTTTTCTATTATACAAATCTCATCAAAAAGTTTTATAAAATGCGGCTTATAACAATAATGTAGCCATTTGGTTTCAAAATATAACCTATCATGCGTAGCAGATAGACAAACAAACCAAAAAATATACAAATATCAACTAAACATTTAAATAAAAATATTTTAATTTTTTAAAGCTAATGACACCCTGTAAAAAATATACATAAATAAATTAATATTTTTTCCAAATCTCAAAACGTTTTAAAAAGTTCTTAAAAAACTCTTAAAAACGTCTTGGATATAGTCACTCTTCCCCAGAGTCAAATCACGCTTAATTACTTCTAAATAAGACATCATTAAGTGGTCATTAATTACTTTTTAGGTCTTAAAAAAACGAAATGTCAAACCAGTATCAATGGCAACAACTGTGTTGAACAAGTTCATAGCAAGACAAGAGGAACTTTATAAACTGATCAGATTATGGTGCAGGAAATATGATTGAACTTAGGTTGCTTCCAAGAATAAATTAATGGCAGTTTTTTTCCATCTATCCCAACAATTTCTTATATTCAACATTTTTAAAAGATATATGTAACTTCTTATAGTGAGGTTTCATTTCGTTATACAGAAACATAACTTCAAGTTGACAGATAAGAAATCAGTGCAACAATCTCTTTAAAGATATCTGGAAGACCTCTTCAAGATGTCTTTGAGAGAGGACGCTAGTAGACTCTTAAAATACTCTTATTTTTAAGGAGTTAAAGAGGTTTTGAAGAAGTTTCATAAAAAGATATGAAAAAATAACTTCAAAAAGAGGTCGATAAGATGTCTTCAAGATGTCTTGAGAGAGCAAGCTAGTAAACTCTTAAGATACTCTTATTTTTAAGGAGTTAAAGAGGTTTTGAAGAAGTTTCATAAAGAGATATGGAAAAATAACTTCAAAAAGAGGTCTATAAGATGTCTTTGAGAGAGCAAGCTAGTAAACTCTTAAAATACTCTTACTTTAAGGAATTAAGAAGGTTTTGAAGAAGTTTCATAAAGAGATATGAAAAAATAACTTGAAAAAGATGTCTATAAGGTGTTTTTAAGATGTATTTATAAGTATTGGCTTTAAATTATCTTTTTAGGAGTTCATAAAGTGCTTATTAAGTGCAATGGTATCAAGAAGACTGAACTAAGATGCCATTAAGAGCTGATAAATTTATTTCAAGAACTCTGCAAGAGTTTTTGTGTTGCTTGGGCTGGAAAGTCACGTCTATCATTTCAAAGAAATTGCAGGCTTTTGTGAATCGCTGTCTTCGCCACATCCTAAAGATTCGCTGGCCACAAATAATATCAAATGAGGAATTGTGGCGCAGGACAAGTCAAGAGCGGCTGGACGTCGACATAAGAAAGCGTAAATGGCGTTGGATTGGTCACACACTGAGGAAACCAAACGATGAAATTGCAAAGCAGTCCTTTGAATGGAATCCTCAGGGTGCACGGCGGGTCGGAAGACCAAGAACAACATGGAAATCAACTGTCTTAGCGGAAGCAGAATCCCATAGAAAGACGTGGCCACAGCTAAAGTACCTTGCAGCAGACCGTGAAGGATGGAGACGTTTTGTTGACGCCCTATGCCCCAGCCGGGGTTACAGGACACAATGATGAGGACATCTACCTATGTGTCTGTCTGAGTGTATCTCTGCCCAGCGGGAAAAATTAAAAAATTCATTGAGGAAAAACCTGCTTTTTCCTTGAGGAATGGAAGCTGTACCTGCCACTTTTCAGCTTATTCCTTTGATGAATTTAACATGGGCGTGTCATTGGTGGGAAGCACATGCCACTTTTTCGATGAAAATTCACTAACGAAATCACTAGTTCAATGGAAGTTGTTTATTCACCAACCCAGGGGATGAAAAACATGGTGATTGCATAATCTGTGAATTCACTACATACGGGTATTTAGCTTATTCATCAGTTCAATAATTTCGATGAAAAATCAAATGAAAATTCAGAAATGAAATCACCAGGTTGTTTGTTATGTTCTCGCCATGAACACTTTACAAAGCAGATGAGTGGATTCAAACAATAAACTGATGATCTTGTACATTACTTTTCCTCAAATTTTTCATCACATACTTTTCCCTTTTATATTCACCGAAGTAAAGGGTCGTTTCATAAACACAAAGCAGAAAGTGGAATCAAAGCTTCGAACTGAGGAAACTGCATTACTCTTCACCTACTAAATCATTGCATGTCGTTTCTCTTATGATTTAGCAAGTGAATTCATTGATTATTTCAGCAATAAATTTCATTGAGGACGATATCTCCCGCTGGGTGCCGTCAACAATCCATTCGCTGCCCCTCGCTGATGAACCCAAATCGAGTGCTGCCGTCCACAGTCGCTAGTTGCCGCTGAAGTTATTTGTAGTAGTAGAAACGATTTTTTTTTATTTTTAAAATTCCTAAAAAGGATCAAATTCATTTTAAGTGTTTAAGTAAAGTTTGCTGGCGAATATAGCCTTTATTACGTTTCTTTTATTTAAAGAATTTAAAATTAAAAATTCAAGTTTTATAAATTTTTGGTGTCACCCCCTTTTGTTTTAAATACAAATTTTGCAATCCATGTAATGGTTGCCTGGTGAGCTTTTTTTTAAGTCCCTCAATATTTTAAATTTGTATTTCCCTTTAAAGAAGAGTAACCGGAATCCTCATCACAGGCCTGTCGTTGGGAACAAGGTAAGATTCCTTTTTTTTGGGTGATTTCTTTATTGAATAAATATAAGTTTAACTAACAATTGATTGTAAGTGCACTAGGTGATTACTTAATTTTGTTTTCCTGTAACAAAAAACAAGGGGACTAATTTGTAGATTTTAAAGTAAATTAATTTCTATTATTTTTGAATTCTAGTAACACTTTTGTAAGATTGAAACCAAATTAAATATGTTAAGAAATCTCAAATTTTAAAATTGAAATAGTAATAGAATTTTTTTTTTATTCAATGAAACTATGTAAGGTTTACTTTTTTTATAAAGAATAAAATTTGAATTAATATGTTTAATTAAACAAAGTCACAAGTATCTCATTTTGATGGAAATGATTGGGGGGGAATGCCTTGTTAAAGCTAGGACTCGCATGTGGGTGCTGGATAATCATGGAGTTGCGGCTACCAGCACAAGGTAGGGAGGGGTTTGAGCCGCGCTCTGTCCTTCCCCTGAACGGGGTACTTTTGTGGAGATTTTTAGATTTTTACTGATTTCTTAATTATCGTCGCATGTCATATTATTATGTGTGTGGTGCCTGGTTTGGGACACAAGGGTCAAGGACTTCATGACACCGACGAGCTTAGGCCGAATCAAGACATGAAAAAGACCCTTTGCCCTAAACATTCCTTTGCCCATCCTCATTCCAACTCCGGTTCCCCGTTCCTAATCCATTAAAAATATATTTGTTTTTTTTTTTCTTCATAATATATCCCCAAATCCCAACAATTCCGGCTATCACCATTACATACCTACCTTATGGTGTGGAAATAATTTAACAAACCTTTTGTTCATTTTTAAGTTCGTGGTTATTCCGATAGGATATTTTAGTAGAAACCTAAACAAAGCAATCAACTGGGGGTTGATTTCGTGCTTTATTTATCCCTCCGATACAAACGATTTTGTTTTTTTAAATTGCAGTTACTTTTATCAAAACTAATTTTTTTTCGATTGATTCTTACCATTTTTCGGTTCAAATATTTAGTACAGGTTGAATAAAATATATTCAACTAGCGTAGATTTGTTTCGTTTTTTTTTCAGTTCTATTTTTGTTTGTATTTTTCTTTGAACATCCCTTCATCCTTTATTTACTTATAATGGATGTAAATAGCTTAAGTAAGGAGGAACTCATCTATGAGTTAGTTGCCCTTGGGTTGAAAGAAGGTACCGTCGATAATATGAGGGCGACTCTCAGAGCATCGCGCATTCTGGAGCGCTCGGATCCTATTTCGTGTGAAAGTCCGCACTATCCATTTTCGTTTCAGGATGACTCGAAAGCCGTTCGGGCCAAGATGTTAGAAATTAGGGACCTGTTAAAAACTCCGCCAAGAAATCCAAAGTCGTCGGAATTTTTGAAGGTTTTGGCCTAAATTGAATGGTCGTTAGGTAGGATAAATAGGGCGAAAGCAGAGTCTTCTGAGGAGGTCAATGAAGTGGCCGATATTAAGGGTGAGTTATTGTTGCTGATGGCGACCGCAGGATTTTCAGGATTCAGGATTCCAACTACAGGGTGAGCCCTGTGACCGGAATCCTGAGCGTATTGAAAAATGGAATTTGAAGTTTACTGGTGAGCGTTGCGACTCAGTAAATTCATGTTTTGGAAAGAATAGACGAGCAACGAGAATCCCGAGGGGTTTCGCATCCAAGACTTTTAGGTCAGCCGTCGATTTATTTTCTGAGGGTGATAAGGGAAACAATAAGCACATGGCAAGTGTTGGTTAAGGAATTGAAGTTGGAGTTTTTACCCTCCAACTATGACGATCTCTTAATGGATGAGGTCAGGCGGCGTACCCAGGGTAAGGATGAGTCGATGGGGATGTACATCGCACTCATGCAGACCCTCTTTAAGCGATTAACGGAGCCTCTGAGTGAGAATAGGAAGTTATCCATTCTCATGAAGAATATTGTTCCATTCTACCAAACGCAATTGGGGTGGGTTGATATTAAATCAGTCAAAGAACTCGTTGCGTAGGGTAGAAAATTAGAGGCAATTAGGGCCAACGCAGAAGCTTTCATCCCTCCTCCTAGTAATCGATCCAGACAGGCTTCGGAACCTGATGTTGCCTATATTGCTTCCCCTCAGGACGCAACAGCAGCAGTTGCAGTTGATAGACACCCACCACCTCGTAGGCCCATTCGATACTTCAACTGCGATGGGGAAGGCCATTTTTCGAATACCTGTTCCACTCCTAGACGTTGTTTTGGTTGTGGGGCTACAGGAACGACACGTCGTGACTGTCGAAGATGCTCGGGAAACGGGCGACGGACTCTTGCGCCAGCAGGACAAGAGCGCCGCGCCGTCGCGTTTGAACAGGTCGCGTGCTGACGACCAGCTGGCGATAAATGTTAAACTTGGTTTCACATTAGAGACAAGTGGAGATGATAGGCGGCCATATTTAGGAATTAATACTTACGGTTTTAGGTTTTTAGGACTTTTAGATTCAGGAGCTTCGCGAACTATAATTTGTAGGGACGTTTGGAAGGTACTAAAAGATTTAGGTTTAGGATTAGAAGAAAGTAGTATTAGGCAGGTACAGTTAGCAGATGGTGCAGTTGTATAAGTTTTAGGGTCACTTAACTTACCGATAGTGGTGGAAGACAAATCGGTTTCGATTGAATGTTTAGTAATACCCTCGCTCCCACATGCGATGATACTTGGAGCGGATTTTTGGGCACTATCGGGAATCGACCCAGATCTTCGATCACGAATGTGGAGCTTTTCCAGCCAGGAGATGGTGGCTTCGATTAGTAGCTCGTCTATAACAGAAGAGTCTGAGTTAGACGATGAGCAGAGGAGTAGGTTAAAACTTTTAATTGAAGATTTGTTTAGGAATATGCCAGAAGGGCTAGGAGTTACGAATAGGGTAGAGCATATTATTAGAACGGCTTCAGAGTCAATCGAACAAAGGTATTATCCGGTTTCGCCGGCGGCGATGCAGGTCCACATCGACAAATCCTTTGAGGAAATGTTAGATGAGGATGTGATTGAAAAATCAAACAGCCCTTGGGCTTCTCCTATAGTTTTAATTGAGAAGAAGGATGATACATTTAGGTTCTGCGTCGATTATAGGAAATTGAATCAGGTTACGGAAAGGGACGCTTATCCGCTTCCAATAATTTTGGCGATTTTAGATAAGCTTAGGAATGCTAGGTTTCTTACATCGCTTGACATTAAGTCAGCTTATTGGCAAATTCCTATGTCCGAAGAATCTAGGAAGTTTAGTACAGTTTTCACGGTTCCGGGTAGGAACACAATGCCCCTGCAACTTGGCAGAGGTTCACTAACAGCGTTTTAGGGCCAGAGTTGGAGCCTTTCGTTTTCGTGTATCTGAATGATATTATTATCGTCACATATTCGAAAAACATTTAGAGATTCTCAACGAAGTTTTAAAAAGACTTCGTGAAGCAGGTTTAAAAGTAGGGCGGGATAAATGCAACTTTTGCAGACCATCCCTTAAGTTTTTAGGTTATGTAGTTGATAGGAATGGTTTGCATGTTGACCCCAAAAAAGTTGAGAGTATAGTTAGGATACCTGCATCCAAAAATGTTAAGGAAGTTAGGAGCTTTGTAGGAACTGTTTCATGGTACAGGCGTTTCGTACCAAACTTTGCAAAAGTTATTAGGCCTTTAATTGATCTGCTAAAAAAGAGCAAGAAATTCGTCTGGACTCAGGAATGTGAAGACTCATTTAGGAAAGCAAAGGAATATTTGATCACGGCTCCCATTTTAACTTGTCCCGATTTTAGTCTTCCATTTGTAGTCCAAACCGAAGCTTCTGATTATGGTATCGGGGCCGTACTTACCCAAACTTTTGAAGACGGTGAGAAGGTCATTTGTTATTTGAGTAGGTCTTTAAATCGTAGTGAAAGGAATTATTCAACAACCGAGAAAGAGTGTTTAGGAGTTTCGTGGGCGGTTGAGAAGTTGCGGCCGTACATCGAAGGAGTTCGATTCACGGTCATAGCAGATCATTATTCGCTTGTTTGGTTGAGTCACCTCAAGGACCTACAAAGTAGATTAGCGCGCTGGGCAGTAAGGCTACCGCAGTTTGATTTTAAAATAGTTCACCGTAAGGGAAAAGACCATGTCGTGCCGGACATGTTATCTCGAGGAGTTCCAGTGGTGGCTGGAATCTCAGATGAGGACTTAGACCCTTGGGTGGTAAAAATGATTTCGGCAGTTGAGTCGTATCCATTAGGTTATCCAGTTTGGCCGACTATATAAATTCGTCAAATCGACACATATATTCGTTGATGAAAACAACGAAGAGTGGAAGTTAGTGGCAGGCAAAAAGGATAGGTTAGGGATTTTGAAAGAGTGCCATGATAACCCATTAGCGGGACACATGGGAGTTAGGAAAACGTTTGCGAGAGTAGGAACTAAATATTATTGGCCAAAAATGAGAAGAGATGTTACAAATTATGTTAGGAAATGTAGTGTCTGCCAGCAAGTGAAACCAGTCAATGATAAACCAGCCGGTCTTATGACTGAAAGGATAGGAGTTTCTTCTCCATGGAAGATGATAAGTGTGGATCTAGTAGGGCCATTACCTAAGTCCAATAGAGGATATATGAGGCCGTGAGTGCAAAAGTGTATGGTGAATGGTGTAACACACTTTTTTGCAAAAATGAGTTTTTGTTAAAAATGGGTCCGTTACTATATCTATTTTAATTTAAAAATAATATGAATGTAGCTTCCTACACTCAACGCTAGGTGGCATTCGAAATTATGTTTTTTCTTTCATACAACACTTTTACACTCAATTGACTATTCCAAATCAATCACAGAGCTAGATAAATGACATAACGGATCTTAATTATGACTTTGAAGACATCGGTTAGCTGTTATTTTTATTCCTGTCTTTCTTGTTGTCGATGACACGTTGCAAGAAGAAGCATTAAACAAAATATGAATCCAGAGAAATACAAAAAAATATTCGTAGATAAACGATTTTATTGCGCTTTAAGGCTTTTAAAATAAATAGATATAAACTAGAGGTCTGCATTGAATGTCTTGAAACCAATTCCAAGACATTCATTTTATTTCAAGCACACTGCAATATTGTACATACTGCGTGAAACTCAAATGAATGAATACTTTAATATTTGATTGCTGAATGAGTCTTGCACCCATTTCAAAACAAACACTTACTGCAGTAAACATTGTACACTGTTGGTTGAAATCAAGCAACACAGCGTGCGAGAAAAAGAAAACAGTGTACTCATTTTAAAATTAGGTGATCGAATAGAGTACACTAACTGCTTCTTATAGAGTGGGTACTTCACTTCACTGTATACTATGTCGAAAAATCGCAATGAATGGTGTACACTGAAGTATTGCACCCGTTGAAAGGGAGCAAACGATGCAGACCTCTAAAACCTGTTCCACTTACACTTGGACGGCAGCAATTTTGATATGGTTCGGATTTTATACCAGAAGGCTCTGAGTACTCTCCTGATTTTGAAGCTGTTGTTAGCGATGAAGATGAAAGTGTAAATAACTGCTCCTGGAACTACAAATACCACGGAAAAAGCATCAAGAGATTTGTTCAAACCAAAAAAACGGGTAAGAAGAAGTAATGAGTGGAAGCGGAATATTCAAAAGCTTAAACGTGCAAAAGGTGAGAAGTATGTTACTAATAAGAGATTAATAATACCACCAAAATCAGCAAAGCCTGGATCATGCCCTTGTCCACAAAAATGCCACTTAATAATAAATGAAGACCTTCAGTGGAGCATTTTTACGAAATTTTATAATTTGGCAAGATTTGATTTGCAAAATGCGTTTTTGTTCTCATTAATTAAAGTTTCTGATAAATATAAAACTTACACAACTAATGACCATTCTTGAAGAAAAAAACACTTATTCTTACTATCTTCTCGACGGTGAAGGATTGGAAAGAATCTAAGAACTCTTCAAATTTCGGATGGACGTGTTAGCAGAATAGCTAAGGAAAAACAGTATACCACCTGTTGACGTCAGAGGCCGAAAGGTGTCAGGAAACAAGACACCCGAAGAGAAATTGATACAGGTAAAGCAGTTTATAAAACAGTTTCCCACATATGAATCACATTATAGTAGACACAAGAGTGCAAACAGGCGTTATCTAGCCCCTGACCTCAGCCTTGCAAAAATGTTTTCTCTTTACAAAGAGGAACTTGAAAACCTGTTTCTTATTTTATATTTCGAAAAGTTTTTAATGAAAATTTTAAGCTTCATTTTCATGCACCTATTTCTGACTCATGCAAAAAATGTGATATACTTGAAAATAAAGTTAAATATGCAGACAATTTAGAAAAAGCAATATTAAACCAAGAACAAGAAATCCACCGTAAAAAAGCTTAACGTGCTAGACAGGGACTAAACCAAGACACCGAAACAAAACTCGTCCGATACTACTGTCATAACTTTCGACCTAATTAAGACGCTTCCAACTCCAGCACTTACAACAGGAGTTGTATACTATAAAAGGCAACTTTGAGCCTTTTACTTTGGCGTGCATAATATGGGTACAGGCAAAGTTCACATGTATGTTTGGAACGAGTCAATAGCGTCACGAGGACCTCAAGAGATTGGGTATTGTTTAATACATTACTTCAAGAATGAAGCACAGTCTAAGAAAGTTATAATGTACTCTGACCAGTGTGGAGGCCAAAACAGAAATTTTAAGCTTTCATTACTGTGTCAATTTTTAGTATCTCATCCCGATTTTGTTGACTCAACAAACACAAAATCAATAGCTGAAAGCAAAACAGTAACGGTAGAAAACAAAACTAAAAAGCAATTGCACAGTGCAATTGCACTAAGCAAAAGTGATGGAAATAAATCCTATTCCCAGATTGTAAAAAATGTGCGGAAAAACGAAGAAACATCTATCAAAAAAATGCTTGAACTTATACATAAAAGGATTGACAAACAAGATTTAAACATAAAACAGCTAAGCGAAGAAGTCGCTATTAAGAAACAATGATGGACAGAACACTTAAAATCGCAATATGGAATGCAAACGGTCTTTTACAACATGTATCAGAACTAAACATCTTTTTAGACATATAGACATTTGTTTGGCGTCCGAAACTCACCTCGCTATAGAACAAAGTCTTGATAATAAATTACCAAACTATACGTGTTATCACGCTCCGCACCCAGCTGACAAAGCTAGGGGTGGATCAGCAATACTTATAAGAAAGTGCTTAACACACTTTGAAGAACCAAAGTTTACTAATGAAAATATGCAAGTAACAACAATTAGTATTGGTATAAAACAGAAAGAGTTTAAGATAGCAGCTAGATACTACCCTCCGAGGCGCTCTCCAAACTGAAGAAGACTTTGCAGAACTCCTTAACTTGTTAGGACATAACTTCCTTGTTGGTGGCGACTTCAATGCTAAACACACCCACTGGGGATCTAGGCTCATAACCACAAAAGGTAAACGGCTATACCAAGCAGGCCGCAAATACAACTGCGAATTTAATTCTTCTGTTTCGCCAACATATTGGCCATCTGATACTAACAAAATACCAGACCTTATAGACTTTTTCGTAGTTAAAGGTATTAAACGAAACCATATAAGTGTCGAAGGTAACTACGACTTATCGTCAGATCATACTCCAGTAATTTTAACACTGAGTCAAGCGGAAATAATACAAAAAAGTAATCCTAAGCTCGTGAATAAGAGAACAAACTGGAACGAATTCAGAGATAAACTTGAAAGTTTTATAAACCTCAGATCCCCTATGCAAACAATTGAACAAATTGACCATGAAGTAGAACAATTTATTGCTGATGTGCAACAGGCTGCCGAAGAAAGTACTCCAACTATTTCGAACTCAAGAGAATAAGAAATAAAATATCCTGTCGAAATAAAGGAGCTGATATTGGAAAAAAGAAGAGCTCGAAGAAAATGGCAAGTTACGAGATTTCCAGGTGATAAGGCAGTTTTTAACCGTCTTAACAACGAACTAAAGAAAAGAATCTGTGAGTTTCAAAACGAATCACTGAGTAGATTCCTGAATAGTCTGACGGCGGATGCTTCTACAGAATACTCCTTATGGAAAGCAGCTAAGCGCTTAAAAAGTCCACAGACACAAAGCCCGCCAATAAAATCTCAAAATGGTAAATGGGTCGGAAATCCAAAACAAAAGGCTGATCTCTTCGCTGAACATCTAGCGAATGTTTTTAAGCCATTCCCAGCAAACACAGCTACGGATCCCTACAGTTTGTTGATAGAAACGACGAATGTGAAATACCTTTTGTAACTCTCAAAGAAGTAAGAAGCATGTGTCAACATAAGTTGTCTAACAAAAAATAACCAGGGTACGATCTCATAACTGCTCAGGTTTTGAAAGAAATGCCTTTAATAGCCTTCAAGAAACTCCAATTTATAATAAACGCATGCCTTAAACTAAGATATGTGCCACATCACTGGAAAATTGCAGAAGTCATTGTTATACCTAAATAAGGTAAGCCACCAACAGAAGTAACATCTTACAGACCAATATCGCTTATACCAATCATGGCAAATGTTTTTGAGAAACTGCTACTGAAAAGGCTTAGCAAAATAATAGAAGAAAGAAGACTAATTCCGAGCCATCAGTTTGGATTTAGAAATAAACATTCCACGATAGACCAAGTGCATCGAATTACGGATGTTGTGGAAGGCAATTGAAGAAAAACAAGTCTGCTCGGCTATATTCTTAGATGTTGCTCAAGCCTTTGACAAGGTTTGGCACTTGGGACTTGAGTACAAACTGCATAGGGACCTTCCTAGGCAGTACTACGAAATACTGAAATCCTACGTTTCGAACCGACTCTTTAGAGTACGGTACGACCCAAATTACTCGGAACTAAAGAAAATTGAAGGCGGTGTACCACAAGGAAGTGTCCTAGGAGCCTAGGACCAACCCTGTATCTGTTATATATAAGGGATATTCCAGTGGACATCAACGCTATCATGGCCACCTTTGCTGATGATACTGCAATATTGGTGCCAGATAAATCCGTTACGAAAGCTACACAAAAATTGCAAAATGCAGTCGTTAAAGTTAGTGATTGGACGCATATATGGCACATCAAACTAAACGAAACAAAATCGACGCATATAAACTTTACAAATAAAAACATAAACAATGTTCCAATTTATATAAACAGTACAACAGTACCTTACTCCAATACAGCCAAATACCTTGGAATGACTTTGGATGCAAAGCTTAAATGGAAAGAGCACATCAAAAAGAAAAGAGAAAAACTTAACTTGAAGTACAGAAAAATGTACTGGTTACTAGGAAAGAACTCTGACCTATCTATCCAGAACAAACTAATGTTATATAAGCAAGTATTGAAACCCGTTTGGACATAATGGCATCCAACTATGGGGCTGTACAAATAAAACAAATGCTGACAAAAAAAACGATTTTGAAGTAAAGGGTCCGCCAAATAACTTTTTTTTTTGAAAATGCTATAAAAAAAAACAACTGAATATTTTCTCAAATTTCTTTTTTTATTTGAAAGTAAAATTCTTCCGGTTAATAATGGAAAATAATTTCATTCAAATGGCTGCTTCGCTAAGTGGGCCTGCGATCGACTTAAGGAAGATGCCGATTTTGCCAAAAAAATCATCTTTTCAGATGAAGCTCATTTTGATCTTGGCGGATATGTAAACAAGAAAAATTGTCGCATTTGGGGCACAGAAAACCCGCACGCATACATTGAAAAGCCGATACACCCAAAACGAGTCACTGTTTGGTGCGGATTTTGGTCCAGAGGCTAAATTGGGCCATTTTTCTTCGAGTGGTCGTTACAGTCAATGGCGATCGTTAATGGGCCATGTTGAACGAATTTTTGTTCACAAAAATTGAAGAGGAGGATATTGGCAACATTGGTTTCAACAGGACGGCCGGCGCTACGTGCTACGCAGCCGAAGCTACATTCCATGTAGTAGTAGCATTTTCAAAAAAAACAAAGTTATTTGGCGGACCCTTTAGAAGAAATTGACCACAAATTTTTACTTAGTGAGCATTCATACCTACCATGTGACCAAGATTTCGGTGTCACAGAAAAAAAACAAAAAAAAATTCAAGGATAACTTGGTGCCGGAAGATTGGGTAAAGGTCATTACGTCAGCCAGAAAATGAAATCCTTTTGAAGTTGTTACCATGACGTCAGCTGATTTCATCTCTGATGTATTATTGGGTTTGGTAACACTGTAACTTACATATACGAATGTTATCGATGATAATATTAACTGTCACCAGTCCTACATGATCATGCTGGTCTCAATCTTTGATTGTACTTGCAGTTGTAACTTGTAGCAAAACCAATAAACATCATTTATAAAAATATAAACTGAGTTATAATTCTTGAAGAATACAACATGGCGCAGTCGGTACTTGTATAAAAAAACCGAATCATATTTGTACATTATACATGCATTAAAACTTAAAACTAAAAGCAGTCCATGCAATAAAACTTAAAACTAAACATAATAAGGACAGTGTATACATACATTAAATATACAAAAGTTTTTGTTTTAAATTAAAAATATAACAAATTTATTATAAAAATGGCAAGTGATTTCCAGAAACCTGGTCCATTGCTAATGGACGGAAATGTTAAAGAAAATTGGCTCAAATTTCTCAATTTGTGGAACATCTATTCGGTGGCTACTAAAACCGATAGTGAATCACAGCCAATACAAACTGCGAGATTCTTGTCGTGCGCTGGTGAAAAAGCAATAGAAATATACCAGACACTTCCAATCTTAGCAGCAGACAAAAATACCCTTGTGAAGGTTATTGAAGCCTTTCAAAATTACTGTGTACCAAGGAGCAACATAGTTTACCAACGGTACATTTTTTTCACGATATCAGAAAGAAGGAGAACCGTTTGAACAGTTTCTCTCTGATATTGTGCAGCTTGCGGAAAACTGTGAATTTGTCGACCAGAAAGAGTCTATGATAAGAGATCTTATAGTGATGGGCATAGCGGAACAAAACATAAGACTGCAACTTTTAAAGACGGATGGCTTGGATTTGTCAAAAGCAAAAGAAATCTGTCGTGTGGCTGAGCGGCTGTTGATGCAGTCAAAAATAAAGCAGAAAAACATTATAATTCTTTTTCAAAATCTAATAACAATAATTTTCGACAAAATATTAATTATCCAACTTCTTCTCATTCTAGAAATCGTGTACCAAGGAACAGAGATGAGCATGATAATATATGTAGAACAAAAACGCGATAATTTAAACTACAGCGGCAATGCTTGTTACAAATGTAATAAACATCATACTCTGGGTAACTGTCCAGCATTTGGAAAAAGATGCCAGGCTTGCGGAAGGTTCAATCATTTTGCATCGGTTTGCAAAGCTAAAAAGATTAACTGTATTAACGAAGCTATGGTTTATGGTGATGATGGTGACGAGAGTGGTGACAGTGGTGAGTCAGTAGCTTATATTGGTGCGATAGGTCAAGTTCGGCATGGGTTCGTAAGCTGGTGTGAAAATATAATAGTAGAAAACAGTTTAATAGAATTTAAGCTTGATAGTGGAGCTGATGTCAATATCATTACATTTTAAACTTAAAAAAAAACTTAAATCTGAAGCGAAATTGAGTCCGGTTAAACATAGACAAGAAGCGTATGGGGGTTCTCGAATTGCAACAATGGGTTCGGTTCATCTTCGCACACAGTATAAAGATTTAGTTGATGACGTTGACTATGTTGTCGTAGATGGGAGTTCCAAGCTTGTTACTTGTGTAGTGCTCATACACTACCGGTACATGGAATCAAAACAATGCGTCATTCCATTCGGTCTTTGGCTTTAGTATTAAAACATGAAGTAACATTATATGCTCCGTCTGCATCCGCGGCCATGCATTTCGTCTTTAGACTCAAATATACTCAATGCCATATGACGCTTCGAATTACTTTTTGTTTTGGTTCAATGTCCCGCTATGATATGCACTGCTTGTGCATGCACAATATCTTTATAGGTCATCAAATGGGCATGGATATTCAACATGAATTTGATGACACAACAAAAAGGTGCCGGTGATATGTATATTCACTTATTAATTATTAAGAATTATGAATGTATGTATAATGTATACTTAAGTTCTTAGTGTGTAAGAAATTATTGGAAATTATTTTTGTATAAATAGGTTAAGTTTGATCGAATAAAATCACTTTCGGTTTTGAAAGCAAATCGAACATAATCAGCTCCTCAGCTGAAAGTTAAATTTTGTTTTTCATTAATCAGATCGGCTCTTTAGCCATCATCCATATCCGGCTTGGGGAAGCCATATAATATCCCTCACATCTCAGTTAGAGGAGGTAGAAAATCCGCAAGTCAGAAATATTATTACACTTGGTCTGAAAACGTGTGTCCAATTTGATTTAATCCGCAGAGTAAACGCGCTAAACGAAAATAGAAGCTTTTTGACAAAAAATAGTGACGTTTTTTCTGGAGACGGTAGATTTCCAGATAAATGTAGGTTAGAGCTCAAACCAAATGCTATACCTGTTTGTAAGCCTCCTCGTCGAATTCCACTTGGAATACCAAGTAAAGTAAAAGAAGCTCTTGAAAATATGGAGAAACGTGGTATTATTCGTAAACGAGAGGAACCTTCTGAATGGTCTCACCAATTGGTGATAGTAGAAAAAGCAAATGGCAGTTTGAGGTTATGTTTGGACCCCAGTGCTTTGAATGACAACCTCCAAGAAGAGCATGGTGTCATCCCAACGCTTTCTGATTTTTGCGATGCTATGAGGGGTTTTAAATACTTCACTGTATTTGACTTGAAAGAAGGTTTTTGGCAAGTTGACTTATGTCCTTCGTCTAAAAAATTCACGGTGTTTAGCAATCGTTATGGGACTTTTGAGTACAATGTACTTCCTTTCGGTGTTAAATAGCAGCTGAAAAATTCCAAAACTTAAATAGCAAATATTTTGGGAATTTGCCTGGAACCTTCATTTATATCGATGATATAATCACGGGGGGCAGGACAAAGGCAGAACACGATACAAATGTCGAAAACGTATTAAAAAGAGCGCGTGAAATTAATGTCAAGTTTAATAGAGATAAGGTGCAATATTGCGTCGAAGAAGAAAAGTATTTAGGGCATATTTTTACTGGTGATACTATCCGCCCCGATCCAAGTCGCATAGAGTCGATACTCAAATTGAAAGAACCTCGAGATAGAAAGGAGCTTGAAAGAATAATGGGAATGTTTAATTACTTACGTGATTTCATACCAAACTTCTCAAATTTAAATTCTCCTCTTCGTTGTTTATTGAAGAAAAATAGTGATTTTTTGTGGATGCCATCCCATACAAACATTTTAAATGAAATCAAAAATACCTTAGCTCAACACTCAATCCTTCAGATTTTTGATCCCAGCAAGAATATAATCATCCAGACCGATGCATCTCAAAATGGTCTTGGATGTTGTTTATTACAAGATGATAAGCCTATAGCATTTGCTTCAAAAAGTTTAACTGAAACTGAAACAAGATATGCTCAGATTAAAAAAGAGTTATTAGCTGTGGTATACGCATGTGAAAAAATTAATAATTATATATATGGGTACAATTTTACCGTGCACTCCGACCATAAACCTTTGGTTGCAATTATCAAGAAAGATGTAGGTGAGGTTCATTCTGCACGTTTACAACGAATGAAAATTAAACTTTCTAAATAGAAACTACAACTGAAGTATGTTCCTGGTAAATTTCTGTATGTGGCTGATCTTTTATCCAGAAATTTGATCGATGATCGCACAATTGATATTGTTACATAATAAAATGTGCTTCCACGATCCCCCCAAGGTTTCCAACAAGAAAAGCTTTTACCACACTGGGTCTTTGCAGGCAAATACCCCTGGGTGGCTTAATTCCGAAAATTAGTTTGCTCTCCAACTTCATCTTCTGCAAAGATAAAGTTGGAGAACAGATTTTGTAATAATCTTTATACAGCCTAGCAACAAATTGACGCCTTAAGATAACGCAGGCGCTATTTTGAATGTGCAGCTGCTTGCTTGTTTTTACGTTGATCTGGTTCTGTTATCGTCACTCTTGTTCTAACTCGCTACAACTAAAGACCTTGTCTATTGTTACTTATTATTATTCGATATTTGTTATTTTGTTCTTAGCTTTAAAAAATAAGTTTCTTAATAAAAAAAATTAAACATTCAATTTAAAAGAACTATAAATTATCTTTTATTTGGGTTAATTAACCCCTAAGAACAGAATCGTTATTGGCGCAGTCGAAAAATTTGGTGCGTGGATGTGAATAAAACTTTAAATAACTTGATTTTTTCTTATTAAAAAAAAAAGAGAAACGTGTTCAAAATAAAAAAAGGTTAAAAAAAAACAACTCAAAATATAAAGATAAATTCTTAAAAATCGTATAATTGTAAGAAACTTATTAAAATGTTGCAAAACCGAAAGTGAAAAAAAAAAACAAATTACCTTCATAAAAAGGATTTAAATAATCAAACAAGTCAAATCTACAAACAAAAATAAAAAACACCGAAATCCTTAAGTTTAGGAACTCCACCACCTAAATACGAAAAACGCTCCCATGCTTGTGAAAAAAAGAAGACAAAAGAAAAAAAAAAACATTAAGTGGACAAAGTTACCTCACAAACACATCAAGAACCTCTAACCTAACCTAAACCTAACCTAACCTAATCTACGGAAGCAAACTCTTGAAGCCATGAAGCCCAGCTAAATGAATCATCTTTCAACAAAAATTATTCCCGTATCCTATGTGAGTAGTTAAAGTCTAACAATAAGCTTATTAAATTAAAAAAAAATTGTATCTTTTAATTAAATATTTATCAGTATGGAGATTCTTAATCCGGTAGATAGGTTTAAAATTATTTTAGACTTTATATCTAAAATTCCAGAATTTGACGGTAATAGCCAACAACTTGTCGATTTCGTGGACAGGGTTGATGCTATTGCTACTACAGTTGATAGCTTTGAAGAATCAGCAAGACTTATTTTAACGGGCTATATAAAAGACAGAATTGTAGGAAAGGCAAAGGTCGAGATTCAGAAACATGGCAGGTTGAATACCTGGTCAGAAATAAATAGCATTTTGAAAACAAATTTTGCCGAAAAATTATCTGCTCATAAACTAATTGATAGCATTCGATCAGCAAGAGTCCAAACAACAATAGAAGATTACTATAATAAAATAAATTTTTTCCTTAGTCGTATTAATAGTTTTTATTTACTTGAAAACAACCAAGATGGAATAGCTCAAATGATAGACTCAAACAATAGGATTGCTCTTGAAGCCTTTAAACATAATTTACCAGAACCTACGAAATCAATTATGTTATGCCGAAACCCAAACTCGCTTCGTGCTGCTTATAAAATAATTCTAGAAATAAATCACCAACATAATGGGTCAAATACACGTTTTCCTCAAAATAATTTGAGAAACAATTCTTATAGCTATATATCTAGAAACAACAATAACACAAATTTTTCAAATAATCAGAATAATAGACAGTATTATAGCTCTAATTACAGAGGTCAACAAGGTCAAAACTATTCTGGTTTCAACCCTGTTACTTCACGCCAACAAAATAGTTACACACAAAGCGGACAAACACGCCAATCAACCAATAACTCACAGACCGGACAAACACGTCAGTCAAATTATAATGCTAACAGTGGTCAATCGCGACAGACAAACAATTATAACAATCTTATAACAAATTCTTTAAAATTACCAATTTATTTTAATATTGAAGAGGAAAATTATGCCAAACATTGCTATGAAGATCAGTCTTTAAACATTTTCTGTAATGAAATTTTTGAATCTGAAATCGATGACAAAATTTTTGCACAGCATTTAAGCTTTAATGATGCTTCCAAGCTTAAATCCCTGCTTCGCGCATATAAATCAATTTTTTATAGAGAAGGAGACGATCTTACATTCACTAACGAAATAAGACACCAAATCATAACCAAAACAGAAATTCCAATTTATACTAAACTGTACAGATACCCCGAGGAGATGCTTAGACAAAAGATAACTGCACCAAGTAATAGCATAATACAATTCACCAATTTGGGTGGTACCTAAGAAGGACGACCCAACTGGTAAGAAACAATGGCGGATTGTTATCGATTACAGGAAGCTTAACGAGCAGACAGTTGATGATAGCTATCCTATGAGAGGCTCAGAAGAACTTTTTGATAAACTCAGTAAATGCAATTATTTTTCCGTTATAGACCTCGTCAAAGGATTTCATCAAATTGAGGTTGAACCGCAAGACAGACCAAAAACTGCGTTTTCGACAAAAACAGGCCATTATGAATTCTTGAGGATGCCTTTCGGTCTCAACAGAAATGAAGTAAAATGAAGTTTTCATAATAACCTTTTCAACCATGTATGACACATTCGTGTTGAGTAGGTAGTGCAGCACCCAGTGCAGAATTGCATTTTTTTTTCTATTTGCCTTTTTTATGCCAAATAATCTACAGCTTAACGACAATATAACAAAATGAAGTACATGCAATAACCTCTTCAAAAATATACCACACATTACTGTCGACTTGGGAGACCGGTTTCCAATGCAGAATTGCATTATTTTTTTTAAATTGCGTTTTTGTCAAATATCTCTCGAATGACACCATTTTCATCTTAACATGCTTGAAAGAAAATTAAGTACTCGCAATAACCTTTTCAATGAAGTATGACACATTTCTGTTGAGTTGGCAGACCAGCGCCCAATGCATAATTGCATTATAGTTTTATTCGACTTTTTGGATACCAAATATCTCTTGAACCCCATGGTCTACAGCTTAATGGTCACCTGCAAAAATAAAGTACATGCTATAACCTTTCCAACGATGCACAACACATTGATGATGAGCAGGAAGACAATGACCAAATGCGGAGTTGCATTATTTTTCTTTTCTTTGCTTTGAAGTCGAATATCTCGTGAACCCCATGGTTTAGAGCTTAACGGCCATATAATGAAATGATGTCCTAACAATAACCTTTTCGAAAATATAATGACAATTGTGTTGAGCATATGGGCCAATTTGCTCATTCTCCTTTCATGATGCTATGTGAAAATTTGGTGTTTCAGAATTCTTTCTTATTAGATTAAAATGACTATAACTTTCGACTTAAGACTGCCTGTGGTAAGTTTTATATCTTTTAAGAAACTGCAAAAATAGGGCAAGTTTTTAAAAGACCTAGCTAATATTGTGTAATGGAATTTTTGTTTATCATTCAACTCCAAAAATATAAGTTAAAAATTAGCTTTGATCATAATTGCAGTTTATTTAGGTATTTCGACAAACTGGTTAGGATTTATTATGGACAAGTTATGGAATTCTGACAGGTCATGGCCTGGCCTTTCACCAATTAAAGTTTGAAGCATGAGGTTTGGACTTTCAGTATATAATTAATGTGTACAAGTGAGTATCGCATTATCTTAGATAAATGCATAAATCTGGTCGGCCAGAGCAAGTGACCAAGCTATGCCCTAGACGACCTTGTAATTCCGATAGGTGAAAGTTGCCCCTATAATTTGATGTAGGTTTCATCCTTTAATCGATGGGTGGTAGCTTACCTCAAAAGTGTCCACTTCTTTTGGTTGGCCAGCCGATCTGACCAGGGTATGGACTGGACGACCAAGCTTTTTATATCACCTAAGGAAAATTTTCTTTACCTCGATGGGTGGTAGCACCCCTAAAATATGACCACTTCTTTTGGTCGGCCAGCCGGTCTGACCAGGATACATGGTGGACGACCAAGTTTTTCTATATCACCTAGTGGCAACCTAATGGAATATAACCAAATTTTTCTTTACCTCGATGGGTGCGAATTTTGTATTGCCGCCTCCCACTCTATTTGTGCCGATTGCGAATTTCGCAAATATGCCGACTAATTCAAGAGTCGGCAAATCAACGAAGCTTAATTTAAAAAAATTAATAAAACGAGTATTTTTGCCGATTGCGAATTTCGCAAATATGCCGACTAATGAATATCTGGAGCCAATGACAACAATATTAATACCAGCTCCAGATGAATTACTAAATAGTATATTTTGTAATTGCAAGAATGATGTGGTCCACGCTGCGGTTGCAGAAAGTCGGGGTTGCAATGCACTTTAGCTTGTGGCCAGTGTAATGGGAAAGCTGGCCTTAATGCTGTTTCATTTTAAAGCGAACCCGAGAGTGCATTTGACCGGGAAATTCTAGAAGGCCTGGAAACATCGATTCAGGACAACGAAGATGGTGACAGTGAAACAGAAATTTTCGAACGCCTGGAAGATGACGATGAAAACGAAAACTAATACTTTGGCTCTTTAAATTATTATAGATCTATTTATAATGTTATTTAATACAATGTATTAAATCAAGTTCAAGATATATGTAAAATGTTATTAAATACAATGTATTAACTAGTAAACAATACAAATTATTTATAGTACATAACTTATTATTTATAGTCAATAACTTCATACAAGGTATTATTCACCGAGATTCACGGTTGACCTTGTATTTCAGTATGTATGACTGTGCTCTACGCGGTTTCCGCCCTCTATCTCAAGAACGCTTGAGCGCATGATAATTTAATGCTCTACAATTTTAATCATGGATGTTAACACATTGAAACCATAGAAACCGAGATAATAGGGAAAACCCGATTTTTGTGACATTTGACCTTGAATAAATGACGTTACAGACACAAGACTTCATGAGACTCTTGAGACAGCTTTTAGAATGCCAATATGAAGGTATACACGAGTTTCCAGCTTATTATCTCCCATTCCGGGGTTGACCCTTCTTTTTTTGCTTATTTGAGCGGGCTATTATATAAATAAAAGTTAACGCAAAATCGTAGTTATATAATATACTTTATTATTTGGCGTATTTTTTTATCATCGGGATCTGGATCCGGATCTTCTTTTAACACGTGTTACAAAAACAATTTTAGAAAATTTCCCATTATTTTGTTTTTGTATTACGTGTAAAACTTAATCCAGATCCAGATCCCGATGATAATAAAACACGCCTATTATTAAACAAATAACTTGCAAATCGAATTTATGTGGCGTCTGCTTTAGAAAAATCGTTGGAGATCAAATCGCCTTCTAGTCAACATGCATGCCATGTGTTTCAAGCCAAAAACTTATTTCTCTCTCTTTCTCGAACAAGTGATTGCTCGATGCGCTCACAACATAGATTTTAATATAAACCTAGATGGCCAACATAGGATCTTTTGTACAGATAAAAAGTGAAGCTTTGCGACCATTTTGCTGGAGGCAAAAAATGTAAACAATAGAATTAATTGTTGCAGTGTTTTCTTGAAATAACTTGTTATATCTTGGAATGTAAAAGACGTAGGAAAATGATTTTGGTATCAATTGAGAGGTATTTTTGCCGTCTTTTTACCATTAAAACAATTATAAGCTCGTTATATTTTTGTAAGAACGTCATGTTTAAAGTAAACAATTTGACAGAAAATTTAGAAGCTGAAGAGTTGAATGTCATTGATGCTGTATTGTTGATTCGAAGCACATCAATACCATTTCAACAAATGAATGACGATGACGACCAAATCGATGCATTAATAAAAAGTTCATCTTCATTCACTGAGAAATCAAAAATAAATCCAGAGAATGATTTTCTGAAACATCATAGAACACGCCATGTACCAAGGAGAATCGGTGAAAATCCAGAAACAGCTTTCGACTTCGACAAACATTTTATCGAAAAGAATTTAGAACGGTTTTGCAAGTTTTTACGACGTGTATAAACGATAATTTAAAAGATAATTTTTCATCTTTAAATAAATAAACTGCTGCAATATTAATAAATTAATGTATTTTATTATTATAAATGACTATACTGCTGATGCTGATAGAATTATGCGTTACTTTAATTTTTTTATAAAGATTGTTTAATACTTATACCTTACCAAAAAAAATTGCTGCAATAATAATATAAATGTTCATGAATTTAATTCGTTGTAAAAAACTATTTCTTATTTAGATTAATCGTTGCAATAATAATATTAATTTATTTATTCCATTGTTATAAATTATTTATTATAAATAAATACATAATTCCAAAATTAATTGACATCTTATTTTTCTACCAAATAATAGTTCCCAAGATTTTAAAATTGTTTCATGGAAAATCATTGCTCCTAAGTTTTTTAAATCTCTTACATCAGCTGAAGGCGGTTTCGTTGAAAAATCTCGCATTTCGAAATCTCAAAAGTGTAAGTGAAGATTTGTGCTAAAATCAATCAGCCCTATCAGGAGTTTCGCCCGAATGTCATTCCACTCGGAAAAAATCCTTTTTTTCCCTTATTTTGAGTTTCACCCGAAAAATGATAAATCTATACAGTCGGCAAATCTTTAAAATAAGTTGGCAAATTCCTAAAATAAGTCGGCATTTTAATGAAAGTCACCCCCCACGGCTCGAACCCTCGCTACGCCACTGGATGCATCGAATTATGCGCTAGGAGCCGTGCTCAGCCAAAATGGCCATCCTATCTGCTACGCTTCGCGAACCCTAAACAAACACGAGCTCAGTTACTCTACAATAGAGAAAGAGCTCCTCGCGGTTGTCTGGTCCGTTAAGTACTTTAGAACGTACCTTTACGGTAGGCAGTTTACAGTCAGGACAGACCATAAGCCTCTTGTTTGGTTGAGTCGCATAAAAGAGCCTAATATGAAATTGCAACGGTGGAAGATCATGTTAAACGAATACGACTTTAATATCGAGTACCTTAAAGGGAAAGAAAATTGTGTTGCGGATGGGCTAAGTCGATATAGTGAACAGATTCAAAATTGTTATTCAAAAAACAACGAAGAAGTTGACTTAGGAAACAATTTTGAAAATAAGATTGATGATGTTAAAGATATTTCAAAATCTAACGAAGATGTTAATTGTGCATGAATTTTTAACAACGAAGTGACCCATAATGGAAGTGAGAGTAATGGAGATATTACAATCACAAGTCCAATTGCCCCAAATTATAACAATGATGTTATCTCTACGGGTGCAACCATCCAAAGCGCGATGGAAGATGAGTCACTTCACATATTCATTACCGAAAAACCAATCAATTTGTTCAAAAACCAGGTATATTTATCATATGGCACAAAAGAAAAAGTCACTTTTAAGATATTACATAAAAAAAGTCAGAACTACATTCAAGTTGAAAGAGGCAAAACTATTCGTTTGAATATTATGAAACGCATTTTAATAAACAAGGGTCTATTTTGTATTTATTGCGACGATTTGCCATTATTCATTGAATTTCAGACTTTGTTCGTTAAATACTTTGCAATGAATACAAAATTAAAAGTTTTACGTTCCACTGTTCGACTAAAAGACATAACCGATAAAAACGAACTCCTTACTTTAATAAAAAATGAACACTTAAATAAAAACCATAGAGGAATTAATGAAATATTCTCAGAACTAAAACACATATACTGCTATCCAAAAATGCAGATCGAGATACAAAAATTTATCAACAATTGTGATATCTGCAATGTAGCTAAGCACGACCGGCAGCCACTGCACATACCGATGCAGGTCACAGAAACACCAAAATCCTTTAATGATATTGTTCACGTCGATATATGGTTTCCAGAACGAGGAAAAATGTTTTTCACCACCATTGACAAATTTTCCAAATATGCCACAGTTCATCCCTTACCCAGCGGCTCCATTAGCAATATTTGAGGCAATAAATTGCCTCACTCATTGCTATTGCCTTTAATAATGCAAATGGAGACGCTTTGTCAATGGCGATGGCAATATTGCCTAGAAGATGAGAGGCAATTATTGATTTCCATCTTCAAGGCAATAAATTGAGGAAAAATGGGATTCCCCGTAATTGTGAATGGCTTCTTTATTGATTTTTTCAATTAAATCGTAGGATATGAGAACGCACATGACAAAATATAGTGAATTAAAATTAAATTTTATTAAAAACAGGGGATTTGAACAGCATTTGCAGTCAAATATTTCTATACACACATTTTAAAATTGAAATTGCCTGGCAATGAAAATGCCCACCCAAGCAATAAATTGCCATTCCTATTCCAATTGCAATTGCCTCAAAAATTGCCAATGGAGCCACAGCGTTAGAGGATAGAAACTGGATTGCGATATTAGGTGCAATTAAACAACGTTTACGATTTTTAAGAAAACCGAACAAAATAATATCTGACGGTGAGACTTGCATCTTGCATTCTGCAGTTGAACAGTTTTTAAAAGAAAACCAAATACAATTTCATAAAACTACAGCATCGATCAAAACTGGCAACGCCGACATCGAGAGACTACATGGAACTCTAAATGAGCATTTAAGAATTTTAGATGCTTCGAAAGATACCTACTTCAGAGTTGAATTATAAAATCTTCAAAATTATCACTATTTACAACAACACAATACACTCCACGACGAAACTCAGGCCGATGGACTTTCTTTGCAAAAATTTAGGCAGGGAAGATATTGAAAACCACTATAAAAGTCTAAAAGAACAAAAAGAAAAAACAATAGAAAAAAGGAATAGACACACCGACACTGACCTTGACCTATGCCAAGATCTGGTCCTGTTAGGAGTCAGGTTTCCACGGGGGAGTTCTTCGGTACCCGAGAAGTGGCTATGGCACGCTTGTGATTTCTCGGCCTAGCTCGTCGCCTGGGGTGGTTCTTGCCACTTCTCGAAGTACCTCCTGCTCAACTAAACATTAATTTATTCGTGCCTAAGGTTACGCGATGTTAATTTTGACACAAATCTAGGGACTCTGACGATACCCAGGAGAAATGTAAAGTTTGGTGCTTCGAATTTTATGAAAAAAAATAGCATATAAAAAAAAAATATGAAAAGAAAAAAAACTAACCTAACCAAATACCCTTAACCAAAAAAAATTAAAACCCTTCACCCAAAAAAAAATAGTACGATAAAAAAAATAAACCCTAAGCTAATCTTAAAACCTATATCTAAAGCACCTCCTTTTATCGCCCCTGAATACCGACTTACCGAATTCCAAACGTTCGTCTGATGTTGTTGACGAAGGTCTGGCCAACCCACCCAAGTATCGCACAGATACTTCCTACGCTATTTCCATGGCCAAGTGTTCTTGGAAATAGCCCCTAACTTGACCCTACCAGTTACGAACTAGTCCGTAGTGAAAAGTCTGTCAGTCAAGTCCTCAACCAGAATCACATTTGGACGGCTTTACCAAGCCTCCACACACCTTCAGCTACGAAATTAGCACACCATGTTAGCTATACACGGAAAGAATTCTTGGATCAGATCAAGAGAAATGAGCTGCAAATCACGAAAAATTAATCCCGGTTTATACCTTGGATCAGGATTTAGTAATTTACGACTATTTGTTTGCAATTTGCAAATTAAAGCAAAATGAAGATATTGATACTTAAAAATCATGAATCAAAGCTCTTAAGCATCAATTATTAAATCGAGAGAAAACAAAAATTGCCACCAACAAGTCGCAATTTGATCCAAATACATATTACTCAGTTGTATATTTGCAAAAAAGGTGATCACCAATTTAATTTCGTGATTTTCCACTTGAAAGAGCGCAATCCTGCTCTACCACCCTACATTTTGAAGGTAAACCCATTTAATTTTATTTAATTGAAATAAATACTTTGCTTTCCTCAACTGGGATTTGAACTCGCATCCCTCCAGTTACTGAGCGAGCACGCAACCACTAGACCAATTCGCAATACAGAACCCTGGTGTCAGAAATTAAGAAGTAGATACATGCCATGTTGTGGTGCTTTAGTTCCTGGAGAAGTAAATTCCGAAAAGAAAGTCGTAATTTGGGAAAAAAGATTTTGTGATTTGCAACAATTCTAATGGAGTTTCAAATTGCGACATGAAGAAACATGATTTGCTAAAATGAATATTTGTTGGTTTGCAAATCAGTGATTGAGCAATATAAATTACTAAAAAGTGATCGCAAATCAACATTTAAGTTGATGTTTTCGTGAAATCATCATTTTGGAGAATAAATTACGCCAAAAAAGTTGTTTTTTACTATGAACAATGCAAGCTTGGATCATGGATTTTAATTGTAAACCTTGATGAGACAAATCGTGTAGTTTGCTATGTTTTGAATGTAAAATTACCAATTTTTGTATCAATCTGGCATAAAAACGCCAAAATTTACAAATAAAACATGTTTTGTAAATTACAACTCAAAATTTTGCAATTGGTGATTTTTCAATTCTCTCCGTGTAATAACTTCAAGTTTTAATTTTATTCACAAATTTCATTTATATGGTCTTAAATAAAAAAAATCAAAATAATTAAATTCTCCCACTCGTTTCTTTCCGTATATGAAAATTCAAAGATAAAAAAAAACTACAAACTACTATAAATAATATCAAAAGGAGAAATTTGACCTTAAGGATTCTATAGATATATGGAACTTTCTATCCAACCAATTATTAACTACTCACTTGTTTTTACCTTGGTCCCTCGTTGTTCTGCCGGCAGCACACTGGAGATCAGGAGTAGACACTTTAACTACTACTTGCAAATTGTTACACCCCTAAATCTTAAGATCACTTTTCACTTCAGAAATTCACAAATAAAAATTTAAAAAAAAGAATCGATAAATAAAAAAAAAACGATTTGGAGAACCAAATTTCACACTAGATATAAGGTAAGTTACGTTAAAAATTAAAAAAAAAATTATGTAGAAACTTAATTGTATCTTTGCTCTTGTTCCTTTTTTTTTTCTTTCTTTTCTTCCTTTAGCACTTCTATCTTAGTTCTGTTTGTACTTTTAATGTTCACTTTTTCCTTTCTTCCGATCTTTTTCCTTTTTTGCACTTTTCTAGATCTATCCTTTCAGCCCTTCGAAAACTTCTTTCTTCCACAAATCCCTCTGACGATGTCTCCTAAGTTGATATCTATATATATACTCTATATATGTATAGTTTCCTCTTGAAGACTTAGGTCTTTGTGACCTCAAAAGATTCAACCTTTGTTTCGAGGAACAAAGGAATTCTTCTGCCTCCAAAAGATGTCCTCCACTGAAGGTCAACACAAAATTATAAGGTGGCAGAGGCCTAGGTTCCTGTAGTGGATTCTATCTTCATACAAATCAAACCTAAACCTAAATTAAAAGAATCACTCGTTAGAAACCTGGAATTATCGATTTCCATTATGATTACATACCTCTGCTGAAGATTTGGAAAAGTGCAATAACTCCTCACAAAAATCTCTCTAATTACGTCTTAAAGACGTTCTTCCTTCTAGAAGAATCAAAGTTCGTTCATATGTATAATTACATATATATTACTGTATTCACATTCAAATTTACCTTTAATTTATAATAAATTCCACTTCGGTATTTCTTATAAAAAGAATCTAGTTTTCTTTTATTACCACAAGAATACGCGTAATGTACGTTAATTAAACGCTTTCAACTTTGAATTTTTAATCAAAATCAACTGGCAGTTAAACGACCAAAAAAATTCCTTCTTTGCTTTACGTTATTGCAAGAAACAATGACCATAAAATCCCTTAGGCAAGCTCCTGGCCTTTATCTTAATACCTAAATAAATAGTTACCACTACATCTGAGTGAGATAACTATTTTCAACCCTTTTGTTAAAATAATACAAAATAATTATCGGTGGATAATTATCTTGCATCCCTATCACTATCATTACCCCCCTTGTCCATCTCCAAAATTCCACTCACACACACATATTCACTATTGACCCCTTCCTATATGTCTGTCTCAGTCTAAATCCTCTCCTAATAATCTATTATTACTATTATTATCTAATCAATTAATATCCTATCTAATCTATCTATTAATCAAATAATCTATCTTTCTTAATACTAATTTCCTATTCACACATAATTTCCCTACCTATCTTAACACTAAAACATTTTAATCACCTTAAAATTATTAGGTCTGATCCTTTACTTTGGGTTTCTGTGATTTTTAGTCCAAACTTGTGTCAAAAAAATTTTTTATATGAACTTTGACACAACTTTGGACTGAAATGCGCAGAAATGCACAGAAAATCACAGAAATTCAAAGTAAAGGAACAGACCTATTCAATTTCAACAATGCCTAAACTGGGCGAAATCGTTCTGCGCATGTGTCAGATTATGAAATTTTCGCCCCCTTAACCCCTGGGCAAAAGAGACAAATACACTAATGCATGCGCAGAAGAAAACGACAGGCTACTTGAAGAATTGAAATTTGTGAAGTGTCAACAAAAAAAACTAAACAAAACAACATCATGGCCGAGCCAAGGAGTTTTTCTACACTCGTAAGTTTTATTTTGGTAATATTTATTATTTCTAATGCATCTAATTTTATTTTTATTATCTTTTATTTCTTTTCAGATTATGATAAATATTCTAAAGTACATCATATGCAAGTAGTGTATCTTGAAATTGTTAAATTTGTTATGTGAATATTCACGGGCATTCGCATTTGAATCTTCACGTACAAATTCCTCAATTTCTGTATTGTAGGTCTTTTTGTTTTTTTTTTTCTTCAGTTTTATCTATTTTTAGTTTATTTTCTTTTCTTTTCAGTATTCAAGTGTTTTTTTCCGGAATAACCAGGCCAAAGCAATTTTCCTGTGTGCCGATAATAAAAAGGGAGATTCTTATATGACCCTTCACTTCGGTCAGCCCGAGACAACCCACATGCATGGATATGCATATGTATCAATCCACTGCCTGCTGCTGAAGTTTTTTCAGAATCGGGATGCGACAGGGACTGGCACAGGGAACCATGGTTGGGTCATCAAGATATTCTTGCCGAGCCCACTGGTTTTGCATCCCTGTACTTTGGATATGCATTGCATCGTAACAAGGTTGTCCGGTGGTTGTTTCTTTCGCCTCTTAATGGCAATGGCCGCATGAGTTTTAGTTAGTCAAATGAATTTCATTTGCAGTGCAGACCCCCAACAGGTAAGCTATATCTAGGCCCACGTAACAGGCTCGCTGCAAGTGGCTGAATGGTCGTGAGGTCACTTGAAGCGTAAAGAAAAGTAAAAAGTGGGCAAGCTAGTTTAGTTTTTCTTTTAGTATTTCTTGAATGGTCTCGTAGTGTGGCTGAGCCTACTACCTGAGATCTCATGCTTTTTGTAGAGCCGGGCATCTTAACTTTTTTTTTACTAACAGCTTTATCTCGCTTATCGTATTAAGAACAAATTACCTATATTAATATTGCACTTACTAGTTTTCCCCTGTCTATGACAAATTTTTAAACTTGGTTTAAGATTTATCACAGATGTTAAAAGAAAGCTTACTTACTAAAAATATCACAGAAATAAATAAACTATAAACTAAACTAAAATCAGGTGTTACGATCCCATATACTTAGTGGCATCGATAATAATGCTTATTATGAGTTTCACGTGAACAGCGTCCCACAAGAAAATTGAAATTTCACTTTTCGCCTATTGGGAGCTTCACCCGAAAAATAATAATTCCTTTTTTTTGGTGTAATTTCGGGCGAAATGTATCGTAATTAGGATCATTAATTATCACCTGTTTGTTGAAGGTGAACAAAAGATAAACAGGTGGTGGTGGTGTCTTTTGCGCAAATTGTCTGTTTATTTTAAGCCAAGAGACTTAGGTAATATATTATAGCTTTAAAAATTCCGGGGGAACAAATATATTTCGGATGAAATGTTTTCCGGGCGAGGCTCATAATAGGGCCGAATGATTATTCCAAGGCCATGGAGGGATTTAGGTACCATGCTGTTCGACCACATTGGGGTCTGCAAAGACCAGTGGAGATTGTTGGCATTCCCATTTCTGGAAGATGGGAGAGGTTCCGTATCACGATGGCTCCGGAATCCGTGGGTGGCATCGTCGGCCGCCACATGCAACAAGACATGCTGGAAGACACTTCCACTTCCCATTCGAACTACGTAAAACTGAAAAAAAAGGAAAACAAAATACATACAAACAAAAAAAAAAAACAACAAATTAGGGAAACAAGAAGGAATAGGGAACTAAATTTTGTAAAAAGTATGCAACAATAAACAATAAAAGCTAGGAACAACATAAAATAAGAAATAAACCTAAACAAATTAACACAAATCACAAATAATCTCCATCCATCGATGCAGCCAGCCAACGCCGTCGCCATGATTTTGATTTTATTGCGAATGAAATTTTGTCTGCTATCCTTGGCCGAGAGTGAGAGAGAGACAGGGTGGGCATAAGGCTAGATCTGTACTCGTTTATCAAAAACGAACAGATGAGAGTACTCGCACCTACGATATTCGAGTAGGTAAGGTAGGCCCTACGGTATGGTAGGCCTCCAGCACAGGGTGCCGTCGGTCTAAACTCGAACCAACCAAAAAGCGTAGTCTACACTTGGGCGGGTGGCAACTTGGTGGACTGGCGGGGGTGAGGTTAAGTAGTAATATACGCTGAGCAAATAGGTATTGACTGTGGGATCGCCCAGCTATATATGGGTCCGGTTGAGGAGCGGTAGATGAGGCATGTGTGGGTGACTTTGAGAAAGGAGAAGCGGTATGGGATGTGGACCTATCGTCATCTTCAACCAGATAGATAAAAGTTGGCTCAGTGAACAGTGCGAATTTACAAAGGTCTTGTCGGTTAGAAAAAAAAAAAAAGCCCTATTTTATCATAGGCAGTGCGGTTTGGAAATTGAAATTGAAAGTGTAGTAAATTTTAAATTAACTGCCCGCCGTTAAATACTCCAAATTTGAATTGTGGATGATATTAAGGAGATTTAAGAGGGTGAGTTTTGTGTATGACAGATAAAAATATTCAGAGGGATGATACAATATAAAACAATTTGTAGGTTGAAAATAGAAAGTGAATTCGCCATATAGGGTTCGGATGCCTAAGACTTTTACCTTTAAATCCGAAAGAAAAAAGAAAGGAAATAGGGATTAAAAGGTGAGAGTGATGTTTTATTCTGCAATTATTATGGCATTGATTTAATCCTTGATGCAGGATTGATCAAGAGATTGGTATCAGCATACGGTGAAGGATCGGATCAGTAAACTATCCCGTTTGAAAATCACCGCACACCGAACGGTGAGTGAAAACGTTTCTTGTTAAGTACAGTATATGGATATTCATGAAGGTTTTAGTATATAGGTATTTAGGTGGTGTTATAGGAGCAAATTTTGGCGGTCCTCGACTACAGAAACTGGTCGTGGCCGCCGATAGTTTTTTTTGGGTGCTACAGTTTGGTAGCTGCCCGTAATCGGAGGAACAAGCCATAGGAGCCTATATATCGTGCATGCAGACAGTGGGGTTTTTGGGTCAATTTTTGGGGAAAAAGTAGTACTTAATACATTTTTTGGCGTGGTAGTTTTTTATATTATATATTATACTATATATTATTATATCATATATATTATATTATAACTACTTTTAATTTAGATATTAAATAGAAACATTTTCGCTACAATTTTAAAATAAAGAAAACAAAAATAAGTAAAAGAAAGGCAAAAAAAGGTAGAAAACATAGGTTATATTAATCCAACCTCTGGCTTTCGGTAGTGCCGCTTACGGTCGTGGCAGCCATTTTGGCCTTTGTTCCGGTAGGCGTAGACCTAAATAGAGCTCTGTTCAGGTAGGGTCTCCGAACTCGCGATCGATTAGGGACATTCGGTGCCCCGAAACCAAAAGGGGGGCGTGAGCTACGCGGCCCGAAGAAATACGGGGTGGGGTTTTTCCGTAACCATCTTTTTTGCTTTAAAGCTTGCCATTGTCGATGCTTATAGTTCTTTTGATGAAAGAATATTCGTATATAAAAATAAAAAAAAGAAATAGAGAAAAACATACAATTCCAAATCCAAAGTTCAAAAAAAAAATTTAATAAATCCAAAAAAATCAAAAGTTGTAAAATCCAAAAATCATAAAATCGAAAGAAAAACAAAATAAAAAAAAAACTTTATATTTAGCTATTTAGAACGAAACCAAATAATTCCAGTTACATAGTTTTCCCATCTGTCTATTTTATTTCTACATAATAGTAAGTAAGTCTTGTTAGAATAAGTCAAAAATCTTAAAATCCAAAAATCAAAAAAAAATCATAAGATCAAAAAAAAAAAAACTAAAAAGAAAAAAAAAACAGTATAAAAATTAAAAAAAAAAACGTTAGATATATTTAGTTAGTAAGAACATATCGAAAAAATTTCCATTTCACAGATTTCAAATATTACTTTACCTTTTTGTATACATCTTAGTAATTCTCGATATATTGGTTGTTACTTGTTGAGGTTGTAAGTTCCATTTTCACTTATTCAGGTATTTAGGAATAGTTTCGATTTTGTTTCCTTGTTTTACCAGAAATGTTAAGTTTGTTTATTGTTTTTTTTGAATAAATAATGTTTGTAAACCACGTCAACTCATCGATTTTTTATTAAGCGCTAAAGCAGCTTGATGGCGTTCTAAATCCATTATTTAGGGGGTGGGGTGGGGCCTGCTAAGTATCTTCGGATAAAGATGGACTGAAGTGGACTTCCGTTTCCGGCATTCGGGGAGTCCGAAAATTTCTGCCACGGGCTCCAGGACGGGAGGGCGGCTTCACCGCACATCAACAGCGGCGTCGAGTGTGTGATAGGACGACATCATGGTAAGCGAAACTTGCGTAAGTGTGGTGGTGGCATTACATGTTGTTTCGTTTTCTTTTCTTTCGGCACGATTTATGTTTTTTTTTGTTGTTGGCACAGTTTAACTTCGGGCCAAGATCCCCCCCATATCCGGCGAGCAAAGCCGTGCCTCGCTAGCGTGCCAGGTCTCGAGGTTAGACACTCCCTTCCCCCGTTCGGGTTCTATCTATTCGTCTCCGTTTCCTCCCCGGTGTTCGATTTTTTTCTATGCACTCACCTTCCTACACAATCACCTAATTTGTATTTACTTCTTTTCACTTTCCGTTCTGGATTAGCCTTACTTACCCCAGTCCTATCTTCTACCCTAAATAAATTCCTCTATTTCCGCATTATTTTTTTTTCTTATTTTCGACTTCCGGTAACCTCTCTGCAAACTTTCAATTTCCACTTCTTCCCACTTCCTCGTTAATGTCAAACTTCAGAACAACCTGAACGGTTCCTAGTTACCTACTTACCCCACTTCCATTTTCCATCCAAAATCCTATTCCTATACTCACCTCTTCCTAAATAAGTCACCAGCAACACAGGTACTTTTACTAACTCTATGTAAATATCACAGGTAAAAATCAGGTACTAAAACTTATGAACTAACTATCACAGATAACCTTAGGTACTTCAGCTTACTAACTAATATCACAGATCCTACCAAAAAAAAATATCTTTGAGAGCTTATCAGGTACTTTGACTAAAAAAAAAAAAAAATATCACAGATCCTAGAAAGCTAAGCTCCTATAACTAATAAAAAAAAAATCACAGATGAGAAATATAACTAAAATAAATAAATATCTACATAAATAAACTATATAAATAGACTAAAACAATCCTAACTGAAGTACATTTAACTAAACCTAATATCACAGTATAGGCAACATCATCTGAGTGCGTCAATAAGATGTTTGAGTTTACGTATGCAGGTCTTTTGCGTGGTACACGCCAACTTTTTCGCCTTTTAGATTTCCTACTTCGTAAAGCGAATTCCCTAACTTTTTTAAAACTATTGATTTTATGAATTTTGCACCCAGTTTCGCATTATAGTTTTCGATTGCATTACTTTGCTTAAAATTTCTGCGGTATACCACTTGACCTGGTGTATATACAATATCTCTACTTCTAGTATTGTAAAATTTTGTACCTTTTTCATGTGCAATTTTTAAATTCTCAAATATCCTCGCTCTAATGAGTTCTAAACGGTCCTCCTTGTTAAGAATCTCGATATTTGATTCCTTAACTAAATTTAACTTTCGCAATAGTTCGTAAGTTTTCGCGTTTTGAATCATCGGAGTTCCGAAGACAGCATAATATGGTTCCACTGTTATTGCATCGTGTACTACACTTCGAAGTGAAAATGCAACATTACTCACATGCTGGTCCCATTGTTTTTGATCATTACCAATGTACGCTCGTATTTTTGAAAGAACCGATTGATTTACCCTTTCGGAAGCGTTTGCTTGAGGGGAATAAATCGCGGTTCGAATCTGTTTAACTCCATAACGCTTCAAAAAAACTAGTAAATAATTCCGAAATGAATTGTTTACCATTATCGGAATGGACATATTCAGGAACGCCAAAAACATGAAACACATTTTCTTCTAAGAACTTCACTACTTCAGATGATGTTGCCTTTCTAATTGGTTTTAAGAATACAAATTTACTGAAATGGTCAAGTACGATGAATATGTGTGTGTTACCATTTCTTGTGCGAGGATAAGATCCAAGAAAATCTATAAATAAGCGTTGGAAAGGTCTTTCAGTCAGTCTTTGTTCTCCCATCGGCGGTCGAGTAGTAATGTTGACGGACTTGCTACATTTATAAACAAATCCGTCCGAAATGCAAATGTCAGGTAGTTTTTCTTTGTCTTGTTCTACTATTTTCTTTAGCTCAACATATTCCTCCGAAGAAAAATATGGTGAACTAAAGTCAACCTCTGGCGCTAAGTCTTCGGTCATGATCTCCTCCATATGGACTCGTGAGAGAGTGTCAGGGACCACGTTTTGGACACCCTTCCTATGCTCGATCACGAAGTCGAAACCTTGGAGTTTAAAACTCCACCTGGCTAAACGTCCAGCTAGGTCTTTTTGCGTCATTAACCATTTCAGACTTGCGTGATCCGTGATTATAGTAAAGGGTAAACCCTCAACATAAGCCCTGAACTTCTTTACCGATAGAATGGCCGCATAGCATTCAAGTTCCGTAACGCTATAGTTCCTTTGAGCGGAATTAAGTTTCTGGGACATGAATGCTATCGGCCTTTCATTTTTCGCGTCGTCCATCTGGAAAATCACTTTCCCTACACCTGAGGTTGAAGCGTCGCACTGTATATAAAAATGTTTTGAAAAGTCTGGATTTGTTAGTATGGGTGCTGTAACTAAACTTGTTTTGAGTAGTTGAAATGCTGTTATTGCTTCGTCTGTCATTTCAAATGTCTGTCCTTTCTTCAAGCAATCGGTCATCGGAGCTGCTATAGACGCATAGTTTGGTATGAATCGCCTATACCAGCCCGTCATACCTAGGAACCTACGGAGTTGTTTGGGGGTCATAGGTACCGGAAAGTCCTCGACCGCCGATACTTTGTCCTTGTCAGTTCGTATACATCCGTCTCCAACTACATATCCCAAATATTTAATTTCCTTAAAGCAAAATTTGCTCTTTTCGACATTAATTGTCAAACCAGCCTGACGTAGCGCGATCGCAACTTCCTCCAGTACCTTCATGTGCGTTTTGAAGTCTGGAGAACAAATCAAAAGGTCATCGAGATAGACAAAGACATTCTGCCGAAGACGACCAGGAATGACTTTGTCCATTAACTTAGACATTCTCTGAGCGGCGTTACACAACCCAAACGGCATAACCGTGAATTGGTACAACGGCCGCCCAGGGACTGTAAAAGCTGTCTTCTCCCTTGACTTGCTCTCCAGAGGAATTTGCCAGAAGGCATCCTTCAAGTCGATACTGGAGATAAACTTGGTATCCTGTAGCCTACTTATTATACCTTCTATATGTGGAAGTGGATACGCAAATTTTTTTGTCCTAGCATTGACCTTTCGAGAATCTAAACACAGTCTATTTTTCGGACCTTTTCGCACCAAAACAACTGGAGAGCTCCAAGCACTATTACTCTCCTCTATTACCCCCATTTCCAGCATCCTGTCCAACTCGGCATACATAAGCTTTTGTACTGCTGGTGAAATGGGGTAGTGCCTTTGCTTAATGGGAATTTGTTCGTCATCCACTTCGATAATATGCTCCTCAAGGTTGGTTTTACCCAACCCAAGTACGGCAAAGGAGGGAAACAGTAACTTGACGCCCTCCAGCTGCTGAGCTTGATCGGGTGTAAGATCTCGAAAGGTTGCCTGTTCTTTTGCCGCTGCTACTGGCACGTTGATTTCACTGACTATATTTGGAGCTACTTGAAATGTGCTCCAAAAATCTACACCCAGATATAGCGGTTGTGAAAGACCAGGAACAACATAGATCTCCAACTCGTGAGATTTACCACCCCACGAGACATTCGTTTTAAAGCGACCCTCTATTTTCTGACGATTTCCATCAGCAGTTTTAATGTTGTTGTTCATTTTTGTGACTTTTATTTTGTTCTCAGTTACAAACTGTATTGCATCTTTCCCTAAACATGTAACGGACGCTCCACTATCTAGTAACCCTAATAATTCTACTCCTTCTAATTGCACTTTCGCATATGGCCTATTGTCATCTGTCATAGTTAATATCGATGCTTCTATTTTGTTTTTTCTTAATCTAAGTATTGCATGTTTTTCCCTAAGCCTACATATTTTTAAATAATTTCTACTCTTTGTTTCCTTACAATCAATTTCTTCATTAAAAATTCTTCTCCTAGCTTCTTCATACTCTTTCATCCTCTGGTGAAGACTTTTTGGAGTGTATTGTCTTTCGTCTTGGTAAGTAATTTCTTTTTCTTTTTCATGTTTCCTCTTTAATATTTCTATTCTTGCAGGTTTTTCTTCAGATCCTCCGTGGTTTTGTTGTCGGCGGCTGACTCCCGGATGCACTGCCGACTTTCTGGTTTCCCTGACATGCCGCACATCTGAAGGAAACACTTCCCTGCCCACAACAGAAACAAGTTAAGGTATGGAACGTAGAAGGGCAAACACCCGAAGATTTATTTTTATCTCCCACATTACCTTTATCTTGTTCCTTATGTCTGTTCAATTTTTCATGTTGATTGTATGATTTTCTTTCCTGTCTTTTCGCTTGAATAGCCTCTAACTCAAAATCTTCTTCTTCCGATTCGCTAGTCCTATGCCTTCTTTGAACCCTTTTGTCCTTTTTCATCTTCGCATCTCTTAATGTCAGATGCTCTTCCGCCCTCTTACATTCTTCGCGTAGTTCCCGAATATTGTTAATAGAACAACCAAATATCAATGTACTTATTCTATCTTTTACATTTTTCCTCACCATCGAAACTAAGTCGCTTTCATTGGGTCTTGTTTGCATTTGCAATGTCAATCCTCTTATGTCCGCATAGAATTCATCGAATGTCTCATGAGGTTGTTGTTTACGATCCATGATTGCCCTCAGGATTTCATGGTCACGCTTATTATGCTTAAACTGTCTTAGAAGTTCTACTTTTAAATCATAGTAATTCAGAAGATCATCTCCTTGATTTTCTTCCAAGAACTGCCAATACCATCTTTCAGCAGAGGCGGTAACCAAATGGTGGAAATTAGCAAACAGTTGTTCGTCAGTGAGTCCACTTTTTTTTTGTAGCGTCTCCACTCGAAAAATAAAACTCTCAACCGACATGCTTTTCGATGTACCATCAAATTTTATTCCCCATTTATGAACATCAACCTTTCGGTTGATATCCCTAAATGAGGATTGATTGCTCGATGATTGCAATGTCGATTGAAAATTTGACGAGTGGCTTGTCCGTCTATCGTTCTGTTTAGTATGTGTTGTATCTAGTCTAGCGTCTAGATATATATTTCGTATCTCTCTGATCTGTCAAAGACTGTTCCATACTATGCAACTTGGAATGCACCTCTTTCATATTACTATCTAACAGTTTGTACATTTCTGACAAACCGTCAGCCAGAATACTCAGAGTTTTAGTCTGGCTTTCCTTGACAGTCAGAGAGGCCACCGTTTGTATTCTGTCTATCAGTTCCAGCTCAGTTAAGGGAACAGTCTTAATTGTTCGTGTCCTTTTCTTTGCTGTTTCAGTGAGTATTCTGTTTTCTCGTTCTATTTGTTCTCGTCTCCGTTCTATTTGTAATCGTTCTTGTTCAAGTTCTTCGTTTCGTTGAATAAGTTGTTCCCTTTCTCTATCTCTCGAAATGTGCTGTTTGTTATCGTTGATGTTGTCTTCTTCTTCAGAGTCGCCTGAAGCTTCATCTTGTATTACTGTTGCGTTTCGTGAGTTATTAGTTGGTATGTCTTTGTCTCTTTCTTCTGGAGCATGTATTTCTATGTCCCTGATTATTTTCGTAATTTCGTGATACGTTCTGTCCAAGTCTTCGTTTTCTGTCAAAGTTGGCAGTACAGTTTGAAGTTGTTGTTCTTCTGTCGGTCCTGCTGCTTCACTTCCAACCTCTAACCCACCTTTCTGACGACTGATTCTTTTCTTCGGCTGAACCTCTTTAGGGACTGCTCCCGTTCTACCCTTTCTCCCCTCTGGCATGTTTCTACCTCAATGTATAAACGTTCAAAAATGAAACAAAAATATAATTCAAAAATAAAAGAAAAATGTAACTAAGTATATAAAAAAATAAAATAAAAAAACTAAAGAACCCAAACCAAATTCAATAAAAAAATAAAATCATAAAGAAAAGCAAAAAAAAGAAAAAGTAAAAATAAGATCAAAAAAAAAACTTATCGCAAAGTACTGTTTTCAAAAAAAAAGTTAAAGAAAAATAGAATTAAAAAAAAATGAATATGATAGTAATAAAAACCAAAAAAAAAAGGTAATAAATAAATAAAATTATTTAACCAAACAATGTATGTATATAACTTTGTTTTCAATTAGTTAACGCTTAGGTGTGTGATGGTTGGCAAAGTTTCCTTTCCATCCGTAATCTGGTAGTCTGTCATGTTGCGTTTTGTTTTCCGTCTTGTAACTGGTGCGTCTGAAATTCAGCGGCTGCTTCAGTTTATCTCTCTTCCACAACCACTACATTTTTCCTGGCGTGTAGCCTAGTCAATGGTTGGCTGTAGGTTCAAGATAAACCTCCACAGGAACAAAGTTTTCAGATCCGAATCTCTACCTCACAAAGAATCTGGTTGTACCTGATTCTATGGATAGCCAAGATTCAAAATCTTACGACCCTAATCCACTTTTGGTGTTGTCACAGATCTCCAACTACCTCACAAAAATCTCTGACTCTTGGCCTGAAGATTTGGACAGCTGTTTTCGACCTGTGACAAGACCAAAAGTTCGTAGTCCCCAGATTTGTGTATCATAACAAAACTGATTAAGGTGTAATAAAAAAACTTTAGCAAAACAAGTCCAAGGGTATGAAAAAAAATCATTCCCCGCAAGTTGCCTTGAATTGTTTTCAAAAAAAAACTTTAGGTCTCGTTGGGCGCCATTGTTAGGAGTCATGTTTCCACGGGGGAGTTCTTCGGTACCCGAGAAGTGGCTATGGCACGCTTGTGATTTCTCGGCCTAGCTCATCGCCTGGGGTGGTTCTTGCCACTTCTCGAAGTACCTCCTGCTCAACTAAACATTAATTTATTCGTGCCTAAGGTTACGCGATGTTAATTTTGACACAAATCTAGGGACTCTGACGATACCCAGGAGAAATGTAAAGTTTGGTGCTTCGAATTTTATGAAAAAAAATAGCATATAAAAAAAAAATATGAAAAGAAAAAAAAACTAACCTAACCAAATACCCTTAACCAAAAAAAATTAAAACCCTTCACCCAAAAAAAATAGTACGATAAAAAAAATAAACCCTAAGCTAATCTTAAAACCTATATCTAAAGCACCTCCTTTTATCGCCCCTGAATACCGACATACCGAATTCCAAACGTTCGTCTGATGTTGTTGACGAAGGTCTGGCCAACCCACCCAAGTATCGCACAGATACTTCCTACGCTATTTCCATGGCCAAGTGTTCTTGGAAATAGCCCCTAACTTGACCCTACCAGTTACGAACTAGTCCGTAGTGAAAAGTCTGTCAGTCAAGTCCTCAACCAGAATCACATTTGGACGGCTTTACCAAGCCTCCACACACCTTCAGCTACGAAATTAGCACACCATGTTAGCTATACACGGAAAGAATTCTTGGATCAGATCAAGAGAAATGAGCTGCAAATCACGAAAAATTAATCCCGGTTTATACCTTGGATCAGGATTTAGTAATTTACGACTATTTGTTTGCAATTTGCAAATTAAAGCAAAATGAAGATATTGATACTTAAAAATCATGAATCAAAGCTCTTAAGCATCAATTATTAAATCGAGAGAAAACAAAAATTGCCACCAACAAGTCGCAATTTGATCCAAATACATATTACTCAGTTGTATATTTGCAAAAAAGGTGATCACCAATTTAATTTCGTGATTTTCCACTTGAAAGAGCGCAATCCTGCTCTACCACCCTACATTTTGAAGGTAAACCCATTTAATTTTATTTAATTGAAATAAATACTTTGCTTTCCTCAACTGGGATTTGAACTCGCATCCCTCCAGTTACTGAGCGAGCACGCAACCACTAGACCAATTCGCAATACAGAACCCTGGTGTCAGAAATTAAGAAGTAGATACATGCCATGTTGTGGTGCTTTAGTTCCTGGAGAAGTAAATTCCGAAAAGAAAGTCGTAATTTGGGAAAAAAGATTTTGTGATTTGCAACAATTCTAATGGAGTTTCAAATTGCGACATGAAGAAACATGATTTGCTAAAATGAATATTTGTTGGTTTGCAAATCAGTGATTGAGCAATATAAATTACTAAAAAGTGATCGCAAATCAACATTTAAGTTGATGTTTTCGTGAAATCATCATTTTGGAGAATAAATTACGCCAAAAAAGTTGTTTTTTACTATGAACAATGCAAGCTTGGATCATGGATTTTAATTGTAAACCTTGATGAGACAAATCGTGTAGTTTGCTATGTTTTGAATGTAAAATTACCAATTTTTGTATCAATCTGGCATAAAAACGCCAAAATTTACAAATAAAACATGTTTTGTAAATTACAACTCAAAATTTTGCAATTGGTGATTTTTCAATTCTCTCCGTGTAATAACTTCAAGTTTTAATTTTATTCACAAATTTCATTTATATGGTCTTAAATAAAAAAAATCAAAATAATTAAATTCTCCCACTCGTTTCTTTCCGTATATGAAAATTCAAAGATAAAAAAAAACTACAAACTACTATAAATAATATCAAAAGGAGAAATTTGACCTTAAGGATTCTATAGATATATGGAACTTTCTATCCAACCAATTATTAACTACTCACTTGTTTTTACCTTGGTCCCTCGTTGTTCTGCCGGCAGCACACTGGAGATCAGGAGTAGACACTTTAACTACTACTTGCAAATTGTTACACCCCTAAATCTTAAGATCACTTTTCACTTCAGAAATTCACAAATAAAAATTTAAAAAAAAGAATCGATAAATAAAAAAAAAACGATTTGGAGAACCAAATTTCACACTAGATATAAGGTAAGTTACGTTAAAAATTAAAAAAAAAATTATGTAGAAACTTAATTGTATCTTTGCTCTTGTTCCTTTTTTTTTTCTTTCTTTTCTTCCTTTAGCACTTCTATCTTAGTTCTGTTTGTACTTTTAATGTTCACTTTTTCCTTTCTTCCGATCTTTTTCCTTTTTTGCACTTTTCTAGATCTATCCTTTCAGCCCTTCGAAAACTTCTTTCTTCCACAAATCCCTCTGACGATGTCTCCTAAGTTGATATCTATATATATACTCTATATATGTATAGTTTCCTCTTGAAGACTTAGGTCTTTGTGACCTCAAAAGATTCAACCTTTGTTTCGAGGAACAAAGGAATTCTTCTGCCTCCAAAAGATGTCCTCCACTGAAGGTCAACACAAAATTATAAGGTGGCAGAGGCCTAGGTTCCTGTAGTGGATTCTATCTTCATACAAATCAAACCTAAACCTAAATTAAAAGAATCACTCGTTAGAAACCTGGAATTATCGATTTCCATTATGATTACATACCTCTGCTGAAGATTTGGAAAAGTGCAATAACTCCTCACAAAAATCTCTCTAATTACGTCTTAAAGACGTTCTTCCTTCTAGAAGAATCAAAGTTCGTTCATATGTATAATTACATATATATTACTGTATTCACATTCAAATTTACCTTTAATTTATAATAAATTCCACTTCGGTATTTCTTATAAAAAGAATCTAGTTTTCTTTTATTACCACAAGAATACGCGTAATGTACGTTAATTAAACGCTTTCAACTTTGAATTTTTAATCAAAATCAACTGGCAGTTAAACGACCAAAAAAATTCCTTCTTTGCTTTACGTTATTGCAAGAAACAATGACCATAAAATCCCTTAGGCAAGCTCCTGGCCTTTATCTTAATACCTAAATAAATAGTTACCACTACATCTGAGTGAGATAACTATTTTCAACCCTTTTGTTAAAATAATACAAAATAATTATCGGTGGATAATTATCTTGCATCCCTATCACTATCATTACCCCCCTTGTCCATCTCCAAAATTCCACTCACACACACATATTCACTATTGACCCCTTCCTATATGTCTGTCTCAGTCTAAATCCTCTCCTAATAATCTATTATTACTATTATTATCTAATCAATTAATATCCTATCTAATCTATCTATTAATCAAATAATCTATCTTTCTTAATACTAATTTCCTATTCACACATAATTTCCCTACCTATCTTAACACTAAAACATTTTAATCACCTTAAAATTATTAGGTCTGATCCTTTACTTTGGGTTTCTGTGATTTTTAGTCCAAACTTGTGTCAAAAAATTTTTTTATATGAACTTTGACACAACTTTGGACTGAAATGCGCAGAAATGCACAGAAAATCACAGAAATTCAAAGTAAAGGAACAGACCTATTCAATTTCAACAATGCCTAAACTGGGCGAAATCGTTCTGCGCATGTGTCAGATTATGAAATTTTCGCCCCCTTAACCCCTGGGCAAAAGAGACAAATACACTAATGCATGCGCAGAAGAAAACGACAGGCTACTTGAAGAATTGAAATTTGTGAAGTGTCAACAAAAAAAACTAAACAAAACAACATCATGGCCGAGCCAAGGAGTTTTTCTACACTCGTAAGTTTTATTTTGGTAATATTTATTATTTCTAATGCATCTAATTTTATTTTTATTATCTTTTATTTCTTTTCAGATTATGATAAATATTCTAAAGTACATCATATGCAAGTAGTGTATCTTGAAATTGTTAAATTTGTTATGTGAATATTCACGGGCATTCGCATTTGAATCTTCACGTACAAATTCCTCAATTTCTGTATTGTAGGTCTTTTTGTTTTTTTTTTTCTTCAGTTTTATCTATTTTTAGTTTATTTTCTTTTCTTTTCAGTATTCAAGTGTTTTTTTCCGGAATAACCAGGCCAAAGCAATTTTCCTGTGTGCCGATAATAAAAAGGGAGATTCTTATATGACCCTTCACTTCGGTCAGCCCGAGACAACCCACATGCATGGATATGCATATGTATCAATCCACTGCCTGCTGCTGAAGTTTTTTCAGAATCGGGATGCGACAGGGACTGGCACAGGGAACCATGGTTGGGTCATCAAGATATTCTTGCCGAGCCCACTGGTTTTGCATCCCTGTACTTTGGATATGCATTGCATCGTAACAAGGTTGTCCGGTGGTTGTTTCTTTCGCCTCTTAATGGCAATGGCCGCATGAGTTTTAGTTAGTCAAATGAATTTCATTTGCAGTGCAGACCCCCAACAGGTAAGCTATATCTAGGCCCACGTAACAGGCTCGCTGCAAGTGGCTGAATGGTCGTGAGGTCACTTGAAGCGTAAAGAAAAGTAAAAAGTGGGCAAGCTAGTTTAGTTTTTCTTTTAGTATTTCTTGAATGGTCTCGTAGTGTGGCTGAGCCTACTACCTGAGATCTCATGCTTTTTGTAGAGCCGGGCATCTTAACTTTTTTTTTACTAACAGCTTTATCTCGCTTATCGTATTAAGAACAAATTACCTATATTAATATTGCACTTACTAGTTTTCCCCTGTCTATGACAAATTTTTAAACTTGGTTTAAGATTTATCACAGATGTTAAAAGAAAGCTTACTTACTAAAAATATCACAGAAATAAATAAACTATAAACTAAACTAAAATCAGGTGTTACGATCCCATATACTTAGTGGCATCGATAATAATGCTTATTATGAGTTTCACGTGAACAGCGTCCCACAAGAAAATTGAAATTTCACTTTTCGCCTATTGGGAGCTTCACCCGAAAAATAATAATTCCTTTTTTTTGGTGTAATTTCGGGCGAAATGTATCGTAATTAGGATCATTAATTATCACCTGTTTGTTGAAGGTGAACAAAAGATAAACAGGTGGTGGTGGTGTCTTTTGCGCAAATTGTCTGTTTATTTTAAGCCAAGAGACTTAGGTAATATATTATAGCTTTAAAAATTCCGGGGGAACAAACATATTTCGGATGAAATGTTTTCCGGGCGAGGCTCATAATAGGGCCGAATGATTATTCCAAGGCCATGGAGGGATTTAGGTACCATGCTGTTCGACCACATTGGGGTCTGCAAAGACCAGTGGAGATTGTTGGCATTCCCATTTCTGGAAGATGGGAGAGGTTCCGTATCACGATGGCTCCGGAATCCGTGGGTGGCATCGTCGGCCGCCACATGCAACAAGACATGCTGGAAGACACTTCCACTTCCCATTCGAACTACGTAAAACTGAAAAAAAAAGGAAAACAAAATACATACAAACAAAAAAAAAAAACAACAAATTAGGGAAACAAGAAGGAATAGGGAACTAAATTTTGTAAAAAGTATGCAACAATAAACAATAAAAGCTAGGAACAACATAAAATAAGAAATAAACCTAAACAAATTAACACAAATCACAAATAATCTCCATCCATCGATGCAGCCAGCCAACGCCGTCGCCATGATTTTGATTTTATTGCGAATGAAATTTTGTCTGCTATCCTTGGCCGAGAGTGAGAGAGAGACAGGGTGGGCATAAGGCTAGATCTGTACTCGTTTATCAAAAACGAACAGATGAGAGTACTCGCACCTACGATATTCGAGTAGGTAAGGTAGGCCCTACGGTATGGTAGGCCTCCAGCACAGGGTGCCGTCGGTCTAAACTCGAACCAACCAAAAAGCGTAGTCTACACTTGGGCGGGTGGCAACTTGGTGGACTGGCGGGGGTGAGGTTAAGTAGTAATATACGCTGAGCAAATAGGTATTGACTGTGGGATCGCCCAGCTATATATGGGTCCGGTTGAGGAGCGGTAGATGAGGCATGTGTGGGTGACTTTGAGAAAGGAGAAGCGGTATGGGATGTGGACCTATCGTCATCTTCAACCAGATAGATAAAAGTTGGCTCAGTGAACAGTGCGAATTTACAAAGGTCTTGTCGGTTAGAAAAAAAAAAAAAGCCCTATTTTATCATAGGCAGTGCGGTTTGGAAATTGAAATTGAAAGTGTAGTAAATTTTAAATTAACTGCCCGCCGTTAAATACTCCAAATTTGAATTGTGGATGATATTAAGGAGATTTAAGAGGGTGAGTTTTGTGTATGACAGATAAAAATATTCAGAGGGATGATACAATATAAAACAATTTGTAGGTTGAAAATAGAAAGTGAATTCGCCATATAGGGTTCGGATGCCTAAGACTTTTACCTTTAAATCCGAAAGAAAAAAGAAAGGAAATAGGGATTAAAAGGTGAGAGTGATGTTTTATTCTGCAATTATTATGGCATTGATTTAATCCTTGATGCAGGATTGATCAAGAGATTGGTATCAGCATACGGTGAAGGATCGGATCAGTAAACTATCCCGTTTGAAAATCACCGCACACCGAACGGTGAGTGAAAACGTTTCTTGTTAAGTACAGTATATGGATATTCATGAAGGTTTTAGTATATAGGTATTTAGGTGGTGTTATAGGAGCAAATTTTGGCGGTCCTCGACTACAGAAACTGGTCGTGGCCGCCGATAGTTTTTTTTGGGTGCTACAGTTTGGTAGCTGCCCGTAATCGGAGGAACAAGCCATAGGAGCCTATATATCGTGCATGCAGACAGTGGGGTTTTTGGGTCAATTTTTGGGGAAAAAGTAGTACTTAATACATTTTTTGGCGTGGTAGTTTTTTATATTATATATTATACTATATATTATTATATCATATATATTATATTATAACTACTTTTAATTTAGATATTAAATAGAAACATTTTCGCTACAATTTTAAAATAAAGAAAACAAAAATAAGTAAAAGAAAGGCAAAAAAAGGTAGAAAACATAGGTTATATTAATCCAACCTCTGGCTTTCGGTAGTGCCGCTTACGGTCGTGGCAGCCATTTTGGCCTTTGTTCCGGTAGGCGTAGACCTAAATAGAGCTCTGTTCAGGTAGGGTCTCCGAACTCGCGATCGATTAGGGACATTCGGTGCCCCGAAACCAAAAGGGGGGCGTGAGCTACGCGGCCCGAAGAAATACGGGGTGGGGTTTTTCCGTAACCATCTTTTTTGCTTTAAAGCTTGCCATTGTCGATGCTTATAGTTCTTTTGATGAAAGAATATTCGTATATAAAAATAAAAAAAAGAAATAGAGAAAAACATACAATTCCAAATCCAAAGTTCAAAAAAAAAATTTAATAAATCCAAAAAAATCAAAAGTTGTAAAATCCAAAAATCATAAAATCGAAAGAAAAACAAAATAAAAAAAAAACTTTATATTTAGCTATTTAGAACGAAACCAAATAATTCCAGTTACATAGTTTTCCCATCTGTCTATTTTATTTCTACATAATAGTAAGTAAGTCTTGTTAGAATAAGTCAAAAATCTTAAAATCCAAAAATCAAAAAAAAATCATAAGATCAAAAAAAAAAAAACTAAAAAGAAAAAAAAAACAGTATAAAAATTAAAAAAAAAAACGTTAGATATATTTAGTTAGTAAGAACATATCGAAAAAATTTCCATTTCACAGATTTCAAATATTACTTTACCTTTTTGTATACATCTTAGTAATTCTCGATATATTGGTTGTTACTTGTTGAGGTTGTAAGTTCCATTTTCACTTATTCAGGTATTTAGGAATAGTTTCGATTTTGTTTCCTTGTTTTACCAGAAATGTTAAGTTTGTTTATTGTTTTTTTTTAATAAATAATGTTTGTAAACCACGTCAACTCATCGATTTTTTATTAAGCGCTAAAGCAGCTTGATGGCGTTCTAAATCCATTATTTAGGGGGTGGGGTGGGGCCTGCTAAGTATCTTCGGATAAAGATGGACTGAAGTGGACTTCCGTTTCCGGCATTCGGGGAGTCCGAAAATTTCTGCCACGGGCTCCAGGACGGGAGGGCGGCTTCACCGCACATCAACAGCGGCGTCGAGTGTGTGATAGGACGACATCATGGTAAGCGAAACTTGCGTAAGTGTGGTGGTGGCATTACATGTTGTTTCGTTTTCTTTTCTTTCGGCACGATTTATGTTTTTTTTTGTTGTTGGCACAGTTTAACTTCGGGCCAAGATCCCCCCCATATCCGGCGAGCAAAGCCGTGCCTCGCTAGCGTGCCAGGTCTCGAGGTTAGACACTCCCTTCCCCCGTTCGGGTTCTATCTATTCGTCTCCGTTTCCTCCCCGGTGTTCGATTTTTTTCTATGCACTCACCTTCCTACACAATCACCTAATTTGTATTTACTTCTTTTCACTTTCCGTTCTGGATTAGCCTTACTTACCCCAGTCCTATCTTCTACCCTAAATAAATTCCTCTATTTCCGCATTATTTTTTTTTTCTTATTTTCGACTTCCGGTAACCTCTCTGCAAACTTTCAATTTCCACTTCTTCCCACTTCCTCGTTAATGTCAAACTTCAGAACAACCTGAACGGTTCCTAGTTACCTACTTACCCCACTTCCATTTTCCATCCAAAATCCTATTCCTATACTCACCTCTTCCTAAATAAGTCACCAGCAACACAGGTACTTTTACTAACTCTATGTAAATATCACAGGTAAAAATCAGGTACTAAAACTTATGAACTAACTATCACAGATAACCTTAGGTACTTCAGCTTACTAACTAATATCACAGATCCTACCAAAAAAAAATATCTTTGAGAGCTTATCAGGTACTTTGACTAAAAAAAAAAAAAAATATCACAGATCCTAGAAAGCTAAGCTCCTATAACTAATAAAAAAAAAATCACAGATGAGAAATATAACTAAAATAAATAAATATCTACATAAATAAACTATATAAATAGACTAAAACAATCCTAACTGAAGTACATTTAACTAAACCTAATATCACAGTATAGGCAACATCATCTGAGTGCGTCAATAAGATGTTTGAGTTTGCGTATGCAGGTCTTTTGCGTGGTACACGCCAACTTTTTCGCCTTTTAGATTTCCTACTTCGTAAAGCGAATTCCCTAACTTTTTTAAAACTATTGATTTTATGAATTTTGCACCCAGTTTCGCATTATAGTTTTCGATTGCATTACTTTGCTTAAAATTTCTGCGGTATACCACTTGACCTGGTGTATATACAATATCTCTACTTCTAGTATTGTAAAATTTTGTACCTTTTTCATGTGCAATTTTTAAATTCTCAAATATCCTCGCTCTAATGAGTTCTAAACGGTCCTCCTTGTTAAGAATCTCGATATTTGATTCCTTAACTAAATTTAACTTTCGCAATAGTTCGTAAGTTTTCGCGTTTTGAATCATCGGAGTTCCGAAGACAGCATAATATGGTTCCACTGTTATTGCATCGTGTACTACACTTCGAAGTGAAAATGCAACATTACTCACATGCTGGTCCCATTGTTTTTGATCATTACCAATGTACGCTCGTATTTTTGAAAGAACCGATTGATTTACCCTTTCGGAAGCGTTTGCTTGAGGGGAATAAATCGCGGTTCGAATCTGTTTAACTCCATAACGCTTCAAAAAAACTAGTAAATAATTCCGAAATGAATTGTTTACCATTATCGGAATGGACATATTCAGGAACGCCAAAAACATGAAACACATTTTCTTCTAAGAACTTCACTACTTCAGATGATGTTGCCTTTCTAATTGGTTTTAAGAATACAAATTTACTGAAATGGTCAAGTACGATGAATATGTGTGTGTTACCATTTCTTGTGCGAGGATAAGATCCAAGAAAATCTATAAATAAGCGTTGGAAAGGTCTTTCAGTCAGTCTTTGTTCTCCCATCGGCGGTCGAGTAGTAATGTTGACGGACTTGCTACATTTATAAACAAATCCGTCCGAAATGCAAATGTCAGGTAGTTTTTCTTTGTCTTGTTCTACTATTTTCTTTAGCTCAACATATTCCTCCGAAGAAAAATATGGTGAACTAAAGTCAACCTCTGGCGCTAAGTCTTCGGTCATGATCTCCTCCATATGGACTCGTGAGAGAGTGTCAGGGACCACGTTTTGGACACCCTTCCTATGCTCGATCACGAAGTCGAAACCTTGGAGTTTAAAACTCCACCTGGCTAAACGTCCAGCTAGGTCTTTTTGCGTCATTAACCATTTCAGACTTGCGTGATCCGTGATTATAGTAAAGGGTAAACCCTCAACATAAGCCCTGAACTTCTTTACCGATAGAATGGCCGCATAGCATTCAAGTTCCGTAACGCTATAGTTCCTTTGAGCGGAATTAAGTTTCTGGGACATGAATGCTATCGGCCTTTCATTTTTCGCGTCGTCCATCTGGAAAATCACTTTCCCTACACCTGAGGTTGAAGCGTCGCACTGTATATAAAAATGTTTTGAAAAGTCTGGATTTGTTAGTATGGGTGCTGTAACTAAACTTGTTTTGAGTAGTTGAAATGCTGTTATTGCTTCGTCTGTCATTTCAAATGTCTGTCCTTTCTTCAAGCAATCGGTCATCGGAGCTGCTATAGACGCATAGTTTGGTATGAATCGCCTATACCAGCCCGTCATACCTAGGAACCTACGGAGTTGTTTGGGGGTCATAGGTACCGGAAAGTCCTCGACCGCCGATACTTTGTCCTTGTCAGTTCGTATACATCCGTCTCCAACTACATATCCCAAATATTTAATTTCCTTAAAGCAAAATTTGCTCTTTTCGACATTAATTGTCAAACCAGCCTGACGTAGCGCGATCGCAACTTCCTCCAGTACCTTCATGTGCGTTTTGAAGTCTGGAGAACAAATCAAAAGGTCATCGAGATAGACAAAGACATTCTGCCGAAGACGACCAGGAATGACTTTGTCCATTAACTTAGACATTCTCTGAGCGGCGTTACACAACCCAAACGGCATAACCGTGAATTGGTACAACGGCCGCCCAGGGACTGTAAAAGCTGTCTTCTCCCTTGACTTGCTCTCCAGAGGAATTTGCCAGAAGGCATCCTTCAAGTCGATACTGGAGATAAACTTGGTATCCTGTAGCCTACTTATTATACCTTCTATATGTGGAAGTGGATACGCAAATTTTTTTGTCCTAGCATTGACCTTTCGAGAATCTAAACACAGTCTATTTTTCGGACCTTTTCGCACCAAAACAACTGGAGAGCTCCAAGCACTATTACTCTCCTCTATTACCCCCATTTCCAGCATCCTGTCCAACTCGGCATACATAAGCTTTTGTACTGCTGGTGAAATGGGGTAGTGCCTTTGCTTAATGGGAATTTGTTCGTCATCCACTTCGATAATATGCTCCTCAAGGTTGGTTTTACCCAACCCAAGTACGGCAAAGGAGGGAAACAGTAACTTGACGCCCTCCAGCTGCTGAGCTTGATCGGGTGTAAGATCTCGAAAGGTTGCCTGTTCTTTTGCCGCTGCTACTGGCACGTTGATTTCACTGACTATATTTGGAGCTACTTGAAATGTGCTCCAAAAATCTACACCCAGATATAGCGGTTGTGAAAGACCAGGAACAACATAGATCTCCAACTCGTGAGATTTACCACCCCACGAGACATTCGTTTTAAAGCGACCCTCTATTTTCTGACGATTTCCATCAGCAGTTTTAATGTTGTTGTTCATTTTTGTGACTTTTATTTTGTTCTCAGTTACAAACTGTATTGCATCTTTCCCTAAACATGTAACGGACGCTCCACTATCTAGTAACCCTAATAATTCTACTCCTTCTAATTGCACTTTCGCATATGGCCTATTGTCATCTGTCATAGTTAATATCGATGCTTCTATTTTGTTTTTTCTTAATCTAAGTATTGCATGTTTTTCCCTAAGCCTACATATTTTTAAATAATTTCTACTCTTTGTTTCCTTACAATCAATTTCTTCATTAAAAATTCTTCTCCTAGCTTCTTCATACTCTTTCATCCTCTGGTGAAGACTTTTTGGAGTGTATTGTCTTTCGTCTTGGTAAGTAATTTCTTTTTCTTTTTCATGTTTCCTCTTTAATATTTCTATTCTTGCAGGTTTTTCTTCAGATCCTCCGTGGTTTTGTTGTCGGCGGCTGACTCCCGGATGCACTGCCGACTTTCTGGTTTCCCTGACATGCCGCACATCTGAAGGAAACACTTCCCTGCCCACAACAGAAACAAGTTAAGGTATGGAACGTAGAAGGGCAAACACCCGAAGATTTATTTTTATCTCCCACATTACCTTTATCTTGTTCCTTATGTCTGTTCAATTTTTCATGTTGATTGTATGATTTTCTTTCCTGTCTTTTCGCTTGAATAGCCTCTAACTCAAAATCTTCTTCTTCCGATTCGCTAGTCCTATGCCTTCTTTGAACCCTTTTGTCCTTTTTCATCTTCGCATCTCTTAATGTCAGATGCTCTTCCGCCCTCTTACATTCTTCGCGTAGTTCCCGAATATTGTTAATAGAACAACCAAATATCAATGTACTTATTCTATCTTTTACATTTTTCCTCACCATCGAAACTAAGTCGCTTTCATTGGGTCTTGTTTGCATTTGCAATGTCAATCCTCTTATGTCCGCATAGAATTCATCGAATGTCTCATGAGGTTGTTGTTTACGATCCATGATTGCCCTCAGGATTTCATGGTCACGCTTATTATGCTTAAACTGTCTTAGAAGTTCTACTTTTAAATCATAGTAATTCAGAAGATCATCTCCTTGATTTTCTTCCAAGAACTGCCAATACCATCTTTCAGCAGAGGCGGTAACCAAATGGTGGAAATTAGCAAACAGTTGTTCGTCAGTGAGTCCACTTTTTTTTTGTAGCGTCTCCACTCGAAAAATAAAACTCTCAACCGACATGCTTTTCGATGTACCATCAAATTTTATTCCCCATTTATGAACATCAACCTTTCGGTTGATATCCCTAAATGAGGATTGATTGCTCGATGATTGCAATGTCGATTGAAAATTTGACGAGTGGCTTGTCCGTCTATCGTTCTGTTTAGTATGTGTTGTATCTAGTCTAGCGTCCTGTATAAATTTCGTATCTCTCTGATCTGTCAAAGACTGTTCCATACTATGCAACTTGGAATGCACCTCTTTCATATTACTATCTAACAGTTTGTACATTTCTGACAAACCGTCAGCCAGAATACTCAGAGTTTTAGTCTGGCTTTCCTTGACAGTCAGAGAGGCCACCGTTTGTATTCTGTCTATCAGTTCCAGCTCAGTTAAGGGAACAGTCTTAATTGTTCGTGTCCTTTTCTTTGCTGTTTCAGTGAGTATTCTGTTTTCTCGTTCTATTTGTTCTCGTCTCCGTTCTATTTGTAATCGTTCTTGTTCAAGTTCTTCGTTTCGTTGAATAAGTTGTTCCCTTTCTCTATCTCTCGAAATGTGCTGTTTGTTATCGTTGATGTTGTCTTCTTCTTCAGAGTCGCCTGAAGCTTCATCTTGTATTACTGTTGCGTTTCGTGAGTTATTAGTTGGTATGTCTTTGTCTCTTTCTTCTGGAGCATGTATTTCTATGTCCCTGATTATTTTCGTAATTTCGTGATACGTTCTGTCCAAGTCTTCGTTTTCTGTCAAAGTTGGCAGTACAGTTTGAAGTTGTTGTTCTTCTGTCGGTCCTGCTGCTTCACTTCCAACCTCTAACCCACCTTTCTGACGACTGATTCTTTTCTTCGGCTGAACCTCTTTAGGGACTGCTCCCGTTCTACCCTTTCTCCCCTCTGGCATGTTTCTACCTCAATGTATAAACGTTCAAAAATGAAACAAAAATATAATTCAAAAATAAAAGAAAAATGTAACTAAGTATATAAAAAAATAAAATAAAAAAACTAAAGAACCCAAACCAAATTCAATAAAAAAATAAAATCATAAAGAAAAGCAAAAAAAAGAAAAAGTAAAAATAAGATCAAAAAAAAAACTTATCGCAAAGTACTGTTTTCAAAAAAAAAGTTAAAGAAAAATAGAATTAAAAAAAAATGAATATGATAGTAATAAAAACCAAAAAAAAAAGGTAATAAATAAATAAAATTATTTAACCAAACAATGTATGTATATAACTTTGTTTTCAATTAGTTAACGCTTAGGTGTGTGATGGTTGGCAAAGTTTCCTTTCCATCCGTAATCTGGTAGTCTGTCATGTTGCGTTTTGTTTTCCGTCTTGTAACTGGTGCGTCTGAAATTCAGCGGCTGCTTCAGTTTATCTCTCTTCCACAACCACTACATTTTTCCTGGCGTGTAGCCTAGTCAATGGTTGGCTGTAGGTTCAAGATAAACCTCCACAGGAACAAAGTTTTCAGATCCGAATCTCTACCTCACAAAGAATCTGGTTGTACCTGATTCTATGGATAGCCAAGATTCAAAATCTTACGACCCTAATCCACTTTTGGTGTTGTCACAGATCTCCAACTACCTCACAAAAATCTCTGACTCTTGGCCTGAAGATTTGGACAGCTGTTTTCGACCTGTGACAAGACCAAAAGTTCGTAGTCCCCAGATTTGTGTATCATAACAAAACTGATTAAGGTGTAATAAAAAAACTTTAGCAAAACAAGTCCAAGGGTATGAAAAAAAATCATTCCCCGCAAGTTGCCTTGAATTGTTTTCAAAAAAAAACTTTAGGTCTCGTTGGGCGCCATTGTTAGGAGTCATGTTTCCACGGGGGAGTTCTTCGGTACCCGAGAAGTGGCTATGGCACGCTTGTGATTTCTCGGCCTAGCTCATCGCCTGGGGTGGTTCTTGCCACTTCTCGAAGTACCTCCTGCTCAACTAAACATTAATTTATTCGTGCCTAAGGTTACGCGATGTTAATTTTGACACAAATCTAGGGACTCTGACGATACCCAGGAGAAATGTAAAGTTTGGTGCTTCGAATTTTATGAAAAAAAATAGCATATAAAAAAAAAATATGAAAAGAAAAAAAAACTAACCTAACCAAATACCCTTAACCAAAAAAAATTAAAACCCTTCACCCAAAAAAAATAGTACGATAAAAAAAATAAACCCTAAGCTAATCTTAAAACCTATATCTAAAGCACCTCCTTTTATCGCCCCTGAATACCGACATACCGAATTCCAAACGTTCGTCTGATGTTGTTGACGAAGGTCTGGCCAACCCACCCAAGTATCGCACAGATACTTCCTACGCTATTTCCATGGCCAAGTGTTCTTGGAAATAGCCCCTAACTTGACCCTACCAGTTACGAACTAGTCCGTAGTGAAAAGTCTGTCAGTCAAGTCCTCAACCAGAATCACATTTGGATGGCTTTACCAAGCCTCCACACACCTTCAGCTACGAAATTAGCACACCATGTTAGCTATAATAACTTCAAGTTTTAATTTTATTCACAAATTTCATTTATATGGTTTTAAATAAAAAAAATCAAAATAATTAAATTCTCCCACTCGTTTCTTTCCGTATATGAAAATTCAAAGATAAAAAAAAACTACAAACTACTATAAATAATATCAAAAGGAAAAATTTGACCTTAAGGATTCTATAGATATATGGAACTTTCTATCCAACCAATTATTAACTACTCACTTGTTTTTACCTTGGTCCCTCGTTGTTCTGCCGGCAGCACACTGGAGATCAGGAGTGGACACTTTAACTACTACTTGCAAATTGTTACACCCCTAAATCTTAAGATCACTTTTCACTTCAGAAATTCACAAATAAAAATTTAAAAAAAAGAATCGATAAATAAAAAAAAAACGATTTGGAGAACCAAATTTCACACTAGATATAAGGTAAGTTACGTTAAAAATTAAAAAAAAAATTATGTAGAAACTTAATTGTATCTTTGCTCTTGTTCCTTTTTTTTTCTTTCTTTTCTTCCTTTAGCACTTCTATCTTAGTTCTGTTTGTACTTTTAATGTTCACTTTTTCCTTTCTTCCGATCTTTTTCCTTTTTTGCACTTTTCTAGATCTATCCTTTCAGCCCTTCGAAAACTTCTTTCTTCCACAAATCCCTCTGACGATGTCTCCTAAGTTGATATCTATATATATACTCTATATATGTATAGTTTCCTCTTGAAGACTTAGGTCTTTGTGACCTCAAAAGATTCAACCTTTGTTTCGAGGAACAAAGGAATTCTTCTGCCTCCAAAAGATGTCCTCCACTGAAGGTCAACACAAAATTATAAGGTGGCAGAGGCCTAGGTTCCTGTAGTGGATTCTATCTTCATACAAATCAAACCTAAACCTAAATTAAAAGAATCACTCGTTAGAAACCTGGAATTATCGATTTCCATTATGATTACATACCTCTGCTGAAGATTTGGAAAAGTGCAATAACTCCTCACAAAAATCTCTCTAATTACGTCTTAAAGACGTTCTTCCTTCTAGAAGAATCAAAGTTCGTTCATATGTATAATTACATATATATTACTGTATTCACATTCAAATTTACCTTTAATTTATAATAAATTCCACTTCGGTATTTCTTATAAAAAGAATCTACTTTTCTTTTATTACCACAAGAATACGCGTAATGTACGTTAATTAAACGCTTTCAACTTTGAATTTTTAATCAAAATCAACTGGCAGTTAAACGACCAAAAAAATTCCTTCTTTGCTTTACGTTATTGCAAGAAACAATGACCATAAAATCCCTTAGGCAAGCTCCTGGCCTTTATCTTAATACCTAAGTAAATAGTTACCACTACATCTGAGTGAGATAACTATTTTCAACCCTTTTGTTAAAATAATACAAAATAATTATCGGTGGATAATTATCTTGCATCCCTATCACTATCATTACCCCCCTTGTCCATCTCCAAAATTCCACTCACACACACATATTCACTATTGACCCCTTCCTATATGTCTGTCTCAGTCTAAATCCTCTCCTAATAATCTATTATTACTATTATTATCTAATCAATTAATATCCTATCTAATCTATCTATTAATCAAATAATCTATCTTTCTTAATACTAATTTCCTATTCACACATAATTTCCCTACCTATCTTAACACTAAAACATTTTAATCACCTTAAAATTATTCAATTTCAACAATGCCTAAACTGGGCGAAATCGTTCTGCGCATGTGTCAGATTATGAAATTTTCGCCCCCTTAACCCCTGGGCAAAAGAGACAAATACACTAATGCATGCGCAGAAGAAAACGACAGGCTACTTGAAGAATTGAAATTTGTGAAGTGTCAACAAAAAAAACTAAACAAAACAACATCATGGCCGAGCCAAGGAGTTTTTCTACACTCGTAAGTTTTATTTTGGTAATATTTATTATTTCTAATGCATCTAATTTTATTTTTATTATCTTTTATTTCTTTTCAGATTATGATAAATATTCTAAAGTACATCATATGCAAGTAGTGTATCTTGAAATTGTTAAATTTGTTATGTGAATATTCACGGGCATTCGCATTTGAATCTTCACGTACAAATTCCTCAATTTCTGTATTGTAGGTCTTTTTGTTTTTTTTTTTCTTCAGTTTTATCTATTTTTAGTTTATTTTCTTTTCTTTTCAGTATTCAAGTGTTTTTTTCCGGAATAACCAGGCCAAAGCAATTTTCCTGTGTGCCGATAATAAAAAGGGAGATTCTTATATGACCCTTCACTTCGGTCAGCCCGAGACAACCCACATGCATGGATATGCATATGTATCAATCCACTGCCTGCTGCTGAAGTTTTTTCAGAATCGGGATGCGACAGGGACTGGCACAGGGAACCATGGTTGGGTCATCAAGATATTCTTGCCGAGCCCACTGGTTTTGCATCCCTGTACTTTGGATATGCATTGCATCGTAACAAGGTTGTCCGGTGGTTGTTTCTTTCGCCTCTTAATGGCAATGGCCGCATGAGTTTTAGTTAGTCAAATGAATTTCATTTGCAGTGCAGACCCCCAACAGGTAAGCTATATCTAGGCCCACGTAACAGTCCAAAACAGAACGGTTGTTAAGAGCAAACCAAAATACAAAAAGTTGAATAAATGTTTAGCCGAGGGCAACTATGAAATAGATAGATCCACAAAACGAAATACGATATATTACAAAAAACAATTAAAACGAAGGTATAAGTACCAGAACACTTAAATCTATTAATTAAAGTTTGCATATTGCATAGGTAGTTAGATTTACTTTTTCAATGCACGTACCTACTTTTTTCTTCTTCAATTCACCGTTCGACTTGAACATTTTTTTTTCCTTCACTTTTGGGCAATTTTTCACTATTTCACTCGAGTATTAATATCGCCTTTCTTAATTCCTTGTAATTTTCTCATTGTTGGATAACTTTTGTTCTTCGAATGTTATTATTTTTGTCGAAATTCTATTTTGTTTGGTCAATGGTCAGCTTCGTATTTTGTAGCTCATTTTGAAATCGCGATTTGCAACAGTAAACTCAAAAAACAAGAGGGACGACAAATACTTCCTTCCTTTCCATCTGTCATTCCAATGAAAGCGACCAACCCCTGTTAGGCGTTTTTCTTTTTTAGCTCCGAGCATAGCACTGAGCTGTCAAAAAAAGATCTGTGTTTCTTTTTTAGCTCCGAGTACTCAGAGCGCTCAACTTGTGTTTCTTTTTTAAATCAGAGCTAGCTCGGAGTACGCTCCATGAGCTCAGGATAAAAAGACCGAGCGAATAGAGCAAATAGCTGAGCGCAGCCAACTTCACTCTTTTTTTTCACTCATTTCAAGTGGACGCGTTTGACACATCAATTTCAGTTCATAATTTTGAATTTTTCGAGATTTTGATTGGCCAGCTGTCCGATGAAAATTAAGTTATTACTTGAGTTGAACGCATCACAATCGTATGACATTTCAGAGCTCAGGTGTGTTTCAAAATTATATCGGAGAGCTCTGATCATACTCTGCTCAGAGCTAACTCCGGTAGCTCGAGCTCTATTCCATGCTCTGCTCAGAGCTAAAAAAGAAAAACGCCTATTGAAAAAATGAATTCGTTCAACTCATAACTCATTAGTTTGAAATTAATGAGAGCGTTCAGGTTCTTAGCTCGTTAAAATGAATGATTGCTTGCACTTCCAAAGTGTTATACTTCTTGTATTACACTTGTTATACATACCTCTCTGTCCAGGAGATTTGTTAAAAACATTTTCAAATTAACAAAATTACCAATGAATATTGAATAGTCAAAGGAATTTTAAATGTTTAAGGAAATTTAAGTCATGAATCTACGGAAAAATAATGATTTCATGAAAGACAAGTAAAAACTTTTGTAAAAAGAACGTATGTAAATAGCGAGTACTACTTTAAGAGGTTATTATTGTAAAATCAAGAATGAAAACAAGGTTTTCTGAATAAAAATACAAAAAGTAATATAAAATACATGTACAAATATTGAAATAATGACTTTTTCTTTATCAAAAAAAAAAAAAACATAATAATAAAACAAAGTCAAAAAAGAGCAACGAATAATCAAATTTAAAAAAAAAAAAAACAAACAAATTGTATAAAAACTTTAAAAAATCAAACAACATTTTGTAAACCTTTAAAATAATTAACTTAATAATGAAATAACAACAAAGTTGTAAAAAAAATTGTAAGAAAGCTTGAGTTTTGTGTTTCAATGTTTAAATGAGTAGATTGTTATAATTTAAAAGAGCAAGTTTTTTTTAACATGATTCATAAGTAATAATTTTTGGGGACCAAAAAACTTTTAGTTGGGGATGTGTTACATAATAAAATGTGCTTCCACGATCCCCCAAGGTTCCCAACAAGAAAAGCTTTTACCACACTGGGTCTTTGCAGGCAAATACCCCTGGGTGGCTTAATTCCGAAAATTAGTTTGCTCTCCAACTTCATCTTCTGCAAAGATAAAGTTGGAGAACAGATTTTGTAATAATCTTTATACAGCCTAGCAACAAAGTGACGCCTTAAGATAACGCAGGCGCTATTTTGAATGTGCAGCTGCTTGCTTGTTTTTACGTTGATCTGGTTCTGTTATCGTCACTCTTGTTCTAACTCGCTACAACTAAAGACCTTGTCTATTGTTACTTATTATTATTCGATATTTGTTATTTTGTTCTTAACTTTAAAAAATAAGTTTCTTAATAAAAAAATTAAACATTCAATTTAAAAGAACTATAAATTGTCTTTTATTTGGGTTAATTAACCCCTAAGAACAGAATTATTATATGGAAACAATTTTTAAAGATTTGGTGCACAGTGTTAATATGAGTAAGCCCAAGAGAATTCAATTTGAAAATTAAACGAAAAATGATGAGATCTTACAATGTCTTATACATTTTTATTATGAAGGTTGGCCAAATGATAAGCACAATCTTCCTGATGATTTAAAATTTTTCTGGCAATTTAAAAATAGTATTGATGTTGAGAATGGTTTAGTCCTTTACGAAAATCGTGTCTTTGTTCCACGTTCTCTAATTAAAGAAACGTTAAACCTACTTCATAAATCTCACATGGGAATTACTAAGACTCTTAGCAGAGCAAAAGGTTCTTTTTACTGGCCATACATGACAAGAGACATTGAAAACATGATTCTTAAATGCCGTGAATGTGAAAAATTCAGGCCACAAATAAAAACCATTATATTATTCCACACCCTTCACCAGAAACTCCATTTTTTTAAATTGATGTAGATTGCCTATACTATGGTGGGAAATCATATTTTGTTGCCATCGATTACTACTCCAAACGGATCGAGCTTCATTTAATGCCAGATAAAACTGCGAAAAGCATACAAAACATTCTAGTTAAAATTTTTTCAATGCATGGTATCCCTGAAAAAATTGTGGCTGATAATATGCCATTTAATTCATATGAATTGAGAAATTTCGCTAAATATTCGAACTTTGATTTTATTTATATAGTCCTCTGTATCCAAAATCAAATGGAATGGCAGAGAAAGCCGTCCATATCTCAAAAGCTATGTTAAAAAAAATTGATAAGGGGGAAGGTAATTTAGAGGCCGCTTTACTACGCCTGTCGCGGGACTAAAATATTCACCAGCAGAAATGTTGATGAGTCGAAAGTTCAGGACCTGGTTCCCCATTAAAGTCTAGGAGCTTTTTCCAAAAGTACATTTGGACGTACCATACGAATTAGAAAAACGTAAACAAAATATTATTGAAAAGAATAATTTGGTTAGACCAAGGCGAGAACTTACAAAACAGAGGGGTGATAATGTAGCTTATATGCCACGATCATATATGCTTCAAAATGAGAACAATAGAATTATCCGTCGAAATACTTTCCATTTAAGAAAATCATAACATGCCCCGAATTTTAAGATGAACCCATTGCATTCAAAAACTCCAGATGATTCTGAAAATTGTGAATCGACTAAAACAAACAAAAACCTAGTATATCGCGGGGCTAATAATGGGAATGAGAATTTAATAGGGTTTCCTGGTCCGAGCAATGAAAACAATGTTCATCCTGATTTATCGCATCAAGGAGGTAGTACACCTTATGTCACCAAATATGGCAGGATAAGCAAGAAACCAGATTCCTTCCGCCCTGTCTAGATATTTCATTTCATTTCATTTCATTTCATTTATTTGACAAAATGGTATGTACAATAAGATAAAATCTTTTATAGTACTTAGGTGGTATAATATAACATTTCCATAAACTTACTGAAATCATGAATTATATATATTTAATTTGAAGTAACGTAAATGAAATTGAATTACATTTATTTAAAGAAGAGAGATGATGTATTATTGAGTTTGGTAACACTGTAAATTACATATACGAATGTTATCGATGATAATATTAACTTATAATAAATAAATTTTTATAGGACAGGCTTACAGATCAGTATTTTCCGAATGCAAATAAAACTATTTCATTCCTTCCCCACGTTTCGTTGGTTTTCTCCAACTTTTTCAAGGGATCTTTATTAGCTGTAAACAAATTACATTACACAATTGTTTTTTCTTTTTTGAACAATTTTGGCTTACTTTTTACATTGATGGTAACAATTTATGTTTAAATATTTTATACGTTGAACATTAATATAAACAACGAACAAAAATAAATATGAACGTTAAACACTGCAATAAAACAGACAAGAACTTAAATGCTAATATCACAGAAGTTTCTTTATTGCCACACTGTAGTTTGCCTTAATGTTGTCTTTGTCTTCTTTCGTATTCATTGCCTTCGTCAGTCTTTCTTGTGTTCTTAAACTTTCTATCGTATACCTCGTATTTTCCCTCTTTTCCTTGTCTTATATTTGGACGTTAGCAAAATCAGCTGTGTGTTTGGTATCTTCTATGTGCTGCGACAAGCCTGTTGTTGTTTTGTTCTTTCTTATATCTGCTTTGTGTTCAACTATTCTCACTCCGAGAGCCCTTTTCGTCGTTCCTATATACACAAGATCACAGATGTCATTTGCATTACCTAAACATCCAATTTGGTAGACCACGTTGTGTTGTTGTTCTTTTTCTACGGGTGTTTTCATGTTTGAGAAAAGCTTTCTCAATGTGCAGTTTGCCTTGTAGGCAAATGTCATCTTATAAATTCATACCAATTACAAGAAAAATTAAAGGAAATTGTTTTGGAAGAAGATGAGGTACTCGTTTCATTTGATGCGATATCCCTATTCACCAACATTCCCACATATTTGGCTATAAAAAATATTATGAAACAATGGGAAACCATCAAAGTATCAACAGAAATACCAAAGCCACACTTCTTAAAAATATTAGAGTTCTGTTTGAAGGATAATAATTATTTTAAATTCGAAGAGAGAATCTACCTCCAAACGTTTGGAATGCCCATGGGGAACCCTCTTTCCCCTACCATTGCTGACATCATTACATTACATTAGTTCTTATTGAACGGAAATTTATATTAACAATTGGTTCTTAATTCTATTTTTGTATTATTATTACATTGACATTTTAATTTGTTTTGGCACATAAGGGGCCTATTTTTATACATTGTTTTATTTTTATAAAATTTATTTAAAAGATTGGGATTGATGATTTTACTATTTAATACTATGAGGATGATTCATCTCGGGTTGTTCAAATCCGGTTGTCTTTTGGAAGGATGTGGGGTTTCGGTGGCTTCTAGCCACGGTGATAGTTTGATGCTGTATCTTCGTAAAATTGAATTGTCTCGTCGTCGTTGATAGGAATGATTCCGTTGTCCAGTAGTGCTGTCACATCAAGGTATCGTGGCTCGGGGTGTCTCTCTTCACTTGTGATGGTTCTCACCAGAGGGTTTGGATGATTGCTTAGGTTGTTCGTCAGTCTTTTGGCAGCACTGATCATGTATTTGTCAAGGGGTGTTATTCCGGATGCCTCGTAAAGTCGCTTGTTGCTGAAATGTTTTCGCCACCGTTGGTCGAAGTGGAGTCCCGTGCAGATCCGCAGGATCTTCCTCTCGAACACTCCCAGTTTCTTCATGCTGGTTTTGGAAATAGTAAACCAGACAGGAAAGCAGTATGTGATGATTGGTCTGAGAAGTTGCTTATAGAGGAGCAACTTCGTCCTTTGGCTGAGTCCATTCCTTTTCCGCAATAGGGGGTGGATGGGTGGAAAGCGTAGTTTGCTTTCTTCAGAACAGCTGTTACATGCGGATTGAAGCGTAACCTCTCCTCAAAGTTTACACCCAAATATTTCACCGATGGTTTGGTTGTCAATTGCGATCCGTCAGGGAGATTGATGATGATGCTGCGGCAGCTTTTAGCTGACGGTGTTCTTCGCTGTCCCGCTGGTCTTCTGAAACAAGCCAACTCAGATTTGGCTGAATTGACTTTGATGCCCCATGTTGTGTAGAACTCCCACAGCCTTCTCACTTGCTCTTCTACTCTTTGGGCTGCAATGATTGGTGAAAAAGATTTGGCGTATGTTAGTGAATCGTCCGCATAGAGCAAATTCATAGCATTGTTGGGTTGAGGTTGGTCCGAGGTGAAGATATTGTAGAGGTACGGTCCCAGCTTTGATCCTTGAGCAACTCCTGCTCTGATGTTTTTGGTTGTTGACTGGCTGTTTTCAATCTGGACGAAAAACGATCTGGAATTGAGAAAACTGAAAACTATTTTTATTAGTATACCTGGAAAATTAAAAGAGGTTAGCTTATGAATTAGCCCCTGTATCCAGAGGCTGTCAAATGCTTTCTCTATATCCAAGAAGCTTCCAACAACAACCTGACAGTTATTGAGGGTGCTAACAACGTCGTTATGAAATCGCAAGAGCGGATGTAAGGTAGAGTGCCTCTCCCGAAATCCAAACTGCATGTCCGGAACGACGCTGTTAGCGGTGCAGAACGCTTTCAATCTCCGAAGAATAAGTCCTTCAAGGATTTCGCTGGTGTTGTTAAGAAGAGATATGGACGATATCCAGAAACGGTTCCTCTGTCGGCTTTCTTCGGTATCAGTACTATTTTTGCTGTCTTCCATCGCTTCGGAAAGTAACAATTGTTGACGCAGTTGTTGAATAGGATCGTGAGAAACAGCACCATAACTTGGGGAAATTTCTTTATGATGTAGCTGGAAATCATATCTGGTCCGGATGATTTCTTAGGTCGTCCACTTTTGATTAGCTCAGCTACTTCTTCAGGGTTGGTGAAGCCTCCAGTCAGCTCGGGATCACTAGCAGCATTTTCATTGTTAAAAAAGATAATTTCAGCGTCTGTCTGCTGCAGCTGCTCAGTTTTTGACTCAACTTCCTCTAAGAGTGAAGGATCACTGGATGGGTTTGACACGAAATTTCCTTCAAAATATTCAGCAAATGCTTCCGCTTTATCCTGAGTCGTCGTAACTTCCCCTTGCCTGGAGCTGATTTTTTCTGGTATTTGCTGTCTTTTGCCGATGATCTTGTTTATTTCCTTGAATGCTTCGGGTGCAGGTATGATGGATTGTAGCCTATTTTGGAACTGGTTATTGTTAAAATTTTGAAGAGCGTTCCTCAACATAATTTGCGTACATTGAAGTTCACTCTTCACCATTTGATAGTTTCCGTTGGCCGTGTTCCAATCCCTTTGTTGAATCCTTTGTAGGCGCTTCCGCAATCGCTGTCGATGATCATATAGTTGAAAAATTCCTTCTGGAAGATGCTGGTATCTGTCCCTTGAGGTCTTCCATCTTTCTGCTCATCCAGGGCGTTGTTTATGGTGAGTTCCATTGCTTCAATGGCCTCCTCGATTTCATTGTTGGAAAGGTTTCTGTTGGAATCTGGCATCACTATGGTTTCCTCGATTTTTCTTTGGAATCGGTCGATATCCAGTTGGTTGTAGTTGATGTATTTCTCATTTTGGGCATCTATTGTTAGAATTGGCTGGCCCAGTTTGATGTGAAGTTCCACTGGCTCGTGGTCCGCATCTCCAGTAAGGGTCCGGCATGAGTAATTCCGCAACTCGGGAATGATGTTGATGAAGTTCGAGGAAACCAGGTAGAAGTCCAACCAGGATGGTGTTCTTGGGAACGTTGGCTTTGGTTGAGAGACCACCAAGAATGAATAATGCTCAAAATTTTCATCCAACCAGTTCACCAGGAAGTTTCCTGCGTCAGATGTAGTTGTGTCGTACCATCGTGGGTGTCGGGCATTGAAGTCTCCTCCAATCAGTCCATAGGTGTGCTGGGCGGCTAGGTTGCTGAAAATAAAAAGATCGTGATTAATATCAGTTTGTTTGGCACTGCATTTGTTGTATATGCTGAAAATAATAAGTGTTGCTCCAACTTCGACTTCTATGATGACGGCCGTGGCTTCAAACGATCTAAGACTAGGGATCACGACTTGAGAAGCTTTTATGTTCTTCTTTACGAAGAGCGCTGTGCCTCTCTTGCCTTTATCCTTGTCTGTTCGGAAGGTGTTGTATCCTTTGAAATCTATGTTGTTTCGCTTGGTGACGTTGGTTTCACTAATAAGGGCTATGTCCGGTGAGTGCTTCTTCAGAAAGAGGTTGAACGTCGTCCTTTTCAAAACGCTATACAATGAATTAATATTGTATGCCAAGGTGGCCTAGGCCACTGACTTCTTTTCCTTACACAGGGAAGCGTAATTGCTTGGCACTGCGGATCGAGCTTTCTTAATTGCTGATGTCAGATCGGTTCCGAAGTATTCCTTCATTTCCTCATCCAGGTTAAGCTTAGAGGTTGCTGGTCCGTTAGTCCTTGGTTTTTGTTTCCACGGTGGAAGGATCGCTGTTGGCTGCTGGGTTTTTGGAATTGGCTTTTGGTTGAGGTTGAGGCTTGGCTGCATTTCCCATCCTGGCCATAGCTGCATAGCTTACTGAGGGGCGAGTCAATGTGCAGACTGATTTCGCCTTGAAGTCTTGTTGAGCCTTCTTTTTTCTTTTCTTCCTTCTTCGCCAGCAGAACCTTACATCCAAGGTAGTTTGCCGGGTGACCAAACTCTTTGCAGTTAGCGCAGTATACTCCTCGGTCCTTTTCCTTCCGCTTACACTCCCCTGGGTTGTGGTCTTGGTTGCACTTAACACAGACATACTTCATGCCGCAGTTGGTTGCCACGTGACCAAATCTTTGGCAGTTCTTACACTGAACAATATCCGTGTTTTTGAGGCGTTCCCAGTGGACCTTCTGATTGAGGATCAGTTGTTTTGTGTATATATCGGCAACATAACACGATTAACTGACTTCCACCACGAAAGAGTTATAACTTTTGTTCTTGGACTTCCTTGACCTGAAGAGCGTGACGTTGATGGCAGGTACTCCTTCGATCTGAAGTTCATCCTTGACTTCTATAGCTGAATAGGTATGGTGAATTCCTTTAAGAAGAAGAAGAATCTTCCTGTCTCCACGGATGGTGAACGTATGATTCTCAATCTTTTTGGATTTGAGGTATTCCCTCAGTTACCGAATCCATCCTTGGTTGCCACGTTGATGATCGTTTTTGTGGTGTTTAAGTTCTTCAAAGTGAAGTCAATTTTCACTGTCTTAGCAAACTTGCTTATCTCCGCGATGTTGCCGGAGAACACAATGATTGGTGGAATGCCTGGCTTGTTGGTTTTTGCTGTTGATCCTGTTGATGTTATTTTTGTGACAGTTGGCGGTTGCTTGTTAATTGGCGGTTGTTTGGTAGTTGTTGCTACAGCGGGTGTAGTTGGTTGTTGGCTCGTTGACACACAGATTAACGCGCACACGCTATTTTAATAAAAACTTTTGGGTACACATTAACACTGGATTAAACTGTTTTGGGAAATCCCTTTTTTTTTTATTACTGTAGGGTAGTAAAACTTAGGTAGTCCGCTGGTAGACCTGGTTTTACCTAACCCTTTTTTTCGGGGTGGATTATTTATTTATAACTATCTTCCGCTGACACGTCCGTGCACTTTGAATGTCTGGATTGAACTGATATTGCTGACATCGTACTGGACAATTTACTTGATAATGCTTAAGACGATTTAAAGAAAACAGACACACAAATAAAATTAATTGTAAAATACGTAGACGATATTTTTGCAATCATACAAAAACGGGATACTCACATAATATTAAAAACACTAAACAGCTATCATAAAAAACTACAATTCACGATCGAAATGGAGAGCAACCAGTAATACAGTCCCTGTAGTGAAGTCCCGTAGAAATTTCCGTACTGATTTATCTAACCGTCAGAATCGATTAAAGTACATATAGGAGAATCAGAAAAACTTGGGTAGACATCACCGTTTTCTGGAGGGGAATTTTTAGACGCCATTTTCCAAAATGGCCGACAGATAGTAGTATAATTTGTATGGGAGAACCGAAAAATCTCCATAAAAACTAAACCACTAAACCGATTTTGATGAAATAATCAGACATGATAAAAAACAAGATGATAAGCCAACATAATTAATATCCGCCCACTGCCACGCCCCCTTTTTTGAAAAAGTAGTATTATTCGTCAAAATTAATACAAATTCGGATTTTGCTTTAGTTAAACTTATACAAATATTTTTGTATGGAATATAAGCTGTAAAAAGTTCCTACCACGCCTTTTTTGTGGGCGTTTATTAATTTGTGAACCACTTCACCCAATGTAATGAAATTTTCACACATGATAGCGAACAGTATAGGATTGTAGATATACAATTTTCGCCCATTGGCACGCCTACAAAAGCCCATCTTATCACTCTTCCTCATAAGCTGCTAAAATCCGAAGGATACGATATCAATTAAGATGCTTTTTGAAGTTTCCTGATTGATATTGATTAAAGAAAATCTGTTCTTTTTGATTTTTAGTAAAAAAAAGATTTTTAAAATTATAAAAAATGCAATTACATATTTACACATCATTTGTATACACTCTTGGGGAACAACTGGGAGCTGCACTTTACAACAATTTAATTAAGGCCCACATACTTACAGTGGGTCAATTCTCGATCCGTGAAACTGTGAAGTCAAAATGCGATTCTCGAAGTGTGAAAAAATGAAAACAAATGTTTTCATATGATGATTCTTTTATCACAATCAATTCATTCTGCGAAAACCTGTGAAAAGAAAAATGATAAACAGAAACAAATTGTGCTCATTTGATACACCCAAGTCGCCATCTTGGTCTTTCTCTGACGTCACAATCATCTTTTTCTATGAGCAATTGGTAGATTTTTTTAATTTTAGTACTTTTTAGAACTCACTTTGACAGCTGTTTCTCATAATGAGTTCAGGAATCGCCTGCCGCGTGTTTGTGAAGTGATAAAATGATAAAACTCTGTGAAAACTGAAATGATAACTTTGTTTTCATTTCACAGTTTCACAGATCGAGAACTGACCCCCAGTTTGTGATACCACAAGGAAGATGGGAACAAAATCACCTGCAGTTAAAGCATCGCCAGAACCGTTAGATACTATTTCGATTTGCAGAAGATAATATTTTATCTGATGAAATACTTGACAAAGTAGAGGAATAACTTGTTCAAAATTTACATTCATCAGCAAAGTGTAAGACATTCGATGAGCTTTGTTATTCCTTACATAAACAGAAACATATATCAGAGTTACCACCCTTATCTTTTACAATTAGAAATGGACATATCCGAAGATGCTGTTTTGTTTTTTAAGGTAATACTTAAGCCTATCATAGAGCTATTTTCCAGATTCAAGCCTGCAGCTGACAGATTGTGCCTTAACATAATGCCTTCTGGGGGTTAATTCTTGATCTGTGAAACTGTGAAGTGATAAATATCATAACGCTTTCACGCCAAATGCGATTTTCGAAGTGAAAAAATGAAAGCAAATGCCAAAATGTTTTTATATGATGATTCGTTTATCACAATCATTACATTCTGGGAAAACTGAAAACCTGTGAAAAGAAAAATTATAAACAAAGACAAATTGTGCTCATTTGATACACCCAACTCGCCATCGCGGTATTTCTATGACGTCACAATTATCTTTTTCTATGAGCAAGTGGTAGCATTTTTCATGTTAGTACTTTTTAGTACTCACTTTGACAGCTGTTTTTCATAACGAGTTCGGGAATCGCCTTGCGCGTGTTTGTGAAGTGATAAAATGATAAAACTCTGTGAAAATGAAATGATAACTTTGTTTTCATTTCACAGTTTCACAGGTCATTGACCCCCTAAACTATAATTAAAAGTGTAAATTAAATAAAGGTGTAAATGTAATTTTAAGTATTTGACATGCACAGGGTATTGCAAATGTGGTGAGCAATGTACGAGATGAATGTGTATACAAATGATGTGCAAAATATTGTATTTTTTATAATTTTTTTTATTTTTTTTTTACTAAAAATCAAAAATAATAGATTTTCTTTAGTCAATATCAATCAGGAAACTTCAAAAAGCATCTTAATTGATATCATTTCTTTTGGCTTTTGGCAGCTAATGAGGAAGATTGATAAGATGGGCTTTTGTAGGCGTGTCAATGTGCGAAAACTGTATACAATCCTATACTGTTCGCTATCATGTGTGAAAATTTCATTACATTGGGTGAAGTGGTTCAGCTTTTATCTTACTAAAACGAACTCCATACAAGTCACAAAATAATAAACGCCCACAAAATAGGCGTGGTAGGAACTTTTTACAGCTTATATTCCATAAAAAAATATTCTTATAAGTTTAACTAAAGCAAAATCCGAATTTGTATTAATTTTGACAAATAATATTACTTTTTCAAAAAAGAGGGCGTGGCAGTGGGTGGATATTAATTATGTTGGCTTCTCATCTTGTTTTTTATCATGTCTGATCATTTAATCAAAATCGGTTTAGTGGTTTAATTTTTATGGAGATTTTTTCGTTCTCCCATACAAATTATACTACTATTTGTCGGCCATTTTGGAAAATGGCGTCTAAAAAACCCCCTCCAGAAAACGGTGATGTCTACCCAAGTTTTTCTGACTCTCCTATATGTACTTTAATCGATTCTGGCGGTTAGATAAATCAGTATGGACATTTTTACGGGACTTCACTACAGGGACAGGAGTACAGAGCTTGCCTTATTTGGACACAAGACTTCACCGACAAAACAACAAAATAGTACTTGATTGGTATTCCAAAGAAACATCATCTGGCAGAATGATGAATTTCCACTCCACACAACCCATGAGCCAAAAAATTCACACGGCAACGAATTTCACCAACAAAGTAATCGATATAAGCGACAAACAGTTTCACGACAAAAACATAGCAAAAATAAAAAACATACTAAAAATGAATAATCATCCCGACTACATAATAAATCAAATATTAAATAACAAAATAAATCAAAGAAATAATAATAACGACAATAAAAAATCAACGGCAGAAAATGAAGCTGGAAACTCCATAGCATTTTTCAGCATTCCATATATACCTAAACTGACACATTGCAAAAGCCTACAAGCATCACTGATCTCTATGACGCTGTTTAGATTGGGAAGGCTGAGACCGGTCTCACGGCGGTTTCTGGACAAGAGAAGTGGGGGGTCAGGGATGTCGTGAGGCATGAAGAAAACATAAAAATCCGACTCATGAGTCTCATTTGTTGTTGTTTCAATGCGCAAAACATTGAAGTTGTTGTTGTTTCTAATTGATTTGAGGCGCCTCAAATTTTCTAATGTAGACACGATGAGGCTCACGAGTCCGGATTCAATTTTCCCAATCTAAACAGGCTCTATAATATCGATACAAAAATATTGCTTCCATTTGAAGAATTGTTATATTATGAAGCTGACCACTTTTTTGTATACCAGTATAACTGTATAAAATGTAATACAAAGATAATCCATTAAACAGACATCAAATCTCCGTTCGTTTCACCCCCCGAGATCTGTTTGCTAACATTTGTTGTGTTCATAATTTAAATTCATTCCTAATTAGTAAATGAAACGGAAAAACAAACGTAAGGAGTGTGACAAGGAGGTAAAATCATTTAAAAAAAAAAACGCAGAACATGCAATCGCATCCTCCTCATCATAGTTATTCAATGATTTATCTCATTCCACTATATAATTATACTAAAAAAACATATAGCAAATGCACACAGTGAATAACTTAAAGATAATAAATAATAAAACAAACTTCCACAAAAGTTTATATTTTCATATCATGGTCTGTTTCCCTTTCTTCAGATACACATCTGGAAATAGGGATGAGCAATTTTAATCGATATTTGAAAATCGATAATAAAGATGTTTTGCAACATCGATATTAACATCCAAAACATCGGCTTATAAAACAAACAAAAAGTTAGTACGAAAATAATTGATAGTAAAATCTAGATGGAGTGACTTTCATAGTTTATAAGTAATCTGTAACATTTTTAATTTTTTGAAAAAGGAAATTATCAAAGGATCTTTCAAACCAAATTTAAAAATTCAGAACCACATCGAAACTTCCGATGTACAAAAAGGCACAGATATAAGTTTACACATGAAGTGCCTATCAATTTTGTATCCATAAAATTTGTTTTGTGTTTATTTGTGCAAAAGAAATATTTTTACATCGATCTTCAAGCATTAATATCATCGATGCTCAGCAAGACGCATTTTAAACCATACAAGTATTTGTACACACTTTTGTAAGTAAAAATATCTTGCAATATCGTTAGATAACAGTGTACACATGAAATACTTGCAATATTGCTTCTATAAAATCTGTGGACGATATATTTTGCAAAATACAAATTCTAGCATCGATTTCCCCGCATTGAAATAATAGATGCTCGGAAAGACCCAATTTACACCAATGCAAGTTTTTGCACACAACTTCGTGTCTTGCAATATCGATATATTCCAAAAAGCCACAGAAAACAGTTTACACAAAATTCCTTGAAATATTACTGCAAAATACATATTTAATATCGATTTTCACGAATTTAAATTATCGATGGTCAGCAACACGCAGTTTACACCATGCAAGTTCTTGCGCACACGTTCGTGTTAAACAAGATTTGGAAATATCGGATTTAAAAAAGGGCACACAAAACAGCTTAACAACATGAAATGCCTCGCAATATTGATTTTATTAAATTTGTTGATATTCATTAGTGCAAAACACATATTTTAACATCGATTTTCTTATTTCATCCATTAAAATCATTGATGCCTAGAAAGATACACGTGGTTTTAGCACACAAGCTTCTGGGCATCATTATTTTGCAATATCGAGTTTAAAGTTGAAATTCCTTGCTTATGACTTCATATTTTTCATTTGTATAAAAACTTAAATCGATTTTAAGAAACTTAAGAAAAAAGAGATAGGCACCAGAAATTTTGAAAGCAAAAATACATTAGAGCATAGCATGATGCATTTTTTGCTTTGGGCAAACAAAAGACTTAAACAAAAACACCTGAAAAAAACATCGATGTTAAGTAGCATCGATGTTTTCGGTTCGATATTAATTTACATCGATGTTTGGTCTTCGATCTTGAAATCGATGTTGTTTCAATATCGCACATCCCTATCTGGAAAATACTTTTTTTTTGTGTGATATTTCTCATTTAAATCTGGAAATCGGGCTGCTATTGCATGCTTACGACCACGACATCATTCGGCAATCGTTCGGCGCGTCATAAATGAAGGGTTTTTCAATCAAAGTTTTCTTTCAAAGTCGTTCTCTGACGTTGAATATCCAAAAGTTCGGCCTGGGTATTAGCCACATCTAGTATTTGAGATACTTTAATGTTGGGGTCCCTCTTGACGGCTTTTAAACAATTTTCCAATGCCTTAAAAAAATAGTCAGTAATTAAAGTTTTCATTCCAAAAATTTCATACAAAACACTTACTTCAACTTTATCTACACTTGTTTGCCACTTTCTGTGCTCATCATCGCATTTCGTTCTTAAACCCATATTATCAGCTTGAAGACGTTTGATTTCAGCATTTTTACCTTCTAAGGCTTTGCTTATATCTAAATCGAATTCAGTCTTCATCTCTTCTAGTTTCGATTTTAGAATATTCTTTTCGCCTTCTAGCTCATCGTTGTCTTGTTGAAGTGGTGCAATTTCTCCAACGAATTTTGCATTTTGTTCGGCTAACATTAGCTGCAGTTCACTATTTTCACGGCTTTTATCAGCTAGAACAGCATTTATCTCTAAGATTGTATCTGAAAGATTAAAATCAATAAAAGTAAGAACGTCATTGAAAGGTAACGTGATAGATATTTTACTAGTATTGAAATACTTACGCCGTTGTTTATTAAGTTGCCTTTGAAGTTTCTCGACACAACTAATAATAGACTCATCTCCACTTTGATTGTTTAGAAGCTCTGATACAATCTTATTTAATTCCAATCCTGCTTCAGCTGAATGTTCTAATTCCTTTAAGATAAACAGTTAATTAAAACCACACTCATTCCCAACGAATCAAATCGTCTTACCTTTTCCAGAGAAACAACTTGATCTTCCAGCTTAGCCTTGGCTTCTTCACAAATTTTGGTTGGTTGTAGGATTTAAATGGGCTACTGGTGAAGGTAGCACATTTTCCGCCCCATCTGCAACTGGTTGGACCTTTGCAAAGTCTTCAGGTGGAGTATCAGGAGGTGACGCTGATGTTTCTACTACAGACTGTACAATTTTTTATTTTAGTGGTTATAGATTTTCCACAGATTCGCTAGGCAATCTGATTTCGATCCATCTTCTCCAGTTTTAACTTCAAATTCTTTTGAAAGCTCGTTTTCAGTTGATGATTCAATTAGTTTTTCCATTGCATCCCATGGGAGAACTACCCATTTGGGCTATAAGATGGTACACACACTGCGCTCGGCACGATCTGTTGGTCAGCTTCAGGCTAAAGGAGTAGACAAAATTGGTTAATTTTTGTTAAATTAAATCAGGTATATGAAATAAAATTTATTACCAACAATCGAACCTCTTACAAATGGAATAATAGACACAAAACATATGTTTTTGACAGCCAAACAGATTATAGCATATTATAGTAACTAAAAAAGAGCTACCACCCTTGTATTCTTTCACACGTTCATATTTCGTCATATATCTGACCCACTCTACTTTTCTTGATTCTTGAGATCAAGATACATGTAAATCCACCATATGGTGGATTTACATGTATCTTGATATCAAGAATCAAGAAAAGTAGAGTGGGTCAGATATACGTCACAATAAGAATGTGTGAAAGAGTACACCAGCGGTTACTCTTTTTTACTTCCTATAAACTGCTATAACTTGTTGACAGCTGTCACAAACATATGTTTTTTCTGTCAAAGTTATTTTCGGCATTTTTAAAAGTGAAATAGTTTTGTAAAGTTTAAAAAAAATGGAAATGGAAACAAAAGGAAAGCTATGAGCCTACTACTGGCTTCCTTCATCTTTGAAGAACCAAATGAGGCTCCGAAGAAAAAGAAGAAGAGGTTCTGGGTCCATCCCTACCTTCTGAAAAGGAACTCCAGTGGTGCATTTGTCACTGTGTTTGGGGAAATTGGTGCCGTTGACGATCCTCAACTGTTTAAGAAGTATCTTAGGGTCACTTCTACCCAGCTTGAGGAACTGCTAGCTCTAGTGGGTCCAGCAATCGAGAAGCAGTACCACATTCGCGAGCCGATTTGCTCTAAAATGCGCTTGGTAATTACACTGCGGTGAGTACAAACATAACAAATGGAATGTGAGTGAAAATATCTAATTTTTAACTTTTATAGGTATTTAGCAACCGGCGAATCCCAACAGAGCTTGGCCATTTGCTACAAGTGCTCGGCATCTGTTGTCCACAACATTTTGATGGAAACGACTCGATCCATTACCGAAGCATTGCGACCAAAAGTCTTCCCTCAACTCAACCGCGACACCTTTTTAAGGATTGCTAATGAGTTTGAGTATAAATGGAATTTCCCAAACTGTATTCGCGCTCTTGATGGGAAGCACATCATGGTTCAAGCACCTGCACATTCTGGCTCGGAGTTTTTTAACTATAAGAAACATTACTCCATCGTTCTTATGGCAATGTGCGATGCAAACTATTCGTTCATAATGTGCGATATTGGAGCAGCAGGAAGGCAAAGCGATGGTGGGATATTTCACAACTGCGAGTTCGGAAAAAAATTCTATTCTAATACTCTTCCGTGAGTAGACTGTCGAAATGTTTAGTGCAACATAAATTAATCTTTTTCTTAATTTCAGGCTTCCACCACCTCGGGATGTATCGGTGGAGTTAAAAAATGCCCCATATGTGGTTGTAGCTGACGATGCTTTCAGCCTAACCACCAACATGTTGAAGCCCTACTGTAGGAGAAATCTTACATTCGAAGAAAGAATTTTCAACTATAGACTTAGCAGGGCTAGACGTGTCATTGAAAATTCGTTTGGGATTTTGGTGGCGAAATGGAGAGTTTTCCGAGGAGCAATTAACGCCAGCCTACCTCTGACTGAACTCATAGTGCAGAGTACTGTTTGCCTTCATAGCTGGCTGCGAAACCATGCCGGCAACTCTGACACTTTCTCGTTCGCCTGTGTTCTTAATAAGCTCCGAGTATATTTAATTTTTAAATCTGTTTAACCAAATAAATAAAGACCTTGTTTCATTTATCTGACTCAATATTTAACGCAAATTTTTATGTGAGTGAAATGTGAATAGTTCTTTAAAGTTAAATTAAAAATTAACAAAAAGTTAAAATTTCACAAAATCTCAAATTATTGCATTGAGTGAACATTCTCTTTTTTTTTATCATCAATCAACTCTCATTGCTCCCGTTAAAATTTGTTGTTTCTATCTCCTGGTGAGTGAAACATTTTTGGTATATGTTCTGCCTCTGAAGCAAATCTTGAGGCTACATGCATCCGAATTGTTTTTTTATTACATGCAACACACCTATACCTAAATCGAGTGGCTGTGCTTTTTCTAAATTGAAGCTTGACAAAACCTTCAACTGAACTATACGAAGTGTTTACAATCATCGAATCTGCGATTTGTCTAAAACAATAACAAAGTTTTAGGCTTACCTTTACGGGTGAGTTCATTTTTAGTAGTGTTCTGCCTAGCTGTCTGTGGATATTACTCATAAATTCTTCTTCGTCTGTTTCTCTTTTCATAAACATAAACAATTAATGATAAGATCGGACAAAGTCACTCATCGTCATCATCTGTCATAATCATACTCACCACTGTTGGATTGTATGTCGAAAGTGTTATACACTAGTGCATACCTGAACCTTTCTCAGAAAGGGTTTTTGGAAAAAATAAGCAGTACACTAGTAACCAAAACTTTTGTGTCTTCGCTAAAATAAGGAAAAAGCATTAAAAACTAAAATAATATAAGCTATAAGATTGGAGGTTGGTCTGCCAATCGTCACAAAAACAAAAATTAACGGCTCTTTAAATATATTAAAATTATTTATTTTTCAATAAATATTTTTATTTATTAAATCATTTAATACAAAAATTTGAGAGGGTAACTAATGCCGCATGCAAACAAACGAAATTTATTAGAAACTTCACCGGAATTCTCAAACACAAAAAAGAAAAACTCCTTTGCAAATATGTCAGTCGCAAAAATGACCACTGCAGACCTTAAAAATTTGTTTGAAGAAATATTAGCCGATAAATTCAAAGAATTGCCTTCAAAAATAGACTTTGACCGTACGTTTAATGAAATTAAAACCCTCAAAATATTAAATGAATCTCTTGCGAAAGAAATTGAACAATTGAAAAATAAAAACAATGTCATGGAAAACAAAATGGAACTTCTAGAAAAGCGCTTGAAAGAAACAAATGTAGTTTTCTCAATCCCAAATGAAATGTGCAATAAGGGCGACGTCCATACAATTATCAACGATCTGGCCAAAAATACCATGAATCTTCCAAACATCAACCTCGATGATGTAACATTGCTCCCATCCAAGGGAGTTCAACAATTGGTAATGGTTGGTACTAAAAGCAAAGCCATCGTTAGTCAACTATTGAAGAACTCAAGTCATCTGAAAGGAACTGGAGTATATGTGAATCCTGACTACACAAAAGACGAACTCAAACGCCGACAATATGTTCTTCAAATAAGAAGAAGTATAAAAAACAAACACCCAACAGCAACTCCACTAATACGAGGACTGAAATTGATTGTCAACGACAAGCATTTTCACACAACACGAGAGGGTACTCTTATGTGTGACAACCGTGATGGTTTGGAGGTAATTCACGAGATGTTTGGTGCCATCAATACAGAGGAGCATGGACTGTCTCAATCACAATCATCTGTCAACACGTCTACTGGGACGCAGCCATCTACAAGCTCGCAGCATATTCAGAAGCAAATATACAATTGAAACAGGGTTGCCGTCTGTCAAGCAAGTAGAATTAATAATCTTAATAGTGAACAAAATGAAAGTAAAAATATAAATATAATTTCTTATAATATAGCTGGTTTAGGTAACAAATTATTTATTGTAGACTTTTTTGAATTTGTAAAAAAACATGATGTATTCTTCCTTTTTGAAACATTTATAATAAGTGAACAAATAGAACATTTTAAAAAATACTTCAGTGAATATAACTTACACTGGATACCTGCTACTCGTGAACATAAGTTTGGTAGAGCCATAGGTGGATCTTTGTTTGGTTTTAAGCACGCTGTCGATGCAGCGGCGTAGCTACATAGGGGCAAACTGGGGCGGCGCCCCAGGGCCCCGAAGGCTTAGGGGCCCCAGAGACTAACAGAAACAATTTTTCAAATTGAAAATAAAAGTTCTTTTTATCTTTAAGAAAGTTTTGGCTCAGTTTGTTTTGAATATTATGGGTCAGTTTCAAGATTTATGGGTAAAGTATCGGATAGCCTATCCGGAACTTTTTTGCCAGATAAATTTCAACTTTTGGCTTAAAATATCTCGGACAATAATATCCTACAGAAACAGATAAAATCTTGGATAGCCTATCTGCCGGTCCAAGTGCTCTTAAAGCTTTTATCTACAAGATGCCTAACTGCTATGAGTTTCTGTCCTTGTATTTTGAATTACACTTAAAATTGATCCGTTGCGGTTCATACTGAATTTAAATCTTTAAAATCAGTCACATTTCAAATTAAAACGACAAGGATTTTCATTTCTGACAACAAAAACTTAATTTTGAGTCTGTGTTGGCTTTTTTAATAGGCGAGTTCAGGAAAATGAGATCTCAGAGCCCTAAGCAATCTCAGTCTCGTGAACAGGATTCCTCAGAAATTTTGCTGTCAAATAACTGAGGAAAGAAATGCTGGATTGACTTGAAAAATATTACAAACATTTTATAAGAAATTAAGTTTTAAGAAAACGGCTCCAACGATTTAAATTTTTCTTGCATATATTCATATTTTTTCAAGTTCAGTATATGTAGTATATGGCATACTTTTTTTGAGCTCTAAGTTATTTAATTAGTCCCACACAACTTGAACATAAGAGCAAGTACGTGCGATTCAGTCGTGCATTTTATTTGCTATTGTCAACAAACTACATGCTAAGTTTTAAAAATTATATGCCTAACCGACATTATGCTGACAGTTTTTGTAAAAAATTCCTATCACATTACATAAATAAATAAATAAATTGGGTGGCGCAACAGCTCGTGGAGAACCAGGGCCTAGTAACTTACAGCTCTCAAGCATTCCTGTGCGCGTGTTGTTGGCAGGAATGGAGAGTACCTACAGTGTTTTGCCAAGACCAAACGGATAAATGAGAAGCAGTTTTCATGACAAATTTAGGATTTGTCAGTTCCTCACAAGAAGCAGTACCTCGGATAAAAAATGTCTGTTTTTAGGTGGCACGGCTGATAATCGAACCCAGACCTTTGGCATGACAGTCCTACGCATTATCCATCATGCCACGAGGTACTACGACATTACATACCTATCTTCTTAAATTTCTCATTTTTATGTTAATCAAAAACGAAACCAATTTCTGTTAAGGGGCCCCATTTTGTTTTCTGCCCCAGGGCCCTCGCACATCTAGCTACGCTACTGTGTCGATGGTAGCTTTGTTGAAGTAGGTGGTCAATCATGCTTTATAATCAATAACATAGGTACAAAATATTTTATTATACCCACATACCTGAACTGCAACTTCTGGGATAACGATTTTAATGGTCTTCATGATTGTCTGCTCACTCTTCAATCACAAAATGTAATGGTTATTGGTGACGTTAATGCTCGTATAGGGAACAAACAGATAGTTAAGGATGAAAGTAATTTTATAGGGACAGACATAGTGAACACCCGAAATTCGAAAGACCAAACACTTAACAGAAATGGTCGACTGTTTTTGGAAATATGTCAAGCAAATGATCTATTTATCCTAAATGGATGTAGCAAAAATGATTCTCTTGGGGAGTATACATTCATTGGTGGATCAGGAAAATCTGTGATTGATGTTTGCGCAGTTTCTAGAGAATGGATGAAGTTAATTCTATCTTTTCAAGTAGGAGTAAAAACTTTCTCCGACCATATGCCCCTTTTGGTAGACATCAGACTTAACACCACCGCAGTACATCAAGAAATATCGCTACCACCAAAACTTGTGTGGAAAGATAACTTAAGTTCATTGTACTCAACCAACTTATTAAATAAAATTGAGAGTACCTGTCAGATAACTTTAGAAAATCTTGCCGAAGAAAAGATATGCTTTTTAAACAACTGTATAAAGCAAGTTGTACCTGTAAAAAACATCACAACAAATTCTAAATACCAGCAGAAGTGGTTTGACCATGAATGTTTGGCTGCAAGAAAAGTTTCATTTGATCTGCTTCGTAAACTAAGGAGTTCAGTCGGCGATCATAATGAAACTTTAAGATTAAGATATATCACCGCAAATAAAAATTACAAAGAACTATGCCGTATGAAACGCAAACATTATTTTAGCTCAATAGCCTTAGAGCTTTCTCACACAAAGGACAGTAAGAGTTTCTGGGCAAAAATAAAATCACTCAAAGGCCAAAATTTTATTTGTGGGATACACCTATCTGCTGGAGAGCTAGCTGAGCACTTCAAGGTCTTATTAAACCCATACCACTCGAAAGAGTGCAACTTTCAATATGCTGAACCATTTGTTACTGATGACCTACTTGACAGGGAAATAACTTTAAGTGAACTGCAACTGAGTCTGTATGACACTAAAAATAGAAAAGCACCAGGGCCTGATCGAATTCCTAACGAATTTTATAAAAACGCTCCCCTCGAAATCTTAACACATATGCTTGATGCCTTCAATTTTATATATAATACAGGTAACGTCCCTCAGGTATTCAAAGATGCCATCGTGTATCCGATATATAAAAAAGGTGATGTTAATTTGTCATGCAACTATCGGGGAATATCATTTATGAACTCAGCAGCCAAAATTTTTTCCTCAATTCTTCTTAATCGAATAAATGAATGGATAAATAGAAACGAAGTTCTGAGTGAGTATCAAGCAGGTTTTCGTAAGGGATATTCGACGATAGACAACATTTTCACTCTAACAACCATCGCACAATACTTTTTGAGGCAACAAAAAAAGTTGTACATATTTTTTGTTGACTTTAAAGCAGCTTTTGATTCAATCGACCGCAACGCACTATTTTACAAACTATCGCAAAAAGGCATATCTACAAAGCTGCTTAAAGTCCTCAAAAATATGTACAATAATACACGGCAAACTGTATGGGATGGAAAATACACCTCAGAATGGTTTGAAACTACAACAGGAGTAAAACAAGGGTGTCTTCTGAGTGCAGTATTGTTTTCACTGTTCATTGACGATATTTCTTCGTATCTACCTGCAGGAGTAAGTATAGCTGGAATCAAAATAAAAGTGCTCCTTTATGCAGATGATATCGTCTTGTTAGCTGAATATCCACATAGCATGCAGTTGATGATTAATAAACTCAATGAATTTTGTAAAACCTGGAACCTATCAGTAAATTTGGAAAAATCAAAGATCATGGTTATCCGTAACAGGCAATCAAAATTAGGGAATCATGAAAAATGGTTTCTTGATGGTGAAGCAATTGAAACAGTCACTCAATACAAATACCTTGGAGTTACTCTGGAAGCAAACATGCGTTTTTCTTACCATTTAGAAACAAAACTGGCGGCATCGAAGAATCTTATAAATGCTTCCTGGAAGAATATAATTGGAAATAATGAAATCATAACCTCAGCTAAATATAAGGTCTTTGAATCAATTATGCGCTCAGTGATGTGCTACAGTTGCCAAACTTGGGGATACCGTCCATATGAGGAAGTAGAAAAACTTCTAAGATACTTCTTAAAAAAACTTTTTCGTTTACCGATGAATACACCAAACTACGTTCTCATGTTAGAAACAGGACTACCATCGCTTTACAATTATACTCTCAAGCTGCATTTTGATTTCATCCTAAAAATACTGAGATCGCCGATGAGTAGAATCCCTCATATACTGACAAGATACACAATTGACAGGAAAGTAGAGTGGGCTAATGAATGGAAAACTCTATCAGAAAAATGTAGCTTCAACTTCAATATACAATATGAAGATCAAGGAGAGTTGAAACGAAACCTATACAAATTGCTAGAGATATATGACATTCAGCAGCGCAACGAATACATCCAACAAGCAACTCATTCTGTCAATAGGCTGATCTACCCCGAGCTTAACTTTAGTCTAAACATCAATAACTATTTTAGTGACTCTTATAGTATTCAATCGATATCCCTAATCTGCAGAGCTAGGTGTGATATGTTAAATTTAAATGGTTCAACATTCATTAAAAAAGAAACAAATCTTTGCACGATATGTAATATGAGAGCAAAAGAAGATACTTTCCACTTTTTAGCAATATGCCCTATCTACAGGGACCTAAGATCCATCTACTTTGGGAAGTTGACTTTGACAATGGAGCAAGCAAAGACCATACTGAATGGAGCTAACTGGGCAGCCCTTTCTAATTATTTGACAGCTGCACTTAAATATCGACACAACATAAATACTGAATATCGATAGTTAGTAAAATTTAAATACAAAAACAAAAAGATTATAACACATACCATAAATACATCATATTTTTATATGTTCTAAAACCAGTTTTAAATTTTAATATTGTAATTATATACATACATAATATTAAAGAAACATCTTCGTTGTAATACATCTTTTAACATTGTTCAAAATATTTTCTTTATTCTCTGAATATCATTTAACTTTATTGTTTAATAATTCATATAAATTAATTAATCGTTTCAATCCGGCAGACGGCAACGCCATAGCCACAACTTTATTTAACTCATAATAGTATTTATTATTTTGTAACCATAATCGTTGTAAATAAATAATCTAATCTAATCTAATCTAATCCATGCCGGCAACAGTTTTATTGAACACGGGCTAATTGACACCGACATTGAAGGCCAAATAACAAGAGGAAGCTGGAGATTACAGGAAAGCAATCTGGAACCACTACGGCCACATTCCGGAAACTCATCCAACGCCGCTAAGCTCCTTAGAAATAGCTTTGCAAAGCATTTCGTTGGGTCCGGAGCTGTGTCTTGGCAGAACGACAAGGCTTAGTTCCCAAGAACTAAAAAACGTCCTTTTCAGGACGACCAAAAATATAATCAAAGAGATAAAACAATTATTTAATTCTAAACTTAAGCCGTGTCTTATCATCATCTTTAACTGAATCTGGATTTACTTTTAACACGTGCTACAAAAACAATTTTGGAAATTTCCCATTATTTTGTTTTTGTGTTACGTGTTAAAAGTTAATCCAGATCAGTATCCCGATAGAAGATAATAAAACACAGCTTTTACTATGTTGAACTTTAATCCTATAAATATTTAGGTATTTTATTTTCAGACACAATCAGCCCAATCATGAATTCCAGCATAATCGGGAACAGATTTGGTGATTGATTTTATCCGACATCAGAATCTTTTACCAAAAAGTACAACTGGCGGGAAACCAAGACTTAACTACATCAAAATCATCTTCTTGCATTGATATCAATAATTGCTATCATAAATGTTATTTTATGTACATGAAACTCATTTATTTTAAATAAACATACACAAAAGTAACAGGATCAGTTAAAGCTTTTTAAATAATGATCTTACTGCCCAACACTTCGATACCGACGAACTGCACCATCAACAACATCAAACAGCTGCGTCCTTAAGGCTCTTTGTTCTAGGTCTGGAAGCGTCTCCATGTCCTTTTGTATAAGTTCGCAAGTCAATGCAGCAAAACTCTTTTCTCTTTGAACTTCCGTTTCTTGGGGCTTTGGAGAATTAATATCCTTCAGGATTTGAAGAGCCTCTAATTGAAAATTTTTATACTCCGACTTGGGTTCATCTAAAAGATTATTACTAAAACTGAAAAGGAAAAATATATAATAATTGAGCTGTAGGTTTACTTTTTTTCTTCGAAGATCTATTTATTAAAGATTCAGTTATAGGCAGAGTATCCGCTGACATCATCAATGAGGTTGTGCTATGATAGAAAATTAAATATCACTAAAAGAAGTACCTCTAAAAGTACTTGAGAGTGCTAGGACGCCATATGGCCCTAGGCTCAATGATAGGAAAATCCCTATGCACACCTCCGCGTGGTAGAGGGCGGGTAACGCTAACGTGCAGGGGGACCGAATGGATGCCGGGATAAGCAGACAACCCAGCGTTGCTGGTCAGGGCACAAACTTGTCCTTGGGATGGTTAAAAGCCCCCTTAAGACGGATGAACTGCAGGTAGCGGTCAACGGCATGATAGTCTGGTGGCGGAGGAGCTTTTTTGGTAAAAGGCCAACGGCAGCAGCAGGTAGCGTCTGTAACCCATATTGGGCGGCTACAAAAGGCGTCTGTTTTCCCATAGTGGGCGGCCTCGAGCAGTTATGTGTTTGACCATACATAAGGCGGGTGTGCCTGTCAAATCTGAGCTTATGTATGTTATTAATCATATCTCGGAAAACACCGTGGTGGAAGGATATAAGCAAATACATGAATTATGACAACAAATGGAAATGAGTCCCCAAGAGGTAATCTTTTTATAGAAAATCCTTCTGTAGCTTCGGTTGCAGTAAACCGCACATCGGATTTGGGGGTGCGGCATCTTTCATGTACGAGCGTCAATCAAGACGCCATAATAATAAGTGAATCGTTGACAAATAGAAGAAGTCTTTCAAGAAGCGCAAATGTTACTTTTGGCTACCGCATACGTACGAAAATCGGAGCATGGAACGTTCGATCCTTGTACAGCGATGGTAGATACGAGCAGGTTGAGCGTGAAATGCTTCGCCTAAAGATCAGTATCCTGGGCATAAGCGAAACTAAGTGGAGAGGAAGAGCTGAATACAGATCAGACACTGGACAGACGAGAATGCTGTATTCCGGGGAAGATGAAAGAGAGGGTGGCCAAAGACTGCATGGTGTCGGAATTATGTTGAACGAAGAAGCGAGGCGTAGTTTGATCTCCTGGGCGCCCATTTCTGCGAGATTAATGACAGCAAGGTTTCGTTCAAAAATTCGTAACGTCACAATTATTCAGTGCTACGCCCCCACAAATGAAGCGACCGAGGAAGACAAAACCGCGTTCTACACTCATCTTAACTCGGTTTACAGTAGTGTTCCGAGAGCCGACATCATAGTCGTTATGGGAGACCTCAATGCCCAAGTCGGTTCAGACAATTACGGACTGGAACGCGTGATGGGAAGAAATGGCTTGGGGTCACGGAATGAAAATGGTGACTTGCTTGTCGACTTTTGTAACGCGAATCGTCTTGTGATAGGTGGGACTGTATTTAAGCATAAGACGTGCAACAAAATTACCTGGGTGCATCCGGATGGTCAAACCGAAAACCAAATTGATCATATCATGATTCAGCAGCGATGGAGGAAGTCTATGTGTGATGTCCGGAGTATAAGAAATGCCGATGTGGGAAGCGACCACCATTTGGTTCTGATGAGTCTCAAACTACGAACCGCTGCCGTACAAAAACCAGCGCAGGATGCAGCAAGGAGCTCAAAATTCATTACGAATGCTTTAAATGACCCCAACATATGTCGAAACTATGTCACCACCCTTAACGACAGAGCCTCGTCATTAAACGGAATCCAGAATTCAACAATTGATGAGATGTGGGGTGAAATTAAAAGTGTTTTTATGGAGGCTGGATCCGAAACTGTACCCAAGCGAACGAGACGTAGAGACTCTTGGATATCCCAAGACACCTGGGATAAGATCGAACTTCGCAAATCGTTGAAAATCCAAATAAATGCTGAAGCAGATGTTCAACGAAAGGCTGACTTGCGAAGAGAGTACCGCATTGCACATAAGATGGTCTATCGCTGTGTGAGACGTGACAAGAGGGTGAAGGTAGATGGACTCGCAGATAATGCGGAAATCGCTGCCAGAAGAGGAGATATCCGGGAATTGTACCAAATAGCCAAAGATGTTATCGGGAAAAAAAGCAACACCAATCATCCTGTAATGGATGTGGATGGCACACTTTTGGTATCAATTGAGGATCAGCTTTGTAGATGGAAGGACCATTTTTGTGCCCTGCTAAATGAGGATTCAGTTGAGCAGAGTGCTGAAGTGCCCCAACTAAACGAGATGCGCAGGTCCTATAGGGGTATTGACATCTAACCCCCGTCAGAATCGGAAATCCAGACATCAATAAATCTCCTCAAAAACAACAAGGCAGCTGGACTGGACGGAATTCCAGCTGAATTCCTGAAAGCCGATCCCGTAACAGCGGCTAGTATTTTACATCCATTGATAAAAAACATTTGGGAAAACGAAAGCTATCCCAGGGATTGGAAGGATGGTGTGATTGTTAAGTTGCCAAAGAAAGGTGACTTAAAGAATTGCAACAATTGGCGTGGTATCACCGTTTTGTCCGTTTTCCCGAAACTAATGGCAACCATCATTCTCGAGCGAATAAAGGATAGAATCGAGTCTACACTCAAGAGGCATCAAGCTGGCTTCCGCAGTGGTCGATCGTGTGTCGACCATATCAACACCCTGCGTATCGTCCTCGAGCAGTCGATGGAATTTCAATCACCGCTTTACCTCATGTTCGTGGATTTTGAGAAAGCCTTTGATCGAGTTAACCGAGAATGTATATGGAGATCGTTGCTTGGTAGAGGAATTCCACCAAAAATAGTTGCCATTATTAAAGAGTCCTACAACAACGCAAGGTGTTTTGTTTTGCACAATGGGCAGCTATCCGACTCCTTTGTAGTGCAACAGGGTGTGAGACAAGGGGATGTTCTATCGCCAATTCTCTTCCTGCTGGCGATGGACGACGTATTGACGGCCAGTGTAGGTACAGCAGAGCGACAGGGCATTCAATGGAGACCGTTCGAAAGGCTCAGTCATTTAGACTATGCCGATGACATATGTCTACTGGCAAATAACATCAGTGGGCTGAACGGGATGTGCCAAACACTGCAAGTGAAGGGAGAGTCGAGTGGTCTAAGAATTAACAGCAAAAAGACAAAAATAATGCTCACAGGCCGCTCCACACAGCAGCGTATTATTCTACAGGAGACGCCAGTTGAAGTAGTGGAACAGTTCAACTACCTTGGCAGTATTGTCTCTGCAAACGGTGGTACGGATCTGGACGTTAAAAGTAGAATAAATAAAGCTCGTGCTGCCTTCGGTACTCTGTCCCCAATCTGGAAATCAAGTCAAATCTCCTTACGCACTAAGTTGAGATTCTTCGAATCCAATGTCATATCCGTGCTGTTATATGCTTGTGAAACCTGGAAAGTCACGTCTATCATTTCGAAGAAATTGCAGGCTTTTGTGAATCGCTGTCTTCGCCACATCCTAAAGATTCGCTGGCCACAAATAATATCAAATGAGGAATTGTGGCGCAGGACAAGTCAAGAGCGGCTGGACGTCGACATAAGAAAGCGTAAATGGCGTTGGATTGGTCACACACTGAGGAAACCAAACAATGAAATTGCAAAGCAGTCCTTTGAATGGAATCCTCAGGGTGCACGGCGGGTTGGAAGACCAAGAACAACATGGAAATCAACTGTCTTAGCGGAAGCAGAATCCCAGAGAAAGACGTGGCCACAGCTAAAGTACCTTGCAGCAGACCGTGAAGGATGGAGACGTTTTGTTGACGCCCTATGCCCCAGCCGGGGTTACAGGACACGATGATGAAAAGAACATAAAACTAGTTTGGGTTTAATACCTTCTCGGTTTTCTTGTGTCGTCCAAGAACACCAATTGTTGAGCAAACTTATATGGCTTTTTGGCTCCGGAACCACTGGGAACTTTCTTGGAATTTCCGTACCCAGTTTTAAGCGTGTCCCACCTTTTCTGAACTTTACTTTTATATTCGTTGCCCAAGTCTATAAAAAAAGTAATAATAAATAAATATTAAACAATCAATAAAATGATATTAATTCTTTCAGTAAAGCATGCAAATAAAGTAACACTCCAAAATGGCAAAGTATTAATAAGTTTACAAAAAAAGTCGGCCCATGCCAGAAGAATGAATGAAGATTTTTGTTTACTGTAGATACGTAAAATATTTTTATTACCGTTACTGTGCAGATATCGAAAGAAAACAATTTAAAAATTTCAATTAGGGCAATAGGTGAATGAAGAATTCATTAATTCATTCTTATCTCGCATGACCAATTGGAGTACGCATTAGAAAATTTTAGTTTTTACACCTTCACGGTTCTGGTATGATAGGATGATATAAGCTGTGTTTTATTTTTTTCTATCCAGATCCGGATCTGGATTAACTTTTAACACGTATTAATTATGTATTAAAACTTATTTATTAAAAATCTGAAACAATTACAAAAATTGAATAGTGAAAACATACTTAGTTCGGAAAGAACTTCCTCCCATAACTGGTACCTCAGAACACGATTTCTGTAGTCCAAGTGCCGTATATTCCACAAAGCTGGTTTTTGTTTCATAGCCTCAATTAAAAGTTCTAAATAAAATGAAAATATTGTTTTAAAATCAATTTCAGTTATTTTAATTTATGAGATTTTTTTCATTTTTGTATGGACAGGGAAAGTTTAAAGACAAATCAACTCAGAAGAAAGCAAGAAAGAAAATAGCGAAGCAAAAAATAGTTCGTTTATTTATAAAAATATTCGAAGAAGCCGAAAAAGTCGACGAAGCCTTTTCGTTTATCGAACAACATCGTATAATCGACGAGCTTAATAATATGATGATGGTAAGGACATTTGTTCTTGACAACCAGCACAACTTTTAGCTTACAGTGATTATTTTTAGACCATGTCACCATTTAAAAAGATCACTCAACAATTAAGTGCACTTAGTCTCAAATCTCCTGAATTCGAAGATTTTGCAACACCGGTTGTTGCTCCAGGTACCCAAAATCCCAACAAAGTGTAACCACAAATTGTCAGGGGTGGAATCGGCTTAGGCGATTGTTGATGTTGGTTAAAACAACTATTTTAAGGACGTTGGTAATCGGGACTTGTCCTTATAAGCCGTAGCAACAAGATTTCTGTTCGGCTCGGCATCATAAGCCACCGATTCAACACCAAACATCTCCCACATCTCATGCACCAATTGGCATTTTTCCCGTTTCATAGTTGGAAATGAATAGGTCTGTTTCTTTACACGCCCGTGGGATCCCAAAGTATCCCAAATCTTACCAAAACGTGTTGCTTTACTATTTTCTGGCACGAAAATGCCAGAGCTTTTGACTTTTTTTCATTTCCCCTTCAGCAAGAATCTACCTGAACATTTTAGTTACTGCACTTTCTTGCTTGTCAAATAAGAAATCAGCTGATCGAAAAATTTGAAACTACATTTTACAAGTAGCGTACATAAAATGGTTTAATTTAATTAAATTAAATGAAAATGATTCAATGGAGGCAAATATAAAGATAAATGTTTCTCCTTGTTCTTTTAATAGAGCCCAAAATGATAAGTGCATGTAAAAGTAATTGAAATTGTATAATTTTGTATGCGGTGAGCCAACCGCAATGAAGTTAAATAGGTCTTTTAAAAATATTTGAGTAATAAAAGAAAAATACAACGATGCATGAAGCTCTTTCTATCAATTGTAAAAACAACTTGCCAGATTTTGAATGAAATCGGTAGGGCAATTAATGAGAATGTCAAATTATAAGGAAGGTACCGCTAATAACAGCTTTTAGTAAATTTTTTATCAGAAAATTCAACTCGCTTGCAATCAAATCACTTGCGGCAAGCAATCGCATTTTTTTTACTAATAATACTCTACAAGAATCAATTGCCTCGATTTAAACAAATCTTCATGTTTAAAAACTATTTCCCCATACAAAAATTATTCTTTTAAATCTTGATACCCATTTAGATATATTCCTGAAAAAAACAATTAACCAAACTGAACTGAAAATGGTAAAACCACGTCCGTTTATACGTGCAAGTACTTTCAGAAACTAATTGGAAATTGGGAATGGTAGTTTCAGGTACTCCAAGCAGCAGTGGTGGTGGGGCCGGAACAGGTGGATGCCGAGCCACTGAATGGACTGTTAACAGCACAACCACATCATCAATTCAACAATCGCAGTCAAATGTGGGTGGCACTACCAACCATCGACGTCATACAATTCAAACAACGCCGTTTCGAAAAAAAAACCAACGTCGTCTGGAGGCAAAGGTGGCACTCAAGCCAATGCCACCGTGGTGGGTGGAGGTGCAGGTGGTGGCACCCAACCGCAACAGGGTTCCAATCAGCAAAAGCTTCCGTGAGAAATGAAAACAACAAGCTCTTCAATGTCTACTTAAAATAAGATTCCAAATTCTAGGTAGTGCTGCTTTCAGCAATTAATTTCATTAAGTACTTGCTTGCTCGGTGTGACGACCTGAAAAGTACTTGCAGCAAGTTTGTTTTGCAAGGAAGTAAAAAGTAGTTTCAGCAAGCAATTTACTTGCCTGGTGTGACTGCTCTCTGCAAGTACTTGCACGAATATATCAAAATCGAAATTATTGAAACAATTGCTGCAAGTACTTTATTTGCACGGTGTGATTTTTATTTTTTTTTTTTTAACACAATCTTAAAAAATGTATATATTTATAACCGTTTAAAGTCATCAATTTTGTACTTAAATTATAAAAAAAGGCAAATACTGGTATTGTAATCTTTGAATTTTTTTCCGCGTTCAATAAATGCATTAATAATCATCTAACAATTCGTTGAGTTCTTTTAATGTTAAGCAATTTTGCTTCGATAAACTTTCGATCTCTAGCAATTATTTCCATTCTTTCTTTAATTGTTGTATCCAGGAATACGGAATGCAATGTTCTACTTGCTGAATGTAACTGTTTAAGCAATCTAGCTTTTAACTTTAAACTACTCTCCGAATCATCACCACATGTTTCAAGATGCAAATTAATAACAAAAACTAATGTATCTTTGATGGTCTGTACAATCCTTTGCACATAGTCTGTCCTAAATAGCCGACGAGTAAGGAAACCTCTTGCATACGCATTGATAAGAGTTGCAGCAATATGAAACCGTTTCTTCTTGTTCTCTCTCTCAAGACGACGACCTGTGCTCTGCGGTGATGGAGAAGCATCTCTAGCTACTGTTGCAGGTGGATCCTTGATATTTTCCAGAAATAAACGTCGTCGAGGAGTCACACGTTCCGCCGAAGAAGAAGACTCCTGTTCGGGCGATGCTGATGGAGAACTCTGGACAGAGTCAGCAAATGTTGATGATGGCGGAGATCCAGCCGACTGTATCTGGACTTTGGCAACTCTGGCAGAGCGTTGTTCCAGCAGAAGTTTCTGTTGTGTTTCGAATTCTTTTTGAAGGCGTTTCTGTTCGATTTGCTGCTGACGTACGAGTTCAATGAACCGTGCTCGGTGCTGCTCTTCGATGTCTTTCAAAAGATCCAGATTCGATGTGGATTGGGGTGGAGTCATAGACATTGTTGATAAATCAGATGCATTGGGCTTCTTTGGTGTTGCAACGGGTTTGGCGATTTTGTGTTTCCTTCCTAGCTTCGACTTGGATGATGGCTTCATCTCGTAGGGGCTGCGTTTGGCTCTAAAGATGATCGTGTTGTTAGTGAAGTGGTTGAGGCTGGGCGAGGAGGGTGACTTTGCTTTAGGTTTGGCTTCGACTTTCTGAACACGTTTGGCTTTGGATTCAACGGTGTCTTGGGTGGCAGTAGATTTCTTTAGTTTTTGGTTTTTGATGTGTTCGAGGAGGGCGTTGCTTGGGCCGTCGAGAGTAAATGAATTCGAACGAATTAGATTTGATTCGTCTGGTTTGAGAGTAGGACTGCTGCAGAGGCGCTTCGATGGTGTGGTCGCACAAATTGGGTTGTTCTGGACGGAAGGTGTGGGTGGATTAACGCAAATCGAGGGTATCGGAATGAATGCGGCATACGGTTGGGGTTTGATTGGGTTTTGAGGGGATGATTCGTCTTTGTTTGGAGACTTAGGCACGTCAGGGGAGATCTTGTTGTCGTTTTGGTCTAATTTGTGGGGCCTCTCCAATACCATCGACTGGAAGTCGGTTTCTTCTTCGAATCCTTCAAGTGTAAGGATAATAGAATTGGCTCGATTGTCATAGACAAGGGTGTCAGTTTGGCGAAGTTTACCAACTCGTTCTCGTTTCGATGCTGTAGCTGCAGTAGACGTACTGGCTTCGATAAATTGCTTTCTTGGTGTCTGGCTAGGCTGGGGTATGTGACTGTGACCGTGACGAAGAAGGTTACATGACTGCTCCGAACCAATTAACGATTTGCCAAGATTTTGTTGCTTCTTTCTAGCATTTTCCAGAATTGCCAACTCTTTGAAGACCATCATTTGCCGGCGTTTCTCTGAAGTCATCAAAGGCGGCAAAATTGGAACTCCATCAATTTTATAAATTGATATACATATATTTCGGACAATTTGTAGCCATTTCTCCTGATTTTGTTGGTAATCTTTATGGTTATGGTACTGTTATGTAGTTGTTTGCAAAGCAATTCACATTCACACTAATTGAATTAAAAATTTAAAAAAAAAAATGAAAAAAAAAAAATGATGGCACCTTTAGTATCATTTAGTTAATTTATAGTTTTGTTTCGAATTTTCTTTTTTTTTTCAAAATGTATATCTGTTTCATAATAGAATAAGAAGTTTCAATGATAATAATAATAATATTAAATGAAAGCAGCACTACCAAGAATCTGGAATTTCATTTTAAGTAGACATTGAAGAGCTTGTTGTTTTCATTTCTCACGGAAGCTTTTGCTGATTGGAACCCTGTTGCGGTTGGGTACCACCACCTGCACCTCCACCCACCACGGTGGCATTGGCTTGAGTGCCACCTTTGCCTCCAGACGACGTTGGTTTCTTTTTCGAAACGGCGTTGTTTGAATTGTATGACATCTGATGCTGAAGTGAGTATTCCTCGACAAAGTCCTCGGGACATGTCTGCTGTTGTGGGTCACGGTTCATTGTGTTGTTATTCATGGCAGTTTGTTCATGGTTGTTTCATTATTTTCAATTGCTGCATTATTATGTACAGTTGTGGTGCCGTCGCTATCGCTGCTGTTAGGTCTCTCTGATAGCGATTTGGCATTTTTGTTTTTACTAATGCTGTTCCTCTCTGAATCATGTTCAAAACTGGCCAATGTGGATAGAAGCATAGTCTGAACGTAAAGAGATCGATGAGCACGATTCTTTCCAAGTCGTGCTAGTTCATCCTCACTCAATGTAGGAGTCATATATTTGGAAAGCAAAAACTGTGAAGGTGAAGGTGTGTTGGCGTATTTTTGTGTATTATCCTTCTTGTTATTTGATTTTGATTTCAACTCAATGTTTTTTGTTTTCTTTTATAATTTGGGGCTGCGGCGACGGACGACGTTGCAACCTGACATTCAAGAATTTAATTTTTTTCTTTTAAAACTGCTATAACTGATGAAAAGAAATTGAAAAGAAAATCATTTTAATAGTTTTTTTTTATTCCAAGTGCTGTGACACTCAGTGACAGCCATGTGCATTCAGCCAAAGATTATGAGGAAAAGATGAGATGGTAAAATGACAGCCTCAACAGCCAGAGGAGCGAAAGTTCAGCGAAGTAGATGCACTTAGGGCCAGTTGTACAAATATTTAACTCGTGGTTCAGGAATTTTAACTCACCGACTTCGGAAAATGGACTGAGGTTCAACGATGGTTCAGGCATTAAATTGGCTACTGTAAAATACTTGAACCTTGAACCCTCGTTGAACCACAGATCAAAATTTGAACCACGTTTGTACAACGGGTCCTTAATGAGAGAGAGTCTCATGGTCGGTTAACTCGATTGGTTTTGACATCTCGTTCAAAATCTCAGTAGATTTTTTGGCACAACGTTGGAACGATTCAAAAATAGCGGTTGGATGGTTTCTCTTGTGTAGGAGTTTTTAGCTTGCTTCCAACAGAGCTCCAGCAAAATTACTTATTTTATAACTTTGGCTGACTAATAGCGTTTTCGTTTGGTCGTCCGGAAGAGTCCGGAAGCGTCCGGAAGCATTCCGAATGCTTCTGAAAACGTTCGTTTGGCACAAGAAAAGAAGAAGATGAAAAGAAGAGAAAAATGATTCTGGATTTGAAGAAAGAAGAATCAAAACCAGAAGCACGCATACTCGCTCACAACTGAAACATCAAAATTGTCAAAGGTAATTTGTTTATGATTCAATTTTGGAATTGCGATTGTGCATTATTATACAAAATTTGGAGTTGAAAGGAAACAATTTAAAAAAAATGTGACCGAGTTGTCTTAACTTGATCGGCAACGATTAACCACTTCTGACTTTATGGCAATTGAAGAATCGGCTTTTATTCACGCCAATCTATGGAGCACCCAGTTCTAATGCATTGTTTATTGATAGGTTGGTTTCTACTTTGGCAAGTTGAAATAATTAAAAAATAATATTTTAAAATGAACCCTATCGCAAGGAATTAAAGTAAAAGCGTAACATTTATAAAACACGTTTGCCTTAAAGTAAAAACTAAATATAAACAAAATAATATAATCCAAGCCAATGGAAACAAATAAAAAGATAATAAATAGCTATTTTCCATGGCTATATAGAGTTAACTTGCCTGTTTTTTCGTCCGGAAAACATTGGAACTCTAAATTTTGTGCTTCCAGGTTTTGTGCTTGTGGTTGTGCTTCCTCGATGTAATCATAATCAATGCAGTCTGAAAGATAATATACATTTAATAAAACAAGAAAATTTAAATAAGAAAATACACAACGTACAGTCATCAACCTCGTCTCGGTCCAGGTCATGGTCGTAATTTTCATCGTTTCCTGCAACTAAATAGAATATTTTAAGAATCAACTATTTATTTATCACCTTATCACTTTATTACTTTTTATTTTTTTGGTTTTATTTTCCATTTTATAGTTATTTTAACTGTTTAAATTTGTTGTTCGTGTTCCGTTTAATGTTTTTATGTTCAAAACGAAAAACTCGGTAAGATTTTTTTTCTCAGGTTTGACAGTTCACTTTTTTTTTGTAAAATCGCGCCGAAAAGTTATGCGGGGTATACACTGTTCAAATGCTTGTCATGCGTGTGAGAGTGGATTAGTAAGTTCTTTTTCAATTGCATATACACACATCATGCATGAGGCTTCAATCATTTATTTTTACTGAAATATTGAAGCGAAAAGACGTATGGTTCTGGTCCGATCGCGGATGTTATTCTTTGTCGTTTCATCGGAAAAATAATTGTTTCAAATTTTATCGTTTCATTTTATTTGAATTAGTTTTTATAAACTCCAAGATAAAAGTTTTATTTTCCATTTTGAACATATTCCGCTTCATACATAATGTTTCCTCATCGGCTTCTATTCGAAAATGAGCTCATGCATGATCAAGCAATCATTCTCGAATATACATTATGTCAATGCTGTCTGTCTGATTGAACAAAAATCAAAATGTTTTGATTTTGCTTCAAGCATACACACCATGTATACGTGTGTCATTTTCATTAACACACTCTCACATGCATGACATGCATTTGAACAGTGTATACCCCGCATTATAGCAAAACATGCACACATACACAACATGAACATGTACACACAAATACAGACGAAGATGCCATAATCAAGATGAACATGTTCGTCTTTACTATAATCTTGATCTTGATTTCTATGTTTTACTATAATCTTGATATCATCAAGATGCTCTGGATTTTGGTCTTACCTCTCTATCCAACAAACGAAACTTTTATATTTTACATCTCTTTTTTTTCAAGATATGAAATCAAGATACATGTAAATCCACCAATAATCTTGATATTATCAAGATGCTCTGGATTTTGGTCTTCCCTCTCTATCCAACAAATGAAAATTTTATATTTTACATCCCTTTTTTTTCAAGATTCCAAATCAAGATACATGTAAATCCACCATAATTCAGACTTCAAATTATGAAGCCGACCACCTAATTGTCATCTTCAAATGGAAGCAAAAAAACTGTTATACATTATAAGGAGTACACTATCCAGTGTATTATAGAGATCAGTGACAAGCATAGATAAACAAATAAAGATGGGAAACTTTCGTACGTTTCATCCCCCAAAACCCATTTGTTTACATTGTTGTTTTTGTAATTTCACTCGTGTCGATGAATAGATGTGAATTGCAACAACAATTTAACGCGGTGAGTTTGTTTTGTTTTGACAGTTCGATTTTTTTTCCAAACTCATTTGGTGATATTTTTATTTAGTGCGTCTTTAAAAAATTAATAATATATTATAAAAATAAATATCCTGTCTATCTTTCACCTACTGGTGTCCTGATTGCCACTGATTTGGCGTATAATTTGCATTCAGCCTATGGAACCTGGTTCCCTGGATGTAAGACGCTCATTCAACAGGCAATGGCTAATATAATGAAGGCAAATCCAGCGTTGTTTGTGTTGAAGGAGCGCATCAGGAAAGGAAGGCATTACCATCGTACAGTTCCGAGTCTACAGAACCTTATCTCTCGTCACAGAATTACGGAGAATTGTTCTCTAATCAAATCATTTGGTTTGTCCACGACGCAAATGTGTATCGAGACATTTGAGGGCCATTTGACAACAAAGCCAATCAATGAAGCGATTTTCATTTTCAATCCGCAGACTGGTCAGCTTTTCTTGAAGATCATTCACACATAGGTGTGGGCTGGACAGAAACGTTTGGAGTAGCTGGCCAAGTGCAAAATTGCTGAAGAAGAAGCAGCGTTGATTCGATCATTGCCGGCAGAGGTAGAGGAACAACCGAAACAGATTATTGTAACTAGGAAGGGAATGTTGGATCCATTGTAAGTTCATTTGTTGTATTTCCCCAACATTGTAATCAAATGTTCGAATTATAGTTGCCTTTTCCAGGTGTGTAGAGAAGTTTGATGGTGATCTTATTTTGAAGGCAACCGAACCTCAAATGATGTTGTTCAATCTTTACGATGATTAATTGAAAACTAATTCGTCCTACACAACTTTCAGTCAATTTATTTTGATCATCAGAGCCTCGCACGTAAAACACCGAACGAACAAATATCATTCTGAAGCCAGATAAAACAACAATCAAAGAAGTTCATCACATTTGGCCAACGTTGCAAGAATTTCATATAAATTTCTTGCAAGTGTTAGATACAAACCGTTGTCGTTTCAAAACTACTTGGTGGATTTTGATGTTTGATGCGGTTTTTAGCCTTAATTTAAACCTTCTAAGTTATTTTAACCACCATTTCCAATTTAAACAAAAATTTCCAAAAATTTGCCCATAGAACTATAGTATCATCATATTCTTGAAATTCGAAAAAAAAGACGAAAATACTTTTTTAAGACAATTTTTTGAAATCTTTGCTCGAATTGGAAATGGTTCTCGAAATAACTTAGAAGACCTTAATTAAGACTAAGAACCGTTTCAATAATCAAAATCCAGCAAGTAGTTTTGAAATGGCAACGTTTTGTATCCAGCACTTGTAAGAATTTCATATAAATTTCTTGCAAGTGTTAGATACAAACCGTTGTCATTTCAAAACTACTTGGTGGATTTTGATGTTTGATGCGGTTTTTAGCATTAATTTAAACCTTCTAAGTTATTTTAACCACCATTTCCAATTTAAACAAAAATTTCCAAAAATTTGCCCATAGAACTATAGTATCATCATATTCTTGAAATTCGAAAAAAAGACGAAAATACTTTTTTAAGACAATTTTTTGAAATCTTTGCTCGAATTGGAAATGGTTCTCGAAATAACTTAGAAGACCTTAATTAAGACTAAGAACCGTTTCAATAATCAAAATCCAGCAAGTAGTTTTGAAATGCCAACGTTTTGTATCCAGCACTTGTAAGAATTTCATATAAATTTCTTGCAAGTGTTAGATACAAACCGTTGTCATTTCAAAACTACTTGGTGGATTTTGATGTTTTATGCGGTTTTTAGCCTTAATTTAAACCTTCTAAGTTATTTTAACCACCATTTCCAATTTAAACAAAAATTTCCAAAAATTTGCCCATAGAACTATAGTATCATCATATTCTTGAAATTCGAAAAAAGACGAAAATACTTTTTTAAGACAATTTTTTGAAATCTTTGCTCGAATTGGAAATGGTTCTCGAAATAACTTAGAAGACCTTAATTAAGACTAAGAACCGTTTCAATAATCAATCAGTTAAAAATTCGCGCGAATTTTTAACTATAATTATCTAAAATTATTTAATTATTATTTTCTAAAATTCTGTAAGATAATAGTAAAAAATAATTAAATAATTTTAGATAATTATAGTTAAAAATTCGCGCGAATTTTGTACTATAATTATCTAAAATTATTTAATTATTTTTTACTATTATCTTACAGAATAGTAAAAAATAATTAAATAATTTTAGATAATTATAGTTAAAAATTCGCGCGAATTTTTTACTATAATTATCTTAAATTATTTAATTATTTTTTACTATTCTGTAAGATAATAGTAAAATAAAATTCGCGCGAATTTTTTACTATAATTATCTAAAATTATTTAATTATTTTTTACTATTCTGTAAGATAATAGTAAAAATAATTAAATAATTTTAGATAATTATAGTTAAAAATTCGCGCGAATTTTTAACTATAATTATCTAAAATTATTTAATTATTATTTTCTAAAACTCTGTAAGATAATAGTAAAAATAATTAAATAATTTTAGATAATTATAGTTAAAAATTCGCGGAAAAAAAAATACGTGCCTGGCAATACTAAACAGACCATTTGACATTTCCTTAATTCGTAATTGAAATGGAGTATTATTGTCAAATCCATTATTTTTGCAAAACAAAAAGTTAGAAAATTAATTAAGAATACCTGCTTAATGTTTTCTCTCATTAAAATTGTGATATTTTGTGTTTTTTATGGTGATCTATCGAATGAATATATCCGTGTTTCCAAATTCCTGGGGTAAAAAATGCAATTGCGTAAAGAAAAAAAAAAAAAAAAAATACCCCATTTTCAAAATTTTAAACATTTTTTAATTGCATTTAGGGGGGTTTCCTCACCTTAAGATTTGGAAAATTTTCTATTGAGATACCTACCTACCCCTAAAAAAAAAATCAACCTCGAAATCGGGATGTCGTAAAGGAAAGTCGCCCCGACGAATACGACCTGTTCCTGTTTTGCCGATTGTTTCACGGGTACGAGCCCAAATGACCTTGATAGGTGTCTTCTTCGATCTACAATGTTAACAAAATTTTAATAGTTTTCTGAAAGCACCGAAATTCATTCGGTTGGCATGTTTTCTGAATTCATTATTCATTCAATGCATAACGCTCTTTCCTACGCTCTTTTTACTTACTTTAATCGGTTTGGGTGGTTCCTGTAGTCTCTTTTCGATATCTTCCTTGAATCGAAGCCCGATTTCTCAATGGAACGAGTCATGACAATCATCAACTTGAGCCCCAAGGACACTTTTGGCCGCAACTAAACGAGCTGCTATGCGTCAAACGTCCTATAGAGGAAGATTGTACATATATTGAAGATAGTATCGTTTTCCTCCAAATCCAGAAGTTCGTCGGCTAGACATTTTTTAACATAGTATTTTTGGATTCCTTGTTTAACAATTTAAAACTTGTAATTTTGTTTACAAAATTACAATTGAAAACAATTTTGATTACACTCGGTAAATGAAAAATGACGTTTCAAAATTCACCTCGGAACTTTTGGGATGCGTTTGAAATGTTGTTCCTAGAGGTGCGGTCGCACTTTTTTTAATATCTCTGTTCTGTTTTTGTATTCTGCATTGACTCTATTATAATATGTTAAAAAAGAACGGCTATTGGTCATCAATAGTTTAAACATGCATTACATTTAAGTATTAAGGTTATTCATGCAACGTAGTAAAACTATCGTAAATGCCGTAAACGTCGGAAAGTTTTAAAATTTGTAAGTTTTATATTACGACATTTTTATTAGAGCCGAAATGAAGTAATTTTACAAATCACAGAAAAAGTTTTTTCATTTGTAATTTCGTTTGACAGCTCATTTCATTTTTGAATTTCAACTGGCTGTTATTCGCTTTTTGTTGTTGTTTTTTCTGTCTCCTTCAATTGAGCTTTGACATTTTTATACAAAAGCTTTTCAGAGCTTTTCAAACTGGGTGTGTTCGTCAGGTTTTGACTTAATTTCCAACCTAATTTCGTGCAAATTTGGTCGAAATAATCTCATTTCGAAATGTGATTTTGTATGGGAAATGAGATGATTTCGTACCGAATTTGGAAATTTTCAACGAAATTACCTCATTTGGTCTAATGAAAACGTAGTATAACCTTAAACGTCACCATATTCACTTATACAAGCAATATAGAAACGAAAAAACTAACATAAATGTATTAAAATTTTAATTTTAATTTAGAGTTTTTGCGACGGTTTGATTAAACATAATTGAAATTGAAAGTAAACTTTGGCTACACAACACCGCAGGACAACATCTTACACCCAATGATGATTTAATCAAACAGAAAAGCGTCGAAAAAATTCAAAATTAATAAAAAATATGAAAATAAAATTTTAATAAATTTAAATCATTTTTTTTAAATGATTAAAAAAAATGTATTTATGTATTTGTATTGTCAGTGTGTAATAAGGTGTTTTTGTTAACGTGAAATTTCTTCTTCTAATATATGTACACCGGAATTAGTGTGTTAAACTTGCTGAACCACAGTTCAAAATTTTAAGCACGTTTTAACAACTGGCCCTTAAGGCTTAACTAAATTAGCCACTTTTTACAAAATTACAAAAGTAAAAATATTTTTTTTCTCACTAGCGCAGTTGTTTTGTGAAAAAGAATATACAAATTGTTTCTTAAGCCAAAATTTAAGCTTTCTGCATCATTTTAATATGTTTTTAAGTGAGAAACATAATCCAAAAATGAGTTTTAAAATTTTCACTTTTGTACTTTTTCACTTTTTTGGCCAATGTAGTTAAGGCTTGAGTCTGCTAGTACTCGATAATTTTCGATTGATGACTGTTTACGACAACTAATGAGTCGCAACGCGAAAAAAACCTCAGATCTCTCCTACGTTCTCCTTCAATTTCAAAAAAGTCATGACTCAAGAGTTCTCTTGTAACAGCAGACTTAAATTTGGAAATTCATCAGCTATTTGTTGAATATGATTTGTTTTTAATTTTAAAACTCATAAGAGTTGTACAAACGTGGCTAATAATTTATTCTGTGGTTCAGAAATCGGTGAATTAAAATTACTGAACCACTGATTTAAATTTACTTACTTTATTTACGATTGAAAGATAACTAAAAGCAAAAACAAAATTCATTCAATATTATCCTGACAAATTTTGATAGTTCGTTTCTGTGGAGATCATAAAGGCTCCCCCAAACCAACGCGAAACATTCGCCGACGACGCGAAATCATTCACAATAATACAAAATATGAAAGATACACAATGCTAAACAACAACAAAAATCTGTCTGTGCGAATGATTCGCTATGATTTCGCGTTGGTTTGGGAGAGCCTTAAAACTAAGGGAGAATTCAAGCAAAAAATACAAATTTAAAGAACTTATGTAACTTCATAATTCACAAACAAATTTTCTCCCACTTCGATTCATTTAACCTACATTTATTATTCAATTATTTATTACAATAAATATTGTTGTTTCTTATTTTAGTACGCGTTAATACTTTAGAAGCCAATGCGATTTTAAGGTAAAATGATATAAAGGGAAGTGAACACTTAAAAATTCAGTTCACCCGCTTTTATACTTTACGAACATGTCCATGCGATTTTTAAAATAACTGACAAATTTAAAAAAAACCGACGATTTGTGGTGAAAATCATAAAGTTGCACTAGTGTGCGTGTGGTAAAGGTTACTAGTGCAACTTTATGACATTCACCACGGTCTGAGCTTGTAGGCAAATCAGTTTGACAGCCGAGGATTCCCATCTTTATATTTTTTATCTATGCCTACAAGAAGCTATTAAACAAGACGAAAATAAGATGACATTTGCCTACAAGGCAAACTGCACATTGAGAAAGCTTTTCTCAAACATGAAAACACCCGTAGAAAAAGAACAACACAACGTGGTCTACCAAATTGGATGTTTAGGTAATGCAAATGACAACTGTGATCTTGTGTATATAGGAACGACGAAAAGGGCTCTCGGAGTGAGAATATAGCTGAACACAAAGCAGATATAAGAAAGAACAAATCAACAACAGGCGTGTCGCAGCACATAGAAGATACCAAACACACAGCTGATTTTGCTACGTCCAAATATTAGACAAGGAAAAGAGGGAAAATACGAGGTATACGATAGAAAGTTTAAGAATACAAGAAAGACTGACGAAGGCAATGAATACGAAAGAAGACAAAGACAACATTAAGGCAAACTACAGTGTGGCAATAAAGAAACTTCTGTGATATTAGCATTTAAGTTCTTGTCTGTTTTATTGTAGTGTTTAACGTTCATATTTATTTATTTATTTATTTTTGTTCGTTGTTTATATTAATGTTCAACGTATAAAATATTTAAACATAATTTGTTACCATCAATGTAAAAAGTAAGCCAAAATTGTTCAAAAAAGAAAAAACAATAATTGTGTAATGTAATTTGTTTACAGCTAATAAAGACCCCTTGAAAAAGTTGGAAAAAACCAACGAAACGTCAGGAAGGAATGAAATAGTTTTATTTGCATTCGGAAAATACTGATCTGTAAGCCTGTCCTATAAAAATTTATTTATTATAATTTAAATACCAGATCACCAATTTCAACAAAAGATAATATTAACTGTCATCAGTCCTACATGATCATGCTGGTCTCAATCTTTGATTGTACTTGCAGTTGTAACTTGTAGCGTAACCCATAAACATCATTTATAAAAATATAAACTGAGTTATAATTCTTGAAGAATACAACAATTTCAACGAAAGTTCTCGAAGAAAATATTACCAATCGGAAATGTCTATTTCTAACTGTAAGGTTGAATGGCTAAGGATTCAGTGGTTAAATTTTGAAAAAAGTAAACCATTTTCAATTTTGTACAAGTACTCAAATGAAACTGATGGTCAATTTGAAGAGGCCAACATCCAAAAGAGGAAATCATTTGTTATTCAAAAGCTAAACCAACTTGAAAAGCCTATAATAAATGATAAGAAGAAGAAAGATTTAGTTGAGCTGCTACAATTTATATAACACCACATTTTCTATAATAGTTTAAAAACATCATCAAGTGCTCCCAACGATATTTTCGATGTCTTCTCAGACGAGGAGTAAATTAGATTCCTCAGTGTCAAGAATGTAAAATGTTAATCATATTTTGTTATTGACAATAAAATAATTAAAATACGCAATTAAAAAGTAATATAAACTTTTTGGTGTAACCTTGTTTTTTTTTAATTTTTACAGAAAACCATGAATGTAAAGTGGGTTACACACTTTATTTTCCCGAATTGAGGATAGATTTAAAAAAATTTCATGCACAACAAAATATGACATTATAAAAATATTTCACCGTTCTTAAATAAATCAAAATCGTGAAAACAAAAATAGGAAAAATATTCAAAGAAAATCTGTTTTTAAAATCATCCGTAGCTCCTTTGTGAATATTTGGGTTACACCACTTTTGCACTCACAGCCTCATATGGATATCCTGACTGTCGTAGATTATCTTACAAAATTTCCGTTATTGTTTGCACTAAGGTCTGCTACTGCAAAGACAGTATGCAAGGAGTTAGAGGATAATGTTATCTTGTTATTTGGGGTTCCAAAAGTTGTCATCTGTGACAATGGTCCTCAATGTAGGAGTAGGGAATTAAAACAGCTTTGTGAGGGATATTCAACTAAGATTAGGTTTACTCCACACTACCATCCTCAGGCTAACAGTAATAGCATCAACCACAACCCCTCATATTAACATTATATAAGTGAAGAGATAAATAATTCCAAAATATGCACATTGCATATTTTGCTTCATAATTCCTTAGAAAAAGATTAATAAATAAAGAACTTCGTTCTTCATAATTCCTAAGAAAAAGATTAATAATTAAAGAACTTCGTTCCAATTACGAAATATACACTTTGCATATTTTGTGTCACAATAATATTTATCGCTCCACATCCACATAAGCTTACAAATAATTGCAAGGTATGCACTCTGCATATCTTGTGGAAATAATATTAATTTCAATAAGTTAGTTCTCTATTTATGGCGTTTTTCTTTTTTAACTCAGAGCAGATCACGGAACTGTCAAACAAAAATTCTATGTTTCTTTTTTAGCTCAGACATATCAGAGCATAAAAAGTGTGTTTCTTTTTTCCATCGGAGCTAGCTCAGAGCTTGCTCAATTAGCTCAGGATTAAATGACTGAGCAAATCGAGCAAAACGCTGAGCGAAGCCAACTTCACTTATTTTTTAGTGATACATAATTAAAAATGGATTCTCTGGACAGTCCCTGGAAAGTCGCCCGTCAATTGTAAAAAAATTGCAAGAAATTTCACGAAATTTACCAAAAACACCTATGAAATGACAGTTCAGTGCTCAAGTTTGTTTCATAATTAAATCTGAGGAATCTGATCATAATCTGCTCGGAGCTCTACTCTTATCGCTCAGCCTCTGCTCAGAGCCAAAAAAGAAAAACGCCATTAGTCTTGTCGCGGGCAGTTCGATTTCCTTTGAGTGTTTTAATAAAGATTCATAATTAAACTAAATATTGTGTACCTTTTATTTTTTATTTTTGTATGCACGTTCATTCTCGTTTCTGGCGCAGTCAGTAGTATATACCACGAAAAAAATAAAAATATAAAAAAATACCATAAATAAACCGAGAAAAAAAAATTTTATTTTGACAAAAGAACTAAGTACTTGCTACTCAGTGGTATTTTATCTCTACGAAGAGAAAGAAAAAAAATACATAAGCAAATAATCAGTGGTATTTTATCTACGGAAAAGAGAAAAAATACATAAGCAAATAATCAGTGGTATTTTATCTCTTGCCCTTTGCCCTCTAAAAGTACTTGAGAGTGCTAGGACGCCATATGGCCCTAGGCTCAATGATAGGAAAATCCCTATGCACACCTCCGCGTGGTGGAGGGCGGGTAACGCTAACGTGCAGGGGGACCGAATGGATGCCGGGATAAGCAGACAACCCAGCTATGCTGGTCAGGGCACAAACTTGTCCTCGGGATGGTTAAAAGCCCCCTTAAGGCGGATGAACTGCAGGTGGCGGTCAACGGCATGATAGTCTGGTGGCGGAGGAGCTTTTTTTGGTAAAAGGCCAACGGCAGCAGCAGGTAGCGTCTGTAACCCATATTGGGCGGCTACAAAAGGCGTCTGTTTTCCCACAGTGGGCGGCCTCGAGCAGTTATGTGTTTGACCATACAAAAGGCGGGTGTGCCTGTCAAATCTGAGCTTATGTATGTTATTAATCATATCTCGGAAAACACCATGGTGGAAGGATATATGCAAATACATGAATTATGACAACAAATGGAAATGAGTCCCCAAGAGGTAATCTTTTTATAGAAAATCCTTCTGTAGCTTCGGCTGCAGTAAACCGCACATCGGATTTGGGGGTGCGGCATCCTTCATGTACGAGCGTCAATCAAGACGCCATAATAATAAATGAATCGTTGACAAATAGAAGAAGTCTTTCAAGAAGCGCAAATGTTACTTTTGGCTACCGCATACGTACGAAAATCGGAGCATGGAACGTTCGATCCTTGTACAGCGATGGTAGATACGAGCAGGTTGAGCGTGAAATGCTTCGCCTAAAGATCAGTATCCTGGGCATAAGCGAAACTAAGTGGAGAGGAAGAGCTGAATACAGATCAGACACTGGACAGACGAGAATGCTGTATTCCGGCGAAGATGAAAGAGAGGGTGGCCAAAGACTGCATGGTGTCGGAATTATGTTGAACGAAGAAGCGAGGCGTAGTTTGATCTCATGGGCGCCCATTTCTGCGAGATTAATGACAGCAAGGTTTCGTTCAAAAATTCGTAACGTCACAATTATTCAGTGCTACGCCCCCACAAATGAAGCGACCGAGGAAGACAAAACCGCGTTCTACACTCATCTTAACTCGGTTTACAGTAGTGTTCCGAGAGCCGACATCATAGTCGTTATGGGAGACCTTAATGCCCAAGTCGGTTCAGACAATTACGGACTGGAACGCGTGATGGGAAGAAATGGCGTGGGGTCACGGAATGAAAATGGTGACTTGCTTGTCGACTTTTGTAACGCGAATCGTCTTGTGATAGGTGGGACTGTATTTAAGCATAAGACGTGCAACAAAATTACCTGGGTGCATCCGGATGGTCAAACCGAAAACCAAATTGATCATATCATGATTCAGCAGCGATGGAGGAAGTCTATGTGTGATGTCCGGAGTATAAGAAATGCCGATGTGGGAAGCGACCACCATTTGGTTCTGATGAGTCTCAAACTACGAACCGCTGCCGTACAAAAACCAGCGCAGGATGCAGCAAGGAGCACAAAATTCATTACTAATGCTTTAAATGACCCCAACATATGTCGAAACTATGTCACCACCCTTAACGACAGAGCCTCGTCATTAAATGGAATCCAGAATTCAACAATTGATGAGATGTGGGGTGAAATTAAAAGTGTTTTTATGGAGGCTGGATCCGAAACTGTACCCAAGCGAACGAGACGTAGAGACTCTTGGATATCCCAAGACACCTGGGATAAGATCGAACTTCGCAAATCGTTGAAAATCCAAATAAATGCCGAAGCTGATGTTCAACGAAAGGCTGACTTGCGAAGAGAGTACCGCATTGCACATAAGATGGTCTACCGCTGTGTGAGACGTGACAAGAGGGTGAAGTTGGATGGACTCGCAGATAATGCGGAAAGCGCTGCCAGAAGAGGAGATATCCGGGAATTGTACCAAATAGCCAAAGATGTTATCGGGAAAAAAAGCAACACCAATCATCCTGTAATGGATGTGGATGGCACACTTTTGGTATCAATTGAGGATCAGCTTCGTAGATGGAAGGACCATTTTTGTGCCCTGCTAAATGAGGATTCAATTGAGCAGAGTGCTGAAGTGCCCCAACTAAACGAGATGCGCAGGTCCTATAGGGGTATTGACATCGAACCCCCGTCAGAATCGGAAATTCGTACATCAATAAATCTCCTCAAAAACAACAAGGCAGCTGGACTGGACGGAATTCCAGCTGAATTCCTGAAAGCCGATCCCGTAGCAGCGGCTAGTATTTTACATCCGCTGATACAAAACATTTGGGAAAACGAAAGCTATCCCAGGGACTGGAAGGATGGTGTGATTGTTAAATTGCCAAAGAAAGGTGACTTAAAGAATTGCAACAATTGGCGTGGTATCACCGTTTTGTCCGTTTTCCCAAAACTAATGGCAACCATCATTCTCGAGCGAATAAAGGATAGAATCGAGTCTACACTCAAGAGGCATCAAGCTGGCTTCCGCAGTGGTCGATCGTGTGTCGACCATATCAACACCCTGCGTATCGTCCTCGAGCAGTCGATGGAATATCAATCACCGCTTTACCTCATGTTCGTGGATTTTGAAAAGGCCTTTGATCGAGTTAACCGAGAATGTATATGGAGATCGTTGCTTGGTAGAGGAATTCCACCAAAAATTGTTGCCATTATTAAAGAGTCCTACAACAACGCGAGGTGTTTTGTTTTGCACAATGGGCAGCTATCCGACTCCTTCGTAGTGCAACAGGGTGTGAGACAAGGGGATGTTCTATCGCCAATTCTCTTCCTGCTGGCGATGGACGACGTATTGACGGCCAGTGTTGGTACAGCTGAGCGACAGGGCATTCAATGGAGACCGTTCGAAAGGCTCAGTCATTTAGACTATGCCGATGACATATGTCTACTGGCAAATAACATCAGTGGGCTGAACGGGATGTGCCAAGCACTGCAAGTGAAGGGAGTGTCGAGTGGTCTAAGAATTAACAGCAAAAAGACAAAAATAATGCTCACAGGCCGCTCCACACAGCAGCGTATTATTTTACAGGAGACGCCAGTTGAAGTAGTGGAACAATTTAACTACCTTGGCAGTATTATTTCAGCAAACGGTGGTACGGATCTGGACGTTAAAAGTAGAATAAATAAAGCTCGTGCTGCCTTCGGTACTCTGTCCCCAATTTGGAAATCCAGTCAAATCTCCTTACGCACTAAGTTGAGATTCTTCGAATCCAATGTCAAATCCGTGCTGTTATATGCTTGTGAAACCTGGAAAGTCACGTCTACCATTTCGAAGAAATTGCAGGCTTTTGTGAATCGCTGTCTTCGCCACATCCTAAAGATTCGCTGGCCACAAATAATATCAAATGAGGAATTGTGGCGCAGGACAAGTCAAGAGCGGCTGGACGTCGACATAAGAAAGCGTAAATGGCGTTGGATTGGTCACACACTGAGGAAACCAAACGATGAAACTGCAAAGCAGTCCTTTGAATGGAATCCTCAGGGTGCACGGCGGGTTGGAAGACCAAGAACAACATGGAAATCAACTGTCTTAGCGGAAGCAGAATCCCAGAGAAAGACGTGGCCACAGCTTAAGTACCTTGCAGCAGACCGTGAAGGATGGAGACGTTTTGTTGACGCCCTATGCCCCAGCCGGGGATACAGGACACGATGATGATGATGATGATGATTTTATCTCTACGAAAAAGAGAAAAAAATAGGTACATAAACAAATAATCAGTGGCACTTTTATCTCTACGAAGAAGAGAAAAAAAAGGAGTACAAAAATCGAACAATTCCTGCAGAAAAATGTTGTAATATTATACAAAATAGACATTCAATAAAAAAGAGAACTCAAAAAGTACAACAAGAAACATTAGCAGATCTAAGTATCTTCTTCAACTGTAACCACCTATGCCTACGGAACAAGAAGATCAATAAGCAAGTTTTATTATATTTCACCATCTTTTTTATTATTACGTATAATTATTTCTTTTTCATACATATATACAAATTTTTTTTGGTATTTATTGTTTTTGTGAACGTTATTTTATTTTGCTTTGAAAATTTAAATGTAAACTTATTTCCTCTATCTACATACATGTTGAGACCACTAGAAGACCTTAATAAATTAAAAAGTCAGTGAGACGCAATAACCGAAATAGAGCTCTTTAACAAATAGCAATATATCACTCTCTCTTTCATTTAGAAACGTCAAAATCAGCATTCGGGCGGAAATGTCATATTGACATTTGTGCATTGCTGGAATTGTTTTTTTTTTTGGCTTTGCACTTTGGATTTGACACTTCCGCCCCAATGGAAGCTGTCACTCTTGAAATTGACAGATTCGTAAAATTCCCTATTGTAAACCAATTCCAATTAGATTTAGAATCTCGTGGTAATCCATCTTCAGTAGACCTTTCTTCACCGGAAAATAATATGGCTACTACACTTTCACTCACAATTGATCCACTTAAATACCTATCTGGGCTACCAGAATTCTCAGGAGAATATCAAGATATACAAAATTTCTTGGATCTTATTGATAAGATCCACCCACTTCTAGTTAAGTACGATGCACTCAGTCAGAGTTTATGTTCCGATTAAATAAAAGCTAAATTAAAAGGCAGGGCTAGAGAAGTTGTCGAAATAAATAACCATGTAACTACATGGAATGAAATAAAGACAATTTTGATTAATAACTTTGGTGATAGAAGAACTCTAGAAAAACTATTCGACGAGTTAAGAGGAGCTGCATTTAGAAATAAAAGCGTAGAATTTTATAATCAAATTAAATCCACACTAAGAAGACAAAACAAATCTTTGACGCAAATAGTGCATCTTCCGAAGTCAACATTTCTCAAAATATACAATCCGCCTTGTACATATACAAAGCCAAACTACCAGAGCCAATCCGATCATTGCTCTATTGTAGGAACCCCAAGACTTTGGAGGAAGCCATAAATATCTTGCACGAAGCAGGATACGCGTATTTTATGCAATCCGATCGCACCAAAGAAAATAATAAAACTTTCCATTCGAGTTCGGGTTATAATAACAGAGTAAATTATAGAAATGATATAAATTTTAACACAAAAAGGGAACAAACTCAAAAAAATCCACAATCACGAAATCAAAATTTTGTCTCCAAGACCCCGCAGGAAATTCAAATTCTGGAAATTTTAATAATAATCGTTATAATAACTGTAAATACCCAAATAATAGATATTTTAATTATAGAAATCCCAATCCCAGTAATTTTTATCCCCAGAATCCAAATACAGGATACTCAAATCCTGGACACACTCCCTTTAATAATAATTATCAAAACAATAACCACAACCAGATTCCTAATCTATACAACAATAATCCTAATGTTAACACTAAAGTCCAGAATCCTTACCAGAATAGTCAACAATCATCGAATATAAACAACCAAATTGAGCCAATGGATGTAAACCATCAGTGTGCCATCGATATCGGAAATTTTCCGGAACCAGCCCCAACAAACTATGCTACATAACTATTAAGGACAAAAAATTCTTAATAGATACCGGTGCTTTGAACTCGATAGTTAACCCTCAAATATTTAAGAATTATTCTCTCGTTAAATTAGATAAACCAATAGCCTTAAGATCACTTAACAAGGAGACTATAATAACAGAAAAGGTAGAAGTAGATTGTTTCCCAGAATTTGGTAACTCAACAGATAAATTAGAATTTTTTATTTACAACTTTCACGATAAATATGACGGGTTGATAGGAAATGATATATTACTAAAGTATGATACAGAGATCAATTATAAAAACAAGTGGATTAAAATAAACAATACTGAAATGAAATTAAATTTTAACCATATTAAGGAGAATAGCTACATTATATCAAATAGATCCAGGGGAACATTACTATAGAATTTCAGTCGAACAGAAATTAGAAGAAACGTTAATGAATAAAATTAAATTAAACGAACATATAACGGTTTTAGAAGGTCTTTGTAAAGTCGAGAATTTTAAAGCAAGAACCAAAATACTAAATACAGATATTAAACCACATTTATTAAACTTATGCAAACCTTTTAGGACAACAGAAATAGCCGAAATATGTGACTTTAATAATGTCGAACCTTATGAAATCAAAAAAAATTTCAATAGTAACTTTATTCAACAAATTAGAGTAGAACATCTCAACATAGAAGAAGAACAAGAACTTAAGAAACTAGTAGAACAATTTAAAGAAATATTTAGTGATTTAGGCCGTGTGCCAATTGCGTTAAAATTCTGGTTAAATTTGATCCCAGTTAAATGTTATCCCTTTTTATAGGGGTGAGTAAAATTTAAGGTTTTTGCTGTGTCAATTGGATTAAATGGGATTTTTTTTTTTACATTCACTTCCCATTAGTTTTGTTGTTGCATTTTTCTCAGTGATGATAGTTCGCAAACATATCAGTTTGCAAAATGAATGAATCATCTGAAAAAGTATTTTCAATAAATTTTATTGATTCTTTTGCATTATCAAGGATTTATCACAAGTTATTCAAACTTCTTCTTGAGTGCATACTTAAATTTATTATAAGGTCTTTGTCTATATTTCTTAATCCTTTCATTTAATTTTAGTTTTTTTTCCCATTTTTCATCTTTCCCGATAGGATTCATGACTTCTTGATAGCAAAATAAAATATTTATCTACATTCATCTCCCTCAGCAGTCTTTTTATAAGGGTTTACAACAACACAAACAAATCCGGATCGCTTAAGATACGCAGCCGAACGCGCCCATAGACATGTCAAAAATTAACCACTGACTAATATTTTAACGAGCTCCTGAGCAGGTTAAATTTTGAAGTTTATATTCACCTCGGTAATGTCAAAATTTAGCCATGGGATCAAATTTAACCAGGATTTTAACGCAATTGGCACACGGCCTAAGTATAATTTGGTGTTTTAAACAATTCAGGCCCTATATTTTTGGGAGAGAAATTAGATTGTTTGCAGATCACCAACCCAATTTGAAGGAACCCAACGGTAAACTAATACGTTGGAAACTTCAGTTAAGAGAATATAATTACAAAATATTTTATAAAAGAGGCAACGAAAACAAGGTAGCCGATTTGTTAAGTAGAATAGAAGTTAACACGTGTGAAAATTTAGCGAAAATAAATCACATTACACAAACGGTAACTTCTATTTATCTATATAAAAATCAAATAATATTAAATAAATTAACTTCAGGTTCAACATATATACAAAACAAACAAATATTTACAAAAAAACGTAAAATAATCGGAATAAAAACTTTAGATGACGAAAGTCTAGTTCAAATCATCAAGAATCATTTTAGCCCAGAAGTAATTAACGCGATATTAGTTAGTAACGAAATTTTTGATAGAATTCAGACTATATATTCCAATCATTTTAAGGGTTACAGAATAATAAGATGTAGCAAAATATTAAAAGATATAAAAGATGAAGAAGAATTGGAAAAAGTAATTAAAGAAAAAAATCATAGAGGGATAAATGAACTGTACGAGGAATTAAAAAGAGATTATTATTTTCCTAATATGAAACATAAAATAACAGAATTTATTAATAATACTGTGAAATTTATATATTAGAAAAATATGAAAGAACACTTATTAAAGTACCTTACAAAATAACAGAAACACCGACTAGACCTAACGAAATAATTCATTTAGATGTTTTCTATACAATAAATAAATCTATTTTCGCTACAATCATAGATAAGTTTAGTAAAACTGCGTTGTTCGTTAAGTCTTTTAGTTGACTATTCAATTAAGTAAAAACCAACTTAAGCTTTAATGTTAGCTTTTATTATATTAAACTTTACAATTAATTTAAATAAAAAGACGAGGAGCACCAAAAAACCACCAGCACGTCGCGGCCACAGAATTATATTACCTTTTCTATTTGATACACGAAACAACGGGGTTGTTAGAAAAATCTAATTTTTAGGGTGCGTTCCAAATTCTTCCGTCTGTTCACACGGCGCATGATTGTTGGGCTTACACCTGACGTGTGCGGGTGTCTACACAAGTTTTTATTGCTGTCGATTGTCTTAATTATTTTTATTATTTTGTTTTATCCACTACATCACCCTTCCCCAATCGAGTGCCCCCTGGAAAGCTCTTGTCGTTTGCAAACATATTTTTTTTCTACTCGGATTTGGAAGACAAAATACTGTGAGCAAGTTTAAGTCTGTCGATTGAAATCGAAACATTTTTATTTTTGATTTCAATTATGAAATACTTTCTCATACGTCGTATGACTTTATATGGACCTTCATATGGTGGCGTGAGTCCAGGTCTTATTTTGTCGATTTTGATAAAAACGTATTCACATTCTTTTAAATCCTTCGGAATGAAAATATCGGAATTGTTTTGGCGGGTATCTGTTGGAATAAGATTTCTCATGGCGCTACGTAGCTTTTCGATTAAAATTTCTGGGGACACATTTTTCGATGGATCACTGACAAATATTTCTCCTGGTAGTCGAAGATTTTGGCCGTATACCATTTCTGCTGCCGAGCAGTTCAAATCTTCCTTAATAGCACAACGAATGCCTAGAAGAATGATTGGAAGTTCAGAACTCCAATTGATTGTGTTACATCTAGCTTTTAGTGAAGATTTGAGCTGCCGGTAAAATCTTTCTACCATTCCATTTGCTTGTGGATGGTAAGGTGTCGTGTGTATCTTGTGTATGCCAAGCAATTTTGAGAGTTCGCTAAACAATTTCGACTCAAACTGAGTGCCTTGGTCAGTTGTAATTCTCAAAGGTGTGCCGAATCGCGAAATTAAATTTTGAACGAAAACTTTTGCGACTGATTGCGCGGAGATATCTTTCAACAAGTATGCTTCTGGCCAACGTGTGAAACGGTCGATTGCTGTCAAAATGTATGAAAATCCATCAGATAGCGGTAGAGGACCAACTAAGTCAAGGTGTATGTGATCCAAGCGTCCGGCTGGGACTTCGAATTTACCTTGAGGTGACTTAGTGTGCCGATATATCTTGGATTTTTGACAAGCAATACAAGTTTTAGACCAGAAGTTGATTTCCTTGTTCATGTTTGGCCAGAAGTAGCGATCAGATATAAGTTTGCGAGTCGCGCGAATGCTTGGGTGTGATAAACCGTGTAGGATTTGGAAAACTTTTTGACGAAGCGGTTTTGGAATATATGGTCTATTGTTCTGTGTGGAGGTTTCGCAATAAATTTTTAAATTCGAAAAAACAAACTCTTTTAAAAAGAATCTCGAAGATTTTTTCTTAATTTCCTCCTTTAACAGATTTTGTAATTCTTCATCGTTTTCTTGTAATTTGCCTATTGTTTCCATATCTATTTTGCTGACCTCATTGACCTCTGAACTCGAAACTGCATTCTCTTCGACACGTGAAAGCGCATCCGCAACCAAATTATCTTGGCTCTTGATGTGTTCGATATTTGACTTGAATTGGGAAACGAAATCTAAATGGCGTGCCTGACGCGGATTTCGTTCTGTTTTTGTGGTGAGGGCATACGTGAGGGGTTTGTGGTCGGTAAATATAGTTATGTCTCGACCTTCCACAAAGTATCGAAAGTGTTTGATCGCGAGATAAATGGCTAAAAGTTCACGGTCGAAAGCTGAAAATTTTGTCTCGGATTTAGAAAGCTTTTTCGAGAAAAATGCTAATGGTTGCCAAGAATGTTTATTCTTCTGCTGTAGCACAGCTCCAACTGCTATATCTGAAGCGTCAGTAGCGATGCTAAAATCTCCATCAGCTTTGGGGTGTGCTAAAAGTGTTATTTGCGCAAGGGCTTCTTTGGCATTTTTGAAAGTTGCGTCTAGGTTTTTAGGCCAATTGAATTTTAACTTTGAATTTTTTGTTTTTGTAAATAACGCTAGGTGCTCGTGAAGTGGGGCTAACATTTTCGCAAGATTTGGTATAAACCTATGATAATAATTTATCATACCAATAAATCTTTGAGTTTGCTTAACAGAATTTGGGGTGGGGAAATTTAAGATAGCATCAACGCGGTCTTTGGATGGGGCAATTCCCTCTGCACTAATTGTGTGACTTAGAAAATCAAGAACTGGAACGCAAAAACGCATTTTGAGAGGTTTATGTTAACACCGTACTCTTCGAGTCTTTCAAACAGTATTTCTAGATGCTTTTTGTGATCCTTTTCTGTTTTGCTAGCAATGAGCAAGTCGTCAATATAAGCATACACAAAATCTAGGTTGAAACAGACTGCATTAATGAATCGCTGGAAAGTCTGAGCAGCGTTACGGAGGCCAAATGGCATTCGAAGCCATTCGATTAATCCAAACGGTGTGGTCAAAGCTGTTTTGAAGATATCTTCTTGAGCCACAGGAATGAGATGATATGCTCTGACAATATCAATTTTGGAGAAAACCGTGCAACCCTCAACATTCATTGAAAAATCTTGAATATGACGGATTGGATGACGGTCAGGGACGGTGGCTGCATTAAGCCGACGGTAATCACCGCAAGGTCTCCAGTCCTGATTATTTTTCTTCTTGACCATGTACAAGGGTGAACACGTATGGGAAGCTGATGGCTGACAAATGCCGAGCTGATTCATGTGCTCAAATTCTGTTCTGGCTGCTTTGTGTCGCGTAGCATCTAACCGCCTAGGCCTAGAAACAGGAAGAGGGCCTTTAGTCACGATGTGATGAACTATAGGATGTTTAACTGGGGCGAAATAATTTGGTTCTTGCGTTAGTGTGGGGTACTTTCTTAAAATGTTGTCGTACTCACTGTTGATTTGAAATTGTATTGGTGAAGGATCGTCTGTCAAAATTATGGAAGCATTTGCTTGTATTTTTGTTAACGGATCCAAAATTCTTTTATTTTTCAAGTCAACGAGTAATCCAAACTTGGATAAAAAATCAGCTCCCAAAATGGGTGGGTTGACTGAAGCTTGAATGAATGAATGGACGAGATTCCGTCTAAGACCAATGTCAACGTTGAGCAATTTTGAACCAAAAGTGGGAATGTTAGTACCATTCGCGGCAGAAAGCAAGAAAAACGGATCCGAAGAATTTTTAGAACTGGAATTGTTTTGAATTTTGTAAGGGAGAACTGAAAGATCTGCACCGGTGTCGACGAGAAAAAGTAAATTATTGTTTTTGTCTTTAATAAATAAGCGGCGACTAGAATTCGTCTGCGTGTTTGCCGCTGCAACAGCAGGTTTATCTAGTTTGGGTTATTTGCAGGAGACTGAAAGCTAACTTGTGAAAAGTTGCAGGGCTTAGTACATTTCTGAGCATTGTTTTTGTAACGCCTATGATACCAGCAAGTGCCTGAATGTTTTGAATCCCCTCGACTCTGTGCTCTATTTTTTCTAAACTGTTGTGGCTGCCTACTACGTGAACGCGGACGAAGTGAAATTGCTTCAATTTTTGATTTGATTCTTGCTAGCCTCTCTTCAAAGTATTTGTTGCTACTGGGTTGTTCAAGAACTTGTGGTGAGAAAACGCTAAATATATGAGAAGCTTGTGATGCTTCATATATTTTGTCTGCCAGTCGCGGCCACAGAATTATATTACCTTTTCTATTTGATAGACAGACGAAACAACAGGGTTGTTAGAAAAATCTAATTTTTAGGGTGCGTTCCAAATTCCTCCGTGTGTTCACACGGCGCATGATTGTTGGGCTTACACCTGACGTGTGCGGGTGTTTACACAAGTTTTTATTGCTGTCGATTGTCTTAATTATTTTTATTATGTTGTGTTTTATCCACTACAGCAGTCGCAAGGAGTCAGAATTCAGAAAAGCCTTCCTTAAATACATTAGTGTTTATGGAAATATATTTAAAATAGTGACAGACAGTTCTCTATATCATTCCTATCACCTTTTTTGAAAACTGGAGTTAAAAATGATTTTTTCCATAAGCAAGGAAACTTCCCTGATTTTATAGAAAGCTCAAATAAAGATTGAAGGGGCTGAACTAATATATGTCTACACCTTTTTAATAACGGGTGATTTTTTAGCTGGTTTGGTTTTGGCAACACTGGTTTTGACAGCTGACGTGTGTTTAGTACCTTGTGTCACTGTCAAACAGCTTCAGTTTGGTTTGCAATTTAACCATGGATCGTCTTACAAATGAACAACGCTTGCAAATTATTGAATTTTACTATCAAAATTCGTGCTCGGTTCGAAATGTTCATCGCGCGCTGCTTCCATTTTATGGTCGGCATTCTCGACCTTCTGAGCAGTCTATTCGGAAGATTGTGACAAAATTTCGCACCAAATTTACTTTGTTGGACATTAAACCACCAACACGTTTACGTACTGTGCGTAGTGAAGAAAATATTGCGGCCGTATCAGCTAGTGTGACAGAAGACCGCGAAATGTCGATTCGGCGCCGTTCCCAGCAGTTAGGAGTTTGTTACAGCACTACGTGGAAAATTTTGCGGAAGGATTTGGGCGTAAAGCCTTTTAAGATACAGCTGGTGCAAGAACTAAAGCCAGCCGACCTACCACAACGCCGAATTTTTGGTGAATGGGCTCTTGGAAAGCTGGCCGAGGATCCGCTTTTTTATCGAAAAATTGTGTTCAGCGATGAGGCTCATTTTTGGTTGAATGGGTACGTAAATAAGCATAATTGCCGCATTTGGAGTGAAGATCAGCCAGAAGCATTGCAACAGCTACCAATGCATCCCGAAAAAGCCACTGTTTGGTGCGGTTTATGGGCCGGCGGCATTATTGGGCCATATTTCTTCAAAGATGATGCGAATCGCAGCGTTACTGTCAATGGTGAACGCTACCGAGCGATGATAACAAACTTTTTTTTGCCCGAAATGGAAGTTCTTAATTTGCATGATATGTGTTTTCAACAAGACGGTGCCACATGCCACACAGCACGCGAAACAATGGCGCAATTGCGAGGCGAGTTTGGTGAACAGTTAATTTCACGTTTCGGGCCGGTCAATTGGCCGCCTAGATCGTGCGATTTGACACCATTAGATTATTTTTTGTGGGGGTATGTCAAGGCTAATGTCTATAGGGACAAGCCCGCTTCGATTGACGCACTGGAAGCCAACATCCATGCATTCATTCGTGAGATACCGGCCGATATGTGTGAAAGAGTATGCCAAAATTGGACTCAGCGGATGGGCTACCTGAGACGCAGCCGCGGTCAACATTTGCATGAAATTATCTTTAAACATTAAATTGCAAGGTTCAAACTATCGATTCAAATAAATATTTCATTCATTTTTTCGAATTTTTTGTGTTTTTTTTTTTTTTAAGTTCTAAACCTCTTAAAAAATCACCCGTTACTATTGGGGGAATTCCATCTGGACCAGACGAGTAATCATCATTTAAAGATGAAAGATGATCTAAAACAGTGCTCAGGTGCACAGGCATATTATTACAATTCGTTTGGGAATAGATATGTAAATTTTTGAAATAACTTTCGTCAACAACGACAGGCTTATCAACGAAGGAATCACAAAAATTATTCGCAAATGCGTTGCAGATATCTGTATTATTTTGTAGCGAATAGTTTGTGTATACGAAATTTGCCGGATAGCCGTCCGAGTTCTTCTTTGAGTTGACAAATTTCCAAAATGACTTAGGATCCTCTTTTAGAAAGCTTCTCATTTCATTAACGTAATTAGTATAAAGTGCCTTTGAAAGAGTTTTAAATTCTTCAAAAAGCGCAATATAAGAACCATGATCAATTTGTGAATTAGTTTTTAAGTAAGTTTTCCATGCCCTATTTCTCTTGTTACGGAGTGATCTGAGCTCTTTCGTATACCATGCATGGCAAACGTTCGAATTTTTGATATTTTTAAGGGTAAAGAAGCATTCATACAACTATAGAAGATTGAATAAAAAATAGAAATTGCTTCATCAGTATTAGTACATGCTGATATTTTACCAATATCAGAGCTAACTAATTTTTCAGAGAGCAATTGATTATTAGCCTTTTTAAAGTCAAATATATATGAGCAATCATAAGAATTACTATTTACTGTGAGATGACTACTCGAATCAAGGAAAATATCCAGGGGAGGATGGTAATTATCTAAATTAGTAATCCCAGAACAAGATTTTCGAACAAGGGTACTAATAGCGTACGAGGAAAATACTAAATCGAGTATTCGATTTTTAGAATTTTAATACAGCTTATTTGCTGTAAGTCAGTAGTGCTAATTTTATCAAGTAAAAAAAGCTCCGATTGTGCAGAAGTTAAAGAAGCTTCTCTGCATGATTCATCTTCAGAAGAGACCCAATCTATAAACGGTAGATTGAAGTCACCCAGAAGTAAAATATTGCTGTTAGAGCAACATAAGTCCATTACAAAATCTAAGGCCATAGAAAGTTCATTAAAAACTGCGTCAGAGCTTTTAGGGGGTATGTATGCATTTAATATGTAAATATATTTTGACTGTAAAGTTATTTTTATACAGATTAGTTCAATGGATACATTAAAAGGAAAAGAAATAGAAGTGGATATAAAATTATTTCGTACAGCAATCAAAACACCGCCTCCCATTTTAATTGGTTTATCGACATGACGATCTTTTCTGTAAACTAAAAACTTTTGACAAAAGAGTTCCGTGTCCAAGAAACATGGATTAAGCCAAGTTTCTGTCAAAACAAAGATGTCATGTGGAAACGCCTGGGTGTTGATATAAATATCAGCAGTTTTGCTGCGAAGCCCTCTTACATTTTGGTAGAAGAGGGTAATTCTATATAATTTTTTGCTGTCAGGGAGTGTTTGGGTTTGTTCTTTCTTTTAGTATTAAATTCCTTTATAAGAACTTCACTCGGCCAATTACTTCTATCGCAAATTGAATCAAATTACGAAGACTGAGTTACTATTTTGAAAGACGACACGAAACTATTTTCTTTACTTATTTTGGTACATTTGATAGAAATATTGTAAGGAATACAATTTTTAGACACTAGATGAGAAACAATATCATCAGGAATAATATGTCTGTTCGCGTACCTCACAAAACTACGAATTTCTACGAGTTTACCCCAAAGTTCTGTCAAAGCTCATATAAAAAAACTAAAATTCGTAGAAATTCGTAATTTTGGGAAGTACACGAACAGACATAATATCAGGTTCAAGACGAGAAACAAAAATTGTTTTAGGTTTAGATACAGCCTTTATAGGTCTCGAATCATTGCTAGCGTTAGCTATAACCACAGGAGTCTCATCGGTGACTGTACATGAACCCGTCACTGAAATTTGATTCTCACCATCGACAGAACAAGGTAACGGTAGATCTGAATTATTCCTGAGATTTGTGCGTTCAGGAGGTGGACTAGAGTTTTTAGCAATTTTGGAACTATCACGACTCCTTTTATTGCTTTTATTCTCAACTAATACGAATTCAGTTGGAGCAGCAGAGGTACATTGAGCAAGAAGGTCTTCACTATTTCGTGAAATCAAAATAGATTCCGGTACTAAATCTTCAGTTGAAATCAAAATAGATTCCTGTACTAAATCAGTACAGTACAGTTGAGGTGGCGATATCGACTAAATTGCTTTTAAAAGAGAAAGAATTCATTTTAGATACTGCAGTATTAAAATTAACTAGTAATTCTTCGAAACCTTTTGAAATTTTATTTATATCTGTTTAATTAATTAATTTTTGATTATATATATAAATAAAATAAATAAATAAATAAAAAAAAAAATAAATAAAAGAGGAAATTTTAAAAGAGAGTTGGGACAAAGATAAGTTCCGGTGCAATACCAGTAAGCAAACTTTGAACAAGTTATCTTTTCAATAATTGCATTTGAGTAGATGAGAACCAAAACTCGTCATATCCACTTTTATCAAAAATTGAAGTTTTGATGCAGATTTGTTAAGATGGCTATATTGAATAGTTTCAAAGGAACATTTGACAGCCTAACCCCTCCAATCCCCTTTAATATCGATGTCTAACATCGAAATTGTCTCCAAAACTCTCCATATCCACAGTGCAATTTGCATCAAAACTTTCCATATCCATTGTATGCAGTAGGTTTGGTTTCAAAACTGTTCTTATCCATCATAAGCAGTTGATTATGTCGTATAATAAGGAACTAAAACGTTCATGGTGTTTTGTTGTAAAAGTCTTTAATTGGGTAATTGAAGATTGGAAAGTAGTATAGTGCTATTATATTAGAGGGTGCAATTGAGAGAGGGGGGAAGGTGTGGAAACTGGCCATATACAATCATTTGCAGCAAAACTCTCCATATCCAAATTTAATTGTTAAATATATTTTAAACGGAACATCCAACTTATTTTTGCTCTTAATTATACCATATAGATTTAAAAATCTTTTATTATACAAAATAAAATCTTTTCTAGCAACTACCATTTAGCCGTATTAAGTTTTTCTCCATTTGCACAAAACGAAATTTTTGGATATAAAGAGTTTTGGTTCTCAACTACTCATTTGTAGAGCCAATACATATAGCATGGTAGATTACCACAAGGTCCAAAACAGGCAAAAAGTGGGGAGGGATTAGAGCCTTTCGGAACAATTTTTTGCAGAGCAAGCCATTTTCCAAGAAAAGTTTTAAAAAGCAATTAAAATAAAAAAAATATTATATATTATACAAGTGTATAAAAAAAAGAAATTTAATTATTAAGAGAAAAATATTTTATTATTAAATTAGTTTGAAAGAAAAGAAGAAAAAAAAGCAAATTGCATTAAAAAAAAAAAGAAAGAAAAAAAAAAGTTGGAATTATAGTTCAAGATTTGAACCCACGCAACGAAGTTTTGTCCGATCACATATGACCCAGGCTACGAGCACTTAAAAATGATTGCTCAATAATTGCATATGAAAAAACAAAATGGATTTTAATAGGTGAAATAGGAATGAATATTAAAACTTTAAACGAAAGAGATAAAACTAAATACCTATACTAGAAGAAAAGAGGGGAAGTGTAAGATAGAATACGAAGTAAATTAAAGACTAACTTACACAAATATGCAAACACAAAAATCAACTAAGGAAATTGAGACTAATACAAACGTACCTACATACAAATTAAAAAGAGTAGATAATAGGTTTGTTTGGTAAATTTTGTTGCACGAAGTTCAAAAACTGTCAAATTATTGTAAGAAAGGGAAAATTCTTTCATAGAGGGGAAAAATTGCTACAAAGTTAATAAACGCGAAAAACCAATTTTGTATCACTTTTGTGTACGAAACTTCAAACGTGACACACACTATCAAACAATACAGACAAATCTTAAGACACACACAAACAAAAATACACACAGACGTGGATTTGACAGTTGTTTACTTCCTGCACACAAAAATTTGTGTAGCAGAAATTTGCAAGATTTTTCATGGAGGGGAAATTTCTTGCTCTCTCATTTTGCTCTCTCGTTGCTACACTTTGGAGTTCACAAACAGGAATTTGTGAAATGTAGTGCGACGTCGTACAAATTCGTACGAAATTTCAGTAACCAAACAGACATAATAGGTTTGTTTGGTTACTTTTGTAGCACGAAGTTCAACAACTGTCAAATTATTGAAGGAAGGGGAAAATTCTTTCATAGAGGGGAAAAATTGCTACAAAGTTAACAAACGCGAAAAAACAATTTTGTATCACTTTTGTGTACGAAACTTCAAACGTGACACACACTATCAAACACTACAGACAAATCTTAAGACACACACAAACCAAAATACACACAGACCTGGATTTGACAGTTGTTTACTTTCTGCACACAAAAATTTGTGTAGCAGAAATTTGCAAGATTTTTCATGGAGGGGAAATTTCTTGCTCTCTCATTTTGCTCTCTCGTTGCTACACTTTGGAGTTAACAAACAGGAATTTGTGAAATGTAGTGCGACGTCGTACGAATTCGTACGAAATTTCAGTAACCAAACAGACCTAATATCACTCAAAGTTTAATTACAAAAAAAACAAAGACACCTTACCAATCAATTTAATTTAATTAAATTAATAATAATAACACTTGCTAAGCACAATATTATTTAAAATAAACAAAGTTTACCACTAAGGGAATTATGATTTTTAGGATTTAGTATTTATAAAATCACAACAAATAAACAAAAATAGGCACAAGCGATATACCTACAACACAAGAAACACAATCAAAACCAGTGCTGTCACTGACAGGCTGTGGGAATTATCTCGAAATTTTGCTTCGTTTTCGAGTTATATATGCAAGGAACCAAAAGGGGTGCTTTTGTACCCCCCTCTAAAAAATGTACCCTCCAATTTAATAGCACTCTGCGGTTTTCTCATCTTCAATGACCCCTTTGATGATTTTTACAATAAAATTCCATTAACGTCTTACTTCCTTATTGCCCTATTTTTAAGGACATAATCAATAGCCTGAAAGGAGACCGTGAGAAGACCGCATTTGCTCAAAATACGAATTTGTACGTACGCCATTTGGATTGAAAAATGTTCCCATCATATTTCAATGACATACTGAGGGAATTTGTAGGAAAATTCGTACACGTATATATTGACGATGTATTGATATATTATTCCACGCCTGAAGAGCATATGAATCGGTGATTGTAAAAAAACAACATATAAGTGACATATTTTCCGAAATCAGTTTTATTACATTTTCACTTCGCTCATGGGCAGATCTATGCGCTGAGAGCAAACCAACATGATATAATACCTGAAACATACAAAAATTCTACCGCGAAATCGGCATTGAATGCTAAAACAACATTTCTCTTTAATCAGTAAAACAATCAACCTATGAATTAAGTAAGTTTTTTTAATGTCTTCTTTGTTAATAATATTTTTTCATAATTTTTAACTCTTTATAACTTACAAAACTACCTCTAATCAGTGCCTATGTTCTGTAACTTAGTCGAGAACTTCTCGCATCGAGAAAACGTGGAACACAAAATCCCAACGTTTATCGACCTGTGCCTACGTTCTGTAACTCTCGCATCGAGAAATTTCTCTCATTTTGGCAATAAAATTGTTTTCTCACATTCGCCTGGTTCTGTAAATAGATTTTCTCGACTTGAAACTTTTCGGAATTAAATTTCTGTGAGAGCCTGGAAAAATATGAGTAAAACTGTGAGAGGCTGGAAAAATGTGAGTTACTGGCTGAACAGAATGCAAAACGGAGCTGGAATAGATGTCAAAAATGCTGCAGCCGGAGCTGCAAGAGTTGAACAATTTTTAACTTTTACTGCAGCATTTTTGACATCTACTGCAGCTTTTTTGACATCTATTCCAGTTGCGTCTTGCATTCTGTTCAGCCAGTTAAACTGTGCCTACGTGCTACGTTCTGTAACTTAGTCGAGAACTTCTCGCATCAAGAAAAGTTGGAACACAAAATCCCAACGTTTCTCGACCTGGAAAAATAAACTATGTCTAAATCTCAATGTGAGAAACAACTCTTTTGATTTGCCCTTCCATTGGAATATCTACCGGAAACTATAATATTGGAAGTTAAAATTCAAATAGGTATTTAAAAATATTTGAATTTTTATCAAATGTCATAATGTATATGTTAAATACAGATGACAAAGGACAATAGCCGCCGTAATACAATAAGTAAATACGTATTTATATAAGCTAGTATCGCCAAATAGTCGAAACTCAAAAATATAAAAATTAGATTCTGCCCGAGCGATTGGATAAACCTTTCAAATAAAAAAATATAAAAATAAAATTGCCATTAAATCAATTTGAAAGGGAGATTAGAAAAGCTTTTACGTATTAATATATATAAATTGTTTTTGTTTTTTTTTTTGAGGATAATATAGGTATATGCATATATCTGTGTGTATATAACCACACAATTATGCAAATATTATCTACATACACATAGGTATAATGACGTTCCTATAATTTCGGTTCGATAATTTTGGTCTAGTTTCAATTTTTTAAGCTTTCCGAAGCAAACCTCACTCAAGTGAAGGCACTGAGCATAAAAAAGGAAAGATTATTAATTTCACTTAAGTGAATTTGCTCGCCCATTATTATGGGCAAAATTACTGATTTCACTTAAGTGAATTATAGGAATGTTTGCCCATATTTAGATTTAGGGTCTGTTACGTATCTACTTTCATACAATTTTGCTTCTGAAGTGAGGAGAGCTCTCAAGCGCACCTCACTTAAGTGGAACTAAAGAAGAAAATGATAGATAAGTATTTCTATATTTGCTTTTAACGCTTACATTTATATTTCCAAACTACCCTCTTGCAAAATCCAAAAAGATTTAGACTGTTCTTTTGTTTTTGTTTTGAAATAATACAAATTACAAATACAAAAACGTAACCATTTCTCTACTTTTAATCACTTTAATATACTTCTCACATGCTTTTTACTTGTCGAGTAATTTTAGCAGGTAAATCGAGAAATTATCTCGACTTTTTTCTTACAGAAACAACTCACATTTTTCCAGGCTCTCACAGTCTTACTCATATTTTTCCAGGCTCTCACAGACATTTTATTCTGAAAAGTTTCAAGTCGAGAAAATCTAGTTACAGAACCAGGCGAATGTGAGAAAACAATTTTAATGCCAATTCACGTCATATTTGTTGTGATTCATGTGTTCCATGCGATAAATTTCTCGATGCGAGAGTTACAGAACAGAACTGATCTCTATCACTGATCTCTATGACGGTGTCCACATTGGGTATGAAAAAGTAGATTTTTAATGACTTTTCAGTATTCATATCTAGCTCCCACTCCTTCATTGAAGTGAGATGTGAATACTGAATAGTCATTAAAAATCCACTTTTTCATACCCAATGTGGACACCGTCTATATATAACTGGATAGCGTATCCATACAAAAAAGTTGACTCCATTTGAAGAACTGTTATAAGTGGCGCTGCCTATTTTTTTTTTTTGTTATACTGTATGACAGTATAACATAAAAAGTGAAAACTGACATCTTCAAACGTCAAATAAGTGAAAAAAAAGGTTTAACTTTTCCGAGCTTAAAATTAATAGGGGTATTCATGCAACTGCGTAAAACACTAGATAAGTTTACGATCTGGTTAATTTTATCTTTTGGTTAATGAACTGTCAAATTTTGTATGGGAAATGGTTTACACAATTTGGTTAATTTTATCCAAGGATTTAGCTGCGGAAAATTAACCAAATATTTGGTTAAACTTATCCAAACGTCATTGTGACTTTTAGAGATTGAATTAGGCGTGTTTGTGACTTTAAGAATCAGGCATGTTTAGAAACATGATATAAATGATAATATGTCGGAGAACTAAAAAAGTTCTGAATGTGCTCTGTTATTATTGCATTGCAATTAGTTGATGATAAAAGTTGTGAATTAAAACGTAGTTTACACAAAAAAAAATAATTAGAAGGTCCACATTTACTCAACGATTAAAGGCTCTGCCCAACCAACGCGAAATTATAGCGAAGCATTCACAAAGACAGTTTTTTGTTGTTTTTTAGTATTGAGATCATTCACTTTAATTTCGTGTTGGTTTGGGATAGCCTTTAGGAAAGCTACTTTTCGTAAATTATTAAGGTAGAACTAGAAATTCCCACCCAAACCAATGCGATTCTTTCGTTGACGACGACGAATGTGTTATTTTCATTTACAACAACGTGTTGTTATTAATGTTTTTGTTGTGGTCAACGAATGATTCGCACTGGTTTGGAAGATTCTGAATAGTCGGAAGCTGTTAGAAACAGATTTCATTAGCCAATGCAAAGTATCTTTCTAAACTCTCAAAATCAGAACTAAGCCATAATTCACTTTTTCTCTTTTTTTCGTTCCTACCTCAACAAATTTCTGTTTCACTTTCGTGAAGTGTACTCGGGGGCGCTCTATTCACTTCCGAAAGCAAAAGTTAACGAAAATGAAGAAAAGTACATTATGGGCGTGACATATGATTTGTTTGTATTCGCTGATTTTCGTCTGACCACTGCCGTGAGCTTGCGACTAATATATTTCTAACTTACAACGCGACTATTGTCATGAATATTAAGGTAGAACTATAATAATTGTTGAAAGTTTACTGAAGTGGTCGGTTGAAAATGAGCGAATACTTGAAAACCATACCAAAAAGAATGGCATTGATGTATTTATTCCAATGCAAAACAAATATAATTGAATTAACAGGACTACTTACTACACGTATCTATTAAAACAAATATATATTTGTACAGGTAGACACACATGCAAATAAACAGACCATAATGCATTATCTGTAAAACCAACTCCTCGACCCAAGCCGAACGCACCCAAATATTTGACGTTTAACGAACAGCTGATTCAATTACACAGCATTTAACCCTTAGAATAAAAAATATAAGGAAGCGCCATTTGTGGAAAAAAGTGAAGCATTTTTCATAATAGTGTTTGCTCTCACAAACACAAATACATTCCAAAAGGGACGGAGTGATTTTTAATGGCAACTTACTAGGGCGCCATAACAATCATTTGTTATTTTCTGAATTTATTTTTCTTTTCAGTGGTATGTTTAAAAAAATACTTACTTTTTTATGATAGCCCTCTAAGCTCTAAGGCACCGATAAAATCTTTTAATATCTACTTTCTTTAAAATTGTGTTGTTTCAGTGGAACATTATAGATTTACTTAGTTTAATTTACGCATTGTCATGAAAGAAGGCTCCCCAAAACCAATGTGAATCATAGCAAATCATTCGCATCGATAAAAAATTGGCACCCCAAATGTGGCTTTACTTCATCCACTTTCAGAATGGTCATCCTTTTACCACTCGACTTTCGGAAACCTTTTAAATTTTGTATTAAATTATTTTAATTTTTGAATAGACAAATTAATTAACATTAAAAAAAATGCACTAATAACTTCACTACAGAGAAAATTGAGCAATATTCTGAAGATGCACATGTTAACATAAATATACGAACTCCAAAGGTACAAAATCGATTTAATAACAAAAATAATTTCCTGATATAAAGGGCGCTTAGCAAATAGTTGCGCCTTACAACCACCAATAACAAAAAAAAAATACGTCCCTGTTTCACAGAATCGCAGTTTGACATTACTAGTATCCCAAATTAAAACCGAAAAACCATGTGCAAGTTTTCAATTAATTTATTAATTTTCTTAGTTTATTTAAAGTTTAATCATTTAAAATGTGTTACTTGATTTATGATTAATTAAATTATGATCAATTAACATCGCTTTCTTTGAGAAAAATATGATAAAACTCACTTGTGAAAGGAAATGATTCTTGTCCGTCTTATTCTTGCTTTAAATACACAATTTAACACTGCACTTAGGGTTACCAGACGCCCCCCTTTAGGGGGGACAGTCCCCCTTTTTCATAACAAAATGCTGTTTGTCCCCTCTATACAAACCTCTGCCCCCCTTATTAAGTAAAAACTCAAAAAGAGAAAACATTCAATTGTAAACTGTAAAAGTATATTTAAAAAGATTTCCTTTGAATATACTAATTTGAAGTAAAAAATCCTTTCAAATCTGAACGCATCCACTCAATGAACTATATCTAACTTCAGTCGCAAAAGTTTTTCTTCATCTGTCAGTTTGATTGGCTTTTTTGATTTTTTTACTATATAAAAAATCAAATGAAACTTTCTTACTTCACTTTTTTGTACTCTGGTGTTATATTTTTCAAAAACATATGTTGTCACCATTTGAACACTTATTCCACCTTGAAAATTCTCAAAGTCCCCCTTTTCATCATTTTGAATCTGGTAACCCTAACTGCACTTCATATTTTTGTATTGTTATTAGTAAGTATACATACATTTCTAAGTAAATCACTCCAAACTATTTGTTTTTTTTTCTAACAATTAATGATTTATTAATGTTTTTAGTCTTGTATCACTTTTTGTTTACTTTTTTTCTTCCATTCAGTCACCGATTTGACATTTCGGGCATACAGTTTTCTGCTTCATTCACGTACACTGTATATGTGATATACACCAGTTCCTTTACTTCTTCTTCTATGATTTAACCAAATTAATAAAAAGGTCGTTCATGCAAACTTTTTCGTAAACTTATCATTTTACACAATTTGTAAACTTACGACGTTGCATGAATACCCTTAATATTCAAGAGAATTCTATAACTTTATTAAAAATGTGAACTAAAACTGATCCATCTCATGTGGTAAACTTTACCGAACAAATTTATGGCTTTTTACAAATTCATTCTTAAAGGAAACACGAATTACGTCAACGATGTGGCCTGGGAGTATGACGAAGAGTTGCTTGCCTCCGTTAGTGACGATCATTCGTGTAAGATGTGGAGTTCAGCTCACAGCTTTGAAACTGTTACAACCTTCTGCCTGTCTTCGGCTGGTATGTCAGTGCGCTGGCATCCAGATGAACCTGGCAAGGTGCTGGTGGCCGAAAAGAAGGGAATAATACATTTGTACAACGTCCGCTCTCAACAAGCCATAATGTCCTTGGAGTCACCGAAAGTTCCTCTAATGAGTGCTGACTGGTCGTTACACAATCGTTTGTTTGTGACGGCATTGGCTGGGGGAGATGTCATCACCTGGGACCTTCGTATGACATGGTAAATCTATCTTGTTTTTGTTCTAGGCATCGTTAGATGCTAAACAATGTTTTATTTCATTTTAGTGGACCAGCTGATATTAAACAAATCCACGAAGACGGAGGACGTACTGTGAGGTTTTCGCCCAACAGTGATGTTAAATCTTTATAATTAACTTAAATTTATATTGCTTAAAATTACTTTAAATATTTTTTTATTATTATATTCTTAACTAACTGAATTACGATTACTAAACTAAAATGCTATTTTCCTAATCTACTAGCACTTACATAAATGTCTATTACGTTTCATTTCTCATTTTGTTTCACTTATTTGCTTTTCTTTTATGCTCTAACAATGTTTGGACTATCTTGATAACTTACTTAATATTAGGGGCCAGTTATAGCGATCAGGAAAATCCATCAGGAAAAGTTGAAACAGTATAAAATTGAATACTTTTTCCTGATGGCCGTTTATAGCGAACAGGAAAAATATGTCAGTTGACAAGCTGAACACATGTGAATATATGCACACATACAACCTACCGCAATATTTTCCTGATTGAAAAGCATACGAAAAATTTTTTCGTCCACAATTCTGTCAGTGGAACAGGAAAAAATTGGAACTCAAATCATTGGAACGATTTGTTCCATTTTGTTTGATATGTCAATCAGCTGGCACGAAAAATGAATTTACATCAGGAAAATAGATAAATTGATTTTAAACAAAAAATAATTAATGAATTGAAAATGTTTTTAGCAAAAAAAATTCTTAGAGTTAATTGTCATTGATTAGTGTAGCATTTGTGTTTCAAATCGAATGAAAGCATCGTAAATAATCCATTCGAAAATTTTTCCTGTTTCGTTTTCCTGATCGCTATAACTGGCCCCTTAGCCAGCGGTAGCCGCAAGTAATAAACTTATTATTATTCGCAAGTTGGACATTGACTTTTATTTCTTTGAAAGAATTTCCAATCTCCTTTTTTTTCGGAAATTAACATTGGCGACCGTGACAGTACCTAGTATCAGGTCTTGTAAAATTAAAAATTTATAATAAAAAAATTTAAATAAAATTAAAAAAAAAAATTATTAAAAATTAATTCAGTGCTGTGAACTACCGTGCTGCATAAAAAACTAGATTGCACCTCGCGTTGCTCCCTTGCCATTGGAAGTGCACCTTTTATTTTCTTAAGCAGAATTAAAATATTACTAATCAAGGTTAAAGACTTAACTCGTGTGGTTTCTTTAAAACAAAAAAAAAGAGTGAAAATCGGACGATAGCGGTAGATGAGTAGCGGAACTGGTTAACCGTTGTAGGTATTCTAGGAACGGTTCTAACGATCAGGCGATAGTGGCTCGTAAAAACGAACGGTTTCTTTTAACGTTTTTTCTCGGCACCAAACGTAAAACAAAAGAACAATGAGTGAGAAAAAGTTAGTGAATCTGAAAACAAAGCGACAAACGCTCATCGGGCAACAAGATAGAGTCAAGGATTTCGATGATAAGAGCTTGGGTGAAGCTACAATTTTTCAATTAGAGGCTCGGTCAAAGGGACTTGAAAAATATTACAGCGAATTTCAGAGCATTCAATCGTTAATAGAAGAAATAGATAACACGGAAGGTGAAATTGCTACTCGCGCGTCTTTTGAAAAGCTTTACTTTAGACTACAGCCGAGTTTTGCATTCGCGATGAGTAAATGTAAACAGGTAGGCGGTGAATCACAGAACAAAGACACAACAATTTTTAACACAACCGTCGGTGGTTCTACGGTTAAGCTACCAAAGTTCACTCTTCCCACATTCTCCGGAGATAATACAAAGTGGATAACCTATTTTGAATCATTTACTTCTTTGATAGATAACAACGAGTCTATCGATAGCGTTGCTAAGTTTCATTATCTAATTTCGTCTTTGTCAGGTCAACCCCTGCGTTGTATTGAGCCCATTGATATAACCGCAAAGAATTACGATGAAGCTCTTAAAATTCTGAAAGATTGGTACGCGAATACATCAGTTATCGTTGAAGAACACATTAAAAAACTTTTAAATTATCCCTCGGTTACTAAAGCAGCGTCCAACAACATACGCGATCTCATTGACACGGTTAACGTTCACTTGTGCTCCCTTTCGTCACTCGGTCAACCGGTTGCTCATTGGGATGACATAATTATTTGCATTGTTCTTTCTAAACTAGATTCAACGACCAACGAAAAATGGATAGACGAACGTGCAACTGAAAGACTACTTAAGGAGCTGTTTAAATTTTTGGACAAACGATGTCAACAGCTGGACCAAAAAACGTCACAACATACCATATTGCCAACTGCAACAGCAACATCAAGGGTAAGCAATCGACCACCAGTGTCTAAGGCATCATTTGTTACGATCCAAAACCAGAGGCAGAGGGTATGTACTTAATGCTCAAAATTAAATCATTTTATATACAGATGTAGAAAATTCTTGTCCCTAACAACAAACGAACGCCTTTTAGCTGCCACCAACAATAAGTAGACAGCATACCAAACAAGGTTCTTACTGAAGACTTTGTGAGCAGCATTTTTTAGACACCATTCGTCGCTCAAATGATGGCAGATTTATCGTTCGTTTACCTTTTCGCAATAAGCCTTCAGCTCTAGGAAACTCACTTCAAACTGCACAAAAGCGTCTTTTTTCTCTTGAGCGCAAGCTTAAACGTCAACCGGAGCTCAAACGGCAATACGTCTTGTTTATGAATGAGTATGAATCTCTTCTACATATGCGCAAATTAGTAACACCACCGCCATTCAGGAATTATTTCTTACCACATCATTGCATTATTAAATCTGATAGCTCCTCCACAAAGGTACGCGTAGTATTCGATGCTTCGGCAAAATCAACAACCAATGTTTCGCTTAATGATCTCTTGATGACTGGACCTACCGTTCAATCAGATTTGTTCACGGTCTTAATACTCCTGTCCCTGTAGTGAAGTCCCGTAAAAATTTCCGTACTGATTTATCTAACTGCCAGAATCGATTAAAGTACATATAGGAGAGTTAGAAAAACTTGGGTAGACATCACCGTTTTCTGGAGGGGGTTTTTTAGACGCCATTTTCCAAAATGGCCGACAAATAGTAGTATAATTTGTATGGGAGAACGGAAAAATCTCCATAAAAACTAAACCACTAAACCGATTTTGATGAAATGATCTGAAATGATCAGACATGATAAAAAACAAGATGAGAAGCCATCATCATTAATTTCCGCCCACTACCACGCCCCCTTTTTTGAAAAAAGTAATATATTCGTCAAAATTAATACAAATTCGGATGTTGCTTTAGTTAAACTTATAAAAATATTTTTGTATGGAATATAAGCTGTAAAAAGTTCCTACTACGCCTATTTTGTGGGCGTTTATTATTTTGTGACTTATATGGAGTTCGTTTTAGTAAATAGATAAAATCTGAACCACTTCACAAAGTGTAATGAAATTTCACACATGATAGCGAACAGTATAGGGAATGATTGCATACAATTTCCGCCCATTGACACGCCCACAAAAGCCCATCTTATCACTCTTCCTCATTAGCTGCTAAAAACCGAAGGAAATGATATCAATTAAGATGCTTTGTGAAGTTTCCTGATAGATATTGACGAAAGAAAATCTATTATTTTTGATTTTTAGTAAAAAAAATTAAGAAATTATAAAAAATACAATTACATATATTTGCACATCATTTGTATACACATTTTTCTCATACATTGCTCACCACATTTGCAATACTCTGAGCATATCAAATACTTTAACTTACATGTAGCTATTAATTTACACTTTTAATTAATAGTTCAGGGGGTCAATTCTCGACCTGTGAAACTGTGAAAAGAAAACAAAAGTTATCATTTCATTTTCACAGTTTTATCATTTTATCACTTCACAAACACGTGCAAGGCGATTCCCGAACTCGTTACGAAAAACAGCTGTCAAAGTGAGTACTTAAAAGTTATAACATGAAAAATGCTACCACTTGCTCATCGAAAAAGATGATTGTGACGTGATAGAAATACCAAGATAGATTTTTATTTTCACAGGTATTCACAGAATTAAATGATTGTGATAAACGAATCATCATATAAAAACATTTTGGCATTTGTTTTCTTTTTTTCACACTTCGAAAATCACATTTGGCGTGAAGGCCTTATGATATTTTTCACTTCACAGTTTCACAGATCGAGAATTAACCCCCAGAAGGCATTATGTTAAGGCACAGATCGCGGGCTTAAGCCCACCATTTGTATCTTTGGAGATGCCATAATCTGTCAGCTGCAGGCTTGAATCTGGAAAAGAGCTCTGTGATAGGCTTAAGTAATACCTAAAACAAAAAAGCATCTTTGGATATGCCCATTTCTAATTGAAAAAGATGAGGGTGGTAACTCTGATATATGTTTCTCTTTATGTAATGAATAACGAAGCTGATCGAATGTCTTACACTTTGCTGATGAATGTAAAACTTGAACAAGGTATTCCTCTACTCTGTCAAGTATTTCATCAGATAAAATATATTCTTCTGCAAATCGAAGTAGTAACGGTTCTGGCGATGCTTTAATTGCAGATGATTTTGTTCCCATCTTGCTTGTGGTATCACAACCTGGGGGTCAATTCTCGATCTGTGAAACTGTGAAATGAAAACAAAGTTATCATTTCAGTTTTCACAGAGTTTTATCATTTTATCACTTCACAAACACGCGACAGGCGATTGCTGAACTCATTATGAGAAACGCTTTTAAAATGAGTACTAAAAAGTACTAAAATGAAAAAAATCTACCACTTGCTCATAGAAAAAGATGATTGTGACGTCAGAGAAGGACCAAGATGGCGACTTGGGTGTATCAAAGGAGCACAATTTGTTTCTGTTTATCATTTTTCTTTTCACAGGTTTTCGCAGAATGAATTGATTGTGATTTTTCACACTTCGAGAATTGCATTTGGCGTGAATGGGTTATCATATTTATCACTTCAAAGTTTCACGGATCGAGAAATCACCCCCTGTAAGGTGCCAGTTATAGCTATAATTGAAACTTATCATTGAAAATTTTAATGATTGTTTTTGAGACGTTTGGAAAGCAAAATCATTTATTATTTTGATGGACGATTAAAGCTCAAGACTTATATAATATTTCTAGCCAAAAAAAATTTCAAATAGGTCCAACTTTACACGAAAATTGACTTTTAATTTTTAATGATCATTGGTAAGGTAGTTCAATTATTGAAATATGAAAAGTCTTTTTATGTGGAAAGTTGGGCATATTTGAACAATTTTTTGGCTAGAAATATTAATTAAGTCTTTAGCTTTATTTGTCTATCAAAATAATAAATGATTTTAATTCCTAAACGTCTCAAAATCAATCATCAAAATTTTCAATGATGAGTTTCAATGATAGCTATAACTGGCACCTAAGTATGTGGGCCTTAATTTAATTGTTGTAAAGTGCAGCTCCCAGTTGCTCCCCAAGTGTGTGAAGAAGCACATAGCGCATTTTATCACCCACTCTCACTTTGATCCACAATTCTTGCAATCCCTCACTGAATAGTTCAAATATATATCGAAGGATGAAAACAACGATATCAGTGTCATTTGATAACACATAAGGCATTTTATGCATGGCTGGACGGCATTGAACAGTTGGATTATAATTCTGCTATCTGCTTCCTCCACAAAGGTTTGAAGGTCCGAGCACGTTTGAAGTTCTTTGTTATTGTTATTTATTATTAATTCATCCCTGCTATCATTGTCACCTGTGAGGGTTCCACTTAGAACTGGTAGTGAAGTCAGTCACTTTTGCCTTCTCAATGAAGCTAGAAGCAGCAGCTAGTTGGAGCATCTCTTTGTTTTTATCTGAAGACCTGAATCTAACCATCTGTCTTGGAATAGGCGTCTCCTGTTTGATATTTATTAGTTCGATTGGATCTAGAATTTTTCGTCTTTCTCTTTCACATTCGTTAAGTGAGTGGTCAATGTCAAAGTCCACTCGCTTAATTTATTAATGCTTTTTTGTTTTAAGGGAATGCTTAAGCCTATTACAGAGTTATTTTCCATATTCAAGCCTGCAGTTGACAGATTATGGATTCTCCAAAGATGCAAATGGTGTGCTTATTAAATATCAATCAGAAAACTTCAAAAAGCATCTTAATTGATATCGTATCTTTCGGTTTTTAGAGTGATAAGATGGGCTTTTGTGGGCGTGTCAATAGGCGGAAATTGTTTGCAATCATTCCCTATACTGTTCGCTATCATTTGTAAAAATTTCATTACACTGGGTGAAGTGGTTCAGATTTTATCTTAGGTACTAAATGAACTCCATATGTCAAAAAATAATAAACGCCCACAAAATAGGCGTGTTAGGAACTTTTTTCAGCTTATATTCCAAACAAAAATATTTTAATAAGGTTAACTAAAGTAACATCCGAATTTGTATTAATTTTGACGAATATATTACTTTTTTCAAAAAAGGGGGCGTGGTAGTGGGCGCAAATTAATGATAATGGCTTCTCATCTTGTTTTTTATCATGTCTGATAATTTCATCAAAATCGGCTTAGTGGTTTAGTTTTTATGGAGATTTTTCCGTTCTCCCATATAAATTATACTGCTATTTGTCGGCCATTTTGGAAAATGGCGTCTAAAAAACCCCCTCCAGAAAACGGTGATGTCTACCCAAGTTTTTCTGACTCTCCTATATGTACTTTAATCGATTCTGGTGGTTAGATAAATCAGTACGGAAATTTCTACGGGACTTCACCACAGGGACTGTATTATAACACGATTTCGGACATACCGATGGGTGTTCACAACAGACATCAAACAAATGTACCGGCAAATTGAGGTAGACCCCGTCGATCGGCCCATTCAAATGATTGCTTGGCGTTCAAATCCTGATGCCCCTGTAGAATACTTTGAGCTAAATACCATTACTTATGGAACTTCAGCCGCTCCATTTTTAGCAACACGTTGCCTCAATCAACTTCCAATCGAAGAGAAAAACAACTTTCCTTTTGCCTCCGATTCAGTTTTAAAAGAAACTTATGTCGATGATATCAGGACAGGAGCACACAACCTAACAGATGCCCTCTCATTGCAAAACGACCTGATAAAAATGCTGGGAAAGGCCCAGTTTGAACTTCGAAAGTTTTGCTCTGATGAATTTTCACTTCTCAGTTCCATTCCAGAAAATTATAGGGAACCCCTGCTTCGAATCGGAAAGGATGATGTGGTAAAAACATTGGGCTTAGCTTGGGAACCAATCGCAGATTCTTTCATATTCCACATTTCCGTTGATGAGCATCCGATAACTACTAAACGCAGTGTACTATCAGATATAGGAAAAAGATTTGATCCCCTCGGTCTTATTGGGCCTGTAACGGTTGTAGGGAAAATCTTTCTCCAAGAGCTTTGGAAACTCGATCAATCCTGGGACCAGCCTTTGCCACCGCTGTACCGGGAAAAATGGTATCGATATACCCAACAGCTAAAATTGCTTCACAACGTGAAAATACCTAGACATCTTCTATCAAACACCTTTCCAAGTAATATTCAGTAATGCTATGTTTCCACCAAAGGTTTATCTCAGATTAGATTTAATAAATCTTTTTGGTGTTTCCACCGCACAAAAAGATTTAAAAATGATTAAATTTGACAGCACCTTCAAAAATGCAAATGGCGTTTCAATGTTTCTTATGAAGTGCGAATGAGACAGAATGTTTGATTCGTGTGAAACAATGAAGAACTGAATGCGAGTCTCGAATGAATCGTTCAGCACCATTTAAGAAAAGGTTAGTTCGATTTGTAAAACTATTTGTCCTAGGAAGATTTAACAAGATTAATTTCTAATCTTCAAGATTTACGAAATAAATTTGTATGGTAAATCTCCGAGATTTGAAGGAGATTTGAGGTAAATCTTATTAAATCTCAGATTAGCGTCAGGTGGAAATGTAGCATTACACGCCTTTTCTGATAGCAGCGAAAAAGCTTATGGCTGCTGTTACCTGCGCTGCGAAGATGAAAACGGAATGGAATCATGTGCAATATTCAACGTCGTGAGTTCAACATAGAATATAATTGTTTGTTAAGAAATAAGAAAATTGATGGTCGTAGCCGTTTAAAAGGCTTAAACCCTTTTTTGGATAAATATGAACCAATTCGCGTTACAGGTTGTCTTCAAAACTCTCTCCTTCCTAATTACTCTAAACATCAAATTATTTTACCCAAACACGATATTTCCAAAATGCTAATTAATTCTTTTCATTTCATGTACTTACACGCTGGTCCACAAATGTTATTAGCTGCAATCCGGCAACGCTACTGGCCTATCGATGGAAAACAAGCATGCCGCAATGTCGTTCACAGGTGCATCAGATGTTTTCGTTCAAAACCAACGATAGACCAACTATTAATGGGTAACTTACCAGCCGAACGCGTCCAGCCAGGTCACCCATTCCTTTCAACCGGCATTGACTTCTGTGGCCCTTTTCGTATAAGTTCAAAAATTCGAGGACGTGCCCCAATAAAAGCCTACATTTGTGTTTTTATTTGCTTCACAACAAAGGCTATCCATCTCGAGGTTGTCAGCGACCTGTCAACAGAGGCTTTCATTGCTTCCCTGCGAAGGTTCATCGGCAGAAGAGGAATCTGCAAAATCATCTTTTCTGATAATGCGACAAATTTCGTGGGTGCGAAAAACGAACTATCTGAGCTGTATGAGTTGTTTCAAAAGGAGCCGCATATTCAAAAACTCTCTGCAATTTGTCAGCAATCCAAAATTGAATGGCGGCATATTCCACCCCGGTCACCACACTTTGAAGGGCTCTGGGAAGCTGCTGTTAAGACAGCTAAATACCATTTAATACGCATACTTGGCAGCGCAGTACCAACCTATGAAGAGCTTTGTACATTGGTCGTCCAAATAGAAGCTGTAGTAAATTCCAGACCAATTACTCCACTTTCTGAAGACCCACGTGATCTTGAAGCGCTAACTCCAGGCCACTTTTTGATTGGAGGTCCCTTAAAATCATTCCCAGAGCCTGACATATCAGATGTTTCCATTAATCATCTTTCGAGATTCCGAAGAATGCAGCAACTTCAACAAGTCTTTTGGAAACGCTGGTCCAGCGAATATCTTCACTCTCTTCAACAGCGACACAAATGGACATCTAAATCAAATAATTTAAAACCTGGTGATCTCGTCCTTCTTCAAGATGATAATCTTCCATCATACAAGTGGGCACTAGGCAGAATGCTCCGTACAATACCTGGTCATGATGGAATTCATAGAGTAGCAGAAGTCAAAACGCAGAATGGAGTATTCAAGCGAGCGGTAGCTAAACTGTGTCCGCGCTAGCCGCAAGAAATAAAATTATAATTATTCCCAAGTTGGACATTGACTTTTATTTCTTTGAAAGAATTTCCAATCTCCTTTTTTTTCCAAAATTAACAAGTGAAGTTGTCTATGCCAGTATTGGTCGACCCGACATAAGTCCAAAGGTATACATAGCTAAATCAACTGTTCCACTTATTGAATCGTCCCTTAAAGTATATGGTGGAATGTCTTGGCATCATCGATTGCCTTATGTCGCGGCAGCCTATGATCGGACAGGGTAATCGTCCTATCTAGATTTATGTGTCTCTTATATTCTTTATGGTTTATGTAATTTTTGTGTGATAAATACTATTAGTATTAGAACCTACCTTTTCAGATGCCAGAAACAAATCTATGATGAAGAACTTCCAAGCGCTTCAATTGTTATGTGCTATTACAACGAACACAAGATGACTTTATTGCGTTCCATAAAATCCATATTGGATAGAACGCCTATCTTAAAGAAATTATTCTAATCGATGACTTTAATGGTGTTTCAGATTTAATAACTGGACTCATAGAAGAAATACGTAAATTCGATACAGACCTCAAAGTCAGATTATTAAGAAATACAATGAGAGAGGGTCTGATTAGAGTGCGTGTAATTGGAGCTAGAAATTCCACAGGCGATATACTTGTTTTCTTGGACAGCCATATTGAAGTGAACAAAGATTGGATACAACCTCTCTTGCATATAGTCAAACATGAAAACTAAACACTTGCAGTTCCCGTTATAGATTCTTTGAAATCCTTTTTCGAATTTAAAATGGTTTTTGATACTAGTTAGAGTACTTAAATAGAGACTTAATAGCGTTCCAATCATTCAAATGAAGCAAATAGTTTGGAAATGGGAGCTTGGTCTATCTACCAATATAAAGAAATTTCAACGAATTTTTATAAATTTCTTGAAATTGATGGATTGACCAAGCTCTCAGTTCCAAAATATTTGGTCCTTTTCGATGATTGAGACGTTTCTGAGTTTGAATTTAAGTCCTTTAAATGGTTCTTAAAACCATTTTCAATTCAAACTTATATTTAGAAAAATTTGCATACAAGATTTGGATTCAGCAACCCAAAAACATAAACTAAGAAAATTTTTTTTTTTTAAAACCCACAATTATATAATTATGTTACAGAATAGAATTTTATTAATGGGTCAATATTTCAAAATATTAATATTTCAGTCTCCTTCATTTTTGAACCGAAATACAAAATTATATTCTAAATTTTTTAGTTGGATGGCTTAAAACAAACGGGTTCTAACATTCACTCTAAAAGAAAAAAAGTTAAAAAAATTATCATACCCGCTATCTCCATTTAAACACCCAAAATGTCATTCCCCTGACGTGTCCCCAGGCCTACTTACCACACTGCAATGAGTCTTAGCAATTAAACTAAAACTGATACAAGAAATCTAATGATGCAGTCTTTTTAATGATATATGCACCCTTACCAAAGAATAGTTCGTTTATTTTTAGTTACTTTATTTTGTTAAATAGGAGCTATTAAGCAAGTGTCCCCCATAAAATGTTCATTTTTATCCCACCAATGGAAATTAAAAAAAAATATATAGGTTCAAAACTCAAAACTGATTTGTAACGGAACAGGATTGCTCTTTACGAAAATTGAAGTATGAGTTTGAAAAAAAATTGGTTGTCTTTTATTTTTCAAGTTAAGGACACGATTTTGTTTTTCGTCCAGTGAATCTGTCATTCCTCTAACGCGTGTTTTTTACTAGACCGTGTAGTATAAAAATCAAAAAAGTTTACTCGTCTGTGTCTTTTGCAAGGACCTACATGATAAATAATATAAATCATCTAATTTTCTAATAACTTCGATTTAATTCTCATAAAACACCCTTCGGAGTCATTCCCCTAACATAATTTATTATGTCATTCCCCTGACTTTCAAGTTTTCATTATAATGATTGATTGCGTTTTCGTACTTCTATAAGGATCAATAATATTGCATTTGAACATATTTACAGTATGTTTAGTAGTTTTGAATTTTTTCACATTTTCTCGTTCAAAATATCATAAAATAATAAATTTATTGCCATTAAATGTTTAGTCACGCCAAATCCTTGAAGCACAAGAGCAAGTTCGTGCGACATAGTTGTGCATTCAATTTTTAATGGTGGTATTTGTTCTCTCTTTTCTTTATCCTCCTGAAACTATCCTCAAAATTAAATATCCATCTAATCACCGGAATTAATAAAAATTTTTGTCATTCCCCTGATATAAGTGTCATTTCCCTGACTTAAGAAACCGTTAGATTTAATCAAATACTATGACCGCTTGTTTTGAAGTGGTTAATATAGAGTTTTTAAGGGATGTAATTGTTACTCCAGCAAAATAGGTTGTTTTGAGTGAGGGTCCAATTTGTAGTGAAAAATATTAATGTTTTGAAATATTGACCCTAATACATTCTTAGATCAATGAAAAACTTATTTTTTTTTTTCTGTAGGTAGGTGCAAATCCTGCATCAGGCTCTATGAGGACCGAAAAACGCGTGCTCATAGAAGTGTGAGATTCTTACTACACTAAAACCACCTCCACTTCCCGATTGCAACTATTTTGAAACTTATCTAGCAATTTATTTTTAACGAAGCTAAGTAACGTGTTGCAGGTAACTTTCCGGTGAAAGTTCCTGCTTATTCCGCGATTTTAAAGCGGTTTTGTGCTCACCGCACCAAGTCGGAAGGTTTTGTTCTTTGCAGACGGCGTACTAAATTCGACTCGTCAAGAATTTCAATAATCGTTGGACTTGCGTGATCTAATAGCCGATTTCTATATTTTCGCGCGAAACTCTTTATTTTGTCTCGAATCGTTGGAATCCCGAGATCCCTGTGAAGATCTTCGTTTCTTATATACCATGGTGCATTTACAAATGACCTAAGCAATTTATTTTCAAACGTTTGTAAGTTATTTAAATTTGTATCGCAGGTACAACCCCAGAGTTGTATACCGTAAGTCCAGACAGGTTTAAGTACCTGTCTGTATAAAATCAACTTATTATCAATACTAAGCTTAGAATATTTACCGAGTAGCCAGTTCATATTTTTTTACGTGTGGCTTCCATTTTAATTTCACGTCTAGAGTCATTCCCAGATATTTTGCCTCATTCGCAAATGGAACACGACCGGTATTTGAAAAGACGGGCAATCTATTTATTTTTTTATACGTAAAGTCCACGTGGACTGACTTTTGTTCATTGAGCGCTATTCGCCCTGTTTTTGTCCACTTATTAACATTATTAAGAGCATTTTGTAATTTAATCGTAGCTTCGTTAATCGTTTCGCCTACTGCTAGTATTGCAGTATCATCAGCAAACGTTGCTACGATAGTGTCTTCTGTTTGAGGTATATCACGTGTAAATAGAAGGTACAGAACGGTGCAGGGAATTAACTTCACGGGAACTATCTTCACATGGGAATTAACTGCACCAGTAGTGGGAATTAATTTCACCTTTTTTTTTTGAAGTAATTTCCCCCTAAAGTTGGGAAATAATTTCATCCGAAAATTGTGTGAAGTTATTTCCCACCTATGATATGATAGAAATTACAAAAATGTAAAATTGTGTCTCCTTAAATCCCGATTCTTTAAATGCAAAAGAAATTTGCATACACCCAGCCCCGCACCTACCCCAAATCCTATAATGGGCCCAAGCAGGGGGGTTGCAGGGGGGCAGCATGCCTCCCCAAACATACCTCACTGTTTAATCGCCGTAATGCTTGCTGCTAGCATAAATACAGTGCTAGCAGCAAGCACAAATACAGTGCTAGTAGCAAGCATTACGGCGAATAAACAGTGAGATATGTATGGAGGGGCATGCTGCCCCCCTGCAACCCCCCTGCTTGGGCCCATTATAGGATTTGGGGTGGGTGTGAGGATGGGTGTATGCAAAGTTTCTTTTGCATTTAATGAATCTGGACTTAAAGAAACGCACATTAAAGTGAAATCAATTCCCACAAAAAAGTGAAATTATTACTCACTTTCAGTGGGAAGTAATTTCACTTCAAAAAAGTGAAATTAATTCCCATTAGTGGTGAAGTAAATTCCCATGTGAAGGTAGTTCCCGTGAAGTTAATTCCCTGCACCGTACAGAACTGGACCTAAAACACTACCTTGTGGTACCCCAGCCACTATTTCTTTGAAATTAGAATATTCATTTCCGTGTCTTACACGGAAAAGTCTGTGTTCTAGATATTCGTTAAGAATTTTATAAAGTCCTTCAGGCAGAACTTGTCGTAATTTGACTTTGAGGCCTTCGTGCCACACCTTGTCAAACGCTTGCGACACATCCAAAAAGACCGTCGAACAAATTTTCTTTTCTTCAAGAGCTCTCTCAATTACGTCAGTTATTCTATGCACTTGATCTATTGTTGAATGCTTGCTTCTAAATCCAAACTGATGTTCAGGTATTAATCGTTTCTCTTCTATTATAGGCTGCAGGCGCAGGAGTAGTATTCTTTCAAAAACTTTCGATATTATTGGAAGAAGTCAAATCGGTCTGTAAGAGTTCTTTTCATGAGATGGTTTGCCAGGTTTCAAAACCATTATGACTTCCGCAACTTTCCATTGGCTTGGAACATATTCTAGCCTTAGAGTGGCATTTATTATATAAAGGAGGTTAATTAATCCTTTATGAATATTTTTAATATTTCCGCTGTTATTTAGTCATACCCCGGAGCTTTATTAGACTTTAGCTTTTTTATTTCTCTGTTTAATTCAGCGAGCGTAGCATTTCTGATTGTGTAGTTCTCACTTGAGCTAAGACTCATATTAATATTTCCAATGAGTGCTTGCCCATCAGAAGGTTTAAATGTTTCTTCCAGGTAATCGGCGAATACCGCCGCTTTCTCTTTGTCACTTTTAGCCCATTCGTTTTGGCTTTTCTTAATCGGGGGTACTGGAAGCTTTGGTTTTTTCGTTGTTTTTATAACTTTCCAAAGTGAGTAGTTGGATTCTTTCCCCGCTGTCAAGCTTACAAGGTATTTTCAACTTCATGGTTTTTGAAATCTGATATCGCCGTTTTTAGCATATTACACAAGCGATTTAAATGAGCTTTGTTTTGAGGAGCACGGGTTCGCTGCCATTTCTTACGTGCTTTTCGTTTCTCTTTTATTAAATCTTTTATTTCCTGCGGATATTTTATATCTTTATAGCGCGGCATTACCCTTTGATAAGGTGTGTTATTCCATGTTGCCTTTTGTATTATATCAACAAAGGTATCTACTGCGTCTTCAAGTTCAAAAGGCGTTTGTAATAATACCCTTAATTCAACGTTGTCCTCGATATCTTTCTTAAATCCTTCCCAGTTCGTTTTACCGTTTGTTAACCTGGGTGGTTTTTCAATTTTGACAAGGCTTTCGCTCATAGTGAGTATGACTGCAGAATGATCAGAGAACAGATCATGGCCTTCTGAAATTTCAATATGGTTAGAGGATATTCCTTTTACCATAAACAAATCGATTAAGTCAGGTATTTTTGACGGATCAGTTGGCCAGTAAGTTGGCTTTCCACTCGAATGAAATCGCAATTATTTTCCATTCCTGCCTCATAAAGCATTCTACCCTTTTGAGATTTGCATCTGTAAGAGCGTCAGTATACCCTTTTCATAGCATAACGAGTAATTGATCTTTATTTAACTTACTCAGTTGAAATAGGTACATATGTACCTCAGTAAACAAAAGAATAAAAGCTATACGAAAACTTAAATACAAAAATAGTGTTCGCATGCTTGTGTTTAAGCCCTAAAATAAAATGTTTGAACCTGTCCAAAACTTTACAAGCAGAGGGCCTAAGAGACTTTCGTTATGTTAGCTAAATACATTGAATAAAAATGGCTAGATCCCTTTTCCGGAAAGAAAGCAGCTCTCTCTTGGATCTTGGAGGCAAACTGGATAAGTCGTGCTTGATTTTAAGTCGCGAATATATAATCTCTAAGCGGTAATTACCCATGATAAAACCAAGTAAAATTGATTTGCTGATAAAAAAAAAAGCAAAATAACGTACATTTAATTCGTTCATACGCAATATCGTTGTTCAGTGGTGATCTTAAAACGCATAAAAACAAAGATCAAGATTGGTTTCGCGCATGTGGAATGGAACTCTCAAATCCATTAAAAGTTCTTAACATCAGACAAAAATACTTATGGTTGTGTCGATTGATACTCAAAATCCAAAAAAATCTCGCGAATCACCTACCTAGATTCTATACTGATCACGTGTTTCCCTTAAGTGCGCCTAAATGCCCTGAAAAAGTGAACCAAATAGTTTGCCATAAAGATAATTGCTCTTGCTAAAAACGATAGTACCCTCCTTAAAAACAAAGAAAATATTAAAAAAAAATAATAAAAACCCAAATCCCCAAACAAAAAAAAAGTCTCAGGAGTGTTCCTGTAAAAGAAGGACAAAGTCTGTTTGAGTGGTTTATACATAACCCTACTTGATGCCAGTGGAGCACCTAGTGGCCATGAATCTTGCCGTTTATAAATTCTCCGTAACACCCAACAACCCATCAGTGCTAAGAAACGTCATCAGTCATCTGCTCACCCAATATTTGTCTGCTGTATAAATTTAGTTTTATTTTTTTTTTCATACTCTTTTAATCTAATTTATTCATAAGTTCAACTACTTTTCTTTTTTTCTAATTTTACATAGTCTCCATATACAGTGCGGTTCATATTTATAACCCACCTTAAAAATCGTTAATTTTTTGGTCGTCTATACATGATCAAAAATAAAAATGATAGGGAATAATAGTAATGGTCATGGCAGTTAATTACAACGACAAGTTAATTTCAAAAACGTAACAAGTGTATTTTTATTTCTTAGTAATACAAAAATTACAAAATTCAAGTGTTTCAAATTTATAACCCATTGCTTCAACAGTTAATAAAAGAAAATGAAAAACCGAAACTAATAATTAATTTGGGAACCTATGGCAAGAATCAAGTCAAAAACTCTTTTTTCAGTGATTTTATCAGTTATCCAAAAGTTCTGGCTTGATTTTAAGCCATTCCTAACGAAGAGAGGGTTTAAGCTCTGATATCGTCTCATACGTCCTTCCTTCCTGAGAAGAACTCTCCAAAGATTTCCAATTGGGTTGACATCGGGAGAGCATGCGGGTCAAAGCATTAAATCAATAGAATTTATTCCCAACCAATAAATTGTTTCGCTACTGATATGGATTCTGGCATTGTCCTGCTGAAAAATCCAATTTCTCTACTGATGATCTCTCAAAAAAGGTACCAAACTGCGTTGGAAAACTTAAACATATTCTTTGCTGTTCATTTTTGATGAAGTGAATTGCATTTCTCCAGAAAAAATGGAATTTAGATGGTCCTGATGGTGGGCACTCTTATTGGCGTGACTTACGGAAGGAACCGTGATATTTTCATAGGCGAAATTTTGGTGGCGGTTCGGTGATGATGTGGGGCGCTTTCTCAACGAAGGGGTGCGTGGCAATGCAATAAATTTCTTCGAAAATGAACAGCAGAGATTATGTTCAAGTTTTCCGACTCAGTTTGGTACTGTTTTTGGTAGATCACCATGAGAGAACTTGGATTTTTCGGCAGGACAATGCCAGAATCCATAACAGTAGAGAAACAATTTATTGGCTGGGAATAAATTCTATTGATTTAATGAACTGGCCCGCAAGCTCTCCCGATGTTAGCCCTATTGAGAATCTTGGGAGAGTTTTTGTCAGAAGAATATACGCAGAAAGAAGGACGTATGAGACGATATCAGAGCTTAAACACGCTCTTCTTTATGAATGGCTTAAAATCAAGCCAGAACTTTTGTATTAATTGATAAAATCCATGAAAAAAAGAGTTTTTGACTTGATTTTTGCCAAAAGTTCCCAAATCAATTATTAGTTTCGATTCTTCATTTACTTTTATTAATTATTGAAACAATGGGTTATAAATTTGAAACACTTGAATTTTGTTATTTTTGTATTACTAAGAAATAAAAATACACCTGTTACGTTTTTGAAATTATCTTTTTGTTGTAATTAACTGCCATGACCATTACTATTATTCCCCATCATTTTTATTTTTGATCATGTATAGACGACCAAAAAATTAACGATTTTTAAGGTGGGTTATAAATATGAACCGCACTGTATATTTCTTTTATAGTTTAAATGTAATTTTACTTTTGTTAAATAATTCCTAATTAAATTTTTCCTATAAGTTCTATATTTAATCTTTCCAGTAAATATTATAATAAGTAAATAAAAAAAAATCAATTAAAATAAATTATCCAAGTGAATTTAAAAATCTGACTAATACATACAAAATATATACATTAGGGTGGTCCTTATATAGGGTTTTTTTGAAATTCCAACTTGGATAGGCATCAAATGACTCTAAATAGAGAAACAAAATTTTCCTAATTTTTTCAGATTTTTATTTCACCCCCCTGGTCTCCCTTTTCTCACCTCAAGGTACAAATAATGGAGTAAGGGTGATTCTTATAAGACCCGAAAAAAAACCAGAACTTATAGATTAGATTCAGACGAACAAAAAATCGTATTGGAGGGGGGGTCTATTTCCCCCCGTTCAGGCGGGAGGGGTAATTTTCTAAAAATTTGACCCAAAATAGAAAAAAAATTATTAAAAAGCAACGGGACCACTTACAACAGCATGCTATAGCTTTTTTTAAAGCCATGAAACCAGTCTCTAATATTTTTTTTAGAACAAGTTTTTATTGTAAATAGTTTCTGAAAAAAATAATTTTCAAACGAAAAAAAATATTATTTTTGTTTTTATTTTTGAGTTTGAAAATTATTTTTTTTCAGAAACTATTTACAATAAAAACTTGATTTAAAAAACATATTGGAGACTGGATTCATGGCTTTAAAAAAAGCTATAGCATGTTGTTGTAAGTGGTCCCGTTGTTTTTTAATAATTTTTTTTTATTTTGGGTCAAATTTTTAGAAAATTACCCCTCCCGCCTGAACGGGGGGAAATAGACCCCCCCTCCAATACGATTTTTTGTTCGTCTGAATCTAATCTATAAGTTATGATTTTTGTTTCGCATGTTATAAGAGTCACCCTAACTCCATTTTTTCTACCTTGAAGTGAAAAAAGGGAGACCAGGGGGGTGAAATAAAAATCTGAAAAAATTAGGGAAATTGTTTTTCAATGTTTTGAATCGAATGAGGGCTATCCAAGACAATGTCCAATTTAAGGACCACCCTAATATACATAAATAATCTCCTAATACCAGCAACATAACATATCGCCTTTAAACCTAACCATAAAAAGTGTCTCAAGTGAAAATTCTAAGAAGACAAAAAATTAAATAAAAAAACAACATCCAAAAGAAAAAAAAAGAATTTAGAATATTTCTAAAAGTCATTTTCGTCATCATATTCAATTTAATCAAGACAGGTACATCTGAAGCTGTGTGTGCACATACATCATCATGAAAACATGTAAGTCTTTGTTTTTACGATATAAAATTTGTTGAGTGATTTTTATTTAGTGATTTTTGGAGTTATTATTTTTCTTTTAAAATTTAGCATTATATACTTTCATAAAAAAAAAGGAAAAGAGAAATCACTTGAGTTGCTTTTTTTTATCTCGAACTCGCTCTTACTCTCTCGCTATTTTATTAAGAGTATGAGTTCTGTCAAAATCAGATATGATTGCTAGATAATTTGAGTGTAACCAGTTAGTTTATTTTTATAACTCATTCTGATATCGATTTCGTTCTTTATTTTCTTCTTATTTAAGTATTAGTTGAAATAGGTATAATAATTTATCCAAATATTTCCATTATACAAATTTGAATTTCGTTTATTTTTCTTATGCTGGTTACTATTTTTTATTTTACTATTTTTTTTGTTTATATAATTTTAGATTTTTAATTTAAAGCTATTAATTTTCTCTTAGTTTCTCTTAAATTTGTATATTTCTTTAATTTTGAGTTTTGTTTCCAATTCATTTTCATAAGTTTATTTTGTTCCAAGAATTGATACCTTAGTTTTAAGAGAATGAATTTAATAAAATTAATTCTTAATTATTGTCAAAATAACGTATATCAGTGAAGTTCTTATTGATCTACTTTTTTTTACAATGGAGACAAAAAGTAAATCTTCAATGATAGTTGTATCATTTATTCTTTTTGAAGCTAGAAATGATAATAACCATGCAGGTATAATTTTTTTTTGGTGCGACAAGGACGGAGAGGAATAGAGAGATGAGGATAAAGAATTGGTAAAAAGGTTGTTGAGCAAGCAACCTTATTGAATTCGGGGTTATCATCATAAGTTATTTAAAAATGGTAACCAAGGTACCTTGAGCAATAGCTTCCGGTAAAGGGGAGGGAACCAGTATGGTGCCAGTACATCTTAGGTACCGAGGTTCTGTAGATAGATTTTCCTTGTTGATAAGTTACAAACAATAGTCCTAGTCAGTTTCCTTTAAATTCCTTTTTTTTGTATCGTTTTCCCATCAAATATCCTAATTTTTCTTAAACCCCTCAGAATAGTCAGGCATGTATTCAACGTAAGGTAGTCTGTGAGGCAGGCAAAAGACCCCACCCCAACGACGAGCTATGCAAGAGCTTCAAGCTAGCATGCCTGCATTTGCTTTCGCCGACCAGACACCCCCTCCATTTAACTTAATATGTGTCCTGGTCTAATGTTAAGGTGGATGGGTCAAGCATTTTATTTCTAAACCGTTACACACCTTGAAGCCCAAAAGGTGTGCTTCGCATTAAAGTCGCCACCAACAATAAAGTTTGGGCTTAGCGACTTTATCAATGTCGTAAATTCACTCTTATCGATTTTGCAACGCGGAGGGAAATATATCGAAGAGACATTGAGAAGAATATTTTTAGTTCTAACTTGAACACTACTCAATTGCATCGATTCTACCTCTATTTTCAGGCCTATTGAGTGTTCAATGCACTCTGTTATATATAACGATGATCCACCTCTTGCTTTATTTGAAGGATGAACAGCGTGGTAGTCAAGAAACCCGTGGATTTTAAGATTTGATTCATTTTTGGCATGCGTTTCTGATATCAAGCATATGTCGATATCATTTTCCTGCATATACATCTCTAATTCTCCAAGTTTTTGCCATAATCCGTTGGCATTCCACGTAAGAATTTTAAACTTTTCCATCATAATTTTTTTGAGAGAGATTTGGGTCGAAAACAATTTTCGAGCTTACTTAACCTATCAAAGATAAGTTTATTTGTGTCACATTGTTCCTCAAGTTTCGACAGAATTATTGAAAAGACTTTTGAAACCGGGTCTGTTTCAGTGTCGTTGTTTGCGGGTATATTTTTGGCCGCTATTTGGGCATATGTTTCTGCATTTTCTTGCTTTGATATATTCTCAGAAGGTATTGACACTGTTTTCTTTTCCTTATGGATACTAGGTTTTGGAGCTTTACTAGAATTGGAAGTCTTGGGAATTACGGTTTCTATTTGCCTTTGTGGGTTTCTTTGTGTTTTGGCAGATTTTGATAGCCGCTTTTGTAATTCTTTAGCTACTTCGCAGCCTCTATAGTTTGCCGGGTGATTTCCATTACAATTAATGCACGTCGGTAGACTTTCACTTTTTCCGATGCAGTCAACGGTTAAATGCTTTCCGGCGCATTTTACACACCTTGGCTCTTTTTTGCAATAAGTTTGGGTGTGATTGAATTCTTGACAGCGTTTACACTGAGGTACTTACCTTGTGCTCTTTCTTAGAGGTTCGATCTTAACTACGATGTTTAGAATTGCTTTGATTTTATAAATTTCATCTAGTTTTTCAGTCTTATCGAACGAAAGTATAAATAGTGGAAGACCACATTGTACCACTTTTGTTTCACCCTCTTTTGTCTGTTTTTCTCTTTTGACGATGTTAATTGCATCTAAGATTTTGAAGTTGCGCTCTTTTAGATCACTAATGATATCGTCTTTTGAACATGATGCGTGTAAGCCTCTCGCCACAACACCAAATCCTATAATGGGCCCAAGCAGGGGGGTTGCAGGGGGGCAGCATGCCTCCCCAAACATACCTCACTGTTTAATCGCCGTAATGCTTGCTGCTAGCATAAATACAGTGCTAGCAGCAAGCACAAATACAGTGCTAGTAGCAAGCATTACGGCGAATAAACAGTGAGATATGTATGGAGGGGCATGCTGCCCCCCTGCAACCCCCCTGCTTGGGCCCATTATAGGATTTGGGGTGGGTGTGAGGATGGGTGTATGCAAAGTTTCTTTTGCATTTAATGAATCTGGACTTAAAGAAACGCACATTAAAGTGAAATCAATTCCCACAAAAAAGTGAAATTATTACTCACTTTCAGTGGGAAGTAATTTCACTTCAAAAAAGTGAAATTAATTCCCATTAGTGGTGAAGTAAATTCCCATGTGAAGGTAGTTCCCGTGAAGTTAATTCCCTGCACCGTACAGAACTGGACCTAAAACACTACCTTGTGGTACCCCAGCCACTATTTCTTTGAAATTAGAATATTCATTTCCGTGTCTTACACGGAAAAGTCTGTGTTCTAGATATTCGTTAAGAATTTTATAAAGTCCTTCAGGCAGAACTTGTCGTAATTTGACTTTGAGGCCTTCGTGCCACACCTTGTCAAACGCTTGCGACACATCCAAAAAGACCGTCGAACAAATTTTCTTTTCTTCAAGAGCTCTCTCAATTACGTCAGTTATTCTATGCACTTGATCTATTGTTGAATGCTTGCTTCTAAATCCAAATTGATGTTCAGGTATTAATCGTTTCTCTTCTATTATAGGCTGCAGGCGCAGGAGTAGTATTCTTTCAAAAACTTTCGATATTATTGGAAGAAGTCAAATCGGTCTGTAAGAGTTCTTTTCATGAGATGGTTTGCCAGGTTTCAAAACCATTATGACTTCCGCAACTTTCCATTGGCTTGGAACATATTCTAGCCTTAGAGTGGCATTTATTATATAAAGGAGGTTAATTAATCCTTTATGAATATTTTTAATATTTCCGCTGTTATTTAGTCATACCCCGGAGCTTTATTAGACTTTAGCTTTTTTATTTCTCTGTTTAATTCAGCGAGCGTAGCATTTCTGATTGTGTAGTTCTCACTTGAGCTAAGACTCATATTAATATTTCCAATGAGTGCTTGCCCATCAGAAGGTTTAAATGTTTCTTCCAGGTAATCGGCGAATACCGCCGCTTTCTCTTTGTCACTTTTAGCCCATTCGTTTTGGCTTTTCTTAATCGGGGGTACTGGAAGCTTTGGTTTTTTCGTTGTTTTTATAACTTTCCAAAGTGAGTAGTTGGATTCTTTCCCCGCTGTCAAGCTTACAAGGTATTTTCAACTTCATGGTTTTTGAAATCTGATATCGCCGTTTTTAGCATATTACACAAGCGATTTAAATGAGCTTTGTTTTGAGGAGCACGGGTTCGCTGCCATTTCTTACGTGCTTTTCGTTTCTCTTTTATTAAATCTTTTATTTCCTGCGGATATTTTATATCTTTATAGCGCGGCATTACCCTTTGATAAGGTGTGTTATTCCATGTTGCCTTTTGTATTATATCAACAAAGGTATCTACTGCGTCTTCAAGTTCAAAAGGCGTTTGTAATAATACCCTTAATTCAACGTTGTCCTCGATATCTTTCTTAAATCCTTCCCAGTTCGTTTTACCGTTTGTTAACCTGGGTGGTTTTTCAATTTTGACAAGGCTTTCGCTCATAGTGAGTATGACTGCAGAATGATCAGAGAACAGATCATGGCCTTCTGAAATTTCAATATGGTTAGAGGATATTCCTTTTACCATAAACAAATCGATTAAGTCAGGTATTTTTGACGGATCAGTTGGCCAGTAAGTTGGCTTTCCACTCGAATGAAATCGCAATTATTTTCCATTCCTGCCTCATAAAGCATTCTACCCTTTTGAGATATGCATCTGTAAGAGCGTCAGTATACCCTTTTCATAGCATAACGAGTAATTGATCTTTATTTAACTTACTCAGTTGAAATAGGTACATATGTACCTCAGTAAACAAAAGAATAAAAGCTATACGAAAACTTAAATACAAAAATAGTGTTCGCATGCTTGTGTTTAAGCCCTAAAATAAAATGTTTGAACCTGTCCAAAACTTTACAAGCAGAGGGCCTAAGAGACTTTCGTTATGTTAGCTAAATACATTGAATAAAAATGGCTAGATCCCTTTTCCGGAAAGAAAGCAGCTCTCTCTTGGATCTTGGAGGCAAACTGGATAAGTCGTGCTTGATTTTAAGTCGCGAATATATAATCTCTAAGCGGTAATTACCCATGATAAAACCAAGTAAAATTGATTTGCTGATAAAAAAAAAAGCAAAATAACGTACATTTAATTCGTTCATACGCAATATCGTTGTTCAGTGGTGATCTTAAAACGCATAAAAACAAAGATCAAGATTGGTTTCGCGCATGTGGAATGGAACTCTCAAATCCATTAAAAGTTCTTAACATCAGACAAAAATACTTATGGTTGTGTCGATTGATACTCAAAATCCAAAAAAATCTCGCGAATCACCTACCTAGATTCTATACTGATCACGTGTTTCCCTTAAGTGCGCCTAAATGCCCTGAAAAAGTGAACCAAATAGTTTGCCATAAAGATAATTGCTCTTGCTAAAAACGATAGTACCCTCCTTAAAAACAAAGAAAATATTAAAAAAAAATAATAAAAACCCAAATCCCCAAACAAAAAAAAAGTCTCAGAAGTGTTCCTGTAAAAGAAGGACAAAGTCTGTTTGAGTGGTTTATACATAACCCTACTTGATGCCAGTGGAGCACCTAGTGGCCATGAATCTTGCCGTTTATAAATTCTCCGTAACACCCAACAACCCATCAGTGCTAAGAAACGTCATCAGTCATCTGCTCACCCAATATTTGTCTGCTGTATAAATTTAGTTTTATTTTTTTTTTCATACTCTTTTAATCTAATTTATTCATAAGTTCAACTACTTTTCTTTTTTTCTAATTTTACATAGTCTCCATATATATTTCTTTTATAGTTTAAATGTAATTTTACTTTTGTTAAATAATTCCTAATTAAATTTTTCCTATAAGTTCTATATTTAATCTTTCCAGTAAATATTATAATAAGTAAATAAAAAAAAATCAATTAAAATAAATTATCCAAGTGAATTTAAAAATCTGACTAATACATACAAAATATATACATTAGGGTGGTCCTTATATAGGGTTTTTTTGAAATTCCAACTTGGATAGGCATCAAATGACTCTAAATAGAGAAACAAAATTTTCCTAATTTTTTCAGATTTTTATTTCACCCCCCTGGTCTCCCTTTTCTCACCTCAAGGTACAAATAATGGAGTAAGGGTGATTCTTATAAGACCCGAAAAAAAACCAGAACTTATAGATTAGATTCAGACGAACAAAAAATCGTATTGGAGGGGGGGGTCTATTTCCCCCCGTTCAGGCGGGAGGGGTAATTTTCTAAAAATTTGACCCAAAATAGAAAAAAAATTATTAAAAAGCAACGGGACCACTTACAACAGCATGCTATAGCTTTTTTTAAACCCATGAATCCAGTCTCTAATATTTTTTTTAGAAAAAGTTTTTATTGTAAATAGTTTCTGAAAAAAATAATTTTCAAACGAAAAAAAATATTATTTTTGTTTTTATTTTTGAGTTTGAAAATTATTTTTTTTCAGAAACTATTTACAATAAAAACTTGATTTAAAAAACATATTGGAGACTGGATTCATGGCTTTAAAAAAAGCTATAGCATGTTGTTGTAAGTGGTCCCGTTGTTTTTTAATAATTTTTTTTTATTTTGGGTCAAATTTTTAGAAAATTACCCCTCCCGCCTGAACGGGGGGAAATAGACCCCCCCTCCAATACGATTTTTTGTTCGTCTGAATCTAATCTATAAGTTATGATTTTTGTTTCGCATGTTATAAGAGTCACCCTAACTCCATTTTTTTCTACCTTGAAGTGAAAAAAGGGAGACCAGGGGGGTGAAATAAAAATCTGAAAAAATTAGGGAAATTGTTTTTCAATGTTTTGAATCGAATGAGGGCTATCCAAGACAATGTCCAATTTAAGGACCACCCTAATATACATAAATAATCTCCTAATACCAGCAACATAACATATCGCCTTTAAACCTAACCATAAAAAGTGTCTCAAGTGAAAATTCTAAGAAGACAAAAAATTAAATAAAAAAACAACATCCAAAAGAAAAAAAAAGAATTTAGAATATTTCTAAAAGTCATTTTCGTCATCATATTCAATTTAATCAAGACAGGTACATCTGAAGCTGTGTGTGCACATACATCATCATGAAAACATGTAAGTCTTTGTTTTTACGATATAAAATTTGTTGAGTGATTTTTATTTAGTGATTTTTGGAGTTATTATTTTTCTTTTAAAATTTAGCATTATATACTTTCATAAAAAAAAAGGAAAAGAGAAATCACTTGAGTTGCTTTTTTTTATCTCGAACTCGCTCTTACTCTCTCGCTATTTTATTAAGAGTATGAGTTCTGTCAAAATCAGATATGATTGCTAGATAATTTGAGTGTAACCAGTTAGTTTATTTTTATAACTCATTCTGATATCGATTTCGTTCTTTATTTTCTTCTTATTTAAGTATTAGTTGAAATAGGTATAATAATTTATCCAAATATTTCCATTATACAAATTTGAATTTCGTTTATTTTTCTTATGCTGGTTACTATTTTTTATTTTACTATTTTTTTTGTTTATATAATTTTAGATTTTTAATTTAAAGCTATTAATTTTCTCTTAGTTTCTCTTAAATTTGTATATTTCTTTAATTTTGAGTTTTGTTTCCAATTCATTTTCATAAGTTTATTTTGTTCCAAGAATTGATACCTTAGTTTTAAGAGAATGAATTTAATAAAATTAATTCTTAATTATTGTCAAAATAACGTATATCAGTGAAGTTCTTATTGATCTACTTTTTTTTACAATGGAGACAAAAAGTAAATCTTCAATGATAGTTGTATCATTTATTCTTTTTGAAGCTAGAAATGATAATAACCATGCAGGTATAATTTTTTTTTGGTGCGACAAGGACGGAGAGGAATAGAGAGATGAGGATAAAGAATTGGTAAAAAGGTTGTTGAGCAAGCAACCTTATTGAATTCGGGGTTATCATCATAAGTTATTTAAAAATGGTAACCAAGGTACCTTGAGCAATAGCTTCCGGTAAAGGGGAGGGAACCAGTATGGTGCCAGTACATCTTAGGTACCGAGGTTCTGTAGATAGATTTTCCTTGTTGATAAGTTACAAACAATAGTCCTAGTCAGTTTCCTTTAAATTCCTTTTTTTTGTATCGTTTTCCCATCAAATATCCTAATTTTTCTTAAACCCCTCAGAATAGTCAGGCATGTATTCAACGTAAGGTAGTCTGTGAGGCAGGCAAAAGACCCCACCCCAACGACGAGCTATGCAAGAGCTTCAAGCTAGCATGCCTGCATTTGCTTTCGCCGACCAGACACCCCCTCCATTTAACTTAATATGTGTCCTGGTCTAATGTTAAGGTGGATGGGTCAAGCATTTTATTTCTAAACCGTTACACACCTTGAAGCCCAAAAGGTGTGCTTCGCATTAAAGTCGCCACCAACAATAAAGTTTGGGCTTAGCGACTTTATCAATGTCGTAAATTCACTCTTATCGATTTTGCAACGCGGAGGGAAATATATCGAAGAGACATTGAGAAGAATATTTTTAGTTCTAACTTGAACACTACTCAATTGCATCGATTCTACCTCTATTTTCAGGCCTATTGAGTGTTCAATGCACTCTGTTATATATAACGATGATCCACCTCTTGCTTTATTTGAAGGATGAACAGCGTGGTAGTCAAGAAACCCGTGGATTTTAAGATTTGATTCATTTTTGGCATGCGTTTCTGATATCAAGCATATGTCGATATCATTTTCCTGCATATACATCTCTAATTCTCCAAGTTTTTGCCATAATCCGTTGGCATTCCACGTAAGAATTTTAAACTTTTCCATCATAATTTTTTTGAGAGAGATTTGGGTCGAAAACAATTTTCGAGCTTACTTAACCTATCAAAGATAAGTTTATTTGTGTCACATTGTTCCTCAAGTTTCGACAGAATTATTGAAAAGACTTTTGAAACCGGGTCTGTTTCAGTGTCGTTGTTTGCGGGTATATTTTTGGCCGCTATTTGGGCATATGTTTCTGCATTTTCTTGCTTTGATATATTCTCAGAAGGTATTGACACTGTTTTCTTTTCCTTATGGATACTAGGTTTTGGAGCTTTACTAGAATTGGAAGTCTTGGGAATTACGGTTTCTATTTGCCTTTGTGGGTTTCTTTGTGTTTTGGCAGATTTTGATCGCCGCTTTTGTAATTCTTTAGCTACTTCGCAGCCTCTATAGTTTGCCGGGTGATTTCCATTACAATTAATGCACGTCGGTAGACTTTCACTTTTTCCGATGCAGTCAACGGTTAAATGCTTTCCGGCGCATTTTACACACCTTGGCTCTTTTTTGCAATAAGTTTGGGTGTGATTGAATTCTTGACAGCGTTTACACTGAGGTACTTACCTTGTGCTCTTTCTTAGAGGTTCGATCTTAACTACGATGTTTAGAATTGCTTTGATTTTATAAATTTCATCTAGTTTTTCAGTCTTATCGAACGAAAGTATAAATAGTGGAAGACCACATTGTACCACTTTTGTTTCACCCTCTTTTGTCTGTTTTTCTCTTTTGACGATGTTAATTGCATCTAAGATTTTGAAGTTGCGCTCTTTTAGATCACTAATGATATCGTCTTTTGAACATGATGCGTGTAAGCCTCTCGCCACAACACCAAATCCTATAATGGGCCCAAGCAGGGGGGTTGCAGGGGGGCAGCATGCCTCCCCAAACATACCTCACTGTTTAATCGCCGTAATGCTTGCTGCTAGCATAAATACAGTGCTAGCAGCAAGCACAAATACAGTGCTAGTAGCAAGCATTACGGCGAATAAACAGTGAGATATGTATGGAGGGGCATGCTGCCCCCCTGCAACCCCCCTGCTTGGGCCCATTATAGGATTTGGGGTGGGTGTGAGGATGGGTGTATGCAAAGTTTCTTTTGCATTTAATGAATCTGGACTTAAAGAAACGCACATTAAAGTGAAATCAATTCCCACAAAAAAGTGAAATTATTACTCACTTTCAGTGGGAAGTAATTTCACTTCAAAAAAGTGAAATTAATTCCCATTAGTGGTGAAGTAAATTCCCATGTGAAGGTAGTTCCCGTGAAGTTAATTCCCTGCACCGTACAGAACTGGACCTAAAACACTACCTTGTGGTACCCCAGCCACTATTTCTTTGAAATTAGAATATTCATTTCCGTGTCTTACACGGAAAAGTCTGTGTTCTAGATATTCGTTAAGAATTTTATAAAGTCCTTCAGGCAGAACTTGTCGTAATTTGACTTTGAGGCCTTCGTGCCACACCTTGTCAAACGCTTGCGACACATCCAAAAAGACCGTCGAACAAATTTTCTTTTCTTCAAGAGCTCTCTCAATTACGTCAGTTATTCTATGCACTTGATCTATTGTTGAATGCTTGCTTCTAAATCCAAACTGATGTTCAGGTATTAATCGTTTCTCTTCTATTATAGGCTGCAGGCGCAGGAGTAGTATTCTTTCAAAAACTTTCGATATTATTGGAAGAAGTCAAATCGGTCTGTAAGAGTTCTTTTCATGAGATGGTTTGCCAGGTTTCAAAACCATTATGACTTCCGCAACTTTCCATTGGCTTGGAACATATTCTAGCCTTAGAGTGGCATTTATTATATAAAGGAGGTTAATTAATCCTTTATGAATATTTTTAATATTTCCGCTGTTATTTAGTCATACCCCGGAGCTTTATTAGACTTTAGCTTTTTTATTTCTCTGTTTAATTCAGCGAGCGTAGCATTTCTGATTGTGTAGTTCTCACTTGAGCTAAGACTCATATTAATATTTCCAATGAGTGCTTGCCCATCAGAAGGTTTAAATGTTTCTTCCAGGTAATCGGCGAATACCGCCGCTTTCTCTTTGTCACTTTTAGCCCATTCGTTTTGGCTTTTCTTAATCGGGGGTACTGGAAGCTTTGGTTTTTTCGTTGTTTTTATAACTTTCCAAAGTGAGTAGTTGGATTCTTTCCCCGCTGTCAAGCTTACAAGGTATTTTCAACTTCATGGTTTTTGAAATCTGATATCGCCGTTTTTAGCATATTACACAAGCGATTTAAATGAGCTTTGTTTTGAGGAGCACGGGTTCGCTGCCATTTCTTACGTGCTTTTCGTTTCTCTTTTATTAAATCTTTTATTTCCTGCGGATATTTTATATCTTTATAGCGCGGCATTACCCTTTGATAAGGTGTGTTATTCCATGTTGCCTTTTGTATTATATCAACAAAGGTATCTACTGCGTCTTCAAGTTCAAAAGGCGTTTGTAATAATACCCTTAATTCAACGTTGTCCTCGATATCTTTCTTAAATCCTTCCCAGTTCGTTTTACCGTTTGTTAACCTGGGTGGTTTTTCAATTTTGACAAGGCTTTCGCTCATAGTGAGTATGACTGCAGAATGATCAGAGAACAGATCATGGCCTTCTGAAATTTCAATATGGTTAGAGGATATTCCTTTTACCATAAACAAATCGATTAAGTCAGGTATTTTTGACGGATCAGTTGGCCAGTAAGTTGGCTTTCCACTCGAATGAAATCGCAATTATTTTCCATTCCTGCCTCATAAAGCATTCTACCCTTTTGAGATATGCATCTGTAAGAGCGTCAGTATACCCTTTTCATAGCATAACGAGTAATTGATCTTTATTTAACTTACTCAGTTGAAATAGGTACATATGTACCTCAGTAAACAAAAGAATAAAAGCTATACGAAAACTTAAATACAAAAATAGTGTTCGCATGCTTGTGTTTAAGCCCTAAAATAAAATGTTTGAACCTGTCCAAAACTTTACAAGCAGAGGGCCTAAGAGACTTTCGTTATGTTAGCTAAATACATTGAATAAAAATGGCTAGATCCCTTTTCCGGAAAGAAAGCAGCTCTCTCTTGGATCTTGGAGGCAAACTGGATAAGTCGTGCTTGATTTTAAGTCGCGAATATATAATCTCTAAGCGGTAATTACCCATGATAAAACCAAGTAAAATTGATTTGCTGATAAAAAAAAAAGCAAAATAACGTACATTTAATTCGTTCATACGCAATATCGTTGTTCAGTGGTGATCTTAAAACGCATAAAAACAAAGATCAAGATTGGTTTCGCGCATGTGGAATGGAACTCTCAAATCCATTAAAAGTTCTTAACATCAGACAAAAATACTTATGGTTGTGTCGATTGATACTCAAAATCCAAAAAAATCTCGCGAATCACCTACCTAGATTCTATACTGATCACGTGTTTCCCTTAAGTGCGCCTAAATGCCCTGAAAAAGTGAACCAAATAGTTTGCCATAAAGATAATTGCTCTTGCTAAAAACGATAGTACCCTCCTTAAAAACAAAGAAAATATTAAAAAAAAATAATAAAAACCCAAATCCCCAAACAAAAAAAAAGTCTCAGAAGTGTTCCTGTAAAAGAAGGACAAAGTCTGTTTGAGTGGTTTATACATAACCCTACTTGATGCCAGTGGAGCACCTAGTGGCCATGAATCTTGCCGTTTATAAATTCTCCGTAACACCCAACAACCCATCAGTGCTAAGAAACGTCATCAGTCATCTGCTCACCCAATATTTGTCTGCTGTATAAATTTAGTTTTATTTTTTTTTTCATACTCTTTTAATCTAATTTATTCATAAGTTCAACTACTTTTCTTTTTTTCTAATTTTACATAGTCTCCATATATATTTCTTTTATAGTTTAAATGTAATTTTACTTTTGTTAAATAATTCCTAATTAAATTTTTCCTATAAGTTCTATATTTAATCTTTCCAGTAAATATTATAATAAGTAAATAAAAAAAAATCAATTAAAATAAATTATCCAAGTGAATTTAAAAATCTGACTAATACATACAAAATATATACATTAGGGTGGTCCTTATATAGGGTTTTTTTGAAATTCCAACTTGGATAGGCATCAAATGACTCTAAATAGAGAAACAAAATTTTCCTAATTTTTTCAGATTTTTATTTCACCCCCCTGGTCTCCCTTTTCTCACCTCAAGGTACAAATAATGGAGTAAGGGTGATTCTTATAAGACCCGAAAAAAAACCAGAACTTATAGATTAGATTCAGACGAACAAAAAATCGTATTGGAGGGGGGGTCTATTTCCCCCCGTTCAGGCGGGAGGGGTAATTTTCTAAAAATTTGACCCAAAATAGAAAAAAAATTATTAAAAAGCAACGGGACCACTTACAACAGCATGCTATAGCTTTTTTTAAACCCATGAATCCAGTCTCTAATATTTTTTTTAGAAAAAGTTTTTATTGTAAATAGTTTCTGAAAAAAATAATTTTCAAACGAAAAAAAATATTATTTTTGTTTTTATTTTTGAGTTTGAAAATTATTTTTTTTCAGAAACTATTTACAATAAAAACTTGATTTAAAAAACATATTGGAGACTGGATTCATGGCTTTAAAAAAAGCTATAGCATGTTGTTGTAAGTGGTCCCGTTGTTTTTTAATAATTTTTTTTTATTTTGGGTCAAATTTTTAGAAAATTACCCCTCCCGCCTGAACGGGGGGAAATAGACCCCCCCTCCAATACGATTTTTTGTTCGTCTGAATCTAATCTATAAGTTATGATTTTTGTTTCGCATGTTATAAGAGTCACCCTAACTCCATTTTTTCTACCTTGAAGTGAAAAAAGGGAGACCAGGGGGGTGAAATAAAAATCTGAAAAAATTAGGGAAATTGTTTTTCAATGTTTTGAATCGAATGAGGGCTATCCAAGACAATGTCCAATTTAAGGACCACCCTAATATACATAAATAATCTCCTAATACCAGCAACATAACATATCGCCTTTAAACCTAACCATAAAAAGTGTCTCAAGTGAAAATTCTAAGAAGACAAAAAATTAAATAAAAAAACAACATCCAAAAGAAAAAAAAAGAATTTAGAATATTTCTAAAAGTCATTTTCGTCATCATATTCAATTTAATCAAGACAGGTACATCTGAAGCTGTGTGTGCACATACATCATCATGAAAACATGTAAGTCTTTGTTTTTACGATATAAAATTTGTTGAGTGATTTTTATTTAGTGATTTTTGGAGTTATTATTTTTCTTTTAAAATTTAGCATTATATACTTTCATAAAAAAAAAGGAAAAGAGAAATCACTTGAGTTGCTTTTTTTTATCTCGAACTCGCTCTTACTCTCTCGCTATTTTATTAAGAGTATGAGTTCTGTCAAAATCAGATATGATTGCTAGATAATTTGAGTGTAACCAGTTAGTTTATTTTTATAACTCATTCTGATATCGATTTCGTTCTTTATTTTCTTCTTATTTAAGTATTAGTTGAAATAGGTATAATAATTTATCCAAATATTTCCATTATACAAATTTGAATTTCGTTTATTTTTCTTATGCTGGTTACTATTTTTTATTTTACTATTTTTTTTGTTTATATAATTTTAGATTTTTAATTTAAAGCTATTAATTTTCTCTTAGTTTCTCTTAAATTTGTATATTTCTTTAATTTTGAGTTTTGTTTCCAATTCATTTTCATAAGTTTATTTTGTTCCAAGAATTGATACCTTAGTTTTAAGAGAATGAATTTAATAAAATTAATTCTTAATTATTGTCAAAATAACGTATATCAGTGAAGTTCTTATTGATCTACTTTTTTTTACAATGGAGACAAAAAGTAAATCTTCAATGATAGTTGTATCATTTATTCTTTTTGAAGCTAGAAATGATAATAACCATGCAGGTATAATTTTTTTTTGGTGCGACAAGGACGGAGAGGAATAGAGAGATGAGGATAAAGAATTGGTAAAAAGGTTGTTGAGCAAGCAACCTTATTGAATTCGGGGTTATCATCATAAGTTATTTAAAAATGGTAACCAAGGTACCTTGAGCAATAGCTTCCGGTAAAGGGGAGGGAACCAGTATGGTGCCAGTACATCTTAGGTACCGAGGTTCTGTAGATAGATTTTCCTTGTTGATAAGTTACAAACAATAGTCCTAGTCAGTTTCCTTTAAATTCCTTTTTTTTGTATCGTTTTCCCATCAAATATCCTAATTTTTCTTAAACCCCTCAGAATAGTCAGGCATGTATTCAACGTAAGGTAGTCTGTGAGGCAGGCAAAAGACCCCACCCCAACGACGAGCTATGCAAGAGCTTCAAGCTAGCATGCCTGCATTTGCTTTCGCCGACCAGACACCCCCTCCATTTAACTTAATATGTGAGTCCTGGTCTAATGTTAAGGTGGATGGGTCAAGCATTTTATTTCTAAACCGTTACACACCTTGAAGCCCAAAAGGTGTGCTTCGCATTAAAGTCGCCACCAACAATAAAGTTTGGGCTTAGCGACTTTATCAATGTCGTAAATTCACTCTTATCGATTTTGCAACGTGGAGGGAAATATATCGAAGAGACATTGAGAAGAATATTTTTAGTTCTAACTTGAACACTACTCAATTGCATCGATTCTACCTCTATTTTCAGGCCTATTGAGTGTTCAATGCACTCTGTTATATATAACGATGATCCACCTCTTGCTTTATTTGAAGGATGAACAGCGTGGTAGTCAAGAAACCCGTGGATTTTAAGATTTGATTCATTTTTGGCATGCGTTTCTGATATCAAGCATATGTCGATATCATTTTCCTGCATATACATCTCTAATTCTCCAAGTTTTTGCCATAATCCGTTGGCATTCCACGTAAGAATTTTAAACTTTTCCATCATAATTTTTTTGAGAGAGATTTGGGTCGAAAACAATTTTCGAGCTTACTTAACCTATCAAAGATAAGTTTATTTGTGTCACATTGTTCCTCAAGTTTCGACAGAATTATTGAAAAGACTTTTGAAACCGGGTCTGTTTCAGTGTCGTTGTTTGCGGGTATATTTTTGGCCGCTATTTGGGCATATGTTTCTGCATTTTCTTGCTTTGATATATTCTCAGAAGGTATTGACACTGTTTTCTTTTCCTTATGGATACTAGGTTTTGGAGCTTTACTAGAATTGGAAGTCTTGGGAATTACGGTTTCTATTTGCCTTTGTGGGTTTCTTTGTGTTTTGGCAGATTTTGATCGCCGCTTTTGTAATTCTTTAGCTACTTCGCAGCCTCTATAGTTTGCCGGGTGATTTCCATTACAATTAATGCACGTCGGTAGACTTTCACTTTTTCCGATGCAGTCAACGGTTAAATGCTTTCCGGCGCATTTTACACACCTTGGCTCTTTTTTGCAATAAGTTTGGGTGTGATTGAATTCTTGACAGCGTTTACACTGAGGTACTTACCTTGTGCTCTTTCTTAGAGGTTCGATCTTAACTACGATGTTTAGAATTGTTTTGATTTTATAAATTTCATCTAGTTTTTCAGTCTTATCGAACGAAAGTATAAATAGTGGAAGACCACATTGTACCACTTTTGTTTCACCCTCTTTTGTCTGTTTTTCTCTTTTGACGATGTTAATTGCATCTAAGATTTTGAAGTTGCGCTCTTTTAGATCACTAATGATATCGTCTTTTGAACATGATGCGTGTAAGCCTCTCGCCACAACACGTAAGGGTCTTTCCGACTTATTTTCATAGGTATACCACTCTACTTTTTCTTCGTTTAGTTTTCGCGACAGAAGACGATAACTTCCGGGGTCTTTCACACATACTTTCCATTTGTTGTTATTGAGCGAAATAACTTTAAAAGCCACTGGTAGTAATGCTTTTAATATGGTTTGCAACTTGTTATACTCCGCAATACCGATAACATTTATCGGTGGCGGGGGCCGTTCCTTAACAGGTTTTTCTTTTACTGTCGCATGTTTTGGTAAAACTATTATTTCAAAAGACGAGGCTGCCTCAGGTGAAGAGCCAGCTTTACGCTTTTTACTTAATCTTTTCTTTGAGGACTTTTCCGTTTCACGAGCTTCCTCTTCTTCGTCTGTTTCATATCTAGAATTCTTGACTTGTGGCAAGCTAGCTTTGGAGTTAATTGGAGAATTTTAGCTTTTCAACATCTCATTTTCTTTTCGAAGAAGATCGACTTCTTTCTTTAGGTCTTGATAAAGTTCCATTAGTTCATAAAGTCTTCGTCGGAGTTCGTTATTATCTTTTTCAAGATTTTCTGTTTTATCTGAGTCTTTTTTGGCACGCGCTGGCGTGACGGGTGGACTCTTTTGCCCGAATTTGGATGGTTTTATACTCGATTTAGATGGTGGTGATCGAGATACCCTTGCACTTTTTAGGAAGGGATTTATTAAATGCAATAATTGGCTCTCCCCAGAATCCATAGAGCCGATCCCGAAGAGGGTGGATTTTCCAGTGAACCTGGACTGCCACCTGGGGTACTATATCTTATTGTTTTGCTCATTGCATAGTTATGTATACATCAATCTCAGTATACGGAGTTTGGATTTTAGTCGCCTCTTACGACAGGCATGCCTACCTCGGGTATATTCTTGCCCCTTACCCGCAGGGGGTAATATTTCTGAGATCTTAGAAGTCTCCACATTCTCGTAAATAAAAACACATTTTCTCAGCAAAAACTTTTTTAATTCTCGACGAAGGAAATTTGCGAGTATTCAGAAAAGTAAAGACCAAAATCATTTAAGCTCAAGTGAAGAACAAATAAACCCTTGGCAGCCTCGAACTGGGGCATCTCGAAGTTGTTTACCAAGTACAAAAGACCATAGCCAGCACCGTCTCGGTAGATTATGATTTTTCTGAGAGCTTGTTGTTTTCTTCCCATTTGCCTTTAGATATCAGCGACACACACAGCCCATTCACTACATCCTACCGCTTTGTATGGTCCACGGATTTACTGTACCAGCGAGTGAACTTGGCGTTTATGGAGGCCACAAATGCCGCTACATAATTGCCGTTTTTGGCTGGCATCGTGGTACGAATTGATGCCGTAAATCATTAATTTCTTTAGGGGAATATTGACACTCCACAGAGTGTTAAGGGGACATTAATACCCATGGCGCGAGCATTCTTCTCCATAAGATTGATATAAGGTTCTTAGCAACGCGCTTGTCGCTTTGGCAGTAAATCACCAGCTAGTTCCGTAGATTAACAACGTCTATGTTCTATGAGGTGGAAAACTTTTTCCTGGCGAAGGAATGTAAGTTGCTCCTCGAACTGACGATCGACCACCTCCTGGGGCACGATAGATATTTCGGCAAACCCCAGTTCTCGAGAATTTGAAGAGTTGCATTGGAGTTTCGTTCAGATTCCGACAGAACTTAAAAATACGCGACTGTTCTGATTTCCATTCGAATTCTATATCCTCTCGTTTTGGAATTTTCGCTGTTCCGAATTCCGTATTCGAACACGTTTTGCGGATTCATAGATGTTCGGTAAAACGAACGGATCTACAATCCGCCAATTATTTGACGTTTTCAATCCGGGTAGCTTTTTGTTGACGGAAATCAATTCCGTTTCGGGAAAAATGTAAGTAATTCAATTATTTATTAATTAATTATAAGAAAATAATAATTATTGAAATTTATGTAACATTGCAACTAAGGGGGAAGCATACGTCTCAGAAACAATTTGCTCTACTAGTCAATTTTATGGAAAAACATCCCGACCTAGCCGGAGGATGGGTAAAAACCGATAACAGGCCGGAAAAAGTTGACAAATTATGGGAAGATTTAGCATCCGACTTGAATGCCCTAGGGGTACCGAGAAGAGACACTACGGGCTGGAAGAATGTAAGCAATATTGGCTTCGAACCTTAGGTACATAATTCACGATGGCATAACATTTTTCTTTCAGGTATGGGTGGATTACAAAGTTTTTGTAAAAAAAAAACTAACGCAGAATAAAAAGGAAATAAACGCAACAGGAGGTGGAGAATGCAATCCATTTTATCTCACTTCCTTAGAGGAAACTGTTGTGAGACTAACAGGAATGCAAAAAGCAGTCAATGGGATCCAAAGCGCACAAGCGGTTGGGGTTTCTGAAAGAAAACAATATTCCGCGACGCTTGAAGCATCCCTGAACGTCGATCGTCAAGAACAGATTCAGCCCAAAAATAGTGATCGAACGTCCTTAATTGATATTTTCAACTTATAAAACCAACCAGAAGAAGATATACATACAAGTCGGTCTTTGACTAAAAGATCTTTTTTCGAAACCATCAAAATTGATTTAGGGTCAATAGAAAATGAAGAACCTTCAGTTATGCAAGAAAAAAAACGCAGAGAGAGTATTTACATGGATAGTACTGAACAACCTTCTACAACAAATACAGCAAAATCAACCAATGAACCTCCTCCTAAACCTCTGCGTCTGCATGCAAGCCAAAGAGAAAATATCTTCGCACGAAAACGTCAAACGAGTACTTCATCAAAAGCACAAAGCTTGTCAGAAATGCAAATGGAGATGAACAAGCAGTTTCATGATGAAAAGATGAATAAGCTCGAGGAACTAATTGCTGTAAATAAAGATGTAGCTGCTGCTTTGAAAAGAAACTATCGTGCCTCTGAAAAACTTTGTGATATGGAAAAAATCAAGATCGATCTTTTAAAAAAAAATTTGAAGAATAAGCAGCCAACAATTCAAAGAAAGAAACTTATCGAAAGATAATGCAGGAGGTTTCTTTGAAGAAAACTGAAATTAAACAAAAAATTTTGCTGTTGGAAGATCTCAGAATATCTTTAGAGGCTCTTAAGCTGTTGTCGACACACAAACTAACAAAAAATGTGTTTTTACTATGAAAAAGTGTTTTTATTTTTCCTTACCTGAAACGAACTGAATTGAATTTTATGAGTTTGAAATGTTTCATTTCTTTTGTTTAATACTTTTGTACCTTCACTTATGTTCAAAACTACTACCATATCAATAAATATTCTAAAACTTTCATCACATTTTTTTTCAATTAACTTTTATTTAGTTTTAATCAAGATTTTTTTCTCAAACATTTTAAGTACATTTTACTGCCGAAAACTATCTCTTATCTGATTTCTTATTTCAACAGCTTGGTTGAATCTTGCACCAGCTGAAATTTCAACCGAATCCTCGTGGTCATCCTCACTTTCATGTTCATTGGGTGGTGTGAAAACTTCACTCTCAGGAACTTTAAAGCGAATGCATATATTATGCAACGCACAGCAAACATTTACAATTTGGGAAGCCTTTCTTGGATCGTAATGCAGTGTTCTGTCCTGCATAAGGCATCGGAATCGGTTTTTCAAAACACCAATTGTTCGCTCTATAATGTTTCTGCATTTTATATGTTTGTTATTGTATCGCCTTTCAGCACTCTCGGAGACCGTATTTCTGTACGGCGCGGCGTCATAAGAAAAGGCTCCAGTCCGTAACCAGAATTCCCTAACAACCAAGAATTTCTCATTCCGTTACGGTATTCTCTTTCCATATAAGTTTGTACGCTACTTACATTCTACACAGCAGAATCGTGGCATGATCCTGGATGTGTTGAATCTACTGCCATTAAGCGCATTTGGTCATCGCAAACCTGAAAACAAAGAGATGAGTGCATACAAAAATTTTAAAGTTTTGATAACTTACAACCATCACGTTAAGACTAAAATATTGCTTACGGCAATAAAATAAATGCTTATCTGTTACAGGTTGCACTATTTTTACATGCGTCCCATCGACACAGCCAATAACGCCTGGAAACCCGTTTTATCGAAAAAATTTATCTTGGTCCTGTGGAAATCTTCTTCGGATTTTTTAATATCAATCCACTTAGAACATAAATGCTCTTCAGCGAGGTTTACAAACTCCTGCAAAACTTTGCTGAAGGTCGACCTTCCCATTGCAACATGGAAGTCATTACCAACTCCTCGTTGGTACCCACCTTCAGCAAAAAATCTGAGACAAGCTGATAACTTGGTCATTGGAGTAAAGGATTGACTAGTCTACCAGACATTTTGCAGCTCATCGAGGATGTATCTTAATGACTCCTTATTCAATCTATACGTCTGGATAAACCTTAAAGGAGTAGATTATTCGTTTGAACTGTCCCTCAACTTTCTTAAATATCTTCGCGTAGCAAGGAAAGCCCTTTGTCTTTCTCTAGTCTCTTCTTCTTCAAGTAAAAGCAAAATTGATATATCCATATTCTAAAAAGAAAACAAGATCAGGCCGGCCGGTGGAAACAAGTGTATACATACCTAGATTAAAACACATATCCAATATCACTGAACTTTTTGTTACTAATATTACTTACTATTAAATCTTATTTAAATTACTTAATAAACATACAAAAGTAAACTTATAAAAGCTTGACAAACAATTAAGTATTTTTGCAACAAACACGAAATTTCACTTTTTTAATTTTTGACAGCAATTGCATACACTACCAGCTGATTTCGAAAATGTTTTGGTGTTCTTAAGTTGTTAGAACTTTAAAGTAAATCCGAATGGAAATCAGAACAGCCTATTGCAATCCGAATGGATTCAATTTTCGTTTCCGTTTTCAGATTCGAACGAATATCAGAACAGCCGTGATAAACAAAATATTTAATTTAATTTTATTGTTTTTACAAATAAAAATCTTTCTTCAAATTACTTTTTTTTTGTGCTCAGCAGACGTCAAAAAGTGGTCTGGCCTAACAAATGTCATCTTCAATTGGAGTCAAGAAAACTGTTATACTTTCTATGGAATACACTATCCAGTTACAGCAGTATTAATAAAAAACTGGTATCCGTTCCCTAACACACGTGTTAACTGGCACACGGATAGACAACTTGTCCGCTTGATAACTTTTCTTATTAAAAAAGATATGATATCTTTCCAGTATTTATCACTTCACCAAATTCACCACTTCATCAAATTATGGTGATTTTCTAATACATGTGTCACATGCATGCACTGCCTTACGAAGTGTATACTGGTAGTAGTAAACGGTGCTATCATACGTGTGCGTGTATGTGTTAAGAAGTTATCCGTTCATTATACGTGGAATCTGGCTAGTTAAAGTTATCCGTACGTTAACACACGTCACAGACTATTACGCATTTGTTAATAAGAATTACTAGTTAACAGATGTATAAACGCTAGCACGTTGTTATCCGGTGTTTATTAATATGGGGGTTAGAGATCAGTGATCTCTATTGGCGAATGGTGTCACGGCACCTAGCAGTCAGCGTGTGTAGCCTACTTGTGAGATAGATTTTTTTTCCGATTTGACATTCAATGCATTTCCCATAAGAGAACCAAAAACTAGTGTTGAAAACTTTAATTTTATTAATTTATTTTATATGAACACTTATCTATGTTATAGTTGCAATGCAATAAAAAATAATGTTACTTTGTAAATCAAAAAGAATATGTATCCAAACTTATGAATAATTTCCTTTGTTTTGCAAATGAAAAATGTAAACAAACCTGTATTGTTGTTGTTGCTTTCCAAAATGGATTCATGTCGTCAGCCAAAACGATATCATGTGCGTAGTCAGGGAAGGAGGCTTAAGAGATTAGGGTCATTTATTAAGAAAGTTTATATAATTTTATTGTTTTATTATTATTCGAAAAAACTCACTGGGTAAGTTTTGTGGTAGTTTTTTTTATAAAGATGAATGTATGTAATATTTGCATCTATTTATGCATTGCGTTGGTGTATTTGTACTCTCAGTACTACAGAAAGGGGATTGAAATCTTTTGGCCCCGTTTGTGAAATAAATTAATGAAATATATTTAATGTTAAGAAACTAGTAAAACCTTGGGGCTAGTGACACCTCTGATTGAATATAATATAGAGGATTTTACTTTTTGATTATGTATACATGGAGTTAAAATTTTGGTTTTTTCTTTCAGGCTATTAACCCAGCTTCTTTTTTTTTAAATAAATTTAATAAAGAGTTTTAAAAATTGATAAAATATCTAAATAGGTTTTTCTTATCTTTGGCACTACTCGATTTCACAACAACAACAAAAAATTTGCTGCATATTTTAAGAACTTCATATTTTCATGTCTGAGTTTAATTTTTCAATTCAAGTTTAAAAACAACAAAAAATGAAAACAAAACTAAAAATAAACTTCGTTTTAAAAACAAATAAGTATATTTAACGAAGAAAAAAAGAACAATTCGTGTTTTAAATAATCCTGACTACGTCCTTGTGTGGTTTTTTTCTCAATCTAGCAATGTTGTTGTTGCTTCTAGTTGTAGAGGTGGTTTGTTTATATTTTTCGTACAAAAATTTCAGTGCTTTAACAATCAGATTTGATATATTTTACGTTTGATTTATAAACTCGTATGTTTTGTGATTCTATTGCATTCATAATATGAATACCCATTCATATAATAGTTGTTAGGAAAAATAATGTTAATAAGACCATGTTTTGCATTTCTCTTATGGGAAATACATTGAACGTCAAATCAAAAAAAATCTATCTCACAAGTAAGCTACCTGCGCTGACTACTTGTAGGTGTGGAAAGCAACTTACCAGTGCCGAGATTCAGCTAATTTGAAACCGCAGTGAGTGAGTGAGATGAGTCACTTTTCGTCGAAAATCGATTCAGCTAGCAAAAGTGAGTGAGTGAGCGAGTGAAATGAAATGTCAGATTACTCGCCAGATATTTCCGCAGTGACTTGGTGTATGTGTTGGTAAATTTCCAGTTTTGGATAGGTATGTGTGCTTTTCTCAAGAATTCCTATTCATGGATAGGAAACGAAATAAAAAACAACAACGTATATAAAAACAACTACCCTTTTATTGATTCGTAAATCTTATTCTATTATCATATGCACGTAATGTGTATTAGATAAAATTATATTCTATTCAATTTCGACACTATTAAACTTTTAGTTTCTCAAGGGTGAAAACTCACATTAAACTTTAATTACAACAAAAAAAATAATTGAAACAAAAGATACTCCATTAGTAAAGATTCCAATGTTTACATTGTTGTATTTGTCATTTCATTTCATTTTGTGTAATGAGTGTGACAAGGAGGTAGAATTTAGCTCTATTATATTTATTCTTTGTCTCATGTTCGAAACTGAATTCGAACTTACTCATTTCACTTAAATAGCTAAATCACTTTTGCGAGTGAAGTGAGATGAGTCGGCGAGTAAGGCGAGTCATCTCATCTCACTCGTTGAAATAGCTGAATCTCGGCACAGGAGTCAATAATGCACTGGATAGTGGATTCCATTGACATATTGTATAATATGTCAATGGCTTACATGAAAAACAAATAAACATAAGAAAAAAAGAGACTGATATTAGCTGCGTTTTATTATCTCTGGGTCTGGGTCGAGGTTATCTTTTAACATGCATTACAAAAACAACATGGGATCTAGGTTTCTATCGAGGTTAATTTCGGTAACCCAGATAGAGGTTTTCACTCTGACCGGCAGAGGGCTATTTACCATTGTGAATGGATGTCAGCGATTTGTCAGCAGTATTAGGAATAGAGAGGAAAAGAGACAAGTGCTTACATGAAATACAAATAAACATAAGAAAGAAAGAGACTGATATACAGCACTGCTTTTGTACTAACCCACATCGTTTTATTTTCACGAGGTGAACCATATGGGTTATGACCGATAATAAAACGCGGCTATTGGCGAATGGAGTCACGGCACCTAGCAGTAAGCGCGTGAACCCTATGAGGGGGATACATTTTTTTTCATTTTGACATTCAATGTATTTCCCATAAGAGAAAACCAAAAAGAGGTCTGAAAAACATTGCTTTTGCTAATTAATTTTCTATGAACACGTATTTATTTTATAGTTTCAATAGAATAAGAATTTATGTGAGTTAGTTAATCAAGAAGAATATGTATCAAAACTTATGTATAACTTCCTATATTTTGCAGATGAAAATTGTAAACAAACCTGTATTGTTGTTGTTGCTTTCCAAAATGGATTCATGTCGTAAGCAATATTGGTGTCATGTGCGTAGTCAAGGAAGGGTTTTGATAGACAAGAGTCAATTATAAAAATTTTTATATTATATATTTTATTATAAGAAAAAGCTTACGTCACCGAAACTTTGCAGTAATGTTTTTATGAAGATGTAGATATAAAGTATTTCTATTGATTTATGTATTGCGTTTGTGTATTTTAATTCTTGAGAAAAAATGAGTACAAATATTTGTATAGTGTTTGTGACGATCAATAAAATATATTTTGTGTCTAGAAACAAGCAAAGCTCATGGGGTCAATAACACACTTTATTGAATAAATAAATTTTGCGTTTAATTTTTTACAATTCTTATTTTCAAAATATGTACCCTCCAAAAATATCATGAAATAATAACACTTCAATCGTGCATGCGTCTTTTTTTAATGCCGCATTTACACGATTGGAGAACTGTCAATATAATGACCAAATCAATAACAGAAGATTGGACAAATTCATTATTTTTGTCATTATTATGGCAGCTTTTCACCAGTCATGTAAATTCGGTATAACGCAGAAGCATTTAAAATATTAACATAATTCCAAGCCAAAAAATTCTGTACGTAGGTAAAAATACTTGAAAAATTTTTTTTTGTAATTAAATTGGTAAATATCTATGCAAGAAATTTTCATTCCAAACAAAAATTTTGACATGTACATATTTGAAAAACTTCATTTTCAATAAAAACATAGTTAACAAAGAAAAAAAACTGTTCATGTTTCAAATAATCTCGTCTACGTCCCTGTGTTGCTTTTTTTTTCAAACGAGTATTGGTGTTGTTGTTTCTCGTTGTAGAGGTAGTTTGTTTACATTTTTCATCTTAAATTTAAATCATTTGAAGCGTCAGTTTTGATTTATTTTTTGCTAGATTTGTAAACTCACATGTTTTTTTTATTCTATTGCAATCATAAAAGTTGTATCCCTTTATATAAAAGTTATTAGAAAAAGTAACATGTAACAGTAACGTCAAATTGCAAAAAATTCTATCCCCCTGATCGGGTTCATGTGCTGAAATGCAGGTGGTAGGGAAAGCAACTTACCAGGTGTCAGCACTGTTTTTGCACTAACTCGCATCGTTTTATTTTTAAGAGGTGAACAATATGGGTTATGAGCGATAATAAAACACGGCTTATAGGTCTGATCCTTTACTTTGAATTTGTGATTTTTAGTCTAAACTTGTGTAAACATTTTTTTATATGAACTTTGATAGAACTTTGGACTAAAATGTGCATAAATGCACAGAAAATCACATAAACTCAAAGAAAAAACAGCCCTATTGAGCCTGATTACACGAATCGTTTTTTCGGTTGTTTCGTGTTTCGTCTTTTTGACACATTGGGTGAGGTGTGTAGAAATGTAGGGGGAATGAAGTAACGAAAGCACGTTGGTGTGTTCTTTTTCTAAATATAGTTAACTATTGTTATGTCAAAAAAGTTGTTGATGTGTCATTGTTAGACTTTGTTAGAATTGTTACAATTTCATTTAGGTACGATTCGTTGTTAGATATTGTTAATGTGTCAAATGAACGAATGAAAAAAAAAATTATTTGCATTATTATTACATAAAATCGTATAATTTATTAATATAAATTCTTCTTTAACGCTTATAATCGGCAAAAATGCTATTTCAATTTTGTTTTTTTCACAAAACTTTATCAAAACCAAAAAATATTTGGGCAAGAGTACGATAACTTAGGCACCAAGAAATAATAACGGTTTTTTGTAGAACAGTTCAATACAAGCATTTTTTTTCTATGGGAGGGGGGTCTATCTCACCCCGTTTGGGTGGGAGGGGCAATTTCATAAAAACAGTACCAAAAATGTAAAAAAAAAAATATTAAAAAATAACGGTAATACTTACAACAAAGAATGATATCTTTATTTAAAGCCAATACTATGTTCTATTAGCCAGTTTTTGAATCAAGTAAAATCTATGTATGGTTTTTGAAAAAATGAATTTTAAACTCAAAATTTGCAAGAAAAAAGCATAAAAAAAGGTTAAAAGTGCAATTTATTGAAACTGTAAAAATATATATAATTTTTTTTTTTCTGAAATTCGTTGCTCTAATTAATTCTTAATCAAAAACTGAAAACTAGATGATTCTATGTCTTCTAGTTTTTGAAAAAATCGATAATTTCTATAACTACTTTTGTATGGGATGTTTGTTTTTTGCTTGCTTACGTATTACGGCTGGCGTATAAACAGTGAGGTATGTATAGGGGGGCATGCTGCCCCCTGCAACCCCCCTGCTTCGGCACATTATAGGATTTAGGGTAGGTGCGAGGTTGGGTGTATGCAAAGTTTCTTTTGCATTTAAAGAATCTGGATTAAGCAAATATATACAAAGCAGTTGAAATGTTCAAAGTATGCATACCCACTTAGATCATTAAAAAAACGAGCAAACATTCGAGTTTTGTACGGTAGTAGTTTTAGTAATTTTCAATTTTCTCAAAAACTAGAAGACATAGAATCATCTTGTTTTCAGTTTTTGATTAAGAATTAATTAGAGCAACAAATTTCAGAAAAAAAATGATATATAATCTTACAGCTTTGAGAAATTACACTTTAAACCTATTTTGTATGCTTTTTTCTCGCAAATTTTGAGTTTAAAATTCATTTTTTCAAAAACCATGCACAGATTTCACTTGATTTAAAAATCAGCAAATAGAACGGAGTATTGGCTTGAAAAAAGTATAAAACTTATCTGTAAGTATTACCGTTATTTTTGTATAATTTTTGTATTCTTTAAGTACTTTTTCTATGAAAATGCCCCTACTGACCAAACGGGGGGAGATAGACCCCCCCCTCCCATAGAAAAAAATCTTGTATTGAACTGTTCTACTAAAAACCGTTATAATTTCTTGGCGCCTAAGTTATCGTACTCTCCCCAAAATTTGGTTTGTTTTGTAAAAAAATCGATTCACTTGTACACTTTGACATATCAACACTTTCAACTAGGGTTCCCAACCGTCCTCCTTTTGGGAGGACAGTCCTCCTTTTTGATAATTTGTCCTCCCGTCCTCCCTTCACTAACAAATGTCCTCCTTTTAAAAAATAAGGAACATTTATAGCTTCACGCATTAACTTTCAATAAAATGACTGAACGCACTCATTTCTGAAGTCACTAACAGCCGTATTCTGGCAAACCTAACAGGTCACAGCAACCTCACAAGGTGAGGTTAATTTGATTTTGTGAGGTTTTCGTATTCTGGCAGCAACCTCACAACTTGTGATCCTCACAAAAACTATCGAAACTGTGATCTCGGAGGAGGTCAAAACTAAAAAGTAACAATTGTTATTTCGAAAACTACGAAATTTACAAAATTGTTTTTGTTTTTTTCCTTATTACTTTCTCCTTTACTAAAATCAATGAATGAAAAATACACATTCTTGCATAATTATGCTAATTTATTAGAAAAAAAATCAAACAAATCATGTTTCTTTCTTCATAATAAATAGGTGCGTTCAACATAAATCTAGAACATTACTCATCTATCTTCGTATGACAGTCAGCCAATCAGAGCCAAATAAATCTAGAAATCAAAAAAATTTACATGGTTGAATGTGCCCATTCACCGTGGTGAGTTTCTTGTGAGGATTTTCCCATAATACCGAAAATGTTATCGAATCACAACAAACCTCAGAAGGAATACCTCACAAGAGCTTGTGACTTGTGCTTGTGAGTGCTCACAACGCCAGAATAGGGCTGTAAGTTTCAATCTTTTAGTTTTAACGTAAAACAAGATGAAAATTTCACATAATACATAATAATAAATGAGGTGTACAGTTTCAAAACACTTCTATTTCAGTTTTTTTTCAAAAATGAGTTAAGTATGAAAAAATGTTCTTAAGAAGGCCAATTATGTAGATACGTGCTTACCTAAAATTCATACAAACTAATAATTTCCTATACTTCTTGGCATGTGAAATTTGTTTTCAAAACTACAGTATTCTATTCGGCGTTTAGTCTTATACTGTTCAATTATTGACAGGTTGAATCAAGTCAGGTATTCCAATTCGAATTCTTAAAACAAACCTGCATAAAGTTCATTCCAAACTTTTATTTTAACCAACTAATCGCTTATATCAATCTAGCGGCTATTAACTATTTCTTTGTTTTATTCCTAGTCCTCAAAAGTGGAAAAAAAGTTTCTTTTTTTAAATTATATCCCTCAAACGTCAATGCAGGTATCCAATACCTGTAAATGCCCAACGTAATTTACAAGTGGCAAAAACCATAATTTTCCAATAAAAATGCGTGTTTCTTATACAAGACATACAACTAACGCTGTCAAAATTTTCATCACTTTTAAGTTCAAGCATGGTGATGGTTAGCCAGTTTATATTTCAGAGCACTCAGTAGTGTTCCTACGTCATTACGATAGGGGAGTGTCAAAGTCAATTGAACAAGTGAATCCAAAATATGTTTGTCTCAGTTTTTGGCAGTAAAAGTGAAAAATCGTGCTTATATTTTTTAGAACAAAATTTTGATTAATTAATTGGAATAGGTTTTTTAGGTATGACATGCCATGTTTTTTATTTATTATTTATTTTTGTATGCTTAAATGAACTGTTAAGATTATTATACTTCTTTTTTTCCTTTTCTTAAAAAAAAGTGTCCTCCTTTTGTTTCAATAATAGTTGGGAACTCTACTTTCAACTCATGTCCTGGACATGAGTTGGAATTAGTTACAAATTGTAACTATTTGACACTCCAAAATGCATTTAGGAACGATGTTATGACGTCATATTGTTACGAATCGCAACTATTTTAGAATAAAAGAACGATAAAAGTCACCTATTGTTAACAAAAGTTAACTATTGTTAGAAAAGAAGGCACCATGAAAATTTCCGGTTGAATTTTGACGTTTATGATTTAACAAACAATTAGAGGTGGGGGATGCTTATAAACTTTAAAAAATGAGATTAAAAATTGTTTTTCATAGTTAAATAGGTATAAATTTGAACAAGAGGTGATTTAAAAATATTTTTAATTATTATTTCTGCCTATTTTCCAATAAATGAACTTCAAATTTTTTGAACGTCAAAATCACGAATGGATTTTTTCGTTGTGTGTAATCACGAAAGCACGTACCTGACAAAAAAACGAATTAAAGAACGAATGGAGCCTGATTACACGATTCGTTTTTTCGCTCGTTTCGTCTGTCGTCTTTTTGACAGGTACGGTACCCTCATGATTAGGTACACACAACGAAAAAATTCCATAGGGTAAGGTCGGGATGATTTGACACGTTAACAGACTTTGCAAAAAATCTCAAAATCCAAATACAATTTTATGTTTTAAAAATTTGCATATCGTAAAATATCATTTTAGCAACATATTATCATCGATTTAAATTTATGTATCTGAGTTATAGACTTATTTTTTTTAACCCTTCCAAATTGTCAATTCCTCCTTCGAGGAAGGATGATTTGACATTGGCGTAAGGAGGTTTTGACAGAGAGAGGAGGATTTGACAAATAATGACAGTTCAACAGTTTAATTATTAAATAAACACAAATTTCGTTATTTTTCAGTAAATAGTTATTTTATTATTTTTCTAACTTATAGGGAATTAGTCTTTCTAAATTCTTTAAGTCTTTTTTATTTGTATTGAATTTTAAAAGCTCTAAAACTAAAAAAAATAGCTTTTAAAAAAAAAAAAATAAATACTCTTCATAAAATAAACTTCAAAAATACTTTAAAATAAAATAAATACACATCAACTAGACAGCGAAACAAAAAACAAAATATAATAAGATACTTCAAAATCAGTAAGCAAGCATTAATAAAATAATATTATTAACGAACATCAAAATTCTGGAAGTCAACACTGAAGCAAATCTTTGGCCTGAATCTAGAGCTACCAGGGAGATCAATTGGTGGCGGCAACTTCGCTGCAATGTCAGCTCTTAAAGCCAAGCCTATGTCCTCGACAACTGGTTCGTAGAACAATTTTGAAATCCTTGGCGGCGATAATATTTTATTGTGTATGGCAAGGAACTTGCTATATCGATACTCTGGATAATACCTACATAGTAAAATATGTGGTATGGTTCCAAATTTTACAAGCACAGAGTCATTTATTTCAGGATTGAAATTTAGATTGAGTTTCAAAAGTTCACCTGCGACTGATAAGTTGGAAAGACCCTTACGCGTTGTGGCGAGAGGCTTACACGCATCATGTTCAAAAGACGATATCATTAGTGATCTAAAAGAGCGCAACTTCAAAATCTTAGATGCAATTAACATCATCAAAAGAGAAAAACAGACAAAAGAGGGTGAAACAAAAGTGGTACAACGTGGTCTTCCACTATTTATACTTTCGTTCGATAAGACTGAAAAACTAGATGAAATTTATAAAATCAAAACAATTCTAAACATCGTAGTTAAGATCGAACCTCTAAGAAAGAGCACAAGGTTAGTCCCTCAGTGTAAACGCTGTCAAGAATTCAATCACACCCAAACTTATTGCAAAAAAGAGCCAAGGTGTGTAAAATGCGCCGGAAAGCATTTAACCGTTGACTGCATCGGAAAAAGTGAAAGTCTACCGACTTGCATTAATTGTAATGGAAATCACCCGGCAAACTATAGAGGCTGCGAAGTAGCTAAAGAATTACAAAAGCGGCGATCAAAATCTGCCAAAACACAAAGAAACCCACAAAGGCAAATAGAAACCGTAATTCCAAAGACTTCCAAATCTAGTAAAGCTCCAAAACCTAGTATCCGTAAGGAAAAGAAAACAGTGTCAATACCTTCGGAGAATATATCAAAGCAAGGAAATGCAGAAACATATGCCCAAATAGCGGCCAAAAATATACCCGCAAATAACGACACTGAAACAGACCCAGTTTCAAAAGTCTTTTCAATAATTCTGTCGAAACTTGAGGAACAATGTGACACAAATAAACTTATCTTTGATAGGTTAAGTAAGCTCGAAAATGGTTTTCGACCCAAATCTCTCTCAAAAAATTATGATGGAAAAGTTTAAAATTCTTACGTGGAATGCCAACGGATTATGGCAAAAACTTGGAGAATTAGAGATGTATATGCAGGAAAATGATATCGACATATGCTTGATATCAGAAACGCATGCCAAAAGTGAATCAAATCTTAAAATCCACGGGTTTCTTGACTACCACGCTATCCATCCTTCAAATAAAGCAAGAGGTGGATCATCGTTATATATAAAAGAGTGCATTGAACACTCAATAGGTCTGAAAATAGAGGTAGAATCGATGCAATTGAGTAGTGTTCAAGTTAGAACTAAGAACATTTTCCTCAATGTCTCTTCGATATATTGCCCTCCGCGTTGCAAAATCGATAAGAGTGAATTTACGACATTGATAAAGTCGCTAAGCCCAAACTTAATTGTTGGTGGCGACTTTAATGCAAAGCACACCTTTTGGGCTTCAAGATGCATATCTCAAAAGGGTCGAATGCTTTATGAGGCAGGAATGGAAAATAATTGCGATTTTCATTCGAGTGGAAAGCCAACTTACTTGCCAACTGATCCGTCAAAAAAACCTGACTTAATCGATTTGTTTATGGTAAAAGGAATACCCTCTAACCGTATTGAAATTTCAGAAGGCCATGATCTGTTCTCTGATCATTCTGCAGTCATACTCACTATGAGCGAAAGCCTTTTCAAAATTGAAAAACCACCCAGGTTAACAAACAGTAAAACCAACTGGGAAGGATTTAAGAAAGATATCGAGGACAACGTTGAATTAAGGGTATCATTACAAACGCCTCTTGAGCTTGAAGACGCAGTAGATACCTTTGTTGATATAATACAAAAGGCAACATGGAATAACACACCTTATCAAAGGGTAATGCCGCGCTATAAAGATATAAAATATCCGCAGGAAATAAAAGATTTAATAAAAGAGAAACGAAAAGCACGTAAGAAATGGCAGCGAACCCGTGCTCCTCAACACAAAGCTCATTTAAATCGCTTGTGTAATATGCTGAAAACGGCGATATCAGATTTCAAAAACCGTGAAGTTGAAAATTACCTTGTAAGCTTGACAGCGGGGAAATAATCCAACTACTCACTCTGGAAAGCTGTAAAAATAACGAAAAAACCAAAGCTTCCAGTGCCCCCGATTAAGAAAAGCCAATACGAATGGGCGTAAAGTGACAAAGAGAAAGCGGCGATATTCGCCGATTACCTGGAAGAAACATTTTAACCTTCTGATGGGCAAGCACTCAATGGAAATATTAATATGAGTTTTGGCTCTAGTGAGAACTACACAATCAGAAATGCTACGCTCGCTGAATTAAACAGAGAAATAAAGAAGCTAAAGTCTAATAAAGCTCCGGGGTATGACTAAATAACAGCGGAAATATTAAAAATGCTTCCTCATAAAGGATTAAATAACCTCCTTTATATAATAAATGCCACTCTAAGGCTAGAATATGTTCCAAGTCAATGGAAAGTTGCGGAAGTCATAATGGTTTTGAAACCTGGCAAACCATCACATGAAAAAAACTCTTACAGACCGATTTGACTTCTTCCAATAATATCGAAAGTTTTTGAAAGAATACTACTCCTGCGCCTGCAGCCTATAATAGAAGAGAAACGATTAATACCTGAACATCAGTTTGGATTTAGAAGCAAGCATTCAACAATTGATCAAGTGCATAGAATAACTGACGTAATTGAGAGAGCTCTTGAAGAAAAGAAAATTTGTTCGACGGTCTTTTTGGATGTGTCGCAAGCGTTTGACAAGGTGTGGCACGAAGGCCTCAAATTCAAATTACGACAAGTTCTGCCTGAAGGACTTTATAAAATTCTTAACGAATATCTAGAAAACAGACTTTTCCGTGTAAGACACGGAAATGAATATTCTAATTTCAAAGAAATAGTGGCTGGGGTACCACAAGGTAGTGTTTTAGGTCCAGTTCTGTACCTTCTATTTACACGTGATATACCTCAAACAGAAGACACTATCGTAGCAACGTTTGCTGATGATACTGCAATACTAGCAGTAGGCAAAACGATTAACGAAGCTACGATTAAATTACAAAATGCTCTTAATAATGTTAATGAGTGGACAAAAACATGGCGAATAGCGCTCAATGAACAAAAGTCAGTCCACGTGGACTTTACGTATAAAAAATAAATAGATTGCCCGTCTTTTTAAATACCGGTCGTGTTCCATTTGCGAATGAGGCAAAATATCTGGGAATGACTCTAGACGCGAAATTAAAATGGAAGCCGCACGTAAAAAAGAAATGCGAAGAATTAAAAAGTAAATTAAGAGACATGAACTGGCTACTCGGTAAATATTCTAAGCTTAGTATTGATAATAAGTTGATTTTATACAGGCAGGTACTTAAACCTGTCTGGACTTACGGTATAAAACTCTGGGGTTGTACCTGCGATACAAATTTAAATAACTTACAAACGTTTGAAAATAAATTGCTTAGGTCATTTTTAAATGCACCATGGTATATAAGAAACGAAGATCTTCACAGGGATCTCGGGATTCCAACGGTTCGAGACAAAATAAAGAGTTTCGCGCGAAAATATAGAAATCGGCTATTAGATCACGCAAATCCAACGATTATTGAAATTCTTGACGAGTCGAATTTAGTACGCCGTCTGCAAAGAACAAAACCTTCCGACTTGGTGCGGTGAGCACAAAACCGCTTTAAAATCGTGGAATAAGCAGGAACTTTCACCGGAAAGTTACCTGCAACACGTTACTTAACTTCGTTAAAAATAAATTGCTAGATAAGTTTCAACTTAGTTGCAATCGGGAAGTGGAGGTGGTTTTAGTGTAGTAAGAATCTCACACTTCTATGAGCCCGCGTTTTTCGGTCCTCATAGAGCCTGATGCAGGTTTTGCACCTACCCACGGAAAAAAAAACCTGCGACTGATAGCATCTCTTCTTCCTCGCTTGATACTTGAAAGGTATCGGAATCGTCCTTCAGACTAATTTGACCTTCGTCAGAAGATGTTTCACTGTCAAGAACGCGTTTTACAAAAACTGGTTTTGGCGATTTGCTGTTTTTTTTTTTAGTTTTTATATCTTTGACTACTTTTTGGGCAGCTAATGCTTCCAATTTATTTTTTTTTAGGTGTTTCTGTATAGACCTTAGATGTTGCTTCCGGTGTTACGTGTATCGGATCAACTACTTTAACTGATGGAGAATGTTCGGGGCTTCTATGTTGATCATCTGAACATCCAAATAAATTTACAGGCTCAGTTTCAGGCATTATGAAATTGTCTTTATTTGATGAAATACTTGGAACGTTTAAATCGGTTACAGTTTTCATTTCAGATACAGATCCTGTTGGTTCTTGAATATAAGATGAATCATGCTCTCCAAATAGTCGTCCTCAGAAAATATATTATCATTGAACGGGAAGATACCAGTTGCAAGAAATCCGGCTGTGATATTATCTGGGTTAAATGCTCGCTTAAACGGTTGGTTCGTGAGATGTGCAATATCACTGATGTTAATCATTCTGCCAGGATTATTTAGCAAGAAATTACACAGGGGAACAATATTTAATTTTTTTTCTGTTGCCTGGAATTCTATAGCTGTTGTTTATTAATTCGAGGTCGCTGATTTCAAATCTACTCTCCATTTTTTTCCAACAGCTCTAGTTTTCGAGATACAGCTAGTTACTTCATTTTATTATTAGTTACACATAACTTAAACAAAAAACCGAGTGAATTATTAAAAACAATTTTTTTGTTAAAATATTTACATCAAGAAATATCTGCAAAATCGATCCAAACTATTTCTGTTACATATGTGGCGAATATACTTTCAAAGATAGTAGACTTAGTGTGTCGGAATTCATAAAACGCATGTACCTTGAGTACTTTGGATTTCCTATGGATATCCGTGACTGTTCGAAAAGACTGGCCTCAAAGGGAAGTTATGGTTGCAGGGAAACTGAATGTTATAAATAAACCTCTTGTGTCTAGGGATCGCATAATCCTGCTACCTCTTCATACTAAACTAAATAGTGAATGTTTTCAATACATCTCTAAAAAGTTTCATAACCTTAGAACTGAGAAATTGAAAGCAGGAATTTTTGATGGTCCCCAAATAAGAAGGCTAATTAAAGATGACAAATTTAACGGATTCATGACTGAAATTGAGAGATATGCCTGGAATGAATTCGTTTGGATTACACAAAATTTTCTAGGAAACATAAAGGGTGAAAACTATGCAGTTCACATTGAAAGTTTGTTATTTCACTTTCAGCAGCTGGGTCGTAACATGAACATCAAGGTGCACTACCTTCATAGTAATTTGGACCGATTCCCTGAAAATCTTAGTGATCTAAGTGAAGAACAGGGGCAGCGGTTCCATCAAGGCACCCGAACAATAGAGGAGCGGTACCAGGGTCACTGGGATGCCCACATGATGGCGGACTATTGTTGGAGTATTAAAAACAGCCCTTGCGATCAAAGTAAAGCTAGAAAATCCTATAAAAATTTTTTTAGTGAATAGTGCTTGTTTTCTAGTTTTATTTTTTAATAAGAACCTATTTTTCTTGAAAATCACCTTTTTTGTATATCTAAAAAACTAAAGCTGCAACAAAAAATCTGACTTCATATTTGAAATCAGCACCTCAGAAATATATAAAATTAGTGATAAATTGTTATGCAACAAAAACTTTGTTCCCTTGTGATTATTGAATGAACTTACATAGCGCTTTAAAGCTGGCATAAATGGATACATCTAAAGGTTGTAATTTATGCGATGTATGCGGAGGAAAAGAAAGCATAACAATTCCGTTTTCTCGACAAAATATGATGGCTTCAAGACTGATATGAGTTGTATGATTATCGAGCAATAAAAGTATTGGGTTTTCCTTGGAGCAGTTACTATATTGTTTTAAATGAGCCAGAACATTTGAAAATATTTCACTTTTCATCCAACCGCTGTCTGAGAGTAGGCCAATGGATCATGTAACAGAACCCGTTACAAAATTAGGTTTCATTCGCTTTCGTGGAAACACATATACAGGCGGAATATGATTTCCTATGGCATTGATAATACCAACCATTGTGACTAGGCTGCCCCTTTCGGCGGATGCAACTTGAGAAACGGTTCTCTTTCCCTATTCTGCAATTACCTATAGAAATTATGAATGTTTGTGTAAAGTTTCTTAGAGAAATATAAATTGTCCTACCCTTGGAGCATCAAGTACGGTTGTTAAACCAGTCTCATCCAAATTGTAGATTTTTTTTGGGACCAAATATATATATATATATATATTGCTCGTACAGTCGCTTGAGATTTTGAAAAAAAAGGTCCACTGGTGCTTTTTTAAAGCCATAAAGACGTGCCAAACTCGTATTTTCTGGCTTGCGTAAGCTAAGAGAACTGTTCGTCTCATAAAACCAGCAAGCCAAGCTTTTCCAGCTAGTTTATTAACATTCCACGAATTCGGGTATGGAATTTTGTTAATTTTCACATATTGTAGAACTTATTGTTTAACCAATTCATATGTCAATCCAAGATGTTAGTTGGAGCATTTTTTAAAATATTCAACGAGCTCTCTTTCATGAGCTGTTGCAAGAATTTGTTTATGCGGGTATTTTGTACTATGTCGGTCATTAATTTGTTTTCCTCAATGTATTTTTTTGAGTCTGAACATTAATGTGGTACGATTAATACCAAATTTTTTTGTGGCACTACTTATAGAATCTTTTTTGTTTTGAATGTCTTTAATAGCATTTTCAACATTTATTTCATCGATGTTGCGGTTAGGATGTTTTCTTTTATAAATATTGGGCCTGTTTAACATCCTAAAAAAATAGTAAAAGGTTGTCTTACTATAAGATATCCTTACTGACTTAAGAAGGAGGATTTGACATTCTGTTAATTGCTCCGTCAACACAATTGTCAAATCCTCCTTCCAGTCTACTTTTGGAAAAAATTCAAAAAAACACTTTCAAAAGCGCTCACAAAGATTTTTTTCTGCCTATAAGTTTTAGTCAAATGCAGGTGCACCACAATATTGCACTTTAAGTATCAAGGGCTTAAAAATAAAGAAATTGCACTTGGATTACTTACCATCAAAAATTACATCAACCAGCTAAAAAAAACAAAAACACATCCACTTCGCAGAGCTTCAAAGACCATAGAAGAAGAAGTAAAGGAAGTGGTGTATATCACATATACAGTGTACGTGAGTGAAGCAGCAAGAATTGAAAAAAAAAAAACAAATTGAGATTCATCTGTCATTTTGCCGAGCAGAAAGGAAGTGTTTTGAAATTTCAATTTGTTAAAAAAGTGAAAAAGTTTATTTAAACTAAATAAAAAAGTGAAATAAAAGTTAGAATAGTGAATACTATCAATAATTTATTTAAAAAATACAAAACAGCATGTGGTGGCTACGTTAAATCCTCTAAAAACGCCTATACTAAGGAGTATACAAACATTTTTTTTTACAAGGTAATTTTGTCTGATATTTTCATATAAAGTAACGTGAAGTGATGTTATTTAGGTGAATAAATTATCTTAGAATACTTTCAAATCAAAATTTTATCGCAATTTGCTATAAAAATAACAAATTTGCTGAAAACAAAAATATACTTTAATCCAGTGATTTCGTTGAGACTCATCTGTCAAATGAGAAACTCTCGCACAGGGTCGATCTAGTTTTTGTGGTGGTGACAAGGCGCTCAAATCCGTTTAGCGCCTGTAGTGCAGAGTTATTATTTGTTAACGCTTTAAATAAAATATTTTTAAATGGGTAACAGCAGACCCCTATTTATCTTGTTGGATTTGTATCTTCGACAAGAAGTGTTTATTTCGGTTTATAAGTACGCTACCATAAAAAATATCACTTTATTAAGTAGAATATGAGAGAAAACTTACCTGTGAAAAGAAAAATTTGTGCACCGTATTATAAGCGTTTTTATATGATTTAATGCAGTGCCACATGTTTTTATATATTTCTTATCAATTAAGTTTTTCAAAGTATTCACCATATTAACTTTCATTTCATTTTTTTATTCAGTGCCTACGTTCTGTAACTCTCACATCGAAAAAACTGGTCGAGAAACGATGATAATTGAAACAAAATGCATGAGTTTTGTTCCATTTTTCAACGTTTCTCGACTGATTTTATCGATGCGAGAGTTACAGAACGTAGGTACAGTTCAATAGGCTTTTTCACTATTTTTATGATTTAAAATCTCCGTACACTTTTCTACAGCTCGGCAAAATGACGGAAGCATCTCAATTGTTTTTTTCTTTTTTTTTTAATCTGGCTTCCTTTGGGCGCCCCAGCCTTCAGCCGTGTAACTGCACTGCGACCCTGGGGCAATGCATTTGTGTTTGTGTAACTCACACTATTTTGAAAAATGCTTCACTGTTTCCACGATATGCCAGTTCCTTTACTTCTTCTTCTTTGTCAAAGACACACTGATCAGTTATTTACCACTCACACCAATCGTGCGTAACTATCTTCATTTCCTCATCATTTAAAATGCTGCCAAAGCAATAGTTTTCAAGAAAAGTACTAATGTCAATTCTTCCTCCCTGTCAAATCATCCCGACCTTACCCTACATGATTTTGACTTTCAACAAATTTGAGGTTCATTTATTGGAAAAAAGGCAGTAATAATATTAAAAAATATTTTTAAATCACTTCTTGTTCAAATATATGCCTATTTAATTATGAAAATCAATTTGTAATCTCATTATTTAAATTATATGAGCATTCCCAGCCTCTACTCATTTGTCAAATCATAAACGTCAAAGTTCAACCTGAAAATATCTTAAAATCTTCATACGTGCTTTCGTTACTTTTCTACACCCCTCACCCAATGTGTCAAAAAAACGAAACACGAAACGACCAAAAAACGAATCGTGTAATGAGGCTCATGTACTACGTACGCTTGAAGCTGGCTTCACCTCTTTGTATACCTGGCTCGAGTTGAAATGAGCTTGATTTCGACTCGACTCCGCTCGGAGAGCTGAGTCGAGTCGAAATTTGTGACGAAAAACCTATGGGTCGAGGAGTTGGTCTTACAGATAATACACTTTGGTCTGTTTATTTACATGTTTGTCTTCAAATAAAGTTTTGTTTAAATAGATACGTGGAGTAAAGTACTCGTGTAAATTCAATTATATTTATTTTGCATTGAAATAAATACACTAATGCCATTCATTTTTCTGGAATCTCAATACCATTTCAACTCAACTCTAAATGGAGCACTCAACTCAAGTAACGAAGAACCTGGGTTGAATATTCGACCCTATTTCAACTCGAGCTCTCGATCCTGCTTGTAAACGTAGTAATGGTGTAATCATGGTAATCAGGGAATATCAATTACCAAGAAGGCAATCTTTCGTACGTTTCACCCCCCAAAACCCATTTGTTTACATTAGCCGCGTTTTATTATCGCTCATAACCCATATGGTTCACCTCATGAAAATAAAACGATGTGGGTTAGTGCAAAAGCAGTGCTGTATATCAGTCTCGTTTTTTCTTATGTTTATTTGTTTTTCATGTACCTAAGCACTTGTCTCTTTTCCTCTCTATTCCTAATACTGCTGACAAATCGCTGACATCCATTCACAATGGTAAATAGCCCTCTGCCGGTCAGAGTGAAAACCTCTATATGGGTTATTGAAATTAACCTCGATAGAAATCTAGATCCCATGTTGTTTTTGTAATGCATGTTAAAAGATAACCTCGACCCAGACCCAGAGATAATAAAACGCAGCTATTGTTGTTTTTGTAATTTCACTTCGTGTCGATGAATAGATGTGAATTGCAACAACAATTTAACGCGATGAATTTCATTTGTTTTGACAGTTCGTTTTTTTTAATTTCTAAACCAATTATTTTTGTGCGTCTGCCTCGTACGTCTATGTTTTACAAATATTTTGTGTTTATTATTTATTTTTCGAAATAATTGTGAAACAAAAAACAGAAATATTTTTGCCGGAAGAACTAATCGGTACCATTATTATGGTCACAGAGCAGTCAAAATGCAAGGATGTGACTCAGAGCAATAGAAATGCTTGTGAATCAATTGACATTTTTAATGCATTACAATTGCCTTTTTAAAAATGTGAGTACATCGGTACAAATCTAATATTCATACCAGAAAATTTATTCGAGTATATACTTAATATTTTCTATTTTCAGTTTCGAAAAGGCTGCCGACGCCGAGCAAGTGAATCAAGTATCAAATCACACCTGATCTGTTATCTTTAAAGGCACATGCAGCATTAGTTTAATTTTGTCGAAAAGTTTCGCTGTTTGAATTTCTATAAGAAAAAGTGAAAGCTGTTTATTATAGGTATTGGTAGACAGATTCACATATGGCGCTTCGTTACATGCAACTGCAGGTATGAAACAAAATAATGGATAATCTCTTAGCACACATGTTAGTCAATAATGGATAAACCGAATTATTTCTACCTTTATTCGAAGATGACGGGCTGCTTTGTGTACTGGATGATGGCAACGATAATGAAGGGGTCGAATCTTGTGCAGATATTTTCTGAGGATTTCCTTGTTAAAATCAACAAATATGCAGACCATAACTTTAAATATAATGCATTATTTTTTCGACCATATAAATTTAGCTTATATTGTCTATTAAACCTTAAAGGTGTGTAACTTTGTAAGTGAATTTTTGCTAACTTATATTATATGCCCTATTCCATGAAATAAGCGGAAGTTTTTTTATTGACTCTGAATAAAAAACTCATATTTTTGAGGAAGGAATATGTAGGACCTTTAATTTGGGGCGATTGGACATCACATAATAGAGATTGCCGTCTGCGATGAATTTACATAACTTTTTCAAACAGGGGCCGGCTCTACTATGTAACTACGAATCCATTCGAAAGTTGTGTTCACTGATTATAAAGTGGAAATATGTATGAACGTGGGTTCAAATTTAGGTGCTTTCGACTTTTTGCCACAGAATCTTCCATTAGTGCTGTTCTATTTCCGTTTATATGCGTTTGCTATAGAGTTAGCGAGCTATGATTTTGCGAATTAGAACATTTGTATTGTTGAATCGAGTTACATAGTTGGCCTTTATGATTTGATATATGTAAGCTGCCCTACTAACTAATGTTGTAGTAGATACATAAAAAACCTTTCCAACGATATACACGTACCCCGTTGTTATTGGTTATACTAGCGTTCACACATCGAAATATCGAAAAATAGTTTAAAAATGAATAACGTAGCTCTGCGTCCCTCGATAAAAAGTATTCAATGTTCTTTGCTTTGCTTGCGATATCTATTTACCTATAGTATCGGCAGTACTCTAAAAAAAAATGAAAAAACAAAACAGACAATTTTCGAGATCATATAGGCACACATGCAAATAACTTTAAATTTCTTATATTTTCTTGCGTAGTTCAAGTTCTGGGGGCACCACGACTTCTTGTCCTCCCCCCTGTATACGCCGTTGACCAGAACAGTATTTAGCAAATAACGAACGTTTGTCTTGCCCAAAAACTATTTACAAACAAACCTCAAAACATGAAGCTGTAGAATATTTTTTGTTCCATCTCAATACCACTACCTATCAAATATCCAAAGAATTAATCTTGTGTTGGGCAATTCCATGAAAGAGTGGTCATGAAGATAGAAAAACGCAAAATTTATCTCGCCCCCTATTTACTGTTCGCAAGTTTAAATATTAGAATTGCAAAATATCCTATAAGTGTCATATATGTATGTGGCTGAAACTAAAATGAAATTATAAAAGGCTTTGCCCTAAATTTTTTTAAATTGAAAATGTAAAATAACGTGAGTTACCATGTATTTTATTAAATATATTTGTATAAAATCTTTTGCTTTCACCTCTTACAATTTCTAGGAAGCATTCTTTTTTATACTCTCTAGCATCAACTGGACACCATCCGTGTGACTGAATGAGATAATAAAACCATTCTTAGTCCATTGTGCTAACAAACATTTTTTTCGTGTTCTTCGATTCCTTCTAACTAGTGCCGTGCTGTCGTTAAATTAGTCGTTTTAGAAGTCATCCAACCAAAATTTGCTAGGTAATCGATTTATCGATTTGCATTAGAACTTTTAACTCGATTATCTACATAATTAATTGGTCAGAAGGCTCTTCATCTAGAAGAAATTTATGCCAAAATTAGAAAGAACTAATCTGTCCGTTTTATGACTCATTAATTATGTGCAGAGACTCACCATATTACCTTCAACTCTATGGCACTTTTGCATTGCATTTAAAAGCTCCTTTGAGTGCTGATTTTCCCTACTAACTAACCGTCCTTTCTCTAGATCTCGTAAGTCCTTTCTCTAGATCTCGTTCATTGATTATTGACTAAAACAAAAGAAAAGAACATTATTAAATAATTCTATTTTTTATCAGAAATAAAAGTGACTTCATATAGTCATTTAGCACTGCGGTCAACGACGTGTCCTTGGGCACCTCTAGCTCTGTGGCAACATCTACAACCTCATCAAAATGCTTGATCGGCAAACGGAACATTTATCACAAATAAGTTTCTGCTTCTCTACCAGATTTTTGCGGACTGAGCTGTCTAGATGTTCAATCGCTCACTGGGCGTTAGCTCCAGTTCGGCTGTTGGTCCAGTGATGTACTTATCTGAATTGCACTTTCTCTCGAATCAACAAGCAGTTTTCCACTAGCGTGCGAGTGTAATTGGATTTTTCGAATACAGGCTACTGTTGTCGAGTCTTGCTACTGCTACAGCAGCAGGTGCCTCAGAGATTTGGAGATTTTTAAGCGACTTTCACTTTTTTCTTCTGCGGGTTTTTCAATTTTAAAGATGTCAACATACAAAAAAATAAATGAAAAAATGACGTTTCGGAATTCACCTCGGAATCTCACTTCACTCGCAAAAGTGATTCAGCTATTTAAGTGAAATGAGTAAGTTCGAATTAAGTTTTGAACATGAGACAAAGAATAAATATAAAAGAGCTAAACTCTACCTCCTTGTCACACTCGTTACGCAAAACGAAATGAAACAACAAACACAACTATGTAAACATTGGAATCTTTAATAATGGAGTTTGGAGTATCTTTTGTTTCGATTATTTTTTTTTGTCATAATTAAAGTGTAATGTGAGTTTCACCCTTGAGAAATAAAAAGTATAAAAGTGTTGAAAGTAAATAGAATATAAATTTATTTTATATATATATGTGCATATGATAATAATATGAAATTAAAGAATCAATAAAAGGGTAGTTGTTTTTATCTACGTTGTTGTTTTTTATTTCGTTTCCTATCCATGAATAGGAACTCTTTAGAAAAGCACATATACCTATCCAAAACTAGAAATTTACCAACACATACACCAAGTCACTGCGGAAATATCTGGCGAGTAATCTGACATTTCATTTCACTCTCTCACTCACTCCCTTTTACTAACTGAATCGATTTTCGACGAAAAGTGACTCATCTCACTCACTCCCTGCGGCTTCGAATTAGTTGAATCTCGGCAAGGGATGCGTTTGAAATATTGTTCCTAGAGGAGCGGTCGCACTTTTTTTATATTTCTGTTCTGTTTTTATATTCGTCATTGACTGGATTATGTTAAAAAAGCACGGGTTGTGGTCAGTAATAGTTTTAATATGCATTAAATTAATAGGCGTGTTTTATTGGAAAAATTTCTGCTAACACAGTCAAATTTTCCTTGGTAAAAACCAACAAACCCAAAAGAGTTGATAAATAAGGCAGTATAAAAGTGGATATAAAAGTAGAGAAAAAAAGTTTCTTTAAGTTTAAACTTAGGTGGCGCTGGACTTGGGTTGAATATAAAAGTGAGTATAGCGTTTTATTGATGCTTGCATTGCTGCGCTAGCTATAAATACCAATTAAATCGCTCCTTATATTAAGGGTATTCATGCAACGAAGTAAAACTTTCGTAAATGTCGTAAACGTCAGAAAGTTACAAAATTGTATAGGGAAGTTTTATTTTACAAAATTTTAGATGGTTACGATGGTTTTACCACGTTGCATGAATACCCTTAATGTTATAATTAAATAATCAATTGATCAAAAACTTTTAGGGCCAGTTGTACAAATATTTAACTCGTGGTTCAGCAATTTTAACTCACTGACTTTGGGGAATTAACTGAAGTTCAACGATGATTCAGACAGATTGGCTACTATAACATACTTGAACCTTGAACCATCGTTGAACCTCAGTAATTCCACCGAAATCAACCAGTACAAATATTTGAACCACGGATCAAAATTTGAACCACGTTTGCACAAAGGGTCCTTAGGGCTAGTGTGCTGACATCTTGTCTTGTTGATTAGCACAAATTAATCAAAGATTTTCTGAAATTTCGTTTGTTCATCATTGATTATGGCACTGCAAATTCTAGAAGCATACAAACAAGAGAAACAAAATCTATCCAATTCCTACGAACAAAGAATAAAAATAAACATACAAACTAACATCGTTCATCTTGAAAAGAAAAACAATTTGTATAGATTTTACTACGAATTGTAGGTATTTTATTTAGGACCCGTTGTACAAACGTGGTTTAAATTTTGATCCGTGGTTCAAATATTTGTATTGGCTGATTTTTGCGGAATTACTGAGGTTCAACAATGGTTCAAGGTTCAAGTATGCTATAGTAGTCAATTTAGTGTCTGAACTATAGTTGAACCTCAGTACATTCTCCGAAGTCGGTGAGTTAAAATTGCTGAACTACGAGTTAAATATTTGTACAACTGGTCCTTATTATCCAAGAGCAAACGCTTTTTTCAAGACCTTTTGTAACTTTTTTTAGAAAAAATACAACTGGGAAAAAGTCCCATCAGCTACACTTCAACTACACATTTTATTTGGGAAGATAGCAAAACAAAATTCAGTCAGCTGTATAAAAACAAATTTCACATGAGTAGTTCTTCTGTATAGTAGTTAAACACGTAATAATCTTAAATTTAACACAAAATTCAATTCCATTCCAATTGATTGTCCGTTTCTTTAGGACCAGTTGTATAAATGTGGCTCAAATTTTGAACCGTGGTTCAGCTGTTTTAAATCACCGATTTCGGCGAGTTAAATGAGGTTCAACGATGGTTCAAGGTTCAACTTTGTTATGATAGCTAATTACAGGCTTGAACCATCATTGAACTTCATTTAACTCGCCAAATTCAGTGGTAAAAATTGCTGAACCACGGATCAAAATTTGAAACACGTTTGTACAACTGGTCCTTAGTAAATTGTTAATTGATTAATTAAGCGGAAGTTTACAGCTACAACACAGCGTAAACTCGTCGTAAACGTAGTAAAGTTGTAAACTTCGTAAGCCTATCAAATTTTCCAAACAATTTGTGACAGAATTACGAAGTTTACAACGTTTACGATGACTTTACGCTGTTTTATGAATACCTTTATTGTATATATCTTTAGTTGTCTGAAAAAAAATAAAACAAAAAGGGTATTCATGCAAGAGTGTAAAGTCGTCATAAGCGTGGTAAAGTTTTAGACTTCGTAAATCTATCAAATTTTCCATTCAAAATGTGACAGAATTACGAAGTTTTAAACTTTACAACGTTTACGACGACTTTACGCTTTTGCATGAATACCCATACAATTTATAAGTAAATAGAAGTGAAAGCGTTCAGCAAATTTTTGTTGTGCTGTATTAATTTTTTTCACTTAAGAGTTTTATTTCAATGAAAAATATGAAATTTAACTGAAAATATGTTTGAGGTATCTGGGTTTTTCACTTAAGCCAGTTTCAGGTAAGCGGGACTGTTTTATATGTAATTGGTAAACAAATACTCGGGGTGAAAAAAGTGTTTCAAATAAGCGGGTTTTTCTCCCAAGCGGGTTTTACTTATTATTATTCTCAAATTCTTTTATCTTTACCAGTAAACGTTGCGAAGAGCATTTCTAAATATAAAGTAATTAAAATAATCTTCGGTCTACTTATGTTATGTTATACTATGTTCCCACCAAAATGAAATGCGAGATTTCGGTTGAAAACTTTTGATATTTCAAGTTGATGGAACAAGATTTCATAAAAATTTCAACAAAATCTCAATGAAAACTCTAGATTTCATCGAAATCTTAATGAAATCCCGCTCCACCAAGTCGAGAACTCCAAATTATTTAGCTGAAATCTCAGATCTCGTTTTGGTGGGAACATAGTATTAAAGATTATCTGGATTGACTACGATTTCTATAGATCACAAGGTTCTGCACTATAGTATACCTATGTTAATTTAGAATTGAATAATTTAGAATTGAGTATCTACACTTTGCAGTGATACGCAAAGAAAAAACACACCTACTATATGCCCATCCGCAGATTTTTGTTTTGTGATTTTCTTTTCATATCGCATATATTATTACTTTCTTCTTCTTCTATCCAATATCTTCGCGCTTGAAAAAGTGGTTCAAATTTTAAATAAATATTATTGTTATTATTATAATTATTATAAATATTATTATTAAATAATAAATAAATAAACACACTCATAAGGTCCCGTATGCACTTGATGATTCATTTCTTCCTTTTTATACTTTTTGAACAAGTCCATGAGATTTTGAAAATAACTGATAATTTTCAAAAATAACCGACATATTCGTGGTGGATTTAACCCAACTGTCTATGTGTGCGAATAAATTAGTGGTGGATTTAGCCAGCTGTCGATGTGTGCAAAAACCTAATGGTGGATTTAGCCCCACTGTCTATGTGTGCGTGTTTCAGTTTGTAGGCAAAGCCGGATGACAGCCGAGGATTGGCTTCTTGGTAATTCATATTCTCTGATGGTAATCAGGCTCATTATTATACTGTTTTCGATTGGATGTTACTCCTTTTCCACTCCATTTTAACTCCTTTTACTCCAAAAACCTTTGATTGACTGTTCCGAGTAATGTTTTCGGAGTCTTTTTCTGTTCCCGATTTCAAGAAGGAGTAGATTTGGAACACACGCATACATATAGAGTTTTTCGTCGGACAACTTGTCAAAACCGATAAATGCTTAAAGAAGCCATTTTATAAAATAGCTTCATTCAGTAGTGTTTTGGTAAATTTGACAATACGATATTTTCATAATCGATTGAAATCAAAAAGGAGTAGAACTATCTGAAAATCCAATCGAAAACGACATTAGAAAAAGGAAGCATCACTGGGTTTTGCAGATGTCAAGTTTTACCGCACCCCAGGAAGTCGTCGCCGTCGGTCGGCAATTCGAGGAAAAACATATTTTTTATATTTTCTTTGCCAGAAACAAGTTTTTCACTGGGGTACAGGCCGACATTATCAAATTTATCAGCTCATAGACGTTGTTCATTTACGGATATGGCTGATGATTCACTTTCACTGCAAAAGCAACAACTGCGTCGCCAAGAACTTTATGGACCTGGAGAGTGGAGCTAAATGTTCGTACCATAGGTATCAATGTCCGGCGACCGGCTGTGTTTGCCCTGCAGAATGACCGCATTGAGTCGTATATAATGCTAAGAGCTTAGGTGATCGTGTGCTTTTATGTCAGCCCACTCGAGACGGTTGCTATGATGATATCTGATTTGCTGTAGACGCCAACTCCTTCAAAGTTAATCAACGGCCGAACATGGCCTGTGGAGTATTAATATTCCCCTAAGGAACGTTAAGATTTGTGGCATCGATTTGGACCACGGTCCTAGCCAAACTGCCATTCTGTAGCGGCATTTGTGGCCTCCATAAACGGCAAGTTCACTCACTGGTACAGTGAGGCAGTGAGAAAAAAAATAACATGCTCCCAGAAGAAATCATGTACCGGGACGGTATTGGGTATGGACATTTGAACTTGGTAAACAACTACGAGATTCCCCAGTTCGAGACAGCCTGTGCGAAGCGATTCCAAAACTTTTTGATGAAGATAACGTTTATTGTGGTGCAAAATGAACAACAGAATATTTGGTGCAAATCGTGGAGAGCTCTCGAATCCTATGCCTGAACAGTGTTGCATCACTGTCACACAACGGTATCTGTATGACTTTTTATTGATATCACAAATGGTCCGACAGGGAACAGTCAGTCCCAGTACTCATTATCTACATAGTTGTGCGATTCGCTATAAATTATGTTTCATGTAGGTACTGCAATTGGCCTGAAACGGTTCGTGTGCCTGCCTGCTGTCAATACGCGCAGAAGATGGCTTATAGTATGAAACGATCCAGCTGTGACTAGCTAGCTCCTAAATTCTTCTACTTTCAAGAAGACACATTGATAGGCTTAGCTAACCTTTTAAAATTTGTATGTTCTAGTGATATCCCAAATGTAATACATAGTTATAATTCGAAAACTATTAGTTTTTCATCAGAGTACAATCGAAAGTATAGGTAAAGGTACAATTTCCAACAAAGAGACAAAAATTCAAATTTTGTCAAACTATAAAGTAATTGATCAATGTTTTCAAGTAGATTTTCGGGATCAGAGGCCCTACTTTGTAACTTTATTCTACTTTCGAATCGATTCGAAAGTTGTTTTCAATGCTAATTATAAGTGGTAATATGTATAAAAGTGTGTTGAAATGCGTACACCACCTAAGTAAACGTAATGATACACGCAATCTACTAACGTCCTCAGAACTTTGAACTGTGTTTGCACCTCAATGTTAGCAAATATATTTTCAGCCAGACGTCAGCACATCAGCACATCAGCACTTCTATGCAGTTATTCATTTTTTCATTCGTTATAAAGCTACAGTTCAATAAAGACATTTATTTTCTTGTACCAAATTAAAACTGCGTTTAATTTCAGGTTATGGGCCCAGATGGTCAGGCTAATTGATTAGAAAATTTAATCAACCCGATGAGCAACAATAGTAGCGAGGACGAATCTGAGAAAATAAAACAGACGTAATTAATAAGCAAGACGAAAACGGCACCAGCGTCTTTGTAGAAAAATTCATGGTGGCGAACACATCTGTTCCAGCAACATTCGAGAAGCTAGATGGTAGATCGAATTTCACAGATTGGAAGTACGCCATGAAAATTCATTTGATAAATTGTGAACTATGGGAATTTGTCGATGGCACAAAGGTTGATGCAAAACAGGAGTCACGTGCTTTGGCGGCGATTGTGTCTGGGGTGAAAACACAAATTTTTACAGACATTCGTGAGCTGAAAACTGGAAAGGAGGTCTGGTTACGGCTCCAAAACGTTTATGAGCCAAAAGGTTTTTCCAGAGTGGCCGCGCTTATTGAGCAGCTGGTCAATGTTCGCTTTTATGATTGCAAAAGCATGGCAGAGTATTTGAACAAAAAAGTTTTGTTTGCACAGCAGCTCAAAGCGATCGACAACGAGATCAAGGACGGTATCCTTGCTGCTTTAATTTTTGTCAGCCTTCCTGATTGTTATAAGCCACTCATTATGGCGTTAGAAAATTGTGGGGCTGATCTCACTACAGATCTGGTTAAGGAACGTCTCTTGGCCGAATCTGCACGCTATGAGAATGTTGGTAAGGAGACAGCTTTGTCTACCAGAACACGTTCGCCGAAAAAGGGTAGCAAGTTCCGCGGCAAATGCTTTAACTGTGACAAAGTTGGCCACCGTTCTGTAGACTGTCGTGCTGCTAAAAAATCTCTTAGAGAGAAATCTGAAACAGGTTTGATGACACAGGTTAGCACTACCACTGCACTCGGGGTTGGAAAATTCAACACTGACGATTGGTATGTGGATTCCGGAGCGACCAATCACTTAACCGGGCGCATGGACTGGTTAACAAATGTCAAGGAACTCAATGCTGGTGGAAAGGTTGTTACTGCGTCTTGTGACCATTTTCAAATCTCAGCGATTGGTGATACTGTCGTGTTGCTTAACATAAAAGGGAAATCTGTTGAAACTCCAATACGTGATGAAAGATATGCAAAAGGTTTAAAGTTTAACCAAATTTCTTGTAAACAGCTCGGTAAGAAGGGCATTACAACTACAATTGTCGACGATAAAGAATGCCAAATTTCTGTTCGAAGTACGGGAGCAGTCATTGCTTTTGTTGATTCATCGGGTGATGATTTGTACAAGCTCAAACGTTTTGAAGAACCAATTGTGATGGCCTGTTCATCATCTGTGTGCACTGATTTTGCAACATGGCATCGTCGACTTGGCCACTTGAGTGTGGGTGGCATGAAAAGGCTACGAGATGGTATGGCAGAAGGCATCGTTTTCAAGGACCAGGAATGCGATGGGAAACAACACAGAAATCCGTTCCCGAAAGGAAAAGCACATCGTGCTACAAGCAAGTTAGGGTTGGTGCAACCCGACTTATGTGGACCCATGCAGGAGCCATCGATTGGTGGCAAACGATACGTACTTACTTTTACGGATGACTTCACACGTAAAACGTTTGTTTACTTTTTAGCAAACAAGGATGAGGCATTTGCGAAATTTAAGGACTTCAAAGTACGTGTTGAGAAGGAGACGGCATCCAAAATTCGAGCTATTCGTAGTGACAATGGCAAGGAATTTGTCAACAATCAATTTGAAAACTTCTTGAAGGCGCATGGGATACAGCATCAAACCACAATCCAATACAACCCGGAGCAAAATGGCGTTGCTGAGCGCGTCAATAGAACCCTAATCGAGAAAGCGAGATCGATGTTATTTGGTGCAAATTTGCCAAAGAAATATTGGGCAGAAGCAGTCAATACTGCTTGTTACTTGAAGAATCTGAGTCCAACAGTTGCGGTTAACGAAAAGACACCAGAAGAAGCCTGGACTGGTAAGAAACCAAATATAGATCATCTGAGAGTTTTCGGATCAAGTGCTTACGTACATATTCCTCGAGAAAAACGTAAGAAGTGGGATACAAAATCCCAAGAACATCTTTTTGTTGGCTACTGCACAGACTCGTAATTGACGTCGAAACAAATGAAATCATAAAATCGCGTGACGTTATATTCGATGAAAACAAAATAATGACATCTAAAGGAGCCGAAGAAGATGAGCCAGAGACAAACAACGAACTCCTGAATAACGAAACGAACAATACACTGGTGGATGTTGAAACGCAACTCCAAGAAATTGGTGACGAGGAAGCAGCTGGAGAAAACATTTCGATTCCAACGGAGAGCGATACAGTAGAAGCAGCTGCAGATGACATTTTGGTTCCAGCAGAGGTTGATGAAGAAGCTATTGAAGACAATTTTTTTGATCCAAACCACTATCAAGAAGAAAACGTTTTGGATACAGCTGAGGCAGAATCAACTTGCGAACGTGCTAGACGTAGATGTGGATTGCCAATACGATTTAATGACTATGTTTTGTCTTCTGCACTGGATATTGTGTCTGATGGAGATCCGAAAGATGAAAGAGATGCGCTTTCTCGCAGCGATGCTGAAATGTGGAAGCAGGCCATGCGTGAAGAGTATGATGCACTCATCAAGAAAAATACGTGGGAGTTGGTTGATTTGCCTAAAAATCCGAAAGCAATTTCATGCAAATGGATTCTTCGTAAAAAGAAGAACGGGGTCGGTGAAACAGTACGCTACAAGGCACGTCTTGTTGTTTGAGGATGCATGCAGGTCAGTGGTATGGATTTTGATGAAACTTTTGCACCGGTGGTTCGCGGTACAACACTTCGTTTCTTGATTGCGGTGGCTACACTTAAAAACTGGAACATCGAGCAGATGGATGCGGTGGCGGCATTTCTGCAACCTGAGATAGATAAAGATATCTATATGATGCAACCCAAGTTATTCGAGAGTGAGGATAAAGCAAATGCTAGAAAGGTTTGTCGGTTACGCAAAGCATTATATGGCCTCAAACAATCTGGCTATTTGTGGAACGAGAAGCTGGACAAGGACTTATGTGATCTCGGACTTGTTCAAGCCAAATTTGATACATGCGTTTATCATTGCCTTAGCAAAGAAAAGGTAATTATTACCGCTATTTATGTTGACGATTTTCTGCTCATTACAGACAATGAAAAATTCAGAGTTTGGATTAAGGCAGAACTCATGAAGAGGTTTGACATGAAGGACCTAGGTGAAATTCAGTACTGCCTTGGGATTCAAGTCACAACAGACAGAAAAAGAGGTCAAACAACACTGGACCAAACAGCATATATTGAAGCAGTTCTTAGGCGATTCAATATGAGCGATGCTAAGCCTATATCTACACCTTTGGAATGCGGAAAGAAGTTGAGCCGAAACATGGCACCAATTAACGATGCGGAGAGAGAAGCCATGAATCATATTCCTTATCAAATGGCGATCGGAAGTCTTTTGTATGCAGCTCAAACAACACGTCCAGACATTTCACTCGCAGTGGGGGTTCTAAGAAAATTCAACTCTAATCCTGGAAAAGAGCATTGGTCTTCAGTAAAACGAGTTATGCGATATCTTCGAGGAATGGCAGCAGCTAAGATAATAAAGCTACTGGAAACGACAAAATTATTGGGTACACAGATGCAGACTACGCTGATGACCCTGATGACAGAGTTTCCGTGAGTGGTTACAGTTTCAAGTTGGCGGATGGCATTATAAGTTGGTCAAGCAAAAAACAACAAACAATTGCACGTTCAAAACCGAAGGAGAGTATATGGCTCTCGCCCATGCCACGCAAGAGGCTTTGTGGCTCAGGATGATGGCAATTGAATTGAAGATCTCATCGAGTGACACCATTATACCAATAGGATGTGACAACCAAAGTGCTCTTGATCTTTCAAGAAATTCGCTTCATCATGCACGGACGAAGCATATTGATGTGCAGCATCATTTTCTTTGAGACGCAGCAAAGAAAAAACGAGTCGAGTTCTTTAAAGTGGCATCAGAAGTAATGATTGCAGATTCGTTGACGAAGCCAGTTAACCGTCAAAAGCACGAATGGTGCAGATCAGCTATGGGAGTTCAAGTTAATTAAAACATCGATAGCAGAGTATCAAGTGGGGGTGTTGAAATGCGTACACCACCTAAGTATACGTAATGATACACGCCATCTACTAACGTCCTCAGAACTTTGAACTGTGTTTGCACCTCGATGTTAGCAAATATATTTTCAGCCAGACGTCAGCACATCAGCACATCAGCACTTCTATGCAGTTATTCATTTTTTCATTCGTTATAAAGCTACAGTTCAATAAAGACATTTATTTTCTTGTACCAAATTAAAACTGCGTTTAATTTCAAAGTGGGATAAAATTTTAGTGCTTCCGACTTTGTGCCATTGAATCTTGAATCTACGCTGTTCTATTTCAGTTTATAAGCGCTGGCTTAAGAATTAGCGAGCTGAGATTTTGCGAATTCAAACGTTTTTATTGTAGAATCGAGTTACATAGTTGGGCTCCAGTAAAAAAAATTTTCAACTACCCAGCGGGAAAAATAAAAAAAATTCATTGAGGAAAAACCTGCTTTTTCCTTGAGGAATGGAATGGAAGCTGTACCTGCCACTTTTCAGCTTATTCCTTTGATGAATTTAACATGGGCGTGTCTTTGGCGGGAAGCACATGCCACTTTTTCGATGAAAATTCACAAACGAAATCACTACTTCAATGGAAGTTGTTTATTCACCAACCCAGGGGATGAAAAACATGGTGATTGCATAATCTGTGAATTCACTTCATACGGGTATTTAGCTTATTCATCAGTTCAATAATTTCGATAAAAATCTAATGAAAATTCAGTTATGAAATCACCAGGTAGGTGGTAGTTTCTTTTTCATCAATTAAATCCTCCCATTTGTATTGTTTACTAAATCCCATCCGTAATGCACCCTTTATTTTAAGATGAAAACAAACCAAAAAGCTGTTCCCATTCCAAATCAAAAGTTTTTGGTTCGTCTTACATGGACTTTTTAACAGAAAGTCACTGTGAACTGTATCCAACAAAATGAGAATTTATAGTTGCCAAAAAATTATTAACAACTTTGTGCATTTACTTTTCATCGTTGGAATCATCGATTCCAATTCACCATGAGTTTCACTCACATTTGTTTTTTTTTGTTTTGTTCTCGCCATGAACACTTTACAAAACAGATGAGTGGATTCAAACAATGAACTGATGATCTTGTACATTACTTTTCCACAAATTTTTCATCACATACTTTTCCCTTTTAAATTCACCGAAGTAAAGGGTCGTTTCATAAACACAAAGCAGAAAGTGGAATCAAAGCTACGAACTGAGGAAACTTTGCATTACTCTTCACCTACTAAATCATTGCATGTCGTTTCTCTTATGATTTGGCAAGTGAATTCATTGATTATTTCAGCAATAAATTTCATTGAGGACGATATTTCCCGCTGGGTAGCGCTTGGGTTCAGATGGGTGTATAGATACTTTCAATTGTACTGTGCTGAAATCAGAGAATATAAAATAAAGAAGCCAATCCTCAGCTGTCAATTTGATTGCCTACAAGCTGAAGCGAACAGCTGATGTATTAGATTTGCAAAGTATTAGTGATAAGCAGTGACAAAACGCACACATAGAATCAACTCGTCCATTCAGCACATCATTCAGCACAGGTCTTGTTGTTGTTGCAGTTCACATCTATTCATCGACACGAAATAAATTTACAAATACAACAATGTAAGCAAATGGGTTTTGGGGGTGAAACGTACGAAGGATTGGCTTCTTTATTTGATATTCTCTGGCTGAAATTCAAGAATAATGAATAGTTTTCCAGTTATAAGTGAAAAACTCTAAAAAAAATGCATTTTTGCATCATTTTTCTTACATGATGCGTCACAAAAAACAAAACCTCCGATTAGTATTCAGCACCCCCAAAAACAATTCAGAACTAAACAACAACACACAAATTATAAAATAGAATTTTATTTATTAATTTATAAGATTATAATAAAAATTTAAAAATAAAATATTTTTTATCCTTTTGTTTGTTTATTTCTCTGATATCGCCATATTTTAATAAAAAAAACTACGACGATGAGATTTGACAGCTTTAAAACAGGGATGGTTTGATTTAACTCAATTCCATTTGCAGAAATACCAGAGTTATGAAAGAAGATGTCCAGAGATTAAAATGAAACAACCACGTTGGTTCAAGTACAAGAATATATTAATAGTAAAAGTATAAAGTTACAGGAAGTACATTTCAAAGATAAGTGATTTTAGACTTAGTAGAATGATAATGTGTAAGGGGGCGTTGAGTGTAATTAGTGTTGACACTTATTTAATATTATATTTAACACCATTTAACATAAGGTGTGTTCGATTCGTACACAACAAAGTTGGAAACACAATTTTAATGAAAAAATTGTTGAAATTTCTTTCATTTCACAATGAAAATTTGTATGCTTAATAAGATAATTTCGTATTCTATTTAAACATTTTCACCGAAATTACATCCCTTGACTTAATGAATAACAAATAAAAAGTTCAATATAATTAATTTTAAACCCTTTTCGAGGGTTACTTCGAATTTCAGAAAAAATATAACAAGAAAACATAGAAAACATTGCACAACAATGTAAAAATTGTCACATGTAGGGTGACATGGTCGACATTGCACCACTCATTTTTCAAGTGGTCATAGTTTCTCTAAATGTAATTATTTTTGTTAGAATTTTCAACATCATTTATATGGATTTGTTAGACAAATTCGTGCATAGTTAATTTTTGAATAGTATGTATATACTTAAATCTAAAATTGATTATTCAGAAAAAGTGAAATGGTGCATAGTGTACCATGGTAGGTACTAAATGAACCAGTCTTATGTCCACAATGCACCATGCAGGTACTCAATGCACCACCAACTAATATTTAGAAATAAAGCAAGTATTTCAAGTTATATTGAATTTTATTCAGATGGGAATTTATTATATCTATAAGAATAAAAACAAAAAAAGTTCATTTAACACTTATAAAAAATATAAGAATTTAATAATAACAAAAAAAGTAAATAAATAATAAATTAAATATTTCTCTTCAAGACATTTAAAAAAAATAAAGCTATTAAATTCATTAATATCAGTTAAACGGATAATAGATTAACGTATGTTTAGTTTAAAAACATATTCAGAAATTATGTATAGTGATTGTTGTCTTTGCGTTGTTCCTGATACAGAAGGATCTTTAAGAATATATTTTATCTCCTCCTCATTGACTACTGCAAAATCTGAGACTTGTGGCATACAAAAAAGCTCATTAGCCTTTGATTTTAGTCTCAAAAATGAAATGAACCATTCGTTACCACTACATGCACCATGGTGCATTTAGAACCATGTTGTTGTGGTGCATAGTGCACTACCCCCTCACTTTATTTTTAAGTCAAAATAATTCGCTAACTACCCAATTATATTTGAATCTATTTAATTTTACCAATGAATAAAACAACACAAATTATTTTGATCGATGTTTAATAAAAAAAAGGGCACCACAACTTAAGTGAGACAAAAAAAATAACTCACCTCAATTTTTCGATTTGCACTATAAATTACGAAAAAAGCTTATACACGTACGCACGTACCAACAACAAGCACCAGACTAAGATCCACTGATATTTTGGCGAAAGGCACGTAAGATACTGTGAAGTTTACACGGATGTAACTGTCGGTATGTTAGATTTTGCCATGGTGCATGGAGTACCACTGGTGCAATGTCGACCATGTCACCCTAAGCAATAACTAATAAATAATAAAGGTATTCATGCAACAGCGAAAAGTCGTCGTAAACGTTGTAAAGTTTTAAACTTCGTAAATCTATCAAATTTTCCGTACAAATAGTGATTAAAATTTCAATACAATAGGTTTTAGGAAATTTTCCGTGTTCTTTGCTGACTCATATACATTTTGGAAAATAAAACAAAAAACATAGAAAATTGTCAAAACATACTAACGAATTATTAATGGCAAATTACAAAGCCGTAAAACTTTTAGTATAAGCTATTTTTACCCCTTTTTGAGATGGTGCTTTGCTTACTTGATATGAAGCTAACGAAGAATTAAAGAAATCATAGAAAACATGTGCACGATTTAATTCAATTTTTCACAACTAATCAAGGACTAGTTAATGACAAATACTAACCCATAAAACATTAAGTATAAGTAAGCAAAGCACCAAAAAAAAACATAGAAAACATTGAACAAAAATTCAAAATTGTCACAACTAATCAACGACTAATTAACGGCAAATTACCCACCTATCTATTTTTCGATTAGTGAAAGTTGATGGTCATAGAAAACAAATAACCCAAATAAACATAGAAAACATCGAATGAAAAAATGAATTTTTCACAACTAATTAACGACAAATTATTAAGCAGTAACATATTAAGTTTTAAAAGTTTTTACCACTTTTCGAATAAAACATAGAAAACATAGAACGACAAATTCGAAGTAATCATAACTAATTAAAGGCTGACTAATGATAAAACTATTAAGCCATAAACCATCCAGCATTAACAGTTTTTAACCCATTTTCAAGTAATAATCTGCCAACTTGATGCCAAGTTAGGAAAGAACCCAAAAAAAAATAGAAAAAATTGCACGACAAATTCAAAATTATCACAACTAATTGAAGACTAATTAGTGGCAAACTATTAAGCCATAAATAATTCGGTATTAGCAGTTTCAATCCGTTTTTTAGGTGGCGCTTTGCTTACTTGATACAAAGTTAGCGAAGAATAAAAAAAACATAGAAAACATTGCACGTTTGAATTCAATTCTTCACAACTTATTAATTATTAAGCCATAAAATATTAATTATAAGAAATTTTCACGCTTTTCGAGTTGTGTCAAGTTAGCAAAGCACCCAAAAAAACATAGAAAACATTGAACTACAAATTCGAAATTGCCACAGCTAATTAACGGCAAATTATCCACATACTCATTTTTCGATTTGTTAAAGTTGTTTTGCTAGCTTGACACTCGTAGAAAACAAATCAATTGAATTTGTCACAAGTAATCAACGACTAATTAATGGCAAATTATTAAGCAGTAAAATATTATGTTTTAGAAGTTTTGACCACTTTTTGAAAAAAAACATAGAAAAAGTAGAATGACAAATTCGAAATTGTCACAACTAACTAACGACTAATTAACGGCAAATTATCCACCTATCTATTTTTCAATCCGTGAGAGTTGCTTTGCTAACTTGATATCAAGTTAGCAAAGCACCAAAAAAACATAGAAAACATTGCACGATCAAATTGAATTTTTCACAACTAATCAACGATTAATTAACGGCAAATTATTAAGCAGTAAAATATTAAGTTTTGAAAGTTTTTACCACTTTTCGAAAAAAACAAAGAAAACATAGAACGGCAAATTCAAAATTATCACAAATAATAAAAGGCTATTACTGATTAATTATTAAGCCATAAATCATCTGGTATACCAGTTTTTACCCCATTTTCAGGTAGTCCTTTGCCAACTTGATGTCAAGCTACCAAAGAACCCAAAAAAACATAGAAAACATTGAACGACAAATTCGAAATTGTCACAACTAATTAACGGCAAATTATCCACCTATCCATTTTTCGATCTGTGAGAGTTGCTTTGCTAACTTGATATCAAGTAAGCAAAGCACCCAAAAAAACATAGAAAACATTGCACGATCAAATTGAATTTGTCACAACTAATTAACGACTAATCAACGGCAAATTATTAAGCCATAAACCATCAGGTATAAAAAGTTTTTACTGATTTTCGACAGGGTACTTTGCTAACTTGATATCAAGTTAGCAAAGCACCCAAAAAAACATAGAAAACATTGAACGAAAAATTCGAAATTGTCACAACTAATTAACGATGAATTAACGGCAAATTATCCACCTACCCATTTTCCGATTCATCAAAGTTGCTTTGCTAACTTGACACTCATAAAAGGACACTATATATACAATAATACACTTATTTTTTTTTATCAAAATCGTTGGAGCCGTTGTTGAGATAAATAAGCTTGTCCTTAAAGGTTATATGGCAAGTACCGTTATTTTTGGAGCTAAAAAAAATTCAATTTCCCCTCTGGAGAGTAACAAAAAAATCTTAAGCTCAAAATTTGAAGAAAATCGCTTTAGTGGTTTAGGCTGCAGGTTGAGGTACTGACAGACAGACAGAATTGTGTCACCCACTTTTTACGTGTTCTCTATCATCTTAATGTCATGTTTGATTGTTATCTCGAAACTTTTTTTTGCACGAATCCAAAACTTGCCCTATAGCATTGTATATCTACTCTATAGTATTCTCATGAAACACGATTTTGTAGGTACACATTTGGTGGATAGGTTCGCTGTGATCGTCTTACCGAAATCCCTTAACAAAAATTAGAATTACATTTGGACGCATAGATGGCCACGAGCTTTTTTTCTTCATGAGAATACTATAGAATTTATATACAATGCCTATAGTACCTATATCGCAAGTAAAAATCATCTTTGTTTTATTCGATTTCAAAGTTCTATGCCTCTAAAAAAACGCCCCTTAGCAGTTCGTGAGTCTTTATGAATTTTGTTTGATTAATGTGTTTTCCTATTACATATAACACCTTTACCACATCTGGAGGTACTTGCTTCCCAAAAATAAACCAGATTATTTTCCTAAATTTTTTCACTGAGCCTGTACCACCTGCACTTTGACCGCAGATTTTCGTGCTTGTGCAGAGTTAGTGAAAACAAAATCAAAAGCCTTATATGAGGGGTATAGTGTCAAAAATCTTCTTTTCCACTTTCGGATATTTTGAGTGAAATGAAAAAACCTGCTAAAAGCTACTTAATGATTGATAAAGGCGATTGGTTTTAGTTATAGTATTGGAAATAATAAGTTTTTATAAATTTTACCTAATTACCTAGATGAAGGACATTCTGGAGAGCATTTCCTTATACTTTATTCATTTTAATTTTTATACATTCATACTGCAATAGGAGAGTCTTGAAACTCTACACCTCATATAGTAGAGGGCTAATCCAGATATAAAATGTTTTTAAATCCAGATATAAATCGTTTAATTTAAATGCCTAATTTGCGAAATGATAGATTTCTCTCGTGACAGTTCTTGAGGTTAGTGTAAGGTTTTTTTAAATAATAACATAGCTATTTTGACCAAACTTAATTAAGGTGAAAACTGCTTACATAAATTATTAAATTGTATTTTTATTGTGATCCATTTTGTGTGGTATAAAATGTTCTTTAAGCTCAAGTCGCCGCACAGTGGGGCAGCCTGTAAGGCAAAGCCGGAATCAATGCAAAAAATAAAATGAGAGAAATGAGTGTTTTTTGTTATTTTGCCGTTACATAATATTGCATTGCATGACAAGGTCATTCATTTAACTTTCTGACATGATCACCCACTCCAAGACTTTCAATTAAAGTGGAAGGTTTTATCGCTTTCAAATGTGATTTAAGAAAAGTAATAAAAAGGCTTGGTGTTTAAATAGCAGTTTCTTTCTTGAAAATAACGGTAAATTTTGTATAAACCATGGAATCGATAGCTTCAGGTACGTAATTTATTATTTTAATATAAAAATTAGAATCAAACAAGCATTTTTGTATTAATTTTTTGTTTAAATAGTGTGTGTAAGGTTCATAGCCATTTATTAATTTCTTTTCTAAAAGTATAAGCTTAAAGTAAGGTTCCGCACGCTTCTACATCAAGATTTTGATGTCTTTGTATAACTTGACTTATTGTCTAAGGGAATCAAAAGAGAACGGGTGCTCATGTGTGCTCCATTTTTGTTTACATTTTTTTTTCTTAACGACCATTTTCTAAAGCATTTCAAGAATATTTAAATATTTTTTTAAATGACTTATTTTTTGGTGTAGGTTCACAGTCAAATGACTTATTTTTAACACGGATGGAGTTGTTTAGCATAATGAAGGAGTCTGGTAAGGCCACATTAGAAGAAGTCCTCCTACAAAGGTAGATAAACAAACTTAAGGAGATTCAAACAAGTTGTGAAATAAAGTAAAAAGCGCTTAGGTTGGGTGGCGAAAAGAAGAAAAAATAATAAAAAAGAAATTAAAAACTTTCGAAATAAGAAATTTTAATGAATGCTTTTTCAGAAAATAATTTTAAAACTAAAAATTTCGATATTTGTTAATGTACATATGTTCTTATTTGGCTTCCAAAATTCATTGCTCCTACAAGAAAATAGAAATTGATTGTAAAATGTCTTCTTGTTTTTGACAAAATTCAATATTATGAAGACTAAGATTTTTTTTTGGAAAGTATTAGGTACGCGTATTTTCCTAATTTCAATGCTCTCAAAAACTAGAAGATATTTCACAATGCGGTTATTAAATTTCATTTTAAATTGTTTGCGGTGTTGAACATACTAGAAGTACCAGACAAGTACTTTAAATGGAAAAGCTTTATGAGGCACCAGTTATAGCTATCGTTAAAACTCATCATTGAAAATTTTAATGATTGATTTTGAGACGTTTAGGAAGTAATATCATATCACAAATAATCATATACAGATGTCTCAGCCCCATAGAAAAAAATGTCTTAAGAAATTGCCTTACCTGACATCGTCTTACCTGACAAAGATACAAAACCCAACAGCTTTAACAAATAAAGATACAAAAGCCAGCAGCGCACAGTGCGTCGACTTGTGGACAAAAATAAAAAAAATAAAGATGCAATTTCTTTGTTTTAAGCTCTAAACCTGTTCTGGAACATCTTGGAGTACTTAAATTTGTTTTTGTTTTGTTTTTTGTTTTTCTCTTCTTAGGGGATTAGCGGGACTTTCGTTAGAAATTGAGGTAATTTAAGCTGCAGTGTAATTAAAGGTTGAAATTTTGCGCGAACAAGTTAAGCTCGTGTGAGAAAAATATTTTGCTTTTATAATTTTTCTTATTTAAATATTGAAAATGGATACATTGAGTACTTGTATGAGTTGTTGTTTTATTTTTTTCTTGTTTATGTGAATTTTGGTGATTTTTTGAAAAAATGGTCTTTTTTAAGGCTTATAAATTGTAGAAACTTAAGCTTTAAGAAATTAGCAAATGGCAGCAAAATCTTTTATGCCATTATGTTCTGTTGTTATTGTGCTCTAAGAAAATGTTAACTTTTCTTGCTACTTCTTGCTAACCTTCAAAATATTTGACTTTTTGTAGGACAAGGTCAAACCATCAAAAATGAAAAAAAAAATTCGAAAAATGGATTTCTTTCGATAAAAACTCTAAAATAGAAGGTGTTATTCAATTTGTATTAAATGAATTGAAAATAAAAAATTGTCCTGGTACAATTAAGAGTGATTTGGCAGAAAAAATGAGACTTTTTGACAATTTGGAACGTAGGTGGAAAGCGTGTACACGAAACCGCGCTCTTTTTGCGAGACGCCACGGAGTCAGGTTAAAAACTTCTTTTATTCTCCCAAAAAAGCATTTTCAATTTTCTAGAAAATGCAATATCTAATATAAAACTCTTTTTATTCTTCCAAAAAGCATTCTCAATTTTCTAGAAAATGCAATATCTTGTGAAAAACTACGTACTATCCGTGAAAGACAGCTAAAGCATTTTCTGATTTACCTCCGAAAACCAAAAAACGTAGAGCTTGTGAGATTTAAGAATCTCACTCTACTGAAGAGCTAAATTCTACCATTGAAGATTTTGAAAATAGAACTGCGATTTTTGATTTTTTAAAAAAGAATTGTTCATTTTTGTGCACAAATTTCTATTTTTTGGTCTTGTTTATTTGTGTTGTCAGAATTTATCTAAAAAATATTATTTTAAAATCATGTATTTCTGAAGTATTTTTCACTATTTAAAGGACTATTTCGTTAGATTTTAGAAAATTGCTTTTTTATTACATTTACAACAAATTTTTTTTGCAAAGTCAACTTAGTTTTGGAAAATTGATTTTTGTCCACCATCTCCATACAATCGACGCACTGTGCAGCGGTAGGTGACAGAGATACAAAATCTAGAAAAAAAATTCGTTTCTCATTTTCACTAGGTAAGGTATACGCATCTCTTTCTCTCTGTTGTCATTTTTGTTTTGAACTCTATTTCCCCTTGATTTATTTTATTTGTATTTGTTGGGTTTCATGGACACCTCAATTCTCATGTTGTGTGTGTGTTGTTTTTTTATTGCTGGCTGCTGTTTCTGTGTGCATTGGTTTGGCTGGCGTCTATGTGGCTGGTGGTTGTCTTGTTTTTGTATTAGGAGTTTGCGGGTTGTGAATTGTGATTTCGTAAACATCTTTTTGTTTTGAATTCGAACTTTTTTTGGTAAAGGAAATGTGATTTGATGAATGATTTTCTTGTAGGGAAATTTTGATTCGCTTATAACTTTGGATCTACTGATCGGATCTTGATGGTTAATCCCTTTAAATAAAGGAACAACAACAAACAATATTTAGGAAGGTATATTATGTATTTATATGGATTTTTATACATACATATTAACAGTTATTATGTATACAATAAGAAAATGAACTAAGGGTGAGGTAACACAAGGTAAATTGCATTTTTTTTGTGAGTAGGTATGAAGGAATAGGTAGATGAAGCTAGGTACTCAGGTACATTGTAGGTATTTATCTACTTTATTTTAAATATAAAAGCTTATGAAAAATGTCAATATTTTGATACGCTAGTTATTTAGGTAGATACTAAAATAATGGGTGGTATCGACAAGCAAATTAATGCAACATGACAGATAGTGGATTTCCTTTTATTAAAATTAAGATATTTAAATAATAATAAAATTAAATAATTCTAAAAAGGTTAAAAAAAACAAATTTAACTATGGTTTAAATACAATAAGTAAGCTGAGATCGTGTTCAATTCGCTACGATAAAAAATAATTTTACTCGTAGATTGAAATCTAAATTTATAAAAAAACAAACTATTTTTTGAGTTTTTAATTTTTTGAAAATATAGTACTACAAACATTAGGTACCTATGTTTATGTACCTACTGGTTTTTAAGAAGAACCTGTATTTTTTTCCTAAGAATTAATCAAAATATACACCCAGATTACAGAATCCGACGAATGAGCTGCGGAGGGAATCTGATTCAATTTTGACATTTGGCTCATAGTAAAAATGTCCAAATTGAGTCTGATTCCCTCCGCAATTCATTCGTCGGATTCTGTAATTGGGGTGATAAATTGATATCGATTTTAACGTTTATTTACAGTAAAATAAATTAAACGCATGATAACCCTCAAAACGAACAAAAAATCTTTATTAAGAAATTTCATTGTGATCGAAAGATCACAGCTTATAAAATGCTCTGATTAGGCTTGATTTTATTAAAATTTAATTTTAAAATAAAATCGTTAGAAATGTGATAAAATAATTATTCCAAAGATTTTTGGTTTCTCCAGCTTGTGGCCTTATCTTTTAGACCGAGAGCCCACAGCAGAATTTGGGTGTGAGGGATAGCAAAAAATCAAAGTCTTACAGACCGCAACTGGGGCCTTCGGGATCAACAGCACCTTCGAAGGTAATCGAAATTGATTTTCTCCCTAGATAAGGTCCTCTGGTCACATATCACGGAATCTGAAACCATTTGAGTGTATAATTCGCTCTACCGGACCGTTTAAAAAATTCAAAATGCTAAGTGAAAAAAGGTTTTTTTAAACAGTCTGGCAGTTAGACTGTTCTGGTTAACAGAGCAAATGCAATATGTGATAGTGATCACCTTAAAGAGGAGTTAAAATATGTCGACGAAGCTCTTTTGAATAATGGTTATAGCTCAAAACAACGTTCTTGGAAGCCAAAACAAGGAGTTAAAGAAAAGTCAAGTGAATGTAATGATTTTAAGTAAAAAAAACGTTCATTTTTTTAATAAATTGTGAAACCATTTTCTGAATCTTAAAGTTTTGTACGTAGCACTGAACAAAAATTTAATTAAAATATGTGAGCTCCATTTTTTGCTTATAATTGGTTATAGCTCTTTAAATACACAAAACATGAACAAATGTGGCAGTTTTTACAAATTCATTAAACTTATTCTTTTTGTCAGGACTGCATTTGTATTTTGTCGATAAAATTAAAAATGCGGATTTTATTCGTGAAAAACAAGTTCACTCCTTAATTGAAGATAGCGGCAACCCTGAAAGGAGTTGATGGTCGAAAGTTTGGATTTGATCTAGTCCTTCAACGAACTCAAAAATAAAAATGTCTTTCCCGTTTCCATATTGAAAAAAAACCCACTCACACTTTTGAAACACTTATAATTATAATGATGTGCGGATACCTTTCAGGCAATACAGTTGGTAAGCAATAATTGCTTATAAAAAGAAAATGTTAAGAACAAAACTGTAGGATATAGGGATTACTAAAACTTTTGAAAGAAATTTTCGGTTAATACTGAAAAAAAAAATTGACTAAAAGAGTGTGAACTCCATTTTTATTTCTGATAATTGGTTATAACTCGTTAAATGCACAAAATTTGAAAAAATATCATATATTGAAATTTGTAGAAATGCATTTGTTAGTTAGTTAGCTACTTTTATTTGTTCGATAAATTTAAAATTACGTATATTATTCGCTCAAAACGAATTCACTCCTTAAATCAATATAGCGGCAACCCTCCAAGGCGTTGATGGTCGAAAATTTTGACTTAAGCTTTCTGTATGGTACTTTAACGAAGTCAAGAAAAAATTCCTTCCTCAATCTTTTGTTACAAAAAAGTCTAAATTGACTGGACTATATTTTTACATAATTTTTTAATAAACATAATAGGTACAGTCGGCTCCCTCTAAGTCGAACTCCCTCTATGTCGAATTTCCCTCTAACTCGAACTTTTTCGCCCTAATTTTTATTCCCCTAAAATTTTAAATCATATATCTAATATTTCTCTCTAACTCGAATTTTTGCAAAACTCTCTCTAACTCGAACTGATGTTGATATCCCGTGAAAATTCGTCTTAGCGGGAGTCGACTGTATATGTATGTAAATGTTCACTCCAAAAAATATAGTTTTGGTATTAAATTTCTGTATAAGATACCTTTCCTACCTAAATTCGAAGCATGCTTATTTAACTTGCCAAGCAAATGAATTTGAAGTTAATTTAAAAGTAATTTTAAATGGGAATTCTAAAAACTAATTGTGGATATGTTTTAAGAACCACTCACCAGTGTTCTGAGTCTATCCGCACGAAACTTTCTTTTGTTATAATTTGTTTGGGGCTAAACCATAGGTTTACTTGACTAAAATAATAAGAATTTATTGATTTTTTATCCTGAATTTGTTTAAATCATACAGATACGATTTTTTTTTGTCGTACCTACATATCTTAAGTGAATCATCCTATATTAAACAATACAAAAAAAAAGAGGTGTTAAATTTAACGCTAACAAAACCATTGGTATAAAATGAATAATAAAAACACCTAAAAAATGTCCTTAAAAGCTACCCACCTAACGTAGGTATGTAGTTCTTTTTTATGTTTTGATTAGGTACATATACAGGTACCTACATATAAACATATACATATACCTTTCTTTTCTATTTTTCTATTTGCTTCCTTTTGCTAATCAACAAATTCAGCTTCAAAATATTTAAAGTTAAGTTATTATAATCGCAAGTGTTTAACTTTTAGCACACATAAACATATGATTATTTGTGCTATGTGTTTTTAGAATAAAGATGCTGCGAAAAAATTACATGCATACATAGCTACAAACATTATCAAACAATTTTCAGCTCGAAAAAATACGAAAACAACAAAAATTACATGCTCAGACAACCAAAAAAACATCAATTATTTTTTCCACCATCAGAAATATCTCCGCCACAAAAAAATCTTTCTCTACCTACCCACAAGGCCACAAATTATATCCTATACATGGATACAATTACATCACATACTTTTTCCACCATCAGAAATATCTCCGCCACAAAAAAAATCTTTCTCTACCTACCCTCAAGGCCACAAATTATATCAAACGTAGATACCTACTCAACAACCGATAAAGCAAAGTAAAACAAAAAATAGCACTGCCTTGATCGATGCTTAAGCGGCAAAGCTAGCATTGCAGAAACAAAAATGAAATCGACAGAGAAGAAGAGATAGACATAGATATTTTCCAAACAGAGTCAAAGATACAAAATTCTGGGGGAGGTGCTTTCATTTTTGTAGTAAAACTCGCTTTTTAAAAGCTTTGAAAAATATAGCTTTTTCAATTTCATAGGACATTTTGCTCCATAGGCGTGAGACATCTGGATATGATTATTTGTGATCATACATATATTATTTTGATGAACAAATAAAGCTTAAGACTTAAGGCGGTATTACACTATCATATATATATATGGCTTAAGCTGCCATATAAAGTATGGCAAAGGTTTTCAATGTATGACAATTTGTATTACACTATGCCATACATATATGACCAATTTATATGACAAATGACTTCGTCAAATAATTTTTGTTCATATATATGACAAAGCTAAATATGGCTATCACACTAGCTTTGAAATATCAAATATGTATATGAAAAACAAATTATTTGACAATAATGGAAATTAATTTGTCAAAATAAATAATAATTTAAATTGGTTTTGATAAATCCTTGCTCTATAATTGTCACTTTTTCTCTGACCTGGAATCGAAAGATGCAAAAATAAATTCCGCCATTAACATACAAAAATTTTGTTTGTGGTATGAAAATTATTATTATAGTCCGGGAGCCGACCGTTAGATTACCTATGTACATATGTGCTGTGCATACATATCTCATCGCAGCCACTCAAAAATTGGATGCCTACCGAGAGCTTAAGTCCAAACATTTACAAAACTACTGGTCGGACAAGCTTTATCCGGTCGCAATGGTTAGAAAATGCACTTTTCAGGATGCATTTTTCGCTAAATGTATACCTATAATAATAATAATATTATAAGCAGCTTATATAAATGGGGTATAAAATAAAAGCTAAGACTGTCTTCTACACGATACCAATGGTCAGACAGACTTTTTTTGGCTACTGTGACGAGTCCGACCATTTAAAAAAATGGTATTTTTTTAACACTGCCTTAACCACTTGCTTTTCATTTTTATCCAAGGATGCACAAAATGTAAATTTTAGAAAAGTGGTCGGACTCGTGGCAATAGCCAAAAAAAGTTCGTGTAGAGGACTGTCTTAGCTTTCATTTAATACCCCATTTATATAATTTTCTTATATTATAGGTACATTCAGCGGAAAATGCAACCAGAAAAGTGCATTTTCTAACCATTGCGACCAGATAAAGCTTGTCCGACCAGCAGTTTTGTAAATGTTTGGACTAAAGCTATCGGTTGGGGTGGGTGCGAGGTTGGTTGTATGCAAAGTTTCTTTTGCATTTAAAGAATCTGGATTCGAAGAAACATTGAATTTATCCTATATATCCAACAATAATTGTAGCTGTAAAATTTTGAGATTTTTAAATAGGCGGTGCTAAAAAGCAGAGCATGGATCATACTTAAAGTGATGGGCTTAAATGACAAATCCAGAAAGCAATAACACCCGCGCTTCTTATTGCTTTTCTTGCGTGGGTCTTATTGCCCTTTCAGACTGGAAAATAAGCCACTGGGTGTTTTTTCCTTTTATTTTGGAAAATAACGCTCAGGGGCCTTATTACCGCGGGTGTTATTGCACTGCACCGGTTCAAATACCGGTTCACTTGAGCCATATTCCAAAAATAAATTATAAAATTGCTTGACATACATGAACATATAAAATTAAACGATTTTTATATGACTATATGGCTCAAAACTTCCAAATATATATGTCAACGCCTTTGATTCGATATTACACTTTATCAAATATATGGCTCAAAATCATGTTCATATATATGGCACCATATATATTTTGTCATATAAATATGTCTATCACATTTATATGACCCTTTTGAGACATATTTATATGGCAAATTTGCCATATTTATATGCTAGTGTAATATCGCCTTTAATTAATATTTCTAGCCAAAAAAAAATTTCAAATAGGCCCAACTTTCTACATAAAAGGACTTTTCTTATTTCAATGATTGAACTACCTTACCAATGATCATTGAGAAATTAAAAGTCTTTTTTTTTTGTGGAAAGTTGCCTAAGAGCATTGAGTTTCTATACATAGATGAATCTAGATTGCAAGAAGAAATCTTGTACGTCTCTGCCGATAGGGTCGCTGCGATCGCTGAGTGAATCTTCCTTGAGTTGATATACACAACAAATATCCAAGGCAGGGCGTGAGTGCATAAAAAGGAAAGGAATTCAATTCATAACAGATTGATGGAGACGGTTGCCACAAAAGATACTCATGCAATGGAGTATATTTGGTTGCCACCAAACAAAATCTCTCTACCTACTAAAATTTTCAAGCAAAAAAAAACGCTGCCAAAGAGAATTGAGTTGAGACTTGTACAATGCGACATCACGACCACGAGGACAAGCACAACAAGAGATTATATTCTCAGATCCTCGCCTGCCTCTGTTGCACACACAAACTGAGTTTTTTTTTTTTTTGAGATGGGGGTTGTTTTCAGATTTCTTGTGTAGTTTCCTGATTTTTTTGATTGTGTTGTTTTTATTATTACGAGGTTGGGTTTTTACCTATGTGTTGTACACTAACAACTATGCAGTAATTACTTTGGTCGGATTCGGATGAGAGAAAAAGAAAAAAACATGAGTGAGTGGTTAGTAATTTCGTTTAAATGCTTATTATTTTTTTATTCATCTGTGCATGGACTTGAATATTTATAAAAAAATGGTTGGGAGAGGGGGGATGAACATTTTTTTTAAATAATTCTTTTAATATTTTTTTATATCGCATATTAGCGAAGAATCTTTAAGTTCTTTTTTAGGTTTAAAATCTTTTGTTTGTTTAGTTTGTGTTTAAACCTTGCTAACATTTACCAACTTTAATTGTTTGAAACAATGTTAACAACACTTTTCTTAACTCGAAAACAAATTTTAAAGTAAGAAGTAAAGTGTATTTACAATGGATAAACTGAACAAATTATTCATTCATTCATTCATTCATTTATTTAACAATAATGGTTTGTACAATAAGATAACATCTTTTATAGTACTTAGGTATGACATGCTTAGATATTACACAGTATTTACAATAAATAAGTTAGAGTTTAATTTAATATAATATTTTTAAATTTGATTTTAATTTAATTTAATATTTAACCATTTTTGACAATGAAAGGGAAAGGGTTATGTTTGGATTGCAAGGGACGAAAAGTGAAGAAAGATAGCTTGTTTGAATTCATAGAAGTTAACTATTGATTTTGTTGAAGACGGAAGTAAGTTCCAAAGTTTAACAGCGCGGATGAAAAATAAACGGGACGAGTTCAGGTAGTTACTGAGATGAGGAATAATATTGATACTTCTTGGGGACCGACTGAATGTGTTTGATGTTAGCTTTTACATTTAAGTTAGTGAGTAAGTTAGTTGTAAGAGAACCATAGACAAATAAAGAAGTGTCTGAGTACCCACGTTATATACCTACTTGTTTCATTACACCAAACTAAACATGGCGCAGTCGATTAAAACCTAAGAAAAGTGAACAAATTGACAAACATTTAAATCAAAAATAAAACAAAATAAAAAGTGTACGCAATGAAAAGTTTATCTTCGAATAAATCTAAATGAAATGCCAAAAGACACAATAAAATTAATAAAAAAAGAAGACACACAAGAACAAGATAAAGATAACACCGTGAAAATAATACACGTGGCAGAAGAAATTATGGACTTTAATAAACCTGAACCACTTCTTCTAGAAGGCAACATGTCAGTGAACTTCCAGATATTTCTGAGAGATTTTAAAAATTATCTGGCAGCCGCTGAAAAAGAGAAAAAGGCAGAATCAATAAAAATTGCCATTTTTCTAAATTTTATTGGACAAGACGCTCGCCAAAAGTATTACACATGGGAAATTTCATCAAGAACCACCGCCATCACTCTGGACGAGGTGATAAAATCGTTTGCGGATTATTGCAACCCAAAAAAGAATGCAATTTATGAAAGAATGAAATTTTACAAAAGGCGACAGAAAGAAGGTGAAACATTTGACGTATTCTTGACGGATTTGAGGCATTTAGCTGAAGGATGCGAGTTTGCTGATGGAAAAGACGACATGATACGAGACTTCATTGTGCTTGGGCTTAGAAACATTGAGCTAAGTAAAAAATTAATGAACATTCCAGACTTAAATGTAGAAGGAGCGATCAATATGTGCAGGGTGGCCGAATTGGAGCGGGTGAGGGCAAGTGAGGTTCATGGAGCGGGAATGTTACGAAATCCTGCAGCACAAAATCCCGTGTAACGAAATCCCGCGGAATAAAATTGAATTTTTGGAGTGAAGAAGAAGAAGAAAAATTACTCGAGTAACGAAATCCCGCGGCTCAGAATCCCGCAGTTTTCACTCCTTTCTCGCGGGATTTTCATGGTACTTTTGGAAAAATGGTACTTTTGGAAAAAAAAATTATTAAATAAAATAAAATAATATTTTTTTGAAAGTTTTGGAAAAAACACAATGTGAAAAAATTAACTTTTTGCAATTAAAAAAAACAGCTTTTACAAACTTTTCTCAACTTTTTTTTTTTATTTAGCTTCGAAATATGAATGAAAATAACCAAAAAAACTATATAAAAATAACAACTTTTTCGCCTTTTTTTTGAAAAATTTAAATGTAAGATTTTTTTAAAAAAATTTCAATAAAAATCGAACTTTTCTCAACGTTTTTTCGTTTTTTGATTTTGCATCGAAATATGAATGAATATATTTTTTTGGTTGGAAAATTTCAATCAATAATTAAACTTTTCTCAGTTTTTTTTGTGGTTTTTTAATATTCTTCGAAATATGAATGACAGATACTGTTGCTCAAGAAAACTTGACATTGGCGCCTGCCAGGCGACTTTAAATACCCGAAGCGGAGCAACGGAGTTGCGTGAGCGGGACAGAGGACCCAAAAAGGAGGGTTAAAATCCTGAGAACCCGCGAAGCGGGCCACGCAAGGTACTCTTGCTCCAGAAAACTTGACATTGGCAATGAAACTAGCTATAAGCGTCATATTTGCGGCTTAACTAAGCGTCCTAGCGACTCATAAATCCAGATTCTTTAAATGCAAAAGAAACTTTTCATACCCCAAATCCTATAGTGAGCCCAGACAGGGGGGTTGCAGGGGGGCAGCATGCCCCCCCATACATATCTCACTGTTTATTCGCGGTTATTCGCTTCCCAAGGTACTTTTGCTCAAGAAAACTTGAAATTGGCGCTCAATTATACGATAAATAAACTTAAATCTTAAAACGCGATTTGCGGCTAAACTAAGCGTCCTAGAGGCATCAAAGTTTACATCTTTAAACTTGATTTGCGGCTAAACTATCCGTCCAAGCGACTTTAAATAAAGAAACTTTGCATACACCCAACCTCGCACCCACCCCAATTCCTATAGTGAGCCCAGACAGGGGGGTTTCAGGGGGGCAGCATGCCCCCCCATACATATCTCACTGTTTATTCGCGGTTATTCGCTTCCCAAGGTACTTTTGCTCAAGAAAACTTGAAATTGGCGCTCAATTATACGATAAATAAACTTAAATCTTAAAACGCGATTTGCGGCTAAACTAAGCGTCCCAGAGGCATCAAAGTTTACATCCTTAAACTTGATTTGCGGCTTAACTAAGCGTCCTAGCGACTTATAAAATGCATATTCGTGATCTAGGAAGTGCCAGTTCTAAGAAATTAAAAAAAAAATTGGTAAAAAAGTATTTTTCAAAACTCTCTAAAAAAATTTTCCAGTTTTTGGACCAAATTTGCTCAACTTTTTTCCTTCAAAGTTTCTTTATATCCAGATTCTTTGAATACAAAAGAAACTTTTCATACCCCAAATCCTACAGTGAGCCCAGACAGGGGGGTTGCAGGGGGGCAGCATGCCCCCCCATACATATCTCACTGTTTATTCGCGTTTATTCGCTTCCCAAGGTACTTTTGCTCAAGAAAACTTGAAATTGGCGATCAATTACACGATAAATTAACTTAAATCTTTAAACGCGATTTGCAGCTAAACTAAGAGTCCTAGAGGCATCAAAGTTTACATCTTTAAACTTGATTTCCGGCTAAACTAAGCGTCCTAGCGACTTATAAAATGCATATTCGTGATCTAGGAAGTTCCACCTTTCAATCAACGTATCACATGTTTTTTTAAATTTTTTTTTTGATTTTCATTTAGTTTTTTTTACAACTTTGTATCATAATTTTGTGACAATTTTCTGTTTGAAATTATTATTTATCTCTTTACGATTTTTTGGTCGTCCTGAAAAGGACGGATTGTGTTACGTCAGTGTTGTAGGTTATCGTACCTATGCAAGGGTGGAGTTTTGGGCAATGTCCGATAAGAACGTCACCTTATCGGTAGTTGCTCTCTTACTCAACACCCTTAGAAGCCTCTCGTCCTGTCTCATCGCCTTTGTTGTTGGCGGCAAATGTCCTTGCCGTAGTCTTTCAGCAGCTAAAACGGCTACCGTGGTCTCCTTCCCTAGATCGCCAATTAGCTTGTATAAGCCAGCATGGCTCTGGCCAACCACCACTTTCAAACGTCTGTGCCATGCCTCGACACTGTTCTGTGTCCGAGGGAAGTGCGTTTCGTTAGCAGAGGCTCCTGTTGTCCAAAACTTTGGCTTGTACCGTGGTTGAGTTTTTTCGGTACCGACATAGTTTTGCTTAAACCATTTGGCCAGCTCTATGGTCTCACGGTGTCGGAGTGAAGCACGCAGAGCCTTAAAATAGCTGTCCACTTCCTCCGGTGGCACAAACGCGAGGGCCTTCAGCATACGAACCTCCATTGCGAACTCTTCTTCGCGGCCATATTTGGTCGCATAGCCAAATGTTTGGACACGTCGCCAAATTATCTGCCCAAAATGGAAAAGGCAGCCATTGAATTTTGCTAATGGGAAATAATTTGCTGCTGTTATGATTATCGCCTTTTCAAAGTCGCTGATAAAATTTTCCGGATTAAGGATGATGTTGAAATCACCAGCGACTTTTAAAAGTTGCAGCCAGAACTCATTATATTTTCTGCTCATAAGGCAGTATACAAGGGGGATGACTGTCCCATCTATGTACCCATGAACAGAAAATAATTGGCCCATAATTGTAGGAACTACATTGAATGTCCCGTCCATCAACCAGCATTTCGATTCTGCCAGTAGCTTTAATGTTGTCCTCGTGAACATTAAAATATTTATTCCTCCCGAATAAATTGCTTCCGAATGCACAAAGAGTTCGCCATGTATGTATCGAAGGTACTGTGGGATACAGATCTCTTCGAGGGATTGCGGTTCTTTTGTCTCGCTTGCCCGCACCCGATGAATCTTCATCTTTTGGGCATTTTTTGAAGGCAAGGAGGGGCGACAGACTGGCTCGGTCTGAACAATCACATCCCTTATTATTCGGCTAGGGGGAAGAGGTTCTTTTGCTTTTGTTTTGAGCTCAAAATTGGAGTGAGCAATTTCTTTTTGGAAGGCTTTTGGGGCGTGGCTGTGCTCGTTAACAGTCTTTGTTATGTATATTTGTTGGTGTATCTCATGGCTTTGCACGCGTGCCTTGCAACGCAATGGCTTACGCTCCGCGCAGCACCAATAACTTCTTACTCCAGCTTTCCTCTCGAAATGGTAGAGGTATCCATTTTTGTGGATTTTTATCGCTCCTTTATTTGAGACGACAGTCTGAAAATAAAAAAAAAACAATTGTAAGAGAAAATAAGGAAAAATTTAAACAAAGCAATAAAAAAAAGTTAAGAAAAAACTAATATAAAACTATTCCTTAATTAATTTTTAGGATAGAGGTCCTCTGGTAAACTTATTTTAATAAAATGGTGTGTACAAAAAAAAAAAAAAAAAAACAGAAAAAGGAAAAGGAAAAGAAAAAAAAAACTTTTTATCAAATTTTCTCACTAAAATCACTTCACTTAAACGCTTATTTCATAGGTATTTTAGTAGGAAATTTTTATCAGACGAATCTGCACTCGAGATTACACTGGAGACAGACCATTAAGGCCTTTTTTTCGAAAACACACGCGAATAAAATAAAGTCGCAAAAATAAAATATTTCGGCAAAAAAAAACACAAATCACAAGATTAATGCTGATTAAAAACACAACACATCACTGTCCAACTATTAAACTTTGACAATTGAGAACCTACACTCGTAAAACAACCCTTAAAAAGGCAAAATCACTGTCAAATTCTAACACTTTCACATTTGAGAACGTAGACTGTCGAAACCACACTTATGGAGCCAAAATCACTATCGAACTATTACAATTTTACGTTGAAAACCTACACTTCAGAAACAACACTTATTGAGTCACTTTACATACCTGGGCAATGTTGTTTTTGCTATCCATATTTTCTGCAATTTCACTTTAAAAACTTTTTTCACTGTTCACTTTGTCACTTTTATATGTACCTATAAACACTTTTTCACTTTTCACACTGAACACTTTTTTAAAAATTGTTATAATGATTTCACTATCGGAATCAATAGCCTGAGAATCAACAAGCACGAACCAAAAAATATGAGCGTTTTAACGCTTTTTTTGGCCAAAACACACAAAAAAATAATACTTAATTATTTTTAACAATTTGAAAACCATACAAACTATTTTTTTTTTGATAGGGTCTTCAAAATGTCTTGATACACAAAAATACATAAATATCAATATCTCGAAAAAATACTGTTTTCATCTGTAAGCTTACGGAAGGTACGAAAAAAAACAATAATATTGTTTTTTAACCAGTACATTTGAAAATTTGAAAAATTAGCTGGTTGAAATTCAGCTCATTTCGCTGAAAGCTAACTTTTTTTTTTTTTTGAGTTTTAAAAATAAATAAAAATTGCGAGCCATCAAACTTAAAAAAAAATGTTCGAGAAGAAAACCCACACCCCACCAGCCCGCATCCAACACCTCCGACCCACACTCCAACCCACACCCCAACCCATACCCCAACCCATACCAGAATTTGAAAATCAAATTTTATCTCTGAGCTGTTAAATCTACCGAGTCGCAATTGCTCTTGCTTAAATACTTTTTTTTTTTTGACCAGAAAAAGTATTGACATTCTAAGAACAGTCCTGTCTTCAAAAAGTCGTTCGTGATTTTGATTGGCTAAAATAACAAAATCATATGGATTTACTACAGCGCTGTCGCTTTTTATCAAAAATAGTACAATCCGCGGGATTTCGTTACACGGGATTTTGTGCTGCGGGATTTTGTTCTGCGGGATTTTGTTTTGCGGGATTTTGTGCTGCGGGATTTTGTTACGCGGGATTTCGTTATGCGGGATTATGTGCTGCGGGATTTCGTACCCAACCCAAATGAAGATATAAAAAATTATTCGAACAGTTACTTAAATAATAATCATAGCTATCCTTCTCCTTCTAACTATAGGAACTCTAGCGAAAACATCAACTGTAATAAATGTTTGACTGTACATCCTAAGTTTCGATGCCCTGCATATAACAAAATCTGCATAATATGCAAACGACGTGGTCATTTTTATTTGGCATGTACAGCAAAGCAAAATAAGAAAACTCATGCTACAAATGAAATGTGTACTGCTGTTGATGAGGATGAAATTGAAACCCAATTTACCCACGCGATTGACAAAGAAACAGGTAACGAATCAGCCTTTCAAACTTTGTATTTACACAGTATGAATAGCTTATCAAAGAATGCATGCGAATGGTTTGAAAACATTTATTTTGAAAAAAACTCTATTAAATTTAAGATCGATACGGGTTCTTCCATAAACGTTTTACCCCATAAATATTTGCAATTAATAAATGCGAACATACAGATTATGCCTTCTCGTATAGTGATTGAGACTTATGGTGGAAATAAAATAGTTCCCGAGGGTGTAGTAAGGCTCAAGACTAGATACACCAACAAAACGCTGATCCAAGACTTTATTGTAGTAAAAACAGAATCAGTCCCAATCCTTTTTCTTCAAGCATGTCGTGATTTTGGGCTCACGAAAAAATTAGATATTATGCAGGTGAAAGAAAGATGTAGTTTTCTTAAGGATTATAAAGATGTCTTTGAGGGACTAGGCTGTTTTCCAAAAGAATTTCATTTAAAAGTAGATCCAAATATTAGTCCGACTATAAGGCCAGCTCGTCGTGTTGCTCTAGGTATAAAAGAAAAGTTAAAAAAAAGCTTGGATGATCTTGTTAATCTTGGGGTTATTCAACCGGTGCAGCATCCTAAAAATTGGGTCAGTAATCTCGTAATTGTAGAAAAACAAAACGGAGATCTTAGGTTATGTTTGGACCCAGTTGACTTAAATAAAGCCCTAGTTCATCAAGGATACCTAATACCTAAATTAGAAGAACTCACCTGCGAGCTTTCTGATAAGCATTACTTTTCAGTTTTGGACATGAATCAAGGATTTTGGCAAATTAAGCTTGATGAAGAATCAAGTGATCTATGTACTTTCAGTTCACCATTCGGAAGCTTTAAATTCAATCGGCTCCCATTTGGGATAAAAGTAGCTTCTGAAGCTTTCCAAGAATACGCGACTAAAGCATTTGGAGACATTCCTGGTACGTTTATTTATATCGATGATATTTTGGTCACAGGCAAAACTGCAGAAGAACATGATGCAACGCTTAAAAAAGTTTTAGATAGGGCAAGACACTTAAACATAAAATTTAACATGAATAAATTTCAATTCAAAGTCGAAAGTGTAAAGTATATAGGCCATATATTCTCTAAAAATGGTGTTGAGACTGACCCTGACAGAGTTAGTTCCATAGTCAAGCTAGAACCTCCAAAAAACAAGAGAGGTTTACAATCTGTACTAGGAATGATCAATTATGTCCGTAATTTTATTCCGAAATTATCCGAAGAATGTAAAAACATGAGAGAGCTTTTAAAAAATAATGTTGAGTTCCAATGGTTACCGGTGCATGATAGGGAGTTTGAAAGAGTTAAAGCATTAATTTCAAATGCACCAACTTTGAAACTTTTTAATGAAAATGAGAAAGTAACAATTCAAACAGATGCTTCGCAATATGGCTTGGGTGCTTGTCTATTACAAAAACATGGGCCGATTTGCTTTGCTTCCCGAAGTCTAACTGAAGCTGAGAAAAATTACTCTCAAATAGAGAAAGAGCTTCTTGGCATAATTTTTGCCGCCAATAAATTTCACTATTACATTTACGGCCGAGATGTGTTGGTTCATACAGACCATAAACCCCTTATTTCGATATGTAAAAATAATTTGACAAAAGTTTATAGCTCAAGGCTACAAAGAATGCGACTCAAGTTACTAAAATACCGTTTAAATGTTGAGTTTCTACCAGGAAAACATCTTCATATTGCCGATTTTTTGTCAAGGTCATATGACAAGGATTCTTGTGGTAATGAAGGCGAAGACTTTAATGAGATTGTTCACACAATTAATGTCAGTGAGGAAAAGCAAACAAGAATTAGAACTGCAACACACATGGACATAGTTTTAAACAAAGTTATGATGTATTGCAAAAATGGCTGGCCAAATCATAAATCTAAAATTCCATGTTGTTTGTTACCGTACTTCAAGATTCGAAATGATATTTATTTAGAAAACGGTATTCTTTTCTATCAAAATAGAATCATTATACCTGACAACATCAAACTTGATATCCTTGCTTGTCTTCATCAATCACACTGCGGAATACAAAAAACAAAACAAAGAGCTAGAGAATTATTATTTTGGCCAACCATAAATTTCGATATTGAAAATTATATTCTTGGATGTAATGCATGCAACAAATTTAGTAGAAAAAACATTAAAGAACCAATAATATTCCATACCATTCCACGCTACAGATTTTTAAAACTAGGAATGGATATAATGGAATATGGATCAGTCAGTTATTTAGTTATAGGAGATTATTTAACAAAATGGATTGAAATATTAGAACTTAAAAATAAAAGTATGCAAGAAATCATAAAGCATTTAAAAAATTTGTTCGGCACTCACGGGATTCCTGAAGAAATTGTGTGTGATAATAACCCATTTAATTCCAAAGCTTTTCTGGAGTTATCAAAACAACTCTTCTTTAAAATAACATTTACTAGTCCATATTACCCCAAGTCCAACGGACTCGCTGAGAAATTCGTAGGGATTGCAAAAAACTTGATAAAAAAATCACAAGAGTCAGGAACTGAATTGTATTTAGCTTTACTTGAGTATCGGAATACTCCAGTAAACTCAACAGGTGCTGCACCCTCTCAAATGTTGTTCAGTAGGCTTTGTAGAACTCTTTTACCGATTAAAAAAAATTTATTAGAACCTAAAATTATCTATAACATCACAGAAAAAATAAAACAAAATCAAGAAAAAATAAAAAAATATTATAATAAATCTGCCAAGATAAGAGTAGGATTCGAGAAAGGGGAAGATATTAGATTTAGAAGGCCCAATAGTTTATGGTATAAGGGAAAAATAATATCACATCATAAAAGCCCCAGATCATACATACTTCAGGATGAAAAGGGTAACATTTATCGGAAGAACTCTATTGACATTAACAATCAGAAAAACAAAACTATAGCTTACAAAAATCCGGAAAACATCAACAGCAGTATACAAATAAATAACGACAATAAGACAAATATACTACATATCTCTCCAGTTAAAAATGACCAAGTCGATAACAATTCTTATAAAACTAGATATGGCAGATCTGTCAAACAGCCAGATCGGTTTTGTTTCTCATAAAAGTCAAGCGTTTAATAATTTAAATTTCATTTAGTAAAGAAGTTAAATCATATACTAAATTTTTGTTGAAATTTTATTTAATTTAGTTTGAACATGAATTATATTATATTAAATGTATATTAATAAATATGTATGTATTACAAAAAAAAAAAAAAAAAACAGAAATGAAATACATCCAATGATTAAAATAATTAAATGAAATGAATTACTTATGCATATAAAAAAAAAAAAAAAAATATATATGAATTATAACTAAATGAAATGAATTGTAAAAAAAAAAAAAAAATATTGTAACATAAATGAAATTAAAGGGGGGATGTTTGATGTTAGCTTTTACATTTAAGTTAGTGAGTAAGTTAGTTGTAAGAGAACCATAGACAAATAAAGAAGTGTCTGAGTACCCACGTTATATACCTACTTGTTTCATTACACCAAACTAAACAGAATGAGAGCCTGTTGAATAAATATGACGGGGTCCTAGGATAAATTAATTTGTGTAAGAAAACACAGTTTCTTGCATTGATATGCTGCTGCAAGGTACAACCCAGCAGATTCTTGGCGTAATCAGAGACATGGTCATGTCTTCGTAACCCGTAGACGTAACGAACAGCATCATTGAAAGCAACTTGTAATTTACGTTGGGATAGTGAATCGATATTACTATACACTATCTCACCGTAGGAGCTAAGAGCCATAGTTTTCTAAGACACCCGTATATACGACCAATGACAACATTGGTGTGGTTATACCCTGATAGATGGCGGTCTAAAACAAACCCAAGGCTTGTGCAATGATCAACTGCTTTGATTTTACTATCACTTAGCCATAAATCGGGTAAAGTGTTGAGATCATTAATGAACATGCAAAAGAGTATTGGACCGAGGATAGATCCTTGCGGGACTCCTTGCAGTATAGGTCTAAGAATCGAGCATTTTCCATCAGAAACAACTCTTTGCAATCTGCAAGCCAGGTAATCTGCTATAAGTCTGCATGCCCGATCACTGAAGCCGAATAAGTTTATCAATTTCCACTTGAGGATGTTGTGATTAACCGTATTAAAGTTGTTGTTTGGTTGCGGGCTGCTGTGAATGCTGTCCAGTTAGCCACAGATGGTCTGCGTTTCCATCTACTATGTTGAATATTTCTATTTTTGATTTCCATCCTCACGGCTGAGGTGAACCAAGGACAATAATTGTTTTGGACTCTTACTGTCTTAGTAGGGACATAATCATTAAAGAGTTGAAGCAACAAATTTTGAAAGGCGTTCACCTTATCGTTGGCATTTGCATAAAGGCGACAACTAAGCCAGGGGGCCGAGGCAGCAGCTAGGTGAAGACTATAAAGGTCAATAGCATTGTAATATTTGAAAGTAAACGACTCATTGCTGGCAGACTGCAATAATTTGATATTATTAATTATGTGTTTTAATGAGATTAAACTCCTAAAAAATGTCATAAAAAAGAAGTTTATGACTCCAAACAAACCTCAAAATTAACAGAAAGAGATTTTTATTTGTTGTTTGTTCCCCTTTTTTTGGAACACTTGATATAAGAAGCAAATAACCTATTCAATTTCAGGACAAAAACATTTGATTATTTTAAATTGTGCCAAAACTGCAGCCAAATACTTAATTCACTACTGCAAATAAACAGCTGCTTAAATTCTTAACTTTCTTAAAAAACATCCACTAGCCATAGGTGCCCGGAGGGGGAGGGGCAAGGGGAGTACTTGCCTCCCCCTTGCTCTGGGAAATACCACGCTATTTATATATTTTTTTCTATTTTAGGTGGAGTTCAGGGTTTGCCCCGCTCTGCCTCTGGATCAGGCCGAATATATATCTGAAAATCCTTATTTTCGATATGCTTTTTAAAATATATGAAGCTATTTTCTTGACATCATCTTCTTTCGATAGTTACATCTTCGACTCCACCTGAACCCCAAGTCCGGTTACCCCGGACACTCCCCTTTTGCCTAACGGCATCCAAATAACTGTTTCCCACCATTTTTGCAAATACAGCAAAACTTGTCCGAAACGGATACACCCCCTTTTCCCCTGCCGCGAACAAAGAAAAATAAAATACTCATATTTCATTTTATTCAAATGAAATATGAATATTTTAACAACAAGTGCATTCCTTTCCCACGGGAAGCACTTCGCGATTTAAGTTGAAAGGTTTACTAAATCATTTTATTAGTTCAGTCTTAATCAAACAAGCTAATTGGAAGGTGCAGCCTTTTGCTTTGGACAGCGGCCTTCCCATTAGAATAATTATAATAATAAGAAATAATGAAATAATAAAATTTAAGTAATTAAAATAAAAATAAATAAAGATAAAAAAATATAATAAAAAAAACGTTTAAGTTTTTTTTAATGAAAAACGTTAGGTCAACGACATAACTGGCGCAGTCGGTTGTTCGATAAAGAACGTTTGAACCATTAAAGTGCGTAATGTGCGAAAAAGCAAAACGCGTGCGATTTATAAAGTTCGTTAAAGAACGTTTGAACCATTTACGTGCGTTATAAATACGGAAAAGCAAAACGCGTGTGATTTATAAAGTTCGATAAAGAACGATTTGAACCATTTACGTGCGTTATAAGTGCGAAAAAGCAAAACGCGTACGATCTATATAGTTCAATAAAAAACAAATAAAAAAAAAAGTTCGATAAAGAACAAAACAAAAAAAAGTTCGCTAAAGAACAAAACAAACAAAAAAAAAAAGTTCGAAAAAGAATAAACAGAATAGTGCGAAAAAGTGCTAATGTTATAAATATTTTATTTAAATATCATAGTTCGAATAAGAACAAAACTGACAAGAGTTGAAAAGTGAACAGTTGTGAAAAGTGACAAATCAAAAACAGTCACAATTTAACAAGGGAACATTTATATCATAAAATAAACAAAAAGAAGCCTGAAAGAAGGAAGAAAACTGGAGGATTCACTGAACGAGCTATTTGAAAAACTAACGATCAAGATGTCAACAGCCAACAGCAACAGCGCAGGAGTAAGCACCTTACTATCTTTAAATTTAGATCCTATTAAATATCTTAATAGCATAGCATTCCCACATACAATGGGAATTTAGAAAGTTTAAATAGTCTTATAGAATTGTTAGATAGGGTGCAACCTTCCCTAGCAAAATTTGATTCCGATAGCCAGTTTGTATTCTTAGACATAATAAAAAGTAGACTTATAGGAAAAGCTCGGGAGGCGATAGAAATAAATAACGGGGCATCAAGTTGGGACGATATAAAAAAAACACTTTATCAGTACTTCGGCGACAAAAAATCAGTAGAGCAATTATATGATGAGTTAAGAGGTATACAATGTATAGATAATTGTAAAATTTTTTATGATAGGATCAAAATAGCCTTAAGACGTTTGAACAATAAAACAAGATTAGATAAAGGCATCATGGCTGCCGTAGAAACCAAAAGAAATTGTGAAATGGCATTACGCTTATTCACAAGCAAGATACCAGAACCCATGAAAGGGATATTAAATTGTAGACAGCCTAAAACTCTAGAGGAAGCAATAGATATCCTCCATGAGGCAGGTTACGCATATGATAGGTATAACCAGGGCCGGACCAGCTATATGTACAAGCGGAGCAAATGCGCATGGCGCTGAACCCAATGGGCGCCTTGAGCAAGCATTAAAAAAGCCACTACCTCGCATACACTACCTGCTTACTTTTTAATTTGCATTTCTTTTTAATACCTTAAACCAATATTGATATCAATTATATAAATACCAGCTTATTTTGAATTTAAAGACAGATATATATCCGTGGTGTTTCGTAGAAACATGATAATCTAATTTTATAATTTTCGCCCTTACGTCCACTTTTCATTGAACTTGAGCCTAAATGGATAAATTTAAAGCAACATTTTTCAAAGAACATGTATAGTATATGCATATAATATATTTGAACAAAATCGGTTCATCCGCTTAGGCTCTAGCTCGCGATGTAATGTAGATGTAAAGACGCAGATTATAAAATGCAGTTATTATGTTTCGACCAAACACCACAGCTGTATATATTTATATCTACTATTCCAAAAATAAGTCGATGCTTACCTTCCTATTCACACCCACATTAAAAAACTACATCAGAAAACCTATGCAAAGTGCAGGATTTTGTTCGCTGCTTGGGGATATCTCGTTAAAAAAAACGCATTGCAAAGTCTACACCTTGGGTATTGACGAAATGACTTCTTCCACCAATACCGGTAATGATGAAGCTTGCGCAAGGCGCTAATTTAGTTCGGGCCAGCCCTGGGTATAACATTCCAAGAAAAGGTAATTTACAAAACAATATAAACAATAATACAAGCCAACATAGAGATAATTTCAATAGCAATTATAGTAACAATAATAACTATAGACACAACCCCTTTAACAATACTGATAGGTCTGCACAATTCAGAAACTCCGGTTCTGGACAGACTCGAAACTCTTTAAATAATAGCAATAATTATGGTAACAATAATAGCTATAACAACAGCTATTTTAATAATAACTCGGGACAATATAGGAATGCCCGAAATAATAATTCAGGGCAGTACAGAAATTTTAATACAAACTCAGGGCAATTCAGGCAATTCAATAATAATTCTGGGCAATTCAGGAATACACCTGTAGAACAAATGGATACGTTATCCGCATCCTACCAAAGAGAATTAAATACTCTTAACGACGGATTTTCAGGAAGAAGGCCTACCGGCCGACTTCCCTATATAGTTATAAGAACGAAAAATAATAAATTTACATTAAGGATACTAATTGACACCGGGTCAGAAACTAGTATCCTTAATCCTGGGTTATGCCATCCAAAATGGCAATCAAAGTTAGAAAGACCAATTGAAATCAAAACAGCGGGTACACCAATATACGCGCATAGCAAAGTGAAAATTCCATTATCTAAGGAATTCGGTATGTTGAACAAAACGGCCGAATTTCTGGAACATAAATTTCACGATTGCTATGATGGTTTAATTGGCAATAACATTTTAATCCCAATCAAAGCTGTTCTCGATTTTGAGAATAAAAAACGAAAATTCCGATCTTCTTTAATGGAAATGAAGAAGAACTGACAACAGATAATTACGAGAAAGTAGTTCCTGTTGTAGAATCCAGTACATACCCCAAACTCGAAGACTATGAACCGGAGTTTGAAATTTATCATACAGAAACAAGTACCGACCGTATTCTCGATCAAATAAGGGTTAAACACCTCAACGAAGAAGAGAAAAAAGGAGTTTTGGACCTTGTTTCCAAAAACGCTTCCATATTTTATCAAGAAGGAAGCGATCTCTCATTCACTAATGCGATTAAGCACCGAATAAGGACAGTGAATGAGATACCAATATATACCAAAACGTATAGATACCCAGAAGTGCACAAAACTGAAGTTAAGAAACAAACAGCCGATATGCTGAAACAAGGCATTATAAGGCATAGTAATTCACCATATTCAGCACCTATCTGGGTAGTCCCAAAGAAAATGGATGCGTCAAATGAAAAAAAGTGGAGGATAGTAATCGACTATCGAAAAATTAATGATGTTACCATAGACGACAAGTTCCCAATGCGTAATATGGATGAAATACTTGACAAACTTGGCAGAGCTAAGTACTTCACGACGCTAGACTTAGCGAAGGGATTTCACCAAATTGAAATTGCGGAGGAAGATATTCAAAAAACAGCATTTTCTACCGAGGACGAACATTATGAGTTTGTTCGTATGCCCTTCGGCTTGAAAAATGCCCCCGCAACCTTTCAAAGGTTAATGAATTCCATATTAGTAGATTATATAGGAACATTTTGTTGGGTATATTAAGATGATATTATTATCTTCTCCACAAGTCTTGATGAACATCTATTAGCAATTAACAAAACTTTTAAAAGATTAAAGGAAGTTAATCTTAAAGTACAACTTGATAAGTGTGAATTCTTGAAAAAAAGAAACAGAATTCTTGGGACATATTGTAACAACTGAGGGTATAAAACCAAACCCAAATAAAGTTGTCGCAATAAGAGAGTATAAGTTACCAAAGACCACAAAACAAATCAAAGCTTTCTTGGGTATAACCGGATATTATAGAAAGTTTATAAGAGACTATTCTAAAGTTGCCAAACCGATGACAGCGTTCTTGAAAAAAAATGCAAAAATTGATACTAACAATCAAGAATATATTGATAGTTTTGAAAACCTTAAGAAATTAATAATATCAGACCCTATACTTAAGTACCCAGATTTCAATAAAAGGTTTGTTTTGACTACAGACGCCTCAAACTATGCGTTGGGCGCTGTACTCTCGCAAGATAGCCACCCGTTGTGCTATGCAAGCCGAACGCTTAACAAACATGAAACTAAATACTCCACCATAGAGAAAGAATTACTGGCAATAGTATGGGCCACAAAATACTTCAGACCTTATCTCTATGGAAGGAAGTTTACAGTTCGAACAGACCATCGTCCTCTTGTTTGGTTGAGTTCTCTCAAAGAACCCAATATTAAACTTCAACGATGGAAAATTAAACTAGAAGAGTTTAATTTTGATATGGAATACGTAAAAGGAAAGGACAACCAAGTCGCAGATGGGTTATCCAGAATGGAAACATACTACAATGAAAATGTGGGAAATTCCATTGACACTTTAGAAGAACCACACTGCAGTACAAGTAGGTTTATAGAACATAACAATACAAGAAATTGTCATGATTTTTCAAAGCTACAAGCTAAACTACAAAAAATCGATACAAAGTACGCCTAGCCCATCACTACAAATTATTTCGTGTAGAATTCGAAAATACCTGGTAGTCACAGAACAATTTTTTTTTTTTCGAACACAGCTTTTATATCCGCTAACGATCCCCATCGACGAAAAAATTATTTCTTTTCTGCTTTACCCATCCACAAGCTAAGTTGCAAATCTTGCATATTATAAAATTCACTATTGGGAAAATTTAAACCCACAAATAAAATAAAGTAAGGTATAATTACTTTTAATAGAAAAATTAAATTTGTATTAATTAGTTATAATTAATAATTCAATAGAAAACTTGCGTACGAGACATTTGCATCAAGCAGAAATTTTTTAACTTTTATCTTGCCTAATATATAGGTAGGCAAACTATTCCAGGAATAAAATAAGCCACGTGCAAGTTCTCGATCATTATGCTTTCCTTGTTTTTTTGTGAACTAATTTAATCTTTCGATTATCCAGCGAAACACCATTCTTACAACTGAGACTCCACTGCACAAAAGACCTTGTTGAAGCAGTCCACATATTGATCGATCACCCAGAGTTGCTACTATACTCGCACGATCGGATCAGTCCAAAGTTTGGTGCGTGGCTTTGTTTTGAACAGTGACCTCAATTTTTATTCAGTGCAACCCGTTGACTTTGTCGAGTATTCCTTACTTGGCCTACCAAATTTGGAAGCAAAAACTTACAACCAAGCGTGACGATATAGCGCCAGCTAAATTGGAGCACATAACCTCATAACCTGGTTCAATCGTTATATGACTTGTGTTGTTCTCAGGGAATTTGTCATAGCACCTGTATCACAAGTAATCAACTGGTCTAGTATCGATCTACTACACCGGGGTGCTCCATTTGAAACTGGTCAACCCAACATAAATCGCTTGTACCAATCCAGCCGACAAGAATTTCGTCATAAGGCTCAGAAGCTGACCCGCAAGCTCCAAGCCAAACAAAAACCATTATATCGATTAGCCGCCAAGGAATTGCTTGATTTCCAATCCAACCATCTATTCGGAGATCTACCTACTCAAACAGTTTTTTGTTTTTTTTTTATTTAAATTTGATCATCATTTTAGCTTTAGTTTTTTTATCAATATCATCTTTCATTTTTTCAATTTAATTTTGTTTTGCCGTAAATTAATAGTGATAAAATATATATTAAAACAAACAAGTTGAAAGTGATCATAAAGAAAGAACAGAAAAAAAAACAGAGGAAAAAATAAGTAATACGTCATAATATTCATAACCATACTGAGCGTAAACAGATCATCGGTGGATGTGCGCACACCAACCAGATTCCTGTGAAGCAAGTTATCAGTGAGTACTTTCTTATCCATTTCATTAATTTTTTTATCTTTTTATGATCATATCACTCTCTTTAATATATATATATTTTCTTAAATTTATATCTTGAATTGATTTGCTTAGAGATTGTTCATTATAATATTTCTCTTTATTATTTTCTTAATTTCTAAACCTTAAATTCTTATTTGCCTAAAACTTTCTCTTTTTTTTTCTCTTCAATAATCACTCAAATATTACTCATTAATATTTTGAGTTATAAATTTTTTTGTATTGTGCTATGCAGCATCACTGCACAAATCATTATTTTGTTTAAAATTTAAGATTATAAAGAAATTAAAGTTTATTGAATTTGTTATCTGAAAATATGAATTTGCTTAATATGGAAGAGTAAACTATACGAGGTGAGGAAGTGAACGAGGGTGGAGATGATGTAGTGGGCCTATAGGAGGTTGAGTGAAGTGTAGATACTGAGTTCGTGTTCATTAAGGGGCAATGCATGACAGGCAACAGCATTGAATGGAGGTGACCTAGGTCACTATTGGATAAGGGTATGCCTAGTAGCCACTGCTACCAAATTCGTCACAACATCTGACGTGATAAGAGTGTGAATTCGGATCAAGATAATGCTAAAGGTTTTGTAGTTTTTTTGTGTATTGTTCTGGCACGAATTTATTTGTGAGGGCTAAACTATGGAAGCAGCAATACCCACTCCATTAGGCTGAGCTAGCAGGGAGAAAATGTGCCAGACGCTGCCTTCCCAAGGAATGCCTTAACCAAATTCCACAGCCCGCCACAAATTTTGGCGCCCAACGTGGGACCTGTTTTAAGGATGTTCCCATCCTGATTTCAAGCCAAGTTTCAATTTTTTTTTAGTTCACGAGCCGATTAGAGTATAGTTTTTTAATGAGTACCAATCAGAGCGAGTAACTTTTTGCATTGAAGCCGATTGAGAATTTATGGAATCTTTATTAGAGCTTTTGTGCGAATGATATGTTTTAGTTAAATATTTTTTGTTTTGAGTTAAACACGTTTTGAGTTTTTATCTGCAGAGGAACAATAGAAGTGAGCTTCAACTTTTGCTTCCGCGATAGTTATTCTGTTTACCTATATTAAATTTTAAGCTTAATTCAGTGCAGAGAACAGAGCATATTGTCTGTTGCTTTGGTTCCATCGCATGGAAAAAAATATTAATAATAAGCAAAAGGAACACACTTCAGTCAGCATCAGTAATGTCGACTCTACACCCACTCTAAACATCTTACACTCATCATTTTCATCATATGGTTACAACCTCACCGAACTTTTATATGAATATTTTGTTCACGTATTTAATTTTGATAAAATTATTATTATATTTTTTAACGAGAAAATATTTTTTTTTTGTTTTTTTTTTTTTGTTATTTTTAAATTCTTTAAATTTTGAAATCATACTTGATAAGAGTGTTTGAGATAGATTTTCTCGTTTACTATCCATTATAACTTCCAAATCTTACAAAATGTCACAAGGTGCACTGCCTAAAGATAAACCCAAGGTTTCGGGGGGAAGACGGGGTAAGAAAACCTCGATTTAAGTTTGTCACAGGAAACTTTAAACTCTCCTCTACAAACAAGGCCTAGAGTACAACATACACCAGTTGGAAAGAATTCAGAAGGTTCATTGATAAATAATCCAGACCCCATTGATTCGGTTAGAGATTTTAATATTGAATCTGAGCTTACTAATAATGTTGAACAGTTGGAGAATTTAATAGATAGGGAACAATTGACTAATCCATCAGTTAATAACACACAGTCACATAATATGAATTTCACTTCAGATGATTCTCTGAAATCATATATTCAAAAATGTGTTAAACAAAGTGTTAACACCCTACATGTTGAGCTCATGTCATCATTTGAGACCACTGTCAAAAACCTTGAACAGTCTGTTCTGACGACTATCAAGGACGTATTCAATAAAGAGCAAGATTTAAACGCAAAAGAAAGTTCTAAAAGAAAATCAAATAGTAAACCAACCAATCCGCGACAAAACAAACAAGGTTCATATAATCTTGATTATTTCCAGACAAGACCAAATGTCCAAGTAAGTAGTAATGTGAGTTCAGTTAACCCACAACAACTTCAAAATCAACAGTTGCAAATCCCTCTTCAACCCTCAAGTAGTCAGTTGCCAGGATCAAACTCAAATTCCTCGAATGAACAGAAAAACTCACCATACACCTTTCCACTCCAACCTAATGATTCTGTTAATGCAAGTAGGGTATTTGGCGATCTTCGTCGCAAATTTGATCTAGATAGATGGGGTCTCAAGTTCGATGGGACAGATAAGTCTATTCCAATCGAAGACTTTATCTTTAGGGTTGAAACACTAAAAGAAAACTATAACATGCCGTGGGAAGACGTTATAAAGAACTTTCACCTTCTTTTAACTGGCAATGCACAGAACTGGTTCTGTCAGTATCTTCGCGATAGCCCTAGGTCTGGTTGGAATGACCTTCGTGGTAGTCTGTTGCATCAATTTCGTTGCTATGAAACAGACTTTGAAATTATCAAATGAATCATGGAACGTCGCCAATTTCCAAATGAATCGTTTGAGGAATACTATAGATAATGCTATACTGAGTCTCCGAAACCGATTAAGAGAACAGATTAGAGAACTCGATCTACTCACTATAATGAAAGGCAATCTAAACCAACGACTTAATCAATATGTTTATCCGATGGCAATTTTCACATTAGAACATCTGAGAACAGAATGTAGGAAAACCGAAAAAATGTTAGCATCAAGAGATCAACCTCGTATTCGTTATGGTCAGTTCGCACCTCACAGGAATATAAATGAATTAGATGAATCTGAAGTCTTTAATTACTCAGAAAATAACATCAATGCAATTGATAGCAAGAATCTTCCTGCACGGAATCGCAGATGTTTCAATTGCAAAAAGGAAGGTCATTCCTTTGTAGTATGTCCTTCACCTGTTAGAAAACAGTTTTGCTATAGATGTGGTTTCGAGGGATACACCACACCTCAATGTCCTACCTGCAATCCCAATTCGGAAAACGGGAAACAGAGCGAGAAGATCACCGGGGAATCTCGCTCAACCCAGACCAACCCAGTTCAAAATCATATAATGTAGGTTCAGAGAACTTACATAATCTCCCTAAACAAAACACTCACTTTCGGAAAGAGTTCCTAAATTGCCGCAGGTTTCAACAAATAAAGTACCATATAAAACCTATGAAGAACGACTTAAAAGATACAACGAACTGCGATCAAAAATATTTTCGGTTGAAGAACTGTACATGGTAAATGGACCAAATAAATCTACATTAAGAAAACAGAAGAGACAGCTTTACAAGCGTCTGTTGGAATCTTCACATATCACTATAGGATCTGATCCTCGACCATATGCACTTGTTCGAATAGGGATGGAAGATGTAAGAGGTCTTTTAGACAGCGGCGCGTCCATCTCATGTCTTGGGTTAGGATGTGAAGATTTTATACAACGTAACCAATTGAAAATTATAAAATTTGAATCAGGGATCAGGACTGCTGATGGGAGAAACCAGAAAATTATAGGAAGAGTAAACGTTGAAATAAAATATAATAATAAAACTCAGAATATAGATTTGTATTTAGTACCGTCTTTGACACAACCCTTATACTTGGGAATTGATTTCTGGTTAACTTTCCAAGTAGCTCCAAGTCTTATTTCAGAAAATGTAAGTGACAATTCCTCGACATCGAATCCATTACAGCATGACTTGACTCAAGAGCAACAGAAGGCTTTGGAAGCCGTAGTTGAAAGTTTTCCATAATTTTCGAAGCTAGGACTGGGAAAGACAACGGTTGATGATCACGTTATCGACACAGGTGATGCTGATCCTGTGAAACAACGGCATTATCCGGTGTCACCAGTCATACAGTCGCTTATTAATGAGGAGATTGATCGCATGTTGTCGTTAGGTATCATAGAGGAAAGCCAAAGCCCATGGTCATCACCAGTGGTTCTGGTCAGGAAGCCGGGCAAAAACCGTTTATGTATTGATTACCGAAAGGTCAATGCCTTGACAAAAAAGGATGCAAACCCAATTCATCATATTGATTCGGTGTTAAGTCGTCTGGGTGATACATATTTTATATCAAGCATTGACCTGAAGGATGCCTATTGGCAAATACCCCTTGACCAGAAATCCCGTGAAAAAACTGCATTTACAGTCCCAGGCAGGCCATTAATGCAGTTTACTGTGATGCCATTTGGAACGTGTAACGCTCCTGCGCGAATGTGCCGCGTCATGGATAAAGTTATCCCCTCAGCATTAAGAGAGTTTGTATTTGTTTATATCGACGATTTATTGGTTATATCAGGAGATTTTAAGACTCATTTGAGTCGGTTGGAGACTGTTGCACAATGTCTGAAAAGTGCAAACCTAACAATAAATGTCGAAAAGTCAAAATTTTGTTTCCGCGAACTTAAATTTCTCGGATATATTGTGGGGAACGGCCATATGAAACCTGATCCAGATAAAGTGCAGGGCATTTCAGATTTTCCGTTACCCAAAAGCGTAAAACAGGTACGAAGATTCTTGGGAATGTGTGGCTTTTACCGCCGGTTTATTAAAAACTTTGCCTCCATAGCAGCTCCCCTCACAGATACTCTTAAAAAGAGTAGTACAAAGTTTACTATGTCTTCTGAAGCTATTTTGGCTTTTGACAACCTTAAGGCTGTGTTATCGTCTGCCCCACTATTGAACAATCCTGATTATTCAAAAATGTTTTCGGTTCAATGTGATGCCTCCGATCAAGGTGTGGGGGCAGTGTTATTTCAACTTAATGATGAAGGTGAAGAGCAGCCTATTGCGTTTTATTCGCAAAAATTGACCTCTTGCCAGGTAAATTACACCGTTACAGAAAAGGAATGCCTTGCAGCGGTGCTCGCAATCAAAAAATTTAGGCCATATATTGAAGGATTTCATTTCCGAATAATTACAGACCATTCAAGCCTGAAATGGCTGATGGATTTGAAAGACCTGAGCGGTCGGTTGGCCAGGTGGTCCTTAAAATTGCAAGCCTATGATTTTGAGATTGAGCATAGGAAAGGGACTGCAAATGTAGTACCGGATGCCTTGTCTAGAGCTTTCATAGAAAGCCTGGACGGTGATGATGGTGAAGGCATTGCAATCGATTTAAAATCTGATCACTTTAAGGACAATGACTATTTATCTTTCATGAAAAACATTCAAGACAACACTGAAAATTATCCGGATTTGAAAGTATGTGACAACTTGATTTTCAAAAGATTTTTCCATTCCGATTTAGACGTGAATAAGACTGATCACCAGTGGCGATTGTGGGTACCAGTTGGACTCACGAAAAAACTGGTATCGTCTGCACACGAACCCCCTAATTGTGCCCATGGTGGTATTGCCAAAACATTACAGCGACTACGACAAACTTATTTTTGGCCCAAAATGGCTAAGGACGTTAGGAACTTTATAAACGGCTGCGTGGTATGTAAAAAGAGTAAGCGCATGAGCAAGATAATCAAACCACCGATGTCCACACAGAAAACTTTTGATAGGCCATTTCAAAAAATCTATGTTGACTTTATGGGTCCATATATACGCTCCAAAAGGGGAAATCTTTATCTTTTCGTTTTAGTTGATCATGTGACAAAGTTTGTCTTATTGAAACCAATGCCAAAAGCAAATTCCCAGGGGGTCATAAATTACCTTGAACAATCTGTTTATAACAGTTTTGGCATCCCCGAGTATATGCATTCCGATAATGGGAAGCAATTTGTTTCAGGTCAGTTTCGTCGCCATCTAGAAAACCATGGCATTCGACACATTAAAACGGCTCTTTATTCACCGCAATCAAATGCTTCTGAGCGTGTGAATCAATCAATTCTTTCAGGTATTCGATCTTACTTGAAAAACGACCACCGGGAATGGGACAAACACATTCCCGATGTACAAATGGCTCTGTGTTCATCCGTACACCAGTCGACAGGAGTATCTCCATACTTTTCATTATTTGGGAATCAAATGATAACACATGGACACATGTACCCACTCTTGCGAAAGTTGAATATGTTAAACGGTGACGAGTTCACCTCTGTGAAAAAAATGATCGCATGACTTTGATAAATGAAAACATTCAGGAGCATTTAAAAAATGCTTTCGAAAAACACTCAAAGGTATACAATCTGAGATCTTCTGATAAAAAGTTTTCACCAGGACAAGAATTATATCGAAGAAATTTTGTACAGAGCGATGCTACAAAAGACCTGAGTGCAAAGCTTTGCCCCAAGTTCATAAAGTGCCGTATAACAAGATCTGTAGGAAACGCGATGTATGAAGTGGAAAATATTGACGGAAAACGAGTAGGCATTTTCCACGCCAAGGACTTGAAGATTTGAAGATGGAATATATAAGCTCGAGTAACTTCAGCAGTAGCCATATTTCCATATATTTTTCTCACTTACGCGATTCAAAATCTATGGTTTTGTCATGATTTTTCAAAGCTACAAGCTAATCTACAAAAAATCGATACAAAGTACGCCTAGCCCATCACTACAAATTATTTCGTGTAGAATTCGAAAATACCTGGTAGTCACAGAACAATTTTTTTTTTTCGAACACAGCTTTTATATCCGCTAACGATCCCCATCGACGAAAAAATTATTTCTTTTCTGCTTTACCCATCCACAAGCTAAGTTGCAAATCTTGCATATTATAAAATTCACTATTGGAGCATTTAAAAAATGCTTTCGAAAAACACTCAAAGGTATACAATCTGAGATCTTCTGATAAAAAGTTTTCACCAGGACAAGAATTATATCGAAGAAATTTTGTACAGAGCGATGCTACAAAAGACCTGAGTGCAAAGCTTTGCCCCAAGTTCATAAAGTGCCGTATAACAAGATCTGTAGGAAACGCGATGTATGAAGTGGAAAATATTGACGGAAAACGAGTAGGCATTTTCCACGCCAAGGACTTGAAGATTTGAAGATGGAATATATAAGCTCGAGTAACTTCAGCAGTAGCCATATTTCCATATATTTTTCTCACTTACGCGATTCAAAATCTATGGTTTTGTCATGATTTTTCAAAGCTACAAGCTAATCTACAAAAAATCGATACAAAGTACGCCTAGCCCATCACTACAAATTATTTCGTGTAGAATTCGAAAATACCTGGTAGTCACAGAACAATTTTTTTTTTTTCGAATACAGCTTTTATATCCGCTAACGATCCCCATCGACGAAAAAATTATTTCTTTTCTGCTTTACCCATCCACAAGCTAAGTTGCAAATCTTGCATATTATAAAATTCACTATTGGGAAAATTTAAACCCACAAATAAAATAAAGTAAGGTATAATTACTTTTACTAGAAAAATTAAATTTGTAATAATTAGTTATAATTAATATTTCAATAGAAAACTTGCGTACGAGACATTTGCATCAAGCAGAAATTTTTTAACTTTTATCTTGCCTAATATATAGGTAGGCAAACTATTCCAGGAATAAAATAAGCCACGTGCAAGTTCTCGATCATTATGCTTTCCTTGTTTTTTTGTGAACTAATTTAATCTTTCGATTATCCAGCGAAACACCATTCTTACAACTGAGACTCCACTGCACAAAAGACCTTGTTGAAGCAGTCCACATATTGATCGATCACCCAGAGTTGCTACTATACTCGCACGATCGGATCAGTCCAAAGTTTGGTGCGTGGCTTTGTTTTGAACAGTGACCTCAATTTTTATTCAGTGCAACCCGTTGACTTTGTCGAGTATTCCTTACTTGGCCTACACCGGGGTGCTCCATTTGAAACTGGTCAACCCAACATAAATCGCTTGTACCAATCCAGCCGACAAGAATTTCGTCATAAGGCTCAGAAGCTGACCCGCAAGCTCCAAGCCAAACAAAAACCATTATATCGATTAGCCGCCAAGGAATTGCTTGATTTCCAATCCAACCATCTATTCGGAGATCTACCTACTCAAACAGTTTTTTGTTTTTTTTTTATTTAAATTTGATCATCATTTTAGCTTTAGTTTTTTTATCAATATCATCTTTCATTTATTCAATTTAATTTTGTTTTGCCGTAAATTAATAGTGATAAAATATATATTAAAACAAACAAGTTGAAAGTGATCATAAAGAAAGAACAGAAAAAAAACAGAGGAAAAAATAAGTAATACGTCATAATATTCATAACCATACTGAGCGTGAACAGATCATCGGTGGATGTGCGCACACCAACCAGATTCCTGTGAAGCAAGTTATCAGTGAGTACTTTCTTATCCATTTCATTAATTTTTTTTATCTTTTTATGATCATATCACTCTCTTTAATATATATATATATTCTTAAATTTATATCTTAAATTGATTTGCTTAGAGATTGTTCATTATAATATTTCTCTTTATTATTTTCTTAATTTCTAAACCTTAAATTCTTATTTGCCTAAAACTTTCTCTTTTTTTTTCTCTTCAATAATCACTCAAATATTACTCATTAATATTTTGAGTTATACATTTTTTTGTATTGTGCTATGCAGCATCACTGCACAAATCATTATTTTGTTTAAAATTTAAGATTATGAAGAAATTAAAGTTTATTGAATTTGCTATCTGAAAACATGAATTTGCTTAATATGGAAGAGTAAACTATACGAGGTGAGGAAGTGAACGAGGGTGGAGATGATGTAGTGGGCCTATAGGAGGTTGAGTGAAGTGTAGATACTGAGTTCGTGTTCATTAAGGGGGAATGCATGACAGGCAACAGCATTGCATGGAGGTGACCTACGTCACTATTGGATAAGGGTATGCCTAGTAGCCACTGCTACCAAATTCGTCACAACATCTGACGTGATAAGAGTGTGAATTCGGATCAAGATAATGCTGAAGGTTTTGTAGTTTTTTTGTGTATTGTTCTGGCACGAATTTATTTGTGAGGGCTAGACTATGGAAGCAGCAATACCCACTCCATTAGGCTGAGCTAGCAGGGAGAAAATGTGCCAGACGCTGCCTTCCCAAGGAATGCCTTAACCAAATTCCACAGCCCGCCACAAAATGAAAATGAAGAATCAATGGTAGCAACTATTCACAGCGCAAATGAGGATAGTAGCAACCATATTCCAATCGTAGAATCCCCCATCAATATTTACAAAACCCAAATAATTCTTAATACTACAGACAAAACAACCAACCATAAAAAATACCGTGTCTTTGGAAAAAATAGAATAGTAATAGAAATAAAAAATTTTAACGAAAAGTTGATTATAGATATAATGAAGAATTTTATCCCTCCTAAAGGAATAGTAGGTGTCTATTCCAAAGATGATCATTTATTTGCAAAGTTTCAAGATGTCTATGTGAAATATTTTAGTAAAAACAAATGTTTAAGAGTAATTAAATGCACAAAATTTTTAGGAGACTTAGAAGATGAGGAAAAATTAGCAGAAGTAATAATTACAACACATGAGTATTTAAATCATAGAGGTATTAACGAAACTTATGAAGAAATTAAAGATGGTTTCTATGCTCCAAAATTAAAAGACAGAATCCAAAGCTATATTAATAATTGCAAAATTTGCAATAAATCGAAATATGAAAGACATCCGTACAAAATTCCATTAAAAGTAACGGAAACACCCGAAAAACCGAATGAAGTTATCCACATCGATATCTGGTACGCGAATATTAATCTAATGTACGTTACCATGATAGATAAATTTACCAAACATGTGACTGTGGAAGAAATAAAACACAGAACATGGTTAAGCCTTCTTAATACACTTAAACATAGATTTATAAATTTTGGTCCACCAGCCAATATAGTAACTGATGGAGAAACAGGTTTTTCTTCAATAGTGATTAAAGAATTTCTTAAGGAGAAAAACGTCCACCTACACATCACTACACCATATAACAAAACGGGTAATTCTGATATTGAAAGGTTCCATTCTACCCTGAATGAACACATTCGAACCTTCTCTGCTGACAAAAACAACAGAGATACTTTGCGTAACAAGGTTTTAAATGCAGTTGCATTATACAATAATACCATTCATTCAACAACCAAAAAGAGACCCTTAGATTTCCTAAATGGAAATATTTCAAAAGAGGAATACCCTAAAATTGTAGAACTAGTAAATAAAAATAAAAATAAATATATAGATAAGTTAAATAAAAATAGGGAAGACATTGATTTTACAGAAGATAAACATACATATTTAAAAAATAGAGTTAGCAATAAGCTTAAGCCAATTCACTCCGAATCAAACCCAGTTATTATAGACAAAGATTATATACAAAATGAGAAAGGTAGTAAGTTTTATAAAACCCAAGTCAAGAGAAAATACAAATATGAAGATCGATAAAAAATTATAATTTCAGGTTACTATAGGGTGATTTTTTAGCTGGTTTGGTTTTGGCAACACTGGTTTTGACAGCTGACGTGTGTTTAGTACCTTGTGTCACTGTCAAACAGCTTCAGTTTGGTTTGCAATTTAACCAGCCGACCTACCACAACGCCGAATTTTTGGTGAATGGGCTCTTGGAAAGCTGGCCGAGGATCCGCTTTTTTATCGAAAAATTGTGTTCAGCGATGAGGCTCATTTTTGGTTGAATGGGTACGTAAATAAGCATAATTGCCGCATTTGGAGTGAAGATCAGCCAGAAGCATTGCAACAGCTACCAATGCATCCCGAAAAAGCCACTGTTTGGTGCGGTTTATGGGCCGGCGGCATTATTGGGCCATATTTCTTCAAAGATGATGCGAATCGCAGCGTTACTGTCAATGGTGAACGCTACCGAGCGATGATAACAAACTTTTTTTTGCCCGAAATGGAAGTTCTTGACTTGCATAATATGTGGTTTCAACAAGACGGTGCCACATGCCACACAGCACGCGAAACAATGGCGCAATTGCGAGGCGAGTTTGGTGAACAGTTAATTTCACGTTTCGGGCCGGTCAATTGGCCGCCTAGATCGTGCGATTTGACACCATTAGATTATTTTTTGTGGGGGTATGTCAAGGCTAATGTCTATAGGGACAAGCCCGCTTCGATTGACGCACTGGAAGCCAACATCCATGCATTCATTCGTGAGATACCGGCCGATATGTGTGAAAGAGTATGCCAAAATTGGACTCAGCGGATGGGCTACCTGAGACGCAGCCGCGGTCAACATTTGCATGAAATTATCTTTAAACATTAAATTGCAAGGTTCAAACTATCGATTCAAATAAATATTTCATTAATTTTTTCGAATTTTTTGTGTTTTTTTTTTTTTAAAGTTCTAAACCTCTTAAAAAATCACCCGTTATAATTATTTTACTGACATTAGCAACGACAGCAAAAGGACAAAAACTAGACGCTCAAGATTTGAATATTGGACAAGGATACATTTTAATAAAAGGCGAAGAAATTAAAATAATTGAAAGTTATTCCAAAATTCTACATGTTATAAATTTGACATTATGGACGGATAATCTCGAACTAATAAAACACAACGTAGACAAACTTGACGACAAAAATGAATATCCAAATATCATTCATGGACTAAACCAGTTAACACATGAAATCGGTAGCCTAACTGAAAAGAATAGGAAGAAACGAGCGCTAATTAACATCTTAGGAAAAAGCTTAAAATATTTAGCAGGGACTATGGACTTCGAAGACGAACAGGAAGTTGAAACAAGACTTAGTTTAAACGAACAGAATAATAAACATTTAATTGACGGACTTAATGACCAGATTCAGATCAATACAAAATTTTATGAAACTATTTATAACGTTACAAAACATATCAACATACAACAAACAGAAATAAAAAAGCAGTTCTCAACCTTAAGCAATGAAATAGATAAAGAAAATTGGAAAATAACAACAATACAACATGCATTAACTATTAAACGACCAAGTCAGGAAAGTAAAAGAAAGTATATTATTGAGTCAATTAGGTTTACTAGGTAAAGATATTTTGTCGCCAAAGGAAATTGAAAAGTATAACGTAACCCTTGAAAAACTAAAAGATATAAAAAGTTCAACAATTTTTCATGAAAACCAAATAATATTTATTGTTATGATTCCCAACTATGTTGATAGTAAATTTCATCGTGTATTTATTGAGCCAATCCCAAATCTAAACTCTCTCGAGCTTTCTTCTACACATAAAACATTAATAACTGATGGAAAAACAAACTATGAAGACAAGAATAAAATTTTAAGAAAAGAAGATCTTATAATTATAGATGATAAATGTATATTAAATATTTTTGAAAAAAATACAACTTGAAATTTTATTAAAAATACAAACATAGAAATTAAGCAATTAACCAACAATATTATTATTTTGAAGAATATACCAAAAACATATATAGAACATAATTGTAATGATTTTAAACTTGAAATATCAGGAAACTATGCTCTAAGACTGTCTTTGAATTTTTTATAACGTCATTATTTGCTGAGATATTGGTAATCAAGGCTAAAAGTATCTTTTTTCATTCAAAGTCAGATAAACCATGTCAAAAAAAATCGTACGAAAACAACAAAAAACCGAATTAAAGCTGAATAAACAAGGTATCTGATCATGACATTTAATTGACTCAAAAAAATTTATCCATAGAAATGAGGACCTTCAAAAAAAATAAAAACAAAATAATTTTGTTGTCTCGTCTCATTTTTCGCAATAACGCAATAACGGTACTTCAAAAAAATTTGTTTGCAAACAAATCTCGAAACAAAAAACATAAAGCTGTAAAATGCTTTTTATTTCAACTCAATACGACCACTCGTCACAAAGATACAGCTCTTCAAAAAACGCTAACAAAAATTGAAAAAAAATTTGTTCCTTTAATATTGTTGACTAGTGTATAAAACAAATACGGGTATCAGTTACAGTTTTAATATCCTTCTTTTCATTTTTTGTATCGTGTTTTTTATAATTTTTCGGAAAAAGGTTAAAAATGATAAAACTAATGTCATAATCGATATAAAAAATTGGATTCTCCGGAGCAGAATCTTAAGGGGGGAGGAGTTACATCTTCGACTCCACCTGAACCCCAAGTCCCGTTACCCCGGACACTCCCCTTTTGCCTAACGGCATCCAAATAACTGTTTCCCACCATTTTTGCAAATACAGCAAAACGTGTCCGAAACGGATACACCCCCTTTTCCCCTGCCGCGAACAAAGAAAAATAAAATACTCATATTTCATTTTATTCAAATGAAATATGAATATTTTAACAACAAGTGCATTCCTTTCCCACGGGAAGCACTTCGCGATTTACGTTGAAAGGTTTACTAAATCATTTTATTAGTTCAGTCTTAATCAAACAAGCTAATTGGAAGGTGCAGCCTTTTGCTTTGGACAGCGGCCTTCCCATTAGAATAATTATAATAATAAGAAATAATGTAATAATAAAATTTAAGTAATTAAAATAAAAATAAATAAAGATAAAAAAATATAATAAAAAAAACGTTTAAGTTTCTTTAATGAAAAACGTTAGGTCAACGACATAACTCGATGATCATGGTTTGCCCCTCTTGCATTTGCCAATATAAAAAGGAACCTAAAGGTAATTGATATTTTACAAAGTTCCAGGAATACTCAAATATCCATGAGACGGAAATTGTTTCTCAAGAAAATGGACAGATACATTGCGGAGTGTTGTTTGCCTAAAATTATGTTTCATAAAAAAGTATGTGCATCAAAGAACCATTCCTTGCGTTCGAGTATTCTATCTTCAAAACTATCTAGCTTACTTGTAAATTTCAATAAATTTCAGATACCTTGAACTGTGTTGTACCAGCTATTTTTTCACAAGAGATTTTAACAACACAAACATACTGTGAATCAAAAATTATACGTACATTTTATTTCTTGAATAAAAAAGCGGTTTTTTAGACAAATTGACATGATTTGGTAAAACTTTTGCAATTGGTGTATGGTTTATTGAAAGTTTTATCAGAAAAAAGACAAAATTTAATATTTCGAAACTTTTTTAAATATAAAAATTCAAAAAATTAAGAGAAACGAAAAAAATACATCAAATAATTGCACGTACAGTGGCTTTAAAGTGAAATTTATTTCAGATTAGTAATGGAAATACCATTTTTTGGCTCTAATTATAGATTTGAGACGGTTTTTTATTAAAAAACACAAGATTTGAGGTAACATCTGTTGGTATAGTGTTCCGTTTCTCCAAAATTACAGATTTGAGAGGATTTTTGATAGTTATATGAGTTTTTGAACGTTATTTACCAAAAAACTCAAGAGATGCTTAATGGGGTTGAGGTCTGAGGATGGTGGTGGATTGAGCAACTAAGATTTAACACCTTAAAGCAGCCACTTGCTTACTAATATAGACTAATGCTTCTGGTCATTGTCCTCTAACAGTATGAAATCATTAACTCAATTCTTTCAAGACTGGCCTTAATTTTTGTACTCAAATATGATAATTTTTGTGTTTTTCCATATTGTTGTTTCAATAAAAACAAGATTGCAGACACCCTTTGCACCCATAATTCCCCAAACCACAATGCTTTCTCTTTCATGTTTCACCGTAGTCTTTAAATTGCTTACCAATCCTTTTGTGTTCGGTTTTTGGTACCAAATTTTCGACCGTTTAATCCAAAAATGTTGAAATTTTTTTCGTCAACTAAGATAACATGAACTGTTCTAAAAACCAAAACAGAAAAACGTGATAAATAATTGCAAATCAATTAACTTCTAGCCGCAAAAGTCTTACACAAATACCTACAATTTAACGTGTGTGAAGTTAGCATAACATTTTTGAGCTAGACCAATGGGACCATGGCAGGAATTTACAGTTTTTTTGCATTTTGTATGCATTTCTATTCCGGATTTTGCAGTTCACCAAATAGTGGGTGTAACCGACTGTACTGCTAACTTCACGGTGAAGTTAGCAGTGCCTATGCTTTTCTCAGCAACCGGGCTAGCTAGGAATCTGAAATAAGGCTCTGAATTTGCAGTTTAATTTGCAGTCCCAGAAAAGGAAAAAAACAAATTTCTAAATCCTTACATAAAAAAAATTTCATACTGTACTGCTAACTTCACTGTGAAGTTAGCATTAAAGTCCTTTTCTCAGCAACGGTGATACTTAGAAAATTGCAGTAAGGGTCCAAATTTGCAGTTTTTATGCACTTCAAGAAAAAACTAAGTTCAAAATTTTACGTCCAAATTTGACAAAAAAATCGAAAATTTTACTTTGCAATGTTAACAACAGTGTGAAGTTAGCAGTATATACCCTTTTCTCAGCAACTGTGCTAGGTAGAAAATTGCAGTTAGGGTCCAAATTTACAGTTTAATTTGCAGTTCAAGAAAAATTTATGTCCAACTTTTGAAGTCTAGATTTGAAAAAAAAAAATCGAATTAATTAATTTTTCACTGTTAACGTAAGGGGAAAAAAATCAATTTTTGTTACTTAAAGAAAACCCCAATAGTAAGATAATTCAAAACGAAATGGCAGAACAATGCAAAAGGTAAACAAATGTTGATATGTCCCGATGTTGTTTTTTGGAAAGCCAGAAGTCCATTTTAATAGTTGATTATTAAAAAGCTACAAAACATTACTGTAAGGATTGCCGATGTTTTTTAATTATTTTTTTTTCTATTCATTCAAATACAACATTTGGCGACGAGGAGCAGAACCCGCAGAATATACCAAAGAAGAGTAAGTAAAACATTATGTTAACATCTGATTCAATGAAACTGAATAGATAGCTCAACAGATGGAGCCTTAAAAAAAAGACAAATACTCGCTGTTCCAATAAATTTGGAACAGGAGAAAGATGTTGTAAGCTCAAAAGATGGAGCATTAAAAAAAAGAAAAAAAAACTAGCTGTTTCCTCAATTTTGGATCAGGAGAAAAAGATGTTGTAAGCTCAAAAGATGGAGCATTAAAAAAAAAAAAAGCAGTTTCATGTTTCAATAAATTTGGAACAGGAGAAAAAGTTGTTGTGGGCTCAAAAGATGGAGCTTTAGTTTAAAAAAAAAAAGAAATTGTTTCCCTTGAACGTTGGGGCCATTATTATTAAAATTAATGGCGATCTTGAATTGAAACACTGATGTATTACTGTCCTTGGTATGGAATATTTGCTGATTTTTGTTTTGTTTTTCTTTTTGTGTGTTAAATTTAGAAATGCAACGAACACGGTTGACAGACGGTCCACTGCCGTTTGATTTCAAGACAGGTGGGCATTGCGGCAGTGAATGGAGAAAATGGTTACGAGCCTTTGAAATTTTTGCTAAAGCAAACTCGATGGAAAACGATGCAAATAAATTAAATTGGTTGTTGCATTCCCAACTAACATTTCAGTTTCTATTAGCTTAGAAATATCGATATGCTGCAAGTCTGGATATGTATAAAGCTTCTATAAAGCTTTCATCAAAAATAAATTTCTAATAGAAGTCATGATTTCAATAACTGCTTCTTTAAAGTCGTTTGAAAGCTTGATATAGAAAATTAAACGAGACTAGCGTCTTTGTTTCGGATAGACCTCTGTTAATAACATTAACGAAGAAACATGAAGCTGTCACTTTATAAAGATTGTATAGAGTAATTTAATTGAAGCTCCTGTCACTTTGTCTTTAAAAGGTTTCGGTTACAATTTGCTGGAAGCCTTATCGAATACTTCGCAGAGACTTCTTAGACTTTATTAGCGAACCATAATAGAAAATGTCAGTCTATGCTAAAGAGACTCAAATCTGTCAAAGTCATTTTAATGAAGCCATTGATAAATTTTCGTTTATTGAATAAATTGTTTGTGAAATTTTTTTTGCGTGAATATGTCTACTTCGTGGAAAAAAATTAAAAGTCGGGAAATTATTATAGATCTCTTGCGGTGAGACGTTTCTTAATACTCCAGAGAGCTCGTAACTTAGATCTTCAAAAGAATGCAAATGAAAGACAACGACGTGACGGCAAGAAAGTTCAGATTTAATAAGTCTTTCATCGATAAATCAAATATCTCCCAAGCCAGAAGATTTAAGTGTGTTTCATTGTTTCTCTGTTTATAATTTTCTTTTAAATATAAATATTCATTCTGTACTTAGATATGAACCCCACTACCAGCATGAGAGGCGAAACTTTTATGAGGGATAACACACACGAATTTAATGATTAATGTTTTCAAGAAAGCGATGACGAAGATGAAAAAATCAAAAGCTTAGACTTAACCTCAGGCAATGGGCGAGTGAATTTAAAAACAACCACTCAGCTCTTCAGATTTTAATTGCAATAATAAACAAGCGATTTGAAAAAAAAAATCTTGTACATCTTGTTTCTTTGTGTGAATGGGTTACAAATTTGTTATTAACATGGTGGCTCCACTGGGCATGAGCCATGGTTGGATTATGAACATGTTTAAAAAAAAAACAATGGAGTCTCAAAAATCCATGTCCGTGCAGTAACATATCCATACAAATCAGTTTGCTGATTGGATTGTGGTTTGGATGTTGGACATCGTTCATGTCTAGTGGAGCCCGCATGTAGGACTGGAAAATACTGATTAAGTTTTTGCATCTTCCATTTTATATCTAAGATGGCTGAGTGGGTAGAGTGATGGACTCTTACGCAGGAGTTCCGTGTTCGATTCCTAGACGGGTAAGAAAAATCTTTGTGTTTTATAATTATTTCCAATTCATTAATTTACAAATAATTGAAAACAAATAATTAAATGCGCCAAAAATCACTCAAAAGAAATTGAAAGTAAAAAGAATTATGTTTTTTCCCCCATTTTCCTACAACCTCTGTAAGAGCTGTATTGTCGGCTTCTAATAGCTATTATAAGACTTTCTATTACACTTGGGTGTTTACTTTTATAGAAACATTTCTGAAGCTATCTGTCAAAACCATAATTTCACTAAGATTTCGAATAGCGCTCGTTAAAACTTCTTATGGATCGTATAGAATTTGAAGCTTTTAAGAGATCTGCGTACGGGGCCTCCAAGAAGATTTTCCGAAACCATTTTCGAAGTTCTATAATATTCTCCTTTTTATGCTTAACGAAATTTTACAAATGTCTTAAGGAAATCAGAAAACCTATTCAGTTAGGCCGAACCGAAGCTGAAATGTTAGTTGGGTTATGGTGGCGAGAAAGTTCAAACGTTATTTTTTTTCACTTCCGGAAAAAGGAATTGAAAACGATAAACGCAGAGACCCATTGGCTTCTGGATATGTCCTTGAGCAGGAAGATGAATATGAGCAAGCTGTTTTAAAACTCTGTGCTTTTTTCGAGCCAAAACAAAATACTTCATTTGAAAGGCATATTTTCCGACAAATGAAGCAAACAAAGGGTGAAAGAATCGATGTGTTCATAGTGCGCCTGCGAGAACAAGCTGAGCGCTGTGATTTTAGTGATCAGCTCGACGAAAACATTCGGGATCAAATCACAAGTGGTTGCCATTCTGACAAATTACGGCAGAAGATACTAGAACGCGGTGACGAGAAGTTGGAAAAAATCGTAAGAATGGCACGGATATTAGAAGCAGTGGCCACACAACAGCAAATGTTTGGAAAAGAGTCAACTATCGTTAATTCCAGTCCATTGACGACAGACAAACACAATAAAGAAAATGTTTGCAAAATTGATACGAAACCGATGTTTACAGGCTATCGAAGGTCGAACTCGAACAAAAATTTCAATTATTTGATTATTTGTGGTCGTTGTGGATCAAAAGGCCACAAAGCTTCGGATGATTGCTGTCCAGCTAAAGGAAAGACGTGTCACACTTGTGGCTTAAATGACCATTTTTCCCGATGCTGTTTTTGTCGTGAATCTGCAAACCAGAATAGATTCACTGGTAAACGAAAGAATGGTAAGCCACATATTGAACAAGCAAGCAGATAATGGTCCTCAGTTTGTGTGTGAAGAAATCAAGAAATACTGTCGAATAAATAACATCAGATTGCAAAGTACGATACCATATTGGCCACAACAAAACGGTGAAGTGGAGCGCCAGAACCCTTCATTGTTGAAAAGACTAATAATCAGTCAGCATGAAAAAGGTAACTGGCGCGAAGATTTGCAAAAGTTCTTGCTGATGTACAGATCAACTCCCCATTCGGTTACCTTAAAGACCCCATCTGAGTTAATGTTCCGTCGAAATATTCGTGACAAATTGCCATTTGTGAAACAACCCTTAGAGATTGATGATGAGGTGCGCGATAGGGACGCAGAAATGAAGTTAAAAGGTAAAGAATATGCTGATCGTAAGCGTCACGTGAAAACAAATGATATCAAAGAAGGGGATGAGGTGGTAGTAAAACGGCGAATAATAACTAACAAGTTATCTACCAAATTTGAGCCTACAGTTTACAAAGTAATGGAAAGGAAAGGATCGGAAGTGACTGTCGAAAATGTAGGCACTGGACGTCTTTATCGAAGAAACGTAACGCATGTTAAAAAGATTCCACCAACCACATCAACCCAGCCAATAATAACATCATCACCACCACAAGTAACCATGACACCAAAAGAAAATCTTTCAGACGTCCAAACATCAGCTAGAACCACTCGAAAGAAAAATATGCCATCACATTTCGAGGTCTAAGATTTCGTCATCACTTTCAAATAAAAAAAAAAAAAAGAAGAGAGTAGATGTAGTATCGGGAATTACTGTACATATATAGGTATTTATATTGTCAGAAGTTTAATATATCTAGTAACAATACATAACTAAATATCTATTAAATAAAATATAAAAATATTATTATATCTGTGACTACAGAGCTATACGGATGTCTTTTATTTCAAATACAACAGGTACCGTTATTTTTTCATAAAAGTAAATTTTTTTCTAAAAATATTTTAGAGAGTACTAAAAAACTCTTAAATATCGAGTTTAAAAAAAATCGATCATGTCGTTTTCAAAATATTTGATTTTCCAAAAAAAATTTTGAAACATTTTTTAAAAATCCAAAAAAAAAAAATTTTCAAAAATTTTGGTGCACAAACCTATTTACATTTTTTGGAAAATTCTGTGTAAAAAAAATAATTGAAATCGGTCGTACAGTTTTGAAGAAAATCAAAAATTTTAAAAATGGTTCTTTGGTAGGTTACATTAATAACCATTTTTGAAAAATGGTTTTCCACCAAAAGAAAGCCTTTATTAAAATAAATTTATTCATTTTTTTCTAAGAAAAGTTGTCAAGCCATTTTTGCGAAAAATTCGATTATGCACACAGAAAAAAAAACGAGGTAAAATCAACAAAAACAATAATGATTCAATATGTTTTGCCAATGATTTTGCTTCATCGAGCATTCGTTTTATTTTAACATGATTTCTGTATAAGGGAAATCAATATTATATCATGTTTAAATGACATTGTCTTTAAAGTTGAATCAATTTGTTTTCATTTTGAAATAATATGAAAAACCTGCAAATAAAAATGGAATCCATAGCAAATGAATGCTGAATCAATACGATTTCATGTTGAAGTACCGCGATCATCATGTTGAATCGCTATGACCAGCATATATATATATCTTTACTACCATCATGTTTAATCATTATTACCATCATATTAAGCCATTACTATTATCATGTTGAATCACCATGGTCTGAAAGTATAGGAATTCATTATATATTTATTTTATTTTAAAAATACTTTGTGATCTTACTGAGTTTTGAACTGGGAACCTTCCGCACCCGGAGATAGCACTCATCCACTGGGCCAATTCGCTACGCAAAAAACTAGTGCCAAACGTCAACTTGAGGTACTTTTAACTTGGAATTAATATGTGAATCATTTTATTTTAATTCTATTTCAATGTTAAAATGAGTTCAATCATGTTATTTCAACAGGGTCTCACACATGAATTAATTTGTAAATGAAACCTTAATGATTTAATAATATCTCCCTTAGAATACAAAACATGTTGAATTAAAATAAAAACGTTGTTTAAGTGTATGCCTGGTTATTTTTACATGAAAACGCTTTTTTTTTGACATGAATTTCTTTTAACATGGAATTTATATACGAATCATTTTATTTTAACACAACTTCAAAGTTGAAACAAAGCGAAAACTGTATAATTTAAAATGAAATTCCTATTTTCTTGTTTTTCAATCAAAATTAACAGGCTAAGTCATAAATTAATGTTTTGAAATGTTAAAATAAAATGAAAACGTATTAAATCGAAATGAAATCCAATGATTGAAAAATTCATCTTTTTTATCAAAATCAATAATTCGTCATGTTGATTTTACATTGCGTTTTTTTTCTGTGTGTGTAAAATTACTACAAAATATTGTATGGCAGGTACCGTTACTTTTAGTTCTAAGAAAAAAATGAAAAAAACGTGTTGGCAGAATCTCCAAAAACCACTATGTACCAAGTTTGAAGAAAATCGATCGAGCCTTTTAGGCTGTAGAGGAACAGACAGACAGACAGCATTGCGCCATCCACATGTGCTCAGGTGTTCTTTATCATCGTAATATCATGTTTGATTGTTATCTCAAAATTTTTTTGCACGAATCCAAAACTTGCCTTATAGTACCTATATCGCAAGTAAAAATTTAATGACTTTCGATGATCTCGAAACAGGTAAAGGAGGTCGATACGTTTTTTTCTGTATTTAAAAAATATTATAAATTTTTTTTGAGAACTCAAAAGGTATATTCAAAAATAATTTTTTGAAACTTGGTTTATAACGAGTTCTTAACATTCTTCAAAATATTTTAAAAAATAATACAAATTAATGTTTAAAACCCGAGGAAAAAAATCTCATTTTGTACGGTGTACCTACTATTAAATATACAATAATTTAGCGCTGGATAACTCGACTCCCATCGAAAGTTATTTGTATTTTTAATTTTAAAATTATTGGCTGAACGGGTTAGGATTAAATTATTTATACAAAAATTCGAAAATTTTATATCTCTAAATTCGGTTGGTGTCTGCCCCCCCTGGACGAAATCCTGCGGGCGCCTATGCCACTAGCTCTGGTTTGTTTATTTTCAAAGAGTGGTGCTGGAACTATAACCTTTTTCAAAATTTGATAGGTATTGAATTTCCCAAAATTGACCTGTCTCCTTTTCAAAATAAACGATTCAATTAAAACTAACTTAAATTTTAATTTTATAAATGCATATGTTCCTGTTTACTAGACCTACTCATTTTCTTTGTGTGTCCTATTTCCAAAAATGGAATTCTTTTTTTACATGTAAGTAGGTACCTACCATACCTACAAGAAAATTATACTTTCGCACTCACTTTTTACGAATCTTTAAGTATATAATGGCAGTGATATAGGTAAGGTACCTATAAGCTGAAATATGAATTTAAGTGATAAGATAGGTACCTACCTACGAAAACTAAATTTGCAAATTGCAATTCATTTACCAACCAGGAATTATCTATCCGCGCACCAGCCAGCGACCCATAAATTATTTTATTTTGTTCAAATTGAGGATTCATTTAAATATTTATACCTCATTTAAAGGAAATGAACTAACTAAAAACCTAAATAAAACAAAAATCACATATCCGCATTAAAAAAGTTTTCCTACATACCTACATACATACCTACCTATCCTACCTACTTTTAAAATACAAAATAATTAAATTTAGATACCCAACTCCGATTAGTTCAAGGTCATTATTCCCGCTGGAGATATTTTCTGCTTTCAATCATGAAAATATTAAAAAAAAAAAAAACAACACACAAACACAAACATACGTTCATCATCATTCTCCTCAAAATCAAACATTTCGCTCGCCCTTCCAACAAATGAGTGAAAACAAGGAATAACGAAAAAAAAATCTTATTTCCACTCATAAAGTTGAAAGTGAAGACACTTGCGCCACCTTGAAGGAAGGTTCTAAAACCATCTTGATTCCTCTATGTATAGAAACTCAATGCTAAGAGTGATTATAAATTAAAAATGAGACATTGGAAAAAGGAAATTTTTTTTTATGTATTTCTGACCAGCTCCTAAATAACCAAACAAGATTTCACCCAACAAATACAACCCATGAATTGATTCCGGTTTTCGAGGTATCTTGCCCCACTGTGCGTTTGGATTAAACAAGTGAGTAATAATATAAAATGGAATTGGATTTAATTTTAGGATCTAAATTTCTTTTAATCTGGATTAAAGTTTTGATCTACATTAAACGAGTGAATATTATGAACGTAACAATTGTATTTGTAAAACCTTTTCTTACTTAAGACCGCCATCCAACTCCAAAAAGATTATTATAAACTTAATTGTTATAAGTTAATAAATATATAAATAATTATTCACAAATTATTTGTATATATATTTCGAAGATCAATTTCTGACATCTTTTATTTATAAAAATAAAAACACGCAGAAAATATCCACTATCAAGTTAATAGTACCAAGACCAAACTGAGCGAGGCTTCTCGTGGCTGCCATATGTACCTACCTTACTGGCTGAACAGAATGCAAAACGGAGCTGGAATAGATGTCAAAAATGCTGCAGCCGGAGCTGCAAGAGTTGAACAATTTTTAACTTTTACTGCAGCATTTTTGACATCTACTGCAGCTTTTTTGACATCTATTCCAGTTGCGTCTTGCATTCTGTTCAGCCAGTTAGCTGTCTTATGATCAGAGCTGTAAAGTTATTAAGTATATTGGTACTTAAGTACAATTTAAGTACAAATACCTTGTACTTGAAATTTTTAAGTTTCAGTATAATTCCTTGGTACTTGTACTTAAAAATTTCAAGTACCAGTACCGGTACTTGTATTGGTACTTTAATTCCACAAAAGTACTTGAAATTTTTGTATTGAATACTTTTGCACTCTTGTGAGTTGTACTTAAATACTTTACAATTCCTTTTTAATTACATAAGTACTTATAATTCCTTTTTGATAAAAAACTAGAAATAATATTATGTATGTCTTAAACCAAAATCGCCGTGGTCGTTCAAACGTGGTTTTTAGTGACGTGGTCATTATATTCGTCTCGATCTAGTCTTACAGTGACTTCTTACACGGGGATCTGTTTACTAGTTATCTCGCTATGGTCTTTCTTTGGTCTCGCCGTGACATTTTGAAATTCGTGGTTTTTGAAATTGGTCTCGCGAATGTTGTTTTTTCAAAACCATCCATATTTATTGGGTGGGTCTGGATTCTGGACAGAGGTGCGATTTTTTTTTTTTTTTTTTGAAAAAATTAGAATAAAAAATACCTTTTTCCTAAACTTTTTTTACTTTTTTAAAGAAAAGAAAATAATTAAGTTCGTAGAAATTTGGTTTTTCTTCAAAATAACAATGATTTTTTTTTCTTTTTGAAAATTTCAATCAAAACTTTTCTCAACTTTTCTTTTTACTTGCTATATAGGTACTATAGGGCAAGTTTTGGATTCGTGCAAAAAAAAAATTTCGAGATAACAATCAAACATGACATTACGATGATAGAGAAAAGGAAAAAGTGGGTGGCAAAATTCTGTCTGTCTGTTTGTCTGTCTGTCAGTCTGTCTGTCCGTACCTTAACCTACAGCCTAAACCACTGAAGCGATTTTCTTCAAATTTTGAACTTAAGGTTTATTTGTAACTCTCCAGAGGGGAAATCGAAATTTTTTTTAGCTCAAAAAATAACGGTTCTTGCCATACAACCGTTAAGGAAAAGCTTATTTATCTCAAAAAGGGCTCCAACGATTTTGATAAAAAAAATCAGTGTATTATTGTAGATATGATGTAACTTTAAGTAAGAAAAAAAGTCACCAAAAACATTTATTAACGGTACCTGTCATATAACGGTTTTTTTGATTTTTGATTTTCTCTTTAACCGCTCAACTGATTTCAATAAAATTTTTTCACAAAAGCTTTGTTAAAATATAAATAATACTGCATACCAAAATTTTTGAAAAAAATAATTTTGGATTTTTAAACAAAGATCCAATTTTTTTTTTGAAAATTCAATATTTTAAAAACGGGTTGATGAATTGTTTTGAAATTTCATTTTTAAGTGTATATTAATATATATTCAAAATTGGCACTACAAATTCTTTTTTTTTAAATGTTACAAACATTTTATATATAAAAAATTAATTTTTAAGAAAACGGCTCCAACGATTTTAAATTTTGTTTTTGTATATACAGTGCCTTGCATAAGTTTAACCGCACCCTGTAAAAATGGATTTTATAAGAAACTGAACATGGAAATGACACCTTACTATTTTTTGCTTAATGGCATCAGTAAACAAGTAAATTGAACAAAATAAAAAGTCCCGTTATTTTCTCTTCTGGCGTTAAGAAACTAAAAACAGATTTTTTTGTATTGCAAAAGTATAACCTCACAATGCAATTCTCTCTGAAGCTCCATTCAGTTATGTGCTTTGAAATGACAAACAACGATGCCGCGTGGTACACATTTAAGCGATACCGAAAAAGGTAAAATTCAAGCTTTTCGGTCAACTGGCCTAAGCTTTAGGGCTATTGCTAGGAAAATTTCGAGATCGGATCGTGTTGTCCGAAATTTCTTAAAAGATCCAGAATCTTATGGAACCAAAGTAAGACCCGGTCGTCCGCAGATGCTGACGCGTCGCGATAAGAGGCGTATAATCAATGCTGCATCCAATTCGGTGCATTCTTTGCCGGAAATTCGTGCCGAATTGGGGTTAGGCGTTTCAGTCTCGACAGTTTTTCGTGTCTTAAAGAAAAGTGAAGTGATTGTTCGGGGCAAAATTGTGCCAGCTCCAAATCTAATAACAGCCTACAAAAAAAAAAGATTAAAAGATTGGAATTTGCCCGTCAAAACATGGACCGCAATTGGAAAACCGTAAGTTACATTCCATTAATTTAAACTTAACTCTTTTAATTCCAAATACCATAATCTAATAAATTTTTTTTTAGATTATCTTCAGTGACGAAAAGAAGTTTAATCTTGATGGACCAGATGGTTACAACGGATATTGGCACGATTTGAGAAAGGAAAAAAAGTTTTTTTCCAAGAGAAACTTCGGCGCTGGCAGTTGGCAGTTGTATGGTTTGGGGCAGAGCTGTAAAGTAATTAAGTATATTGGTACTTAAGTACAATTTAAGTACAAATACCTTGTACTTAAAATTTTTAAGTACCAGTACAATTCCTTGGTACTTGTACTTAAAAATTTCAAGTACCAGTACCGGTACTTGTACTGGTACTTTAATTCCACAAAAGTACTTGAAATTTTTGTATTGATTACATTTGTACTTTTGAGATGTACTTAAATACTTTTCAATTCCTTTTTAATTCCAAAAGTACTTTAATTCCTTTTAATTTCTTTTAATTCCTTTTGGAAAAAAAAATACTAGAACTATACATGTCTTAATAGTACAGGTAAAATAGGATAAATTAAACAAAAAAATTAGTACCATCATGAAACTTGGTGAAAACGTTTCATGTACTATGAGAATGAAAAATCAAAAGAGTCTATAAAATATTTCACATGGAAGGGTGTTTTTTTTAGGGGGACAGGGGGAAGTTGTGGTGTATCAAACAAAAAAATTAACTTTGATGCAACATATTCATATGACACATGTTTTTAAGGTAGTTTGAAATGCTGAATCAAATGAAACCAAAATCAAGTCGATACGGCCTCCGTGAAAAAAGTTATTGTCATTCTTATGTAAGGATGACTATATATTCAGTATAAAAGTGAAATATTACCGAAAACCAGTTGAAAATAATGGTCCGTCGATGAAATTTGTCAACAATGGTTCATTTTTCATGAAAATCAATAAGAAGAAGAGTCTATAAAAATATCTGTGGTTAAACGTAGTTTTTTTTTAGGGTTGGGGTTGTGCTGCGATTAGTACCATAAAACCTGTGGCTAAAATGGTACCCTCATCTCGGATCAGGGCAAATACTTGGGTGTGATCCTTGATAAGAAACTGAAGTGGAGTCTCAACACTAAAGAAAGAGCAAAGAAAGCTATCGTTGCGTTCTATTCCTGCAACAGGATCTTTGGAAAATCCTGGGGACCCAATCCAAAAATTATCAGGTGGATATACACGGCAGTAGTTAGACCGATACTTACCTACGGTAATTAAGTTTGGTGGAACGCGACTGACAAAGCAACAAACCTGAAAACCTTGACAAAATTTCAAAGATTAGCATGCGTAGGTATTACGGGGGCGTTGAAAACCACTCCCACAGCGGGACTGGAAGCGATACTCAACTTGAGAATCCTAGATCTATTCGTGCAAGAATCTGCAGCATACAGTGCCCTGCGGCTAAGTCAGACTAAATGCTGGAAGCAAAGCACATCGGGTCATACTAAGATTCTGCAGAGATATGTGGGAAATAATGTTTGCACAGACTAAACAACACCCCATTTAAACTTCAACAGACCCTTCTCTACCTCTTTTCCTAATAGAGAGGGAAAACAACCAACCTTTCAGTAATGAATCTACGATAACTATCTTCACTGACGAAGATGGGCACTGGAGTTGGTGCAGAAATTTTCTCGGAAAATCTGGGACTAGCTATTTCCTTCAGACTTCCGGACTTTTGCAGTGTCTTCCAAGCCGAGGTTTTGGCAGTGACAAAAGAAGCTACGCAAATATCAATGATGGCGATACCACGAGCTGATAGCACCCTCTTTTTTGATAGCCAAGCAGCAATAAAAGCAATTTCTGCCACCGATATTCGAAGCTTGTAGCTTGCTGTCGCGAAGAACTTAGGGTTCTTGGCATGCAGCATAACATTAGACTCTGCTGGGTTCCCGGCCAGTGATGTACAGGGAAACGAGAGAGCTGATGAGCTGGCGAGAACAAGCCTTTTATACTGAATATATAGTCATCCTTACATAAAAATGACAATAACTTTTTTCACGGAGGCCGTATCGACTTGATTTTTTTTTTTAATTAAAATAAATGTGCGGTTATACTTTTGCAATACAAAAACATCTGTTTTTAATTTCTTAATACCAGAAGCGAAAATAACGGGACTTCTTTTTTTGTTCAATTTACTTGTTTACTGGTGCCACTAAGCAAACAAATAGAAAGGTGTAATTTCCATGTTCAGTTTCTTATAATATCCATTTTTACAGGGTGCGGTTAAACTTATGCAACGCACTGTACTCATATTTTTTCAAGTAATCAAATGGCATACTTTTTTCTGAGCTCTAAGTTATTTATCAGACTATTTATACAATTAAAAGAACGATTTAAATATATGTTTTTTATACTTTTTCTATATAATTACTTGAATATTTTTAAAATTCTTAAGTCCCACACAACTTGAACATAAGAGCAAGTACGTGCGATCCAGTCGTGCATTTTATTTTTCTTCTTTTAATTTTTCTTCGAAATATGAATGAATTCATACGAAAAATCGATTCTTATCTTTAAACGCTATTTGTGGCTAAACTAAGCGTCCTAGACACATCAAAGTTGACACCTTTAAACTTGATTTGCGGCTAAGCTAAGCGTCCTAGCGGCTTATAAGTCCAGATTCTGTACATGCAAAAGAAACATTGCATACACCCAACCACCCACCCACCCCAAATCCTATGGTAAGCCCAAGCAGGGGGGTTGCATACCTCACTGTAAAAGGATGGTTAAAATCCTGAGAACCCACGAAGCGGGCCAGGCAAGGTACTGTTGATCAAGAAAACTTGACATTGGCGCCTGCCAGACGACTTTAAATACCCGAAGCGGAGCAACGGAGTTGCGTGAGCGGCACAGAGGACTCAAAAAGGAGGGTTAAAATCCTGAGAACCCGCGAAGCTGGCCACGCAAGGTACTGTTGCTCAAGAAAACTTGACATTGAAAATGAAACTCACTATTAGCGTCATATTCATAATCTAGGAAGTGCCACCTTTCAATTGATGCATCGCATTATATGAATAATCAACTTCTATCTTTAAACGCGATTTGCGGCTAAACTAAGCGTCCTAGAGGCATCAAAGTTGACAACTTTAAACTCGACGGAGGCAACATCATCGTCCGTCCAGAACCGTACCAGTCATCCGTCCAGATCCAGATCCAAACGCCCGTCCAAATTCCAGATCATAATCGTCCGTACAGATCCCAGATAGACCAACGTCGACCCAAAATTTAAAAATCAATTTTCTGAACCACGTTTTTAGATTATTTTAACCTCTTTGAAAAATTTTATCTTGAAAAAAAAGCATTGGCGAGACTATAGCGAGACCAAAGCGAAGCGGGGTGACGGCAAAACACCATACCAAGAAAACCACGAAACAGATCCCCATGTAAACCGTCACTGTGACTACTGTGAGACTAGAACAATACGAATACAATGACCACGACTCTGAAAACCACCTTTTGTCGAACACGGCGATTTTGGTTTGAAACATACATTATTTCTAGGTTTTTTTTTGAAAAGTAGTTAAAAGTAATTAAAGAGAATTATAAGTACTTTTGGAATTAAAAAGGAATTGAACAGTATTTAAGTACAAATCATAAGTATAAAAGTAATCGATACAAAAATTTCAAGTTTTTTTGTGGAATTAAAGTACCAGTACAGGTACCGGTACTGGTACTTGAAATTTTTAAGTACAAGTATCAAGGAATTGTACTGGTACTTAAAAAATTTCAAGTACTAGGTAATTGTACTTGTACTTGTACTTATGCTTTAAGTACACGGGTCTGCTTATGATGTTCAAAGGGTAGACACGGTGCATTCAAGAGGACACAACTCAACTCAACTCCTACTCTCACCTCTAAGTGGTGAACATGGGGAGCCTAGTACCTTTAACTGAAGATGGGGTTCCAATCCCTGTGGAAGGTTTTTGGCGGCAACAAACGAGACCGGGGAGGAGGAGTGTTGCCACTTAGGCATTTCTCCCCTATTCAGGCGACAGCGGAATTCTCAAGATGGAACCAACGGTGGCGTCTACAGTTTCAGTTAAGGTAGAACTAGAATAGACGAAAGCTGTCGGAAGCTTATGTCAAATAATTTAATGTTAAATTTCTCATACTTATTCACATCACAGAGTGAGAGTCTTTTTCTTATTTGCTTTGCGAAACCACTAAAATTCGATGTGATATAAATTAATTAAAAGAAAATTTTAGATCATACCTAAAACAGAAAAAAAAATGTTCACCAAGTCCCAAATTCTTTTTAGTTTGCCTCCTCCATTTTGATTTTGCATTCGCCCACTTACGAAAGAGCGGTCAGTGAGCGCTCTTACGTCCGACGGGCAAAGTTAACGAAAAGCTCCACTTCGCAATTATGTGCACGTCATATAAATTTCTTGTTTTCGCTCGATTTCGTACGACCACTTAAGTTGGCTTCCGACTATTCTAGTTCTACCTTTTAGGCAGAACTACTTACGGGCTACTACGACATATTCGGAGCTCAGGTCTATAAGTAGCGGTTAATCCGGCTCCCCGCCCTTGGAGTTATATATATAGGGTCTGGTCCTCCACTTTTGGGGTCGTGCCGTCGGGGTGACTTCCCGGCCACGTAAAGCTGTTTAGTTGCGAAGCAACAACAAGCCTCGGATACGGACGGATTTACTGTAGTTGACGAACTTAGCAAACGAAATAAGGACAACAAACTTCGGATCTGCACATGGAATGTTCTGTCTCTCTATAGACCACGTGCAGCCGAACATTTAGAGGAGGCTCTAGACTCCTACAAAAAAAAAAATCACCGCCATCAAAGAAGTGCGATGGGATGGGCCGGGCAAGAGAAAACCGAAAGACTGCGATATCTACTACGATGACTGTTACCGACCACAAGGGCAGCGTCTTTTTGGATGTGGATTTTTTGTTAGAGGCAGACTTAGGCAAGAAGTCTTGAGTTTCAACTATGTGATCGAACGCGTTATGGCAAGTCGCATCAAGGCTAAAGTTCACCAACATCAGCCTCATATGCGCTCATGCCCCCACAGAGGAGAAAGATGACGACACCAAGGACGAGTTCTACGAGCTCCTGGACAAGATATATGAGCAATGCCCTAGCTATGACATTAAAATTTTCTTGGATAATTTGAATGCCAAACTAGGAAGAGAAGACGTCTTTGGTGGCACAATCAGAAGATAAAACCTGCACGATACCACCTCTGATAACGGATTCAGATTAATCGACTTTGCTGCGGGGCGTGGCGTTGTGGTAAATTGTACGTGGTTTCCGCATCTCAATATACATAAGGGGACATGGCGAATTCCTGGTCAATCAACCGCCAACCAGATTGACCATATTGCGATCGACGCAAGGCACTCCTCCAGAATCAAAGATGTCCAAACGTTCCGAGGAGCCAACGTTGACTCGGACCACTATCTCGTTGTAGCCAAGGTAATGCTACGGATATCCGGACCAAAGCCAAAACAGGGAAATACTGTGAGGAAGTTTGACGTTGGACGGCTACAGTCTCAAGAAATCACCAGGTTCTTTTCCGATCGAGTCTCTCGCGCCCTCTTAAATAGCCCTTTGCCGCCAACTGCAAATATCGAAAACCAGTGCAAAAACTACCAGAAAGCCATCAGAGATACCGCGTCTGACGTGCTGGCCTCGCACGACCACCACAGCAAAACCCCTGGTTCGACGAAGGATGCCGGCAAGTACAGGCAGCCAAACAACAGGCATACCAAGCGGAGCTGAATAGAAGGACCAGAGTTGCTCGCAAGCTCTAGGAGCAGAAGAGGAGAGAGGAACACAAGCTTCTATGAAAGAAAAAGAAAGAACATGAGAAGCGTGCGAACGAGGAATAAGAGGGATGCCAGTGCAGGAATGAAGTTCAGAAGTTTTATCAAAAATAAAAGGGAACCTTCCAAGGTTACAAGGGCTGAACCGAAGCCTGCAAGGATGATCAGGGGAACATCGTGGTAGAATCGCAGTCGGTGCTGAGGATATGGAAAAATTATTTCTGCAATTTGTATAACGGCAATGACGAACCGAATTCGGCTACCATGCAAATTGAAACATTCAACCTAGACGATGTAGGCCAACAATTCCGTCCACCCGATCTCGACAAAGTGAAGATAGCTATATCTAAACTTAAGTCCAATAAAGCTGCTGGAGCTGATGGACTTTTTTTTTTATTTAATTCTCTTTTGATGAGCCAGTCCAAATATTTTGTGTCGCCCAACATCCCAAGGAATGGGTGTGGTAGGCACATTTCGGTCGCTAAAAGCGGCTTAAGACTTGCGGCTGAGCTATTCAAAGTGGCTGGCGATGAATTGGTTAGAAATGGAACCTGAGCATTGTTTGCCCGATCTTCAAGAAAGGTGATCCTCTGAACTGCACCAAGTGCAGAGGCATCAGTCTTCTTAATATCGCCTACAAGATCTTCTTTGCCGTACTTTGTGAACGCGTGAAGCCATTCCTCAACAACCTGATAGGTCCATATAAGTGTGGCTTCAGGTCAGGGAAGTCCACCATCGACCAAATATTCGCACTACGGCAGAACTTGGAGAAAACCCAGGAGTTTCAGACCTCACCAACAATTTTGATGTCAAAAAGGTTTTAGGCAAGGCGACGCGCTGTCATGCAACTCTTTCAACATCGTTCTTGAAAGAATAGTGCAAAACTCTCATGTTCAAAAGTCCGTCCAATTACTCGCTTACGCTGACATAATCGGACGAACAAAGCGTGATGTCAGTGGTGCTATTGTGAGTATTGAGAAGGAAGCCAAGAAGATGGGTTTGACGCATATTGTATATGCTTTCAACAAAAATGGACACCCAACACCGACGTCTCGGACAGAACGTCACTATAGACAGCTATAATTTTGAGGTGGTCAGAGACTTTGTCTACCTAGGATCCGCTATAAACTCAGCGAACGATACCAGTGCTGAGATCAAACAAAGAGTTACTCTTACCAATCGCTGTTTCTTTGGACTAAGAAGGCAATTAAGAAGCAAAGCCTAAGCTAAACTGTCTCTGTATAAGACGCTTATCATCCCGGTCCTGATGTATGCTGCAGAGGCATGGACACTCTTAACGGTGGATGAGAATGCGTTGGGCTGTTTTGACAGGAAAATTCCCCGGGTGATGCATAGATGGGGAATGGAGAAGAAGATACAACAAAGAACTGTACGGGCTGTACAGCGACACCGACCTAGCCACAAAAGTGAAAAGCCAACGACTGATATTGCTGGGTCACCTTGAGCGAATGGACACCATTGCTCCAGCCCGGAAAGCCTTTGAATCTAACCCCGTGGGACAGCACAGTAGAGGTGGACAGCGTAAAAGGTGGCGCATGCAAGTGAAAAAGGACCTCAACCAACTTGGTGTGCGAAACTGGAGACAGCTAGCTAGAAACCGAGCCGGCTGGAAGAAGCTTGTTGGTTGAGGCCCTGGTCCATCCCGGACTGTAGCGCCACCTTAAGTAAGTAAGTAAGGCCCATTTGCTGATACGAAACATAAATGCTTATGTTCCACATAAACTCTTAAGTGGCACTTATTGCTTTGCACCAAACGTAAACTCAAACACAAAATTCCTTAAGTTGAATATAACTAATTTTTTTTTACACTGCTAAATTATGCAAAAAATTACAAACGTGAAATGTTTGCGGCAATGCGCTATAAACAATTGCCCGGGAAAAAATAGTGCAAATATTAAATTATTTAGATTTCCTCATGGGGATCCCGATCTTTGTAATATTTTGGCATCGAATACTCATGTTCGGAATATAAAGTGCAATACACGTATTTGCAGTCGACACTTTGATGTAGGCTGTATTAAAAAAAAATATTTAAAGTTGGGAGCTGTGCCTACAATTTTATTAGGTGAGTAAAGTGACGAAAAAGAAATTCATATAGTGTCCAATATGGTATAAGGTTGTATGATAGTGCTGGGGGTTGTTAAGGGTGGGTCTCATACATGAATTCGTTTGAATTATTTTAGTAGGCTTACAAGTTGTAACGTAACTTCTAACTTATTTAGCCAATAAACATACCTTAAAACTTATTTAATCAAAAATGTATTCAAAGTGTTAGTGTGACCTTGAGAAAATGACAACTGATATTTTTCATTTCATTATTTTTGGCATATTTTGAATTCTGGGTCGGGTGTTAACCTTTAATAACTTTTTTATTTTTTTTTTTATAATTATTTTTTTTCAACACGCATTTCTAAAGGGAGTGGTGATTTTGATGATTAATCAAAATTTACCAAGTTGTTGTAGTGAATAGTTTTTGAAAAATTAAGTTTCGAAGTCAAAATTTTTTAAAAAAAATTGTGATTTTTACTTGCGATATATAGGTACTATATGGCAAGTTATGGATTCGTAAAAAAATCGAACTCGAGATTTTGATCAAAGTTGACATTACGATAATAGCGAAGTCGAAAAAAGTGGGTCTATTCTGTCTGTCTGTCACTTGGGCTGTAGCCTAAACTGGTTCAATTTTCTTTAAACTCGGTACTTAGCGTTTTTTGGTCATTATTATTAATTTTTTTTACAAAAAAGCGACCATTTTATAAAAAATAATTTTCCGAAAAATGGTACCTCCCATAGAACCATTTTTTTGACATTCGATTTTCTCAAAAACGGTTCAACTGATCGTGATCAATTTTCTAATAATTATTTAAAAAAATATTGTGTACTAAAATTTTCAAAAAATTTTTTTTGGATTTCTTAAAAAAGTTTCAATTTTTTTTTTTGGAAACTTAATAATTCGAAAACGACTTGGTCGATTTTTATCAAACCTGGCACCAAAGAGTTTTTCAACAGATCTTACAGATTTTTAATAAAAATTATTATTATAACCAAAAATAACGGTACCTCCGATACAAAAGTTAAAAAACCGGTATGGAAAATTTCATTTTTCTCGAAAACGGCTCCTACGATTTTGATCGAAATTTTTTTGTGAGTTAAAATAAATAAAGTTAATCAGAGTTAAATATTTTTTGATTAATAAGAATTCTACAACTCAGTAGCTTCATTTTGATACCATTTTTTATCAATTTTTGTATTATTATAAGTCTTAAAATCGGAAAGAAAAAAGTTCAATGATGCATTTCAATGATAACTGTAACCAGCCCCTAAGCTGGAAAAAACGTCTAATGAAGTTTATTTAACCAATTTCTTAGGGCACGATAACCCAATAACACAACCTACATTTAATGAGTACAAATCGATAAAATTTCGAAATTGTTTCGTACCTGACTGTAAGTCATCTTCCCCACCTAGTACTTTGTACACCGTTCCAATCGAAAAGAGAACGGAATGGATGGAAGCATGTGGACTGCAGAACTCCCTTTCACAGCCAAAACGAATTTTTATTTGTGCTAACGCCTAGTACGCTGCTGATGCGAAACGAAACTTTTAGTTGGTATCCAACAAGACAACGAAATGCTTACGAAAACGCAGCGAAAAAATATTCATCGACAGTTACACCAATTCAATAATTCTAAACCAATGCAACTGAAAAAAAAGAATACAGACAGCCACGCTATAATGAACGAAACAACAAAAATACACACAAATGTCATTTTTCCGCACACAATAAACGGCCTGGGTAATTAATTGTGTGCGAAAAAAAGTGTAGACTTATCCAAAAAGTATGCAACAATATTCAATTTCGTTCATCGAACAGCGTACTGCAAACCGAAAAGTAGAACTAAATTTTTAGGGCGGTATTCACCGACCACTCATAAACGGCTCTTAAGTTTATGAGGCTCCTAACTCAAATAATATTTGTGCTATTCACCAACCACTCATAGCTCTTTTTCGAAGTTCGAAAATGAGAACAACTCTCTCTTCCCCAGGTACCCCCAAACTATGAAATCAAACTGTTTTCAAAAATTACCGCACTTTGTCGGTACTTCTTGGATCCTTGAAAAAATGAGTGTTGCATGCACATAAATAAATTCTTTGTGACTACAGTAATTTTAATTTCTTTCCACTTATTTTCTTAGTTTTGTCTCGGGGTGAAGATCATTGCACGTTTAAGTTTGTTTTATATAGGGAAATTTTCTTACTTTACTTTTTAGTTTCGCTAATTATTTCGTTCGCACATTGTCTGCTACGTTAGCGGATCCAAAATGGACTCGTTCGCTTGAAGGGGAGATAGACGTCAAATGTTGGTTTATATTAGCTGTGTCAAATGAAGAAAAACTACATCAGGGGCCCAATTCCACAAGACTGAGTTTTTTCTGTGTACACAGAAATTCATGTACACATCGATTTTTGCGATTTGGCAAGTGTGAGTTTTAAGTTTTCGACAGATATCGAATGCACAATCAATCAAATTTATTTATGGCCTTTTCGATTGGCAATCCGGAACAGCGATTCGATACGTGTGAACGCTTCTCATTTTGATTCTGAAATCAAATTCAGAACAATTTTCTGTTCTTTTCAGAACAAGAACTGTCATTCTGTCCCCAATCGAAAAGGCCATTACATTTGTTTTGGGTGTGAATAGAATATGTACACAGAAAATCTTGCGGAACTGGGAACCAGAACAGTATAAATGTGTGAAAACTGTCAAAACTGTCAGATTTAAGCAAAACGTTTTTCTGAGATAAATTTTAGCTTATTATTATCCCAGACAAACAAATCAACTGGTACTTGTACTTCAACATTTCTCAATCGTTTTCTCCTTCACAAAAGTAGGTGCAGGAAATATTGTTCTTAACTGTTCTGAAAAACATCATGGAACACATAGTGACAGAATGAAGAACAGTTTGGGTAATGTTTTTACTCATGGAACACACAATCCTGTACTTTTCTGTAATTTTCTATTTGGAGCAGATTCATTATACACACCTTTTATTATCCTATTTTTTCAAATTTTCACAGCAAACGAACAAAAAAATTATCTTCACCGCGTGAATTAAAAAAAGAACTTAAAAAATTGAAACAATAAATAAAATTCCTGAAGACAAAAGGAATAACAATGTGTGCGTGTGAGACTCATTTTTGTAAGGATCCAAGAAGTACCGACAAAATGAGTCAGTGAATTTTCTTGAAGGGTTACTTCGAAGGTTTTCGAATTAGTTTTCGGAGAGAGCGCTCATAACTTTATGAGTAGTCAGGACCACTCATAAGTCTTATGAGCGCTCATAAATATTCACTATTATTGCTTGGTGAATAGGTTTATGAGCCTCATAAGTTATGAGCCGTCGGTGAATACCGCCCTTAGTTTGTGATTTCGTTGTCATTTTTGTATGGGATTTTTCGTTTCGCATCAGCAGCGTACTAGGCTTAAGCATTTTAATGCGAACGACATCACTACGAGGACGCTGAAAAAAGATGCATTTCCTCGTCTACTTCTCCCAGGTCAACCTACCCCAGAAATCCGTAATAATCCTTCCCCAGAAATCCGTAATAATCCTATAGGTGAGGAATTGTTAAATGCTACTCAAATGATTTATGTTAAATTACTACATACTTTATCTCTTAGAGCCACATTTAACGCTCGAAGTACACTGCGAAGTTTGTGAAAAATATATTCGCATCGCAAACACATATCAGAAGAAATGCAGTTTCATGGAAAAAGAATTAGAGAACATTAAATAGGATTTGGATGCAATCAAATTTGACCATGCAAGTCAGTTATCTGCCTTAACACAACAATTGGAAGAAGCCACACAAAAAAACGAGATGGAGCAGATTTCTGTTTTGAACAGAAAAAAAGATGATTGGACAAACTCTGAACAATTTGCTAATATTATAACAGCACAAAAACGAATGGTTTATGATGAAAAACAAAAAAAAACTTTTGCAAACCATAAATTATTTCTCACCAAGTGCATATAACTTTCTTAGGAATGGCTTAAATTTTCACTTGCCAGCACAGTTTCTCGATTGCTCCCTGGTATAAACTTTGTTGTTTGCAATAATTTGAAGAAAATGGTAGCAGCAATGTCAGAGAGATCTAAAAACTGCTACTTGGTCATGGACGAAATTTCTGGGAGAAAAGAGTTAGAAATGCATGTCCCAAGTGATCAAATCGATGGTTTTGTTGATTTTGGAGAAGGTGAAAGGAGCCAAGACATTGCAACGAAATTCCTTTTTTTTATGATTAAAGGCGTTTTTGACAAATGGAAATTTGCGTTTAGTTTCTATGTAACTTAAACTGGCGTAAGTGGTAAGTTTTTTTTATAGCTTGTTTTATTCATTTGTATAAGTAAGCTTGTCATATGGATCCAATAAATTCAGTAAATTGAATAAATCTTGAATTTATCATGTTTATTATTATTAGTTTATTATTATTATCATTATGGTTAGGATTTTCTGCACTTAAAATTGGAAAATATGCAACTAGAAATGGGAAATACGCGCTCAAAATATGCATAATACCATTTTAAAGGAAAATTCATGATTCATAAAGATAATTTCTCCTTCTAAAGTTTGTCAAAAAAATATGCATTTTCATGGAAATCCTAACCCTAATTATTATTACATTATTTTATTTATTTCTATTATTTTAATTTTCGTCTTATTATTTTGTTAAAGTTTTTTTTTTCATAATTTTAAAGGTAAGATTCTGCACGATTTGGTCATTAAGAATTTGGAAAAACTCACTGATTGTGAACTAAGAGTCAGAGGCGTAATTGCCGACCAAGGGGCCAACAATAAGAATGCTTTCCAAAGGCTGATTGATTCTACATCCGGAACTGTAAATAGTTTCAATTTCCGTTCTCAGAAGATCTTCATATTGTCAGATTATTGTCACCTTTTTAAAAATTTAAGGAATCTAATTTTAGCACACGATGTAGAAACTGGTGATGGTATAGCTAGCTGGAATGTCATCCAAGAATTTTGGGACATAGATCGAGAGCAGATAATCGGCTGCCGCTTGGCTCCAAAGCTTACAAAAGAGCATGTTTACCCGAACACATTCGAAAAAATGCGAGTTTGTTTGGCAGTCCAGGTCATGAGCCACACAGTAGCATGTGGAATAGAATATTGTTCGGAACAAGGCCTCTTCAAAATTCCTGCGAATATAAAAAACGCTATAGCAACGGCAACATTTCTTAGAGCCGCGAACGATGGTTTCGATATCTGTGATGGCAAGAACTTTAATAACGGAAACAAGCTAAAACACCCGGTAACAAAAAATTATGGCCAAATAGAGAACGCAACAAAGTTTCTTGGCTTTATAAAACAAATTAAACTGCCACCAAAAAGCAGAGTTGTATGCCTAGAAGGATTCAAATGTACTATTAGCGCCATGCAAAACCTATCGTTAGAGTTGCTTGAAGATCCTAATATCAAATTCGTGGCTTGGGGACGCATGAATCAGGATTGTATTGAAAATTTATTTGCAACGATGCGTTCGAAACTGGGAAACAATACAGATCCTTCGGTGAGAGAAATTCAAACATTAACAGCTAGACATCTTTCCATGAAATTGGTAGCCCTTGGCTTCATTAAAGGAAAAAACTGTGAGGATGATGAAGATAATTTTGACTAGAAATGCTAGATGGATGCTGCAAAACAAAACGGAAGAAGAAGCTAAAACAAAAATAGGAAAAGCACCAAAAAGAAATGCTCCAAATAGTGGACACAAAAAAAAACAAAATGAGAAGATTTCATTAAAAAATTAAATAAATATTTTTATTGTTTTATACTTATTTAATTCATCTGCCGCTTTTTTAATTTCATTTTCATTATATTATTTATTGATTGCTTTATTTCTTTATTTATATATAAATATTTATATTTATATATTAATTTTTAATTTGTTTAGTTATCTATTTTTGTTCATTTGTTTATTTATTTATTCATATTTTTCTACTTTTGTGGTCTTAAATTATTAAACTAATATTAATATTTCCTTAACTTTTCTAGTCATTAAATTAATGTCACTATTTATAATTATTATTTATTTATTTTGGTTTGCTTGAAATTGAGGTCTTTACATATTTTCCTTTTCAATTATGGTATAATTATAAAAAAAAATTCAAAAACTTAAAAGACATAAGATAAAAAATTATTCTTTTGAATATATAAATAATAAATAAAATATTGATTTATATTTTGACAGCCCCGGATCTACGAATTTTCCGTAACGGGGCAAAAATTTGATTTTGGCGAACCTGCCGTTTTTGATAAAAATGAAAAAAAAAACACATTTCCACTTGGTTGGATTTTTTGTCACTGGGAGAGTAAAACTTTTTAATGGATGTGCACGTGCAGCCCATACCTATTCAGTAACTTTTCACTATAGATAAGAAAATTGACAATAGGCGTGTTTTTTTGGGATTTTATATATAGTACAGTGAGAAATTTCCATAAAAACGCATCCGCAGCGGCCTATATTTTTGTATTTGCAATATGGTACGCCTGAACAGCTGTCACGACACAAAAGTGAATTTTGTGAAAGTTAAAAGTAGAAATAAACCAAAATTATTAACAAAAACTAACATATTTGCAAGTTAAATGGGAAATATAACTATATATTTATATAATTAATGTTTTCAATCAAATGTTTGTGTCCCTTTTTTCTTTATTTGCCATTTTCAGATACGAAAATTGATTTTGCAGCTATAAAAGAAAAGAAAAGGGGTAGGGGTGTGTTGGTAGACTGGTCAATGTAAAAAACTAATGATTTAGTCTGCTATTACACGAAGACTTTTTAGTTGAGATTTTTCGAAATTTAATATTGTGAAAGTAAAATCAAGTTTTGTTTTCTCAATTGCACTCATTTAATTTCGAAAAAAGTCATGACTCAAAAGTCGTCGTATAATAACAGGCTCAATACACATGGAGTAGATGACTTTATTAGCGATAATTTTATAAATTACAATAAGGACATGATTGTATGGCTAATTTTAATGCATTTACCTAGTTTTCCACTGGAAATTTTTTAACTCACCAATTTTACCGGATTAACTGAGTACATTAGTAGCCAAATAAGCCTGAACATTCCTTGAACTTCAGTTAGTTTCAGCTGTACTAACTGGTTAAAAATTTGATCCATGGTTCAGCATTTGTGACTCATCGATTTTATCGGATCTACTGAAGTGCAACGATGATTCCAAGGTTCAAGTATGTTGTAATAACAATTTCAAGCTTGACCCTTGTTGAACCTCAGTTAAACTGCCGAAATCAGTGAGCTAAAATAATTGAACCACGCATCAAAGCTTGAACCACGTTTGTACAAGTAGCCTTCCCACCAAAAGCATTGACTTATACAAACTGGCTATACAAACGGGTCCCTATAGACCAAAGGTTTACAAAAAGAGCTTTTCATATGAGCTGCGAAAAGTGAATTTTGAAATGGGAATGATCGTGAATTTTGACCTTCCATTCCCTTGAGTAATTTGTTTGGTTGCCTTTAGAAGAAAATGTGAAGAAAAATGCTTTGTGAAATGCGTCTTGATGTTGTGGTTTGCGAATTATCGTTTGATAGTCAGCAGAATATATCTTGTTTGTCACTTATAAATAAAAAAAAATTTTGCACTTTAAACTAATTTAAGGCAGCGTTTTTTTTAGCATAGCATAGGATAGGATCGTTTTTTCATTTTGTCGAAAAGGTAAAACAAAACAACCATGCACTTACAAACGACCCTGTTAAGACTGTAATTGCTCACTACGCCACCATGACGTAAATTTATGGGTGAAATTTTCTCTTCACCGATTTCTTCTACAAAAACATGGTCTTGACGAAGTGAAAAGTTACAGTCTAAACAGGGCCATTCATTCAACATAATTCTACTCTACGAACATAGCCATCGAGGATTCGAGAAACATAAAAGTTCCAGTCGTACCAATGACGACACACAAAAATCCTATTCAATTGAGTTCGATACTCGAACAAACGTCAAAAGTTTATCGGCAGCGGGATTCTACTTTAACTTTTATCGGCAGCGATTTTGCTGCCGATGTTGTTTTTGTAATTCATATAAAATTTCACTGTGCTGCGGATAGCTTTCCCAATAAAACACACCTAATGCCTAAACAAAGACTATGTATACACAGCAAAAGGAAATTTTATTTTTGATTCGATCGCAAAATGACTCGTTCCCGAATTTACCATGGAAGAACTATTCACGAACCATTCAAATAAGAAAGAAAGATGTATTAATATACTGTTTTAAGAAAGGTCAACTTTTCAAAAAGCCAAACTTACGCAAGATAAAGTATAAAGTAATTTTCGAAAAAAGTTTTGGAATCCTCGGGACTTTGTTGTTCCTTCAGCGATTTCAATGAAATTGACAGAGGTGATAGCTGAGACTGAGTTATAGCAGAAGCAAATATTAAAATATTTTCAAAATAGGATGTTTTGAAAATATGTCAACATTTTGCAACTTCGTTCTTCGTTCTACGTGATTGCTGAACAGAATTGTAACATACAAAAATATTTTCAAAACAGGACGTTTAAAAAAATGTCAACATATTTGATAAAGCAGAGAAATACCACAACTCATCATCATTAATGTTTCGTCATCATACATATTTTTCTTCTAAATATTGTTAATAATTTGTTCCTATTTTTGATTTCAATTCAAATTTCATAACTACAAAATTTCAATTTTAAAATTTAAATCTGGCACTCAAATTATACCAATCGCCATTATTTTTATATTTTTTAATTCGCATTAAAACTTTAACTGAAAATATAACGTAATCTCTGTTTTGAAATTAGGTACATGAATTTTTGTGTTAATAGGTACCTGTCGACGAAATAAAACATTTCTCTTTTGTATCACAACCCTTGGTAAATTCTGGTCTTTTACTTAAGGAAATCTCGTCGTTTTTCGTTGTTTTCGTTAGCTTTGATGGTCTTTGTTCAAAAGCTATTTAAAGTCCTCTCCGCTAATTTTTATAAAGTAATCGAATAAAACCAGTAAGGTTTAACTTAAATAAATTCGCTTTTTCGCTACCGTTTATAATCGATCAACGCATCAACCAGGATCTACCTATCCTTTCGATAAAGGAATTAATAGAGATCTCCAGGTTGACGGTCTAAGGTTATTTGATCGTTCAATATTATAACTTCGTTGATCCTTGAACGATTTTAATGAAATTGACACACAATTTTAATCTTAATTCCACTTGTCATTTAACAACTGACGAAAGACACATTTGAACTGGCATAGACGTTGGTCAAAATTTCTTTGTCTTTGGAAAGAGCAACGATTTTGTGTCAATTAAAGACACAATAATAATGCACTGGCAATTGTGTCATTCAAAGACTAAATCTTGATCTGTCAAACTGTATCAATTCAAAGGCAAGTGGAAACCTAGCATAAACAACGTCAAAACACAAGTCATTTTAGATTGGCTGTTTTTTTGATACGTCTCTGGCTCGTTGGAAATGTTGTACTATCAACCATTTTAAAAAAGAGTGTTGAAAAAGGTAAATACAATTTTCTCGGCTCCTATAGAACTAAGATTAAATTATTTTATTTGACTTTGTAGGTTAAAATATCTTTTAAATTGTTTGTTTACAAATGTTTTCGATATCATGAAAAATTATTGTCAAAAAACTTTAAAATTGGTTTTTAGCGTTTATTTCACTTCATCTAAACGAAAAATTTTATACTAAACAGTTTTTTGTAGATCACCTGATTTCCTACATTTGTTTGTATTTAGATTTTTTGTGAACTAAAAAATATTTAAAATACAGTGTAATAAAGTTGCCTGTATCCAACAAATAATTCTTTAGGCAAGACTACGAATTGTACGGCGGAGAAGCGTGGTGCGACCCTTTTAGAGAGATACAGTTCAAGAGTTTTATTATTCAAGATGCGGTATCTCTCTCCCCCTTGAAATGCACTTACATACAATGCAAACAAATTGTTAAAAAAAAAGCAGAAAGACTTTCAACAATGTATTATAGCTCGTTTCTTTTATTTAATTTTTCAATCCAGTTACAGGTGTTGTCAATAGTCTTTGAAAAATATTTTAAATATAATGATAGAAAAACTGCTAAAGGCTGACCGATGAGAAATACAATTTGATACTCCATTACCGCATTTCAATTCCATTTAATTTCATTAGGCGTCACAATTCTCAATTTTTTCAGTCACATGGATTTGGTGCCCCTTTAAGCTGCCACCCGGGGCACAGGCCCCGGTTTGCCCCCCATAGATCCGGGGCTGTATTTTGATATTTCTTTGCAATATGGGTGTGCACCACAAAAGCCAAATGCATTTATCGAAAATACACGCAATGGCCTTGTAGTGCGATATCCTAAAGGAAACGAAAACAAAACTATAAACATAAACAAACAAGTGTGCGCCGCGCCGCCGTGCTGGTTGGCAAGATCGACAAATGTGTGTACAATTGTACATGTATGTATACTCTTTGGCATGAGACACAAAAGGACAGCTGCCTCCTGCACGAATGCGAGTCGAGTATTGTTGGGATATTTTTGGAATATTTTTGGTAGGTCCTACGTTTGAAGTCATGAAATTATTGCAAAAATTTCCCTAAAGAGCGATGCATCCTCTTGTAGTATACATTCTCTTTGGTTAAACATTAATTTTCGTATACTGCTGATTTTGACTTGTTTTTCAAGAATTGAGAAGATAATATTATTAAAAATGCTGTGGAAGTCCTTGGAATTTTAAAGGTAGAACTTACGTGTCTAATTTACGAGAGGAATATTATTTTAACTCTTCCCACAGAAGATTTCGCAAAGGAAATAACAATAGTAATTTTGAATACCTATACCTATAGATAGCCGATTTTAGTGGAAATATATGTATTCTCAGCGGTTTCAATAAAAGTTTTGAGAGTTTCGAGAGCAATACCTAAATTTGGAAATGATTATGCAATATTTCCTGAAATTTCAAAAACAAAACGTGAATAGCATCGAACTATGTTTTTCTCTTATACACTTTTAACAATTATAATTATTGCGACTTGCACTTTTTACAATATGTTGATCCATAATGCCCCTCTTGAAAGCTCCGACTGTAGTGAACAAGGTCTAAAACGTGTTGTTACTGATGAAGATACAGTAAATAACGTAAATACCAGTAGTACCTCGTAGCATAATGGTTAGTGCGTGGGACTGTCATGTAAATGTTTTATCCGAGGTACTGCCTCTTGCGAAGAACTGACAAATCCTCCAAGAGTATACTTGTCATGAATAAGTGCTTCACATCTAGCCTTTCGGACTCAGCAAAAAACCATTCCTGCCAACAACACGCACACAGGAATGGTTGGGAATTATAAGTCACTAGGAACTGGTTCTCCACAAGCTGTTGCATCACCCAATTTATTTATTTTAATGCAAACACCAATTCATTTTCAAACTCCTTTTATTTAACTTGGTATTTTGCAGGATTATAAGCATATCAAATTTCAAACTCAAATACATACCTACATAAATAAAATAAAACTCAAAATTTCATCTCTAAATAAAAGATAAGAGATTATCACAATGCATTCGTTGTTAATAAAAATAACTGCTTAACATTTTAAAAGAACACAATATGCTGCCTCCTTGTCCTTCCTTATTTCGGCTTTGCTCCTAGTTTTTAGAAAACTTCTTGAGCGCCTCGCTATTTCAATAAAGAATTATTCCGACTGTTTGTTAAATTGTTTTTCTATTCGATCCCAAGTTCCTATTTGCACCATTGTTTTTTTTTTTTTTAATTTTGCCGACAATTTGGGCATCTGTTTTTTATATTATTCCCAAACTTTTTTTAAATAAAATAGTGTAAAATGCGTTTAAACACAAAAATAAACCGAAACTAATAATATTTTGACATTTGCGGAAACCGACTTGAAGTTAGTTAGAATTCAAAAGCAGTCCCTTACTATGTTGAACATAAATTTTTTCGAGCAACTTACATAAATTTAAGTATCACATAGAATTTATGTGGAACTTAGCTATGCAATAGATTTATGTTCCGTATCAGCAAATGGGCCTAAGAAAGCTGCCTTATACACATATTTAATTTTACCATGATAGTCTAGGTCTAGGCCTTTCTATGTATTCAATATTCAAAAGCCAAATTCGAAAGGTGCATTTCACTTCTTTTAGTTATTTGTTTTTTTTTTTAAATTGTTGTGTTTCACTGTGTGTCCTTTATCCAATATAAATTCGATTAATTTTTCACGTTTCTGTTTAAGTGTCCTATATTCGTTTTGTAATTTTTTTGTAAACTACTCAAAATCCAAACAGCTTTTTGAGTAGATGAAAAAACTTTCAAAAAGTAGAATAAAATAAAAAGCAGGTAGGTACTTTTTTTAATTAAAAAAAAACGCTCTCCTGAAAATTTAGGTTCCTGGCGTAAAGGACAGATAAAAATTCACGTGACGATATCCAGATTTCGATTTTATTTTATGAATTATTTAAACTTACATATTTTCAGAACGCTGGACGACAATGAAAAATTAAAAGATGAAGAATTTATTTTGATTGAAATAATTTAATAAAGCGAATTTAATATAAAATACTATAAAAATTAAAAATTTATAATAAAAACAAAATCAAAAATTTTTAAAGGTTGTTATTAGTGTTTTATGATAATAAATAGCATTCTTATAAAACCTTAAAAACTATAAATGTACTTAAAAGTAATATATTTATAAATATTGTCACATGAAAACTAATATTTTCAAGTAATTCTTATTTGACACTTAACTCGCATTTGCATGATTTTTATCCAAATTGATTTTTTTTACTTAATAAAGGTTGGAATACGGTTTAATTTTTATTTCCTCCTTACTGCTGGACTTGACTTTATCAATATTGCTGGGTGCTTCTAAAAAAACATTATTATTATTATTATCGGCTTGTTTTTTAAGATTTATTTGGATGTCGTAATTTGAATCATTGGAGCCGTTATTATTGGCATCGTTTTCGTTTCTTTCATTAGAATTACTAAATACGGTAGAATTTCTAGGAGGGTTATAACAATTGTTTGTATAATTTTTACTTGCATCATCGACGCTACTATTATTTGGACTAAATGTGACCTCTTCTGTGCTTAGGGTGTTGTTATTACCATCTTCATTTGATTTGGACCCATAAAATGGCATTTCATCGTCCAAATATGTATCCTTGTGGTCGTCTCGTATTTCTCCAAAAATTTGATTGTATGTAGTACTGTCGTTTTTGGATTCTATTGGGGTTGCAGGTACAAATTTGTTCGGAACATTTGGTGCCCCATTTTGCGCTAAATTTAAGATCTCTTCGTTGTTTGAGTTGTCAGAGTTCAGTGTTCTTTGTGTCATTTGAACTAAATTGGATTGTGAATTATTATATTGACGCTTTTCTGATATGTCAATGTTCCTTTTTTCTTTAAACTCGTTTTCGCAGTGAACAAAGATTTTGCGTTTCGTTAAATACTTTTGTTGCTTAAGATGTTCTGTAAGTTTTTTACTTCCGTTGGTTTTGAGAATTGAAAATTTATTTGATGCCTGCTCAAAATTTAATGTATTCATGTTGTACTTTTGCGGATCTAAATTCTTATTGCGATCAATTGGATAAAAAGTAGTGTGACATTGTCGTTCTTTCTCCATTGCAAATGATGCTGCTGTCGATTGTTCCACAAAATTAATTGGCATAGATGATGAGTTTAAGGCCTGAAAATCAGCTGAATTGTCATCACGAGAAAATTGTATCTCCTCAAGATTTTGCCCTTCAGGTTTCTGTTAAATATAATGTTAAATTACTTAAACTTTGAATATGTTTTAACAAATAAAAATACTACCTCGGTATGTAAACCTTTGATTTTCATAGCCTCTGCAACTTTTAAAAATACAGGAAGATCTTCATACTTCACATTAACCTGAAATAAAAAAAATTGTAATTTCTCTTCTCTGTGGGAAACGAAACTTTAATAAAAGTTTAACATAAGAGCTTATTTGACAGCTTGTGGTGGATTCACATGTATCTACATCTTCAAATTTGATGAAAATTGGAACCGATACTAAAGGCCCAACCATAATAGGCATAAGCAAGCATAAGCTAGTGTCAAAAAGCCAACGAAAATTTGCTTATGCTTGCAAAACTACCTCCTTGAGCCATAATTGGCTTATGCGCACATAAGCAAAAATTAAAAAAAACTTCCTCCTTCTTCCCTTATTCATATTCCAACATTGTGCTCTTTTCCGCATTTCTAATAAATACATGTACAAATGTGATTACAATTCAACAAAAAGATTACACATACATGTTTAAATTCGTAGAACGATTCAAACAGCTGTGTACCTATTTTGTTGCCTTTTGTGTTTATTGTTTGCGTTGTAAACAGCATTTCTCAAATTTGCTTAAGTTGAGAGCCATTTTAATGGCTCTCTCTCAATTTCGCGAAAGTTAACGAAACTTGACGAAACTGAGCAGACGGCTATTATGGGTGAAAGCATATAAGTCTGTGTAATGGCTCGGTGGCTTAAGCTGAAATAAAGCTCGGTTAAGTCTATTATAGTTGGGCCTTAAGCCGCAAAATTACTAATTTACGAAAAGTAGGTATACTTAAGTGGAAAGATTGAATAATTTTCTGGTAAGAGTTTCTATTTGATCTTTTCCTTAAAATTACTCTAATATTTTTTCAAAATGTCCAAAATGTAAACCTACCTACTAAATGTTGTAAAGCTAGAGTTTTTGCCATCTATTTCTCGTCTTCGGTTCTTAGACGCCAGTTAGGTATAGATTTCATTGAAACCAAAATACGCATCAATACATTTTCGCTTTAATTGAAAAGTTCACTTGTCCATAGAAAACCCAACTTTCAGTTTGACGTTGATTATTTGAAAAAATACTGACAGCTGAGAGCAGAAAGAAAAAGGACCACAAATCATTGGAACGTGAAATGAAAATCAGCTGTTAATTGAAGACAATTTCGATCATTGAAATAATAAAACTGATTTTATAGCCTATTGAATAGACCTTTTAAAAAGGAACAAATACTTACAAGGGTTTTTATTATTGAATATGTTTGTTTGGCCCATAAGCATGCCTAAAACCGAAAATGCTACTAAATTCGGGTTGGGTATGGGAGCCCGTTTTTGAGAATCCTGTTTTTTTAAATCCCACCTTTTAAATCCAGTTTTTCTTTAAACCGTTTTTTAAAAGCCCGCTTTTTTAAAATCCTGCTTTTAAAATCCCGATTTTCAAAATACCGTTTTTTAAATTCCCGTTTTTATAATCCCGCTTTTCGAATCAACACAAGGTGTTTTATTTTAAAAATCGCGCGATTCTTAAAATAAAACACCTTGTGTTGATTTGAAAAGCGGATCTAAATATATACTGCAGCCAAATGCTCTAGATGGTGGGGTGACATAAAGTGTAAACGACATTATGTTCATGGGTGTTAAGTCTTAAGAAAAGAGAAACAAAGCAAACAAATATTTGATCAACAATTTTTATTGATTAACGAAAACAACAAAGCAACAAATAAAGAACATCAAACATAACAAAAAAGTGATTTCAAAAAAGAACATATATTTAACAAATAAGAAGAGACTACACTAAAGTTTGATATTGTGAGCTATACGGCGCTGGAAATCCGTTTTACTTATTGCTTTTCTATTTTTCATAATTTTTGATATTGCTCTTGATTTTAAAATATTAGTTTTTTGAAAAATTTGTCTTCTCCATTTTTTATTTTTTCTCTATCTGATTTAACAACAATATTTTCTCATTTTAAATCTTCAATGAGTTTATATAAACCTACACTTTTGCGTCCAACTTATACCTTCAATCTTCGATGCCATGCTTCAGCATTATTTTGAGTTCGTGGAAACTGTTGTATTGCACTGTCTGAAACAGACCAAAAGTCAGGAGAGTATTGAATAACTCTACTCCCATTACGAATATAGCTTATTTTGAACCCCTCAGCAAATGTTAATGCATCTTCGTCATCATTCAAGTAATCTTGCAATGCGTCAAAATAGGAAGAGACCTCTTCGGGTGGTACAAACGCCAAACTCTTAATCATAATCATATAGGAATACAATACCTAGTGAGTTATACATATGTATCTAATTACGTATGTATTTGTTATCGGGCTTTAGGTCAATAAATGAAACAAGATCTTTTTGTTCGTTCATACAAAAAAATACAACTTACAATGATTACATTTATATAGTAAAAAATACACAACAATCTCTCTAGCTGACTATAACACTTTGAAGCACAGATGCAAAAAGGCTTACTATTGTACTGAATTCGGTACTATTGGACTTTCCCGAGTACGCAAGTACCACTTTTCAATTTTCAGTACTATTTGTACTATTTTTAATTTTTGATAATAGGCTGCGATTGACCGTATTCTTCAGCAATGGGACCCTCTGTGTTACTAGATACTTTGGACTTGGAGATTTCGAAACTAAAAACGAAAAACAAAACATCAATTTTATATCTTCCAGTCTTAAAGACAATACAATTAAATTATATTTCATATTTGTATCTTATGTCTTTAAAATAATTAACGATGTTAACGTCGAGATGCAGTCAGAACAGTTTCGGGTTCATATTTTAGTTCCAAGAATGGAATTTATTTTTAAACATTTCTGTAGACATTTTTTGCGTAAGGAAGCTTTAAATGAAAGACCCATACTGTCAATAAACTTACTAGAAAACCACCTTATCGTCGAGGAAATCTATTGCGGGACCAAAAGTGAAATTTTTAACACTTCTAAAAATTTAATTGAAAGCGAAATTTAGCTTTAAAAGTCATGCACGTATGTTCTATAAAGCTTTCCTCGAAGATGTGAAAAAAGATTTAATTTTGAAGAAATTTTTTTGAATTCGTTGCAACATTTTTCACAAACTTTAATTTTAGATGGCCAAGTAAATTCAATAGTTCAATTTGTTTTAATTTTTAATTTTTTCCTGGCGAACAAAAAACATTGAACTCATTAATAAAGAATATCGAGCTCTTGCTGACTGCCAATACCTAAACAAATTTAGAAATGCTTCTATTTCTGAGTTCTGGGCTGAAATTGGCCTTGTGAAAAATATTTTTTTTTTATAAAATATTTATTTTAATTGTTTGCGTTGTTTTATAATTTAAAAAAAATTCAGTACTATTTGGTCTTTTTCAGTACAATTTTTTTTCAGTTTTCAGTACAATCGACAATAGTCAATTTTCATCACTGCTTTGAAGTAAGGCTAACAAGTGACATGCAAGTTTATATACATGTTCCTAACAATCAGTATATCTTCTTTTTTCAAGCAAGTGTTTGTAAAGTGGACTAACATTCTCCATATCGGTTCTTCTGTTCATGGTGTTGTGTGTGTTCATGATGTGAAGAGTTTCAATCATAAATCTCTTGTTCTGGTTCTCTTCTCTTTGTAGAACTTCGATGTCATTGAAGTTAGGAGTGTGGCCGTTGGAAATGCAATGTGCTGCCAGTGCTGTCTTCTGCGGTGCGTTGTTTTTAATGTCCGATTTGTGTCCCGCAAGTCTCTTTTTCAATTTTTGCTTCGTAGTTCCTATGTATGTTTGGTTGCATTCTTCGTTGGGTTTTCCCTTACCAAATCTACAAAGCATCTACACAAAAAGCCAATGCGGGGATTTTGGGGGACTTTCGATATGTTTTATAGGTTGCAATTCTGCGTCGATTCCAATTTTAATATTTCATGAATTAATTTTTTCAAGGTTCCCCATACGATTTGTGCTATTTTGCCTGGTCTACTAAGCCGAATTTGACAATTTTGCACTTAAAACTTTTTGTTAAAAATTAAATTTTCTATCGAAATGGATAGTTTGGAAAATTTCTTAAAAAAAATTTTTGCAGGAAAAGTAAACAAAAATCAACATAAAAAAAATCGAGAAATCGAAGATTTTAAATTTTTTTTCTAAGTTGCGCATAACTTTTTTCGGAGCAAAGATTCGCTCAAGACATGCATGAACAAAGTAAACTAGAGTCTTAAGGCCTTAATATGACATGTTAAAAAAACCATATTATTTGAAAATTGACAGAGATAAGGCCATTAAGACTTTACCATTTCTTATCATTTTCCGCAGTTTTTGCCCGAAAGCCTATTTTTTGGTACTTTATGACAAATTTAACGTTCCTAGCACCTAGTACTAAATCTAATGTTAATCGAACCAGCCATTCGGTCTGTATATCTAAAACCATTTATAAATAAATAAATAAATTGGGTGGCGCAACAGCTCGTGGAGAACCAGGGCCTAGGACTTACAACTCACGACCATTCCTGTGTGCGTGTTTGTTGGCAGGAATGGAGGGGACCTACAGTTTTTTGCCGAGTCCGAACGGCTAAATGAGATGCACCTTTTCATGACAAGTATACTCTTGGAGGATTTTTCAGTTCCTCGCAAGAGGCAGTACCTCGAATAAAACATTTCTGTTTTTAGGTGGCACGGCTGGGAATCGAGCCCACACCTTCGGCATGACAGTCCTACGCACTAACCATCAAGCCACGAGGTACTACTCTGAAAGCATTTAAAAACAGCCAAAAAACGAAATTGCGAACTAACATACTTTTTAAAAATTCTCTAAAGTTGTAATGTCATAAATTTTGATTTCGAACATTTTTACAAAAGTGAAATTTGCCATATTGTACCGAAAAAGTTACATTCGGGCCAAAACTGCGAAAAATTATATGAAATGATAAGGTTTGAATTGGAATATCTCTGTCAATTTTGAACAAATATTAATTTTTGAACATGCCATATTAAATTTTTTAGTCTCTACTTTATTTTGTCCGTGCATGTCTTGACCCTATCTTTGCTTCAAAAAAAGTTATGCACAATTTATTAAAAAAATTAGATATCCTCCATTTTTTGATTTTTTTTATGTTGGGTTTTGTTAACTTTTCCTGCTAAAATTTTTTTGTAATATTTTTTCAGCTATCCATTCCAATAGAAATTTTAATTTTGAAAAAAAAGTATTATATGTAAAACTGTCAAATTCGGCTTAGTTTTCAAGTTACACCAAAGATACTGAAAAGCGGCCAGTGTGACCATTCTCTCAGAAATGCATGCTTATGGGCCAAACAAACATATTCAATAATAAAACCCTTGCACATAATTGTTCCTTTATACCCCTCATTTTCCGGTCTATTCAATAGGCTATTAAAGTAAATATCAATTTGCATTGATCTTATCTTTTTAGAAAAAAGAACTTAATTAAAAAGCCTCAATTTGGTATCAAAATGTTATCAATTTTCTTTTATAGCTATCATTGAAACTCATCATTGAAAATTTTAATGATAGATTTTGAGATGCTTAGAAAGTAAAATCAATAAATATTTTGATGGTCAAATAAAGCTCAAGACTTAATAAATATTTCTTGTCAAAAAAATTTCCAATATGCCCAACTTTCTTCAAAAAATGACTTTTAAATTTTTAATGGTCATTGGTAAGGTAGTTCAATCATTGAAATAAGAAAAGTGTTTTATGTTGAAAATTAGGCCTTTTTGAAATCTTTTTTGGCCAGAAATGTTAATTAAGTCTTAACCTTTATTTTTTCATCAAAATAATAAATGATTTTACTTCCTAAACGTCTCAAAATCAATCATTAAAGTTTTCAATGATGAGTTTCAATGATAGCTATAACTGGCACCTAAGGTGCTAAGGTTCCACATAAAAAGACTTTTCTTAATTCAATGATATATTCATCAAAACTTGTTCAAAGAATGAACAAGTTTGATTAATTAATTTCTTATAAGTTAAGTACTATGTCCGAAAGCTATATTTAGGGTTACCAGATTCAAAATGATGAAAAGGGGGACATCGGGACTTTAAAGGGGGAATAAGTGTTCAAAAAATGGGGAGAAAATATTATTTGAAAAATATAGCACTAGAGTAAAAAAAGTGAAGTAAGAAAGTTGCATTTGATTTTTTTTATATAAACAATCAAAAAAGCCAATCAAACTTGTTCAGTTTATATATATCAGTGGGCAGACCAATCCAAAATTTTTTTCACTTAGTATTTGACAGCAAAACTGGGAAAATTCTCTTAAGAGGCCTCTACCCAAAATGTCGAACTCAGATTCGAAGATCGGAACTTCGAATAAAAATAAAAACGAAAAGTCACTCCGCATGAGAGAAGGAAAAAGGCAAAAGATTCACGGAGTCATAGAATAGATAGGTACTCATACACACATACTTCTCTTTTATTGTCTTGTTTTTTTTGCATGCATTGTCTGCTGTGCGTGGTATGTGTTTACTTATTGGCGTGTACGTGTACGTTCTACGTTTAGCTTGTGTATAAATTATTGGGTTGTATTTTTGTTCACTCGTAGTGAGATCGGTGGAACATTTGAAAAACGAAAAAAGGAGTTTCTCTACATAAATGGAGATTTGGTGATGTTGACCTTGACTCAGATTTATCTAAAGTTATTGTTGTAGTAGGTAGATCGTAGATGTATTATGCTTCCCTGCTTTTATTGAGTTTTCAAAGTTATAGTTAGTAACACATTGTAATTTTTCTTGTTATTTCACATTTTGATAAAATTGAGAAAAAGAAATCTCTTTTGCATGCAAAAAAATTAAGTTTTTTTTAAATTTAGTTTTTAATGCAATACATCTAATGCACTGCAATTTTGTATGTCGAAATGTAATGAAATTTTGGTTTTTAGGTACCAACATAGTAACTTTGTGGTTGACAGTGGCTGTCGTCGTGTCGTTTGCGCTGTGCTGATTCCTGTAGGAATATGATAGTTATGGGGTTAACCATTGGTAGATTCAGATTTCCATCTAAAATTTGATTTTTTTCGTTTCCAATGGAATGCGATTTGAAATTGATTTTTTTTTTCAATCTAGGTAGGTATTTGTATAATTTTACGTGTATGTATCTCATTATTCGTAACAATTAGCATTGGTCCACTTTTCGTAGAGTTATATTAATTTTATGAATTAAAGTCTCCTTTTTCTATTAACAAAAATTTTGTTCATGTTTTGAGCACAATTTTCACAACAGACATAAAACAAAAAATCAAAACCATTATTTGTAGACTAACAGCTCAAAATTGTTTTGGTAGGTACTAGTACAAGGAGGATTTTTTCGCCCAATGGAATGCAAAAATTGATTTGGATCTGTCAAAGAGCTGATTTTAGTAAATCCAAATCAATAAATAAATGTACCTAGTAGAAACTATAAAAACTTTTGGTTTAATATAATTATGAAGTAAGGACCTTCTAGGAACCTACCTAGTTCTTTTAATTTTTTTTTTTTTTTAACACTTCAGATTCTTTGTTGTAGAGAGCTTAGATCAAGCTGCAAACCAACACATGCTTACAAACAAAAAGTATACAATACTAAACAAAATTACAAAAATAAAAACAATACAAAATTTAAAAATTATAAAAACATTTGAAGTATCTTAAAACAGTATAAGACAGTCAAGAACGTGGAGCACTGGTTCGAAACAAAGTTTTCAATCCCATTTTACCTAAGTTAAAATCAACTGAGGAACCATGATGAGGTCGTACATAACAGTTATACAGAGAAAGAGTAACATACGGATCGTTAAATTCTTTTGCCCAACGTTTTATAAATCCAAGCATAGAGCTCGCTTTTTTAACAATATAATTTATGTGTTCTGTGAATTCTAAATTAGAACTAAACTGAACACCCAAATCCTTGAAGCTAAAGACACGGCACAGTTTGTGCTGGGAAATAGAATAATTAAAAGCACTTGCAACTCGTTTTCTTGAGAAAGTAATTGTTTGGCATTTTACAGGGTTTAGGGAAAGACCGTTTTTATCACACCATAAAGTAAAGCTGTCAATATCAGCCTGCAAGAGACTGTGGTCATGGTCAGCACTTATTATTTTGAAAATCTTCATATCATCGGCAAATATAAGAATTTCACTAGAACGTAGGCATGACACAACATCATTTATAGCGAGAATGAATAGAAAAGGGCTCAGATGACTTCCCTGAGGTACACCCGAGTGAGCGTGAAATGGGTTTGAAAGAGAGTTTCGAAATTTTACCTGATAGGATCTATTTTCGAGGTACGATTTTATCCAATATATAAAAAAAGGTGGAAAGCCGAAAGCTTTAAGTTTGAATAAAATGATATTATGACTAAGTTGATCAAATGCTTTAGAAAAGTCAGTGTAAATGCAGTCAACTTCACTACCGTTCTCTAAAGCATTGGAGCATTTGTGTAAGAAAGTAAGAAGATTTGTTACCGTTGATCTTCTTTGCATAAATCCATGCTATTTTTGGCATATTAAATTTAAAAAAAAAATTGTCAAACCATTTTTGAGTTATCGAATATTCAAAAAAAAAAAAAATTGAAACTTTCTTAAAAATGCAAAAATTTTTTTGCAAATTTCGATATGCAATATTATTTAAATCTGAAATTTATATAAAAAAGCATATAAATCTTTTTAGCCGATAACGAGAAAACTCAAAATAAAAAAAAGTTCTATGACAGGTACTATTAATAGTTGCTAGGTGTAGAATTTTATAATATTTGATAGTAGGTTGTACTAATTTTAGTATATGAAAAAACTTTAATCAAAACCGTAGGAGTCGTTTGTAAGCAACAAAATATTTTCCTTTGCGGTTTTTTATCAGAAGGTACCGTTATTTTTTCATTGATGTAAATTTTTCTCTAAAAATATTTCAGAGACTACTAAAAAACTCTTATTTATCGAGTTTCAAAAATTTCAATCATGTCGTTTGCGAAATATTTGATTTTCCAACTACCTAAATATTTGAAACATTTTTTAAAAGTCCAAAAAATATATTTTTTTCAAAGCTTTTGGTACACAAAACTTTTTATATTTCTTGGATGCTTCTGTATAAAAAATAATGGAAATCAATCTTACCGTTTTGAAGAAAATAAAAAATAAAAAAAAATGGTTCCTTTGGAGGTACCATTAATAACCATTTTTAGAAAAATAGTTTTCCACCCAAAGAAAGCGTTTACTAAAATCAATTTATTGATTTTTTTTAAAGAAAAGTTGTCGAGCCATTTTTGAGAATAATACGATTGTGTATAATTGCTAAAAAAAATTGTATGGCAGTTATTGATTTAGCAGCATTATCGTAGAATTAAAAATCCGTACGTACCTAATTGGTAACGTAAATATTCCTTATTATTATTATACATAACACATAATTTTAATTATTTCGTCCTCTTCACACAAATTAAGTGCTAGAATGACACAATTATTTTAATTCTTTTCCACTTTTTTCAAATCAAGAAACTCTGTCATTGACTTATGTTTCTTGTCATTTTTGTAGGTATTCACTGTATAAAAAAATAAATAAAAAAGAAAATATATGTAGGTATTCCTTCCCCAGCACTAGAAGTGAAAACAGAAATTAATTAAATAAAAAACGTTTCCTCATTACTTTACATATTTTCCTACGTGGCATAAAAATCATCGGAACTGAAGAAAGCGAAAACTCTTCCCATTATTACAAGATCGAAACGAACGAAGCAAATGTTCCTGCAAGGTCATAAGCACGCGCTCAAAAGAAAGCAGGCATATTGACAGCAAAAGATGACAAAAGAATAAACCGCCACCAAGTCTACCATTGCAATCACAGCAAAAAAAATACATTTCCCACCCTCAAACGCAAAAACAGAGAAATCCTTCAAAGAAAAAACCATTCCGAAACATCCCATCATATAGATACATACAATAGAATGTAAACAACTAACACATTCACAAAATTCAATCACAGAAAAAAAATAAAATGCATAGTATACCCAAAAACCAACAACAAAACTAGATACACTTGCGCTTACCCTGCAAATACCATCCACCATGGTCACCGTGGTTCTGCTCCCATATATATCTATCTACACCACATCTTATCTGAACGACTCATACACACAAACAAGATCCACTGGCATTTCAAATTTGTCATACTTTTTTTTGTTTATTTTCCAATCTTCGAAAAAAAACCATCTTGTAGCCGATAGGTGAACTAAAAACCGCCAGTAAACTAAATTAACGACTTTTGTTCGAAAATAAAGACTTTTTAAAAATTTAATATTTTGCAATAATAAAATAATTTTAGACATTTTTTTATATTGAAACAATTTAAGAAAACATATTTTTCATTTGGGGAAAGTTATGTTGTTTTTTTTCATATAGTTACACATTCAAAAATGCATTAGAAAATTGGCAATTTGGATGTTTTTCAAGAGTTGATTATTCAAAAATAGAGCCCAAACCTAAAAATCTACCTAAACGTTTATCTAGTTCTGTTCATTAACTATAATATCACGTAAAAATAATATGTATTTTCCACTTCAGTTTCTCAGAATCTTTGTTGAAGCTGAGCAGTTTAGTGAAAATTTCCGAAAAAGGTTACCGAAATACTAAAATAAAATGAGAAAAAAGTAAAAAAAAAATAAAAAACCTTTCGACGTTTCTATAGTTTAAATGTCATTCTTTCATAAACATTTTAGTTTTTTCCCAAAAGTATTGTATGGACTTCACAACTTCTGTTGAAAAGTGCCCCATTTCTCGTTTTTTGCAAAATTATGGGTGGAGGCCTCTTAATAAGGGGGACAAACAGCATTTTGTTATGAAAAGGGGGAACTGTCCCGTGTCCCCCCTTAAGAACGTCTGGTAACCCTTTCTGTAAAGTTTTCAATCATACAAAGAAGAAACCAGGAATTGTCATCAAAAGTCACTTCAAAAATTTAGTTTTTTTTAATTACTTTTTTTTTAATTATTTTTTGTTTTACTTCAAAAAATTCGCAGAACCCTGAAGATTATTTTGCGGAACCCTTGGTTTGTTCGGGGAAGTCCATCAAACTGATATATTTGTTTTCGCACAACCTAAAGCGTGTTACTGACACATTGTCAAACCTGAGTGTTCGATATCAAACCTGCGTGAAAAAGAAATTCCACTATACGCTCCTAAAATTATTTCTTTTACTTGCGATATACATAGGTAGGTACTATAGGGCAAGTTTTGGATTCGTGCAGAAAAAAAATTTCGAGATAACAATCAAACATGACATTACGATGATAGAGAACACGAAAAAAGTGCGTGGCACAATTCTGTCTGTCTGTCTGTCTGTCTGTCTGTCTGTCCGTACCTCAACCTACAGCCTAAACCTAAACAACTGAAGCGATTTTCTTCAAATTTTAAACTTAAGGTTTTTTGTAACTCTCCAGAGGGGAAATTGAAATTTTTCTTAGCTCAAAAAATAACGGTACTTGCCAGACAACCATTAAGGAAAAACTTATTTATCTCAAAAACGGCTCCAACGATTTTGATTAAAAAAAAAATTAATGTATTATTATAGACATGGTGTACTTTTTGGTAAGAAAAAAAATCACTAAAAACATATATTAACGGTACCTGTCATATAACAGTTTTTTCGATTTTTGGTTTTCTCATTAACCACTAATCCGATTTCAATAAAATGTTTTGCACAAGAGCTTTGTTAGAATGTTAATAATACTGCTTACCAAAATTTTGGAAAAAATAAATTTTGGATTTTTAAAAAAAGATTCAAATGTTTTTTGAAAAATATTACAAAAATTTTATAGATACAAAATATTTTTTAAGAAAACGGCGCCAACGATTTTAAATTTTTTGTGTACATATTTTCATATTTTTTCAAGTAATCAAATGGCATACTTTTTGTTTAGCTCTAAGTTATTTATCAGACTGTTTATACCATAAAAAGAACGATTTAAATACTTTTTATACTTTTTCTATAATTATTTGAATATTTTTTTGAGTTCTTAATTCCCACAAAACTTGAACATAAGAGCAAGTAGGTACGTGCGATCCAGTCGTGCATTTTTTTAATTTTGAGCCCATTGTGTTAATAATGCAGTTCGGTAGCTTATAGTAATACGCATATATCCACATTATTAGTTTGTAACTAAACCTTTAAAAAAAAAGTTAGAGAGAAAACAAAATTTATCGTAAGCGACATTCATATTGTGTGTAAACAGCTGTAAAGTTTTCAATTATACAAAGTAGAAGCCAGGAATTGTCATCAAAAGCCACTTCAAAAATTTAGTTTTTTTAATTACTTTTTTTTTAATTATTTTTTGTTTTACTTCAAAAAATTCGCAGAACCCTGAAGATTATTTTGCGGAACCCTTGGTTTGTTCGGGGAAGTCCATCAAACTGATATATTTGTTTTCGCACAACCTAAAGCGTGGTACTGACACATTGTCAAACCTGAGTGTTCGATATCAAACCTGCGTGAAAAAGAAATTCCACTATACTTTCCTAAAATTATTTTTTTTACTTGCGATATACATAGGTACTATAGGGCAAGTTTTGGATTCGTGCAAAAAAAAAATTTCGAGATAACAATCAAACATGACATTACGATGATAGAGAACACGAAAAAAGTGGGTGGCACAATTCTGTCTGTCTGTCTGTCTGTCTGTCTGTCTGTCTGTCTGTCCGTACCTCAACCTACAGCCTAAACCTAAACAACTGAAGCGATTTTCTTCAAATTTTAAACTTAAGGTTTTTTGTAACTCTCCAGAGGGGAAATTGAAATTTTTTTTTGCTCAAAAAATAACGGTACTTGCCAGACAACCATTAAGGAAAAACTTATTTATCTCAAAAACGGCTCCAATGATTTTGATTAAAAAAAATTAATGTATTATTATAGACATGGTGTACTTTTTGGTAAGAAAAAAAAATTACTAAAAACATATATTAACGGCACCTGTCATATAACAGTTTTTTCGATTTTTGGTTTTCTCATTAACCACTAATCCGATTTCAATAAAATTTTTTGCACAAGAGCTTTGTTAGAATGTTAATAATACTGCTTACCAAAATTTTGGAAAAAATAAATTTTGGATTTTTAAAAAAAGATTCAAATGTTTTTTGAAAAATATTACAAAAATTTTATAGATAAAAAAATATTTTTTAAGAAAATGGCGCCAACGATTTTAAATTTTTTGTGTACATATTTTCATATTTTTTCAAGTAATCAAATGGCATACTTTTTGTTTAGCTCTAAATTATTTATCAGACTGTTTATACCATAAAAAGAACGATTTAAATACTTTTTATATTTTTTCTATAATTATTTGAATATTTTTTTGAGTTCTTAAGTCCCACAAAACTTGAACATAAGAGCAAGTAGGTACGTGCGATCCAGTCGTGCATTTTTTTAATTTTGAGCCCATTGTGTTAATAATGCAGTTCGGTAGCTTATAGTAATACGCATATATCCACACTATTAGTTTGTAACTAAACCTTTAAAAAAAAAGTAAGAGAGAAAACAAAATTTATCGTAAGCGACATTCGTATTGTGTGTAAACAGCTTAATATCGCAAATGACACAGTGACAACTTTATTCAGTTGTATATAGATATAGTAGATACTTATAAACAAACATAGCTTTCATGTTAAGTAAGTAAGATCCATCACTTCTCTGGGAAAGCTTTGATTTGCAAAGAATTTTAAATATTCCTCATGGTAAAAGTGTTAAACTCTTCTTTTCAAGAAAGTAATCGTAACGAAAGTGCCTACGCAAATGGCACCAAGAATTGTTACTGTTTTTTGAGAGGGGGGGAGGACAACGAGGATGCAACGAAAGTTCTTCCCAAACGTCTAAATATTTGACTTTAGTTGATCAGCAAAAAGTTAAAAATATTATTTATCTCCAGGCTTGGTTCGAATTTTTAAGTCCTTAATTTGAAAAAAAAAAATTCATACTGACCTACTAACTTTACTGTGAATGCAAATTTGAAGACTTACAGTAAGTTCCCAGGATATACGGTTCCTGAAATACACAATGCGACCTGCTAACTTCATATCGAAGTCAATCTTGTGGAATTATGAATTGAATAGCCTATCGTTAGAGTGCAAAAAACTGCAAGTTTTGAGCCTTAGAGATGCAAGATCCTAGCATCCTTGGTTCCTGAGATACACGATATGACTTGCTAACCTCACTGTGAAGTAAGCAGGTCTCTCGCGATTGTATCCTTATTTGGTGAACTGCAAAATCTGGAAAAGAAATTCCAAATAAAAAAAATCGCAAATTCCTGCCAATACTCCATGAGACTAGGTGAAATATTAGATTAGATCTGTGTCCTCTGAACTTACTTACTTAAGGTGGTGCTACAGTCCAGGGTGGACCAGGGCCTCTACCAACAACCTTCTCCAAGTCGGCTCGGTTTCTAGCTAAGCTAGCTGTTTCCAGCTTCGCACGCCAAATTGGTTGAAGTCCTCATCCACTTGCGTGCGCAAGCTTTTACGCTGTTCACCTCTACTGTTCTGTCCCACGGGGTTGAATTCAAAGACTTTCCGGGCCAGAGCATTGGTGTCCATTCGCTCTAGGTGACCCAGCCACCGTTCACAGTATCCATGCCTCTGCACCATACATCAAAACCTGGATGATAAGCATCTTATACAGAGACAGTTGCTCGAGAGAGGGCTTCGCTTCTCAATTGCCTTCTTAGCCCAAAGAAACAGCGATTGGCAAGAGTAATTCTTCGTTTGATATCAACACTGGTATCGTCGCTGAGCTTATAGCGGATCTTTGACTACCTCAAAATTACAGCTGTCTATTGTGACGTTCTGTCCTAGACGTCGGTGTTGGGTGTCCTTTCTTGTTGACAGCATATATTTCGTATTGCTTTCATTCACCGTTAAACCCATCTTCTTGGCTTCCTTCTCAATACTCACAAAAGCACCACTGACATCTCACTTTGTTTGTCCGAATATGTCAATGTCGTCTACGTAAGCGAGTAATTGGACGGAATTTTGAAAGATTGTGCCTCTAGTGTTGACGTGAGAGCTTTGCACTATTCTTTCAAGAACGATGTTGAAGAAGTCGCATGACAGCGCGTCGCCTTGCCAAAAACCTTTTTGACATCAAAATTGTCGGTGAGGTCTTTGCCAACTTTGATGGAGCAGCGTGCATTCTCCATCGTCATCCTGCACAAACGGACGAGTTTTGCAGGGATGCCAAAAATAGATATTGCTCTATATAGCTCTTCTCTATGCTGTCATACGCGGCCTTGAAATCAATGTAAAGCTGGTGGGTATCGATTTGAAACTCCTGGGTTTTCTCCAAGATCTGCCGTAGTGCGAATATTTGGTCGATGGTGGAGGAGTTCACAAAGTACGGCAGAGGCGATATTAAGAAGACTGATGCCTCTGTACTTGGTGCAGTCCAGAGGACCACCTTTCTTGAAGATCGGGTAAACAATGCTGAAGTTCCATTCATCGGACATGCTTTCCTCCGACCATATTTTACAGATGAGCTGGTGCATACTCCTAACCAATTCATTGCCAGCCGCTTTGAATAGCTCAGCCACAAGGCCATCAGCTCCAGCTGCTTTATTGGACTTAAGTTTAGATACAGCTATCTTCACTTTGTCGAGATCGGGTGAACGAAATTACCTACGTCGTCCAGGTAGAATGTTTCAATTTGCATGGAAGCGGAATTCGGTTCGTCATCGCCGTTATACAATTTGCAGAAATGAGTTTTCCATATCCTCAGCATCGACTGCGATTCTACCACGATGTTCCCCTGATCGTCCTTGAAGGCTTCCTTCGGTTCAGTCCTTGTAACCTTGGAAGGTTCTTTTTATTTTTTGTTAAAACTTCCGAACTTCATTCCTGCAATGGCATCCCTCTAATTCCTCGATCGCGCGCTTTTCATGTTCTTTTTTTTTCCTTCATAGAAGCTTGTGTTCGTCTCTCCTCTTCTGCTCTTAGAGCTAGTGAGCAGCTGTGGTCCTTCTATGCAGCGCCGCTTGGTATGCCTGTTGTTTGGCTGCTTGTACTTGCCGGCATCCTTCGTCGAACCAGGGGCTTCGCTGTGGTGGTCGTGCGAGGCCCATCTAGTCAGGGGCGGCATCTATGAAGGCTTCATTGTATTTTTTGCACTGGTTCTCGATATTTTCAGTTGGCGGCAAGGTACTATTTAAGATTGCGCGAGAGACTCAATCAAAAAAAGACCTGGTGATTTCTTGCGACTGTAGCCGTTCGACGTCGAACTTCCTCACAGTATTTCCCTGTTTTGGCTCTGGTTTGGGTATCCGTAGCGTTACCTTGGCTTCAACGAGGTTCCGAGTAAACATTGGCTCCTTGGAACGTTCGGACATCCTCGATACTGGAGGAGTGCCTTGCGTCGATCGCAATGTGGTCAATCTGGTTGGCGGTTGATTGACCAGGAATTCGCCATGTCCCCTTATGTATATTGAGATGCGGGAACTGCGTACTAGCTACCACAATTTTTCGCCCCGCAGCAAAGTCGATTAACCTGAGTCCGTTATCGGAGGTGGTGTCGTGCAGGCTGTATCTTCTGATTGTACCACCAAAGACATCTTCTCTTCCTAGTTTGGCATTAAAATCACCCAAGACAATTTAATGTCATAGCTAGAGCATTGCTCATATGTCTTGTCCAGGAGCTCGTAGAACTCGTCCTTGGTGTCGTCATCTTTCTCCTCTGTGGCGGCATGCACGCATATGAGACTGATGTTGGCGAACTTAACCTTAATGCGAATTGTCGTGAGGCGTTCGTTCACATAGTTGAAACTCAAGACTTCTTGCCTAAGTCTGCCTCTAACAACAAATCCACATCCAAAAAGACGCTGCCCTTGTGGTCGGTAACAGTCTCCGTAGTAGATATCGCAGTCTTTCGGTTTTCTCTTGCCTGGCCCATCCCATTGCACTTTTTGGATCGCGGTGATGTCAGCTTTGTAGGAGTCTAGGGCTTCCGCTGAATGTTTGACCGTATGTACGTGGTCTATAAAGAGACAGAACATACCACGTGCAGATCCGAAGTTCGTTCTCCTTATTTTGTTTGCTAGTTTTGTCAACAGTAAATCCGTCCGTAACCGAGGGATGTTGTTGCTTCGCATCTAAGATTTACGTGGTTGGGAAGCCACCCCGATGGCACGACCCTGAACCTGGAGGACCAGACCCTTACAATATAACTCCATGCACGGGGAGCCGGACTAACTGCTTCTTATAGGCCTGAGCTCCGAATATGTGGAAGTAGCCCGTATAAGGTGATCACTAAGTAGTTCAGCCTAGCTGGAACTGTAGACGCCACCGATGATTCCATCTTGACAATTCTTACTTTGTAATGGCCGTATTACTAAATTTTAAGGTTATTATAAATTTGATATATTTTTTTCCCTTTCTTTTTTCAAACTTTTTAACTTATTTATGTAGGGGTAATGTTATGGAAATAATGAAAACAACCGTCGGGATTAATGATTAACTTGAACTCACCTGAGTTCCAGAGACCAACCTGGAACTTCTTGGCTAATTTCAAATTGCATTACTCAGCTTTGGCCTACTGAGTTGCAATCTGAAAGTTTGATTGACCCACCGAACCATTGTGTCACGTGTTGTGTCATACTGACTGCCATTCTGCATAATTGGTGTGTAGCACAGTGGGTTAGATGGTGAGGTAGTATGGGCATAACATTCCTCCCCCCTTAGGAAGTTCAAACTACAGGATGTCCGCCGTGAAGGTGTACTTCTTTGTTTTGCCGCCATTTCGGTAAACATTAGTCTTGACAGTTCATATTTGGCAGTCGTGAAGTAGACACGTGGAAAATTTATTATAGAAAAATATTCGATAAGCCAACGTGTTTTAATCGTTAAAACATTAATACTGTGGCGATGAGAAAGTTACGTGAAATTTTTGGGAGAAACAACGTGCCAACAAAAGGGACTATTTATCGTGAGGTGAATGATTTCGAAGAAAGAGGGTCTGTAGGTGATAGGCCCAAGCATGGACCACAACGTACTGCAAGATCGGCTGAAAACATTACTGCAGCTCAAGTAATGCTATGTTTCCACCAAAAGATTAGCTCAGCTCAGATTTAATAAATCTATTTGGTGTTTCCACCGCACAAAAAGATTGAAAAAAGATTTACTTTGACAGCCCCTTTTAAAATGCAAATGGTGTTTCATTTTTTCTTATAAAGAGGAAGTGAGATAGAATGTTTCCTCTGTGAAGAACTGAATTCAGCCATAAATGAATCCTTCAGCACCATACAGGAATAGGTTAGTTAGATTTGTAAAACTATTTGTCCTAGGTAGATTTAACAAGATTAATTTCTAATCTTCAAGATTAACGAAGTAAATTTGTGTGGTTAATCTTCAAGATTTAAAGGAGATTTGCGGTAAATCTTATTAAATTTCAGATTAGCGTTAGGTGGAAATGTAGCATAAGTATTCAAAACAATCTATCAACCTCAATTCGACGGTAACTGTGAATGGGGAGCGATATCGTGATATGATTGAAAACTTTTAAACGCCACAACTGCATGCTTTGGGCTTGATTAACATGTGGTATCAAGAAGACGGTGCCACATCGCATACAGCCAGGATTACAATGGAATTACTGCGAGACCTCTTTCCACAACAAGTTATTTCAAGAAATGGTGATGTTGATTGGCCTCCACGGTCGCCTGATTTGATTGCTCCGGATTTCTTTTTGTGGGGATATCTGAAAAGCAAGGTTTATGCAAACAAACCAGAAACGCTTGATCAATTCAAACAAAATATTCGTGATGAAATTAATGAAATACCGCGTGAAATGTGTGAGAATGTAATGAAAAATATGCTCAAAAGGGCTCGCATTTGTGAGACTAACAGAGGCGGACATTTGCCTGATATTGTATTCCATACATAATTGCCGACATTAAATAAAAAATTTATCAATATAAGATCCACTCTCTTTCATTTAATCAAAAATTATAAACAAACAAAGAAGTATAGCTACATTATTGATTTTCTCCCACCCCTCCCTTGCACAAAGGGGGTGGAAAAAAGTCGTTTTGGGAAAGAAAATTTGAAAAGCCATGAAAAATTAGGAAAATATTTGTATTAATAAAATTTAAAGATGGTGTCGACGCAGAATTTCACAATCTACTACATTACATCAAAATTTGATTGAAAGCCAACTTTGGTTTGTCAAAATTATGGAAGAATCTTAAAGTTTCACACAACGGACAGTGACAAATTTAATATTTTTGGCGAGCTCATGAATGTTAGAGTTTTTTGTAGGTGTTATGGTAAACATTCTACATTTGCCCTCCCCCTTAAAAAAAAACACTCTTTCACCATGGATATGATAAATGGAACATTTATTCCAAGTTTCATCAACATACCTTTATTTTCAAAGGGTTTTCGGTAATATTTTACCTGTTATACCTAAAAGCAAGTCATCATTACATAAAAAGGACTATAACTTTTCTAGTGGTTGTATCATTTTGAATTTGCTTATGATTAATTATACCAAAGCAAATATTTTAGTTTGCTAGACCTCCAAGTTCTCCCCGTCTGCACCCCTTCAAATGCATCTACAAAAAAGCGAATGCGGGGATTTTATGGGACTTTTGATATTTTATAGAGGTTGTAATTCTGCGTCGATTCCAATTTTAATATTTCATGAATTAATTTTTTCAAGGTTCCCTATACGATTTGTGCTACTTTTCCTGGTCTATACGAGAGACTTTGACAATTCAAATTCTCTCATTTTTGTCTACACTTTATTTTTATAACTTTTAATCTTTTTTCACACTCATGACTGATACCAATTTTTTATATCCATATGTATGTCACACAAGCATTATGCAAACTTGTGAAATCAAAATATAATGTGAGTGTTCTGCTGTGATAAAAAAGATGCCCGCAAACTGCAATATGGTAGATCTAAACTTTTGGCGGAAAATTTAGAGCTTTCAAATCAATCTTTTATTAATTTTAAAATGAGAGTTGATTTTAAAAGTAATTTATAAGTATTTTCTTGGATCTTGGAATCGATTTTAGTTCTACAACAGTTGGGAACCAATTTTAAACGTTTAAGATTTCATGTGAAAAAGAAAATGCTAAAACAAGCAAAATCTGTGATTTTTTATTATACTTCTTATAATAGGTTTATAGTTCTTAATCAAAGAAAAGCAATTAAAAATTAGTATTTAAATTGCTATAATAAAAATACAAATTTGTATTCGAACATATTATTTTATATTTACACCGCTTACTTCAGACTTACCTATTTTAGCGGAAACTTTAATAAGACTGGTTAGACCCTTCATCCGTATTGCGCCACCAGGGCCCCTATTATGTTAAACGAAACGAACGGCACAAAAAAGATAGCCACGAAAACGAAAGTCATGACATATGCCGATTATGTAAAACGATAATGGAAAATGTTGCCAGCTAAAACGAAACAAAATATTTTTTTCAACCACATCTATCTTCACACAAGTGCTTGTTACGTATTTATCGAAAAAATCCAATCAATAAATCAGAAAATTCCCTTTTAAAGCTTTTCACCAAATTATAATCCTTCTCTAATTTTTTCCAAAAAGTTAAAATCTTCACTTGTGTGAACATTAGTATTTTGAGGATAAATAGTCATATTTTTGTTCTGAGTATAAATCTCTATTAAGGTAAAAAACTACTTTTATTTTCACTTTGCAATTTTGCATTATTTGTCAGACTCAAAAGGTAATGGCTTTTATAGTTATAACAGGAAACGAAAACTCCTTGTTATATTTTTTAAGATTTGTTTGCTAAATGTCATTAATATTGGACTTTCAGTAATACCTTTTGAGCTTTAGCTTGTGGTATCAAATAAAAATGGATGTGAAAGTGATCAGCAAAAAATTCCCACAGAAAGGGATTTTTCTTTTTACACCCCAGCACTGTCTTCAGTATTAAGAAATGTCAATAAGTGAATACATTTTGTGAGTGTAAAGTTCAATAGTTTCAGTGATTTGTTAATTAACATGTTATTAATAGTGAAAATATATACAACAGAAGAAGAAAATCGTACTATAATAAGCTAAAAATGCATCACCCTCAATTTCAAAATTTTTTGTACCAGTTCGGTTTCGCTTGCATTGCTGATTGTTCATTTATTTAAGTTTTGTGTTAGTTGCATGCATATTAATAACATTTTATTTTTGTTTATTGTTTTACTAAACGTATAATTGTTTTATTTTGATAAAAGATACAGTGGAAGTCACAGAAAGACAAATATTAATAGCATTGAAATCAAAACGAAAGCTATACGAGAGCCAATAGCCAGTCGTAGAAGAATACGAGTATCGTTTTTACATTAACGATTATCGTTAAACGTAATCCATTTTAACGATAACGTGGTATTTTGAACGATAATCGTATTACGTAATAAGGGCCCAGGGCCCCTATTAAACGAACGGCAAAAAAACGATAGTCACGAAAACGAAAGTCACGACATATCCCGATTATGTAAAGCGATAATGGACCCATGAAAATATGAAAATGTTGCCAGCTAAAACGAAACAAATTTTTTTTTCAACCACATCTATCTTCACGCAAGTGCTTGTTACGTATTTATCGAAAAAATCCCATCAATAAATCAGAAAATTCCCTTTTGAAGCTTTTCACCAAATTATAGTCCTTCTCTATTTTTTTTTTCCAAAAAGTTAAAATCTTCACTTGTGTGAACATTAGTATTTCAAATAGTTTGAGGATAAATAGTCATATTTTTGTTCACAAAAAAAAATCTTTAAAGATTAATTGAGTATAAATATCTATAAAGGTAAAAACTACTTTTATTTGCAATTTTGCATTATTTGTCAGACTAAAAAGGTAATAGATTTTTTTGCTAAATGTCATTAATATTGGACTTTCACCTTTTGAGCTTTAGCTTGTGGTATCAAATAAAAATGGATGTGAAAGTGACCAGCATTCATCTTTTAGTAATTTTTGTTTGTGATTTAACAATGAAGTCCGCTTGTTTTTATTATTATTTTTGGTTTGATTAGACAAAGTAAAACTTTAAAAAACTTAAAATTCCGTCGGTAATATTATCGTTTTGAATCTAAGAGATAAAATATTTTTAAACAAAAAATTCCCTCAGAAAGGGATTTTTCTTTTTACACCCCAGTGGTCCGTTCCTTTTCTCTAAAATGTTAACAATTGTTAACAATTGGTAACACTGATCGTTCCTAAATTCTCAAATTGTAACATCGTGTAACATTATGACGTCATAAAATCGTTCCTAAACTCAATGTTGAAGTGTCAGAATGTTACACTTTGTAACAATTTCCAACTCATCTCCTCGACATGAATCGAAAGTGTTAATCTGTCAAAAACAGCAATGTTTTCATTTTGTGATTATCTTTTGTTTACTTTTCGTTGTTTGGATTTGCAATTGTTTGCATTTTTGCAAATATGTGTTTTCAATTTAATTGATTTTATTGTTGTTTTTGAGTTTTGAATTGTTTTGTGATAAATTTACTTTTTTTCGACATTGCATTCTATCAATTCTGTGATTTTTGCCAAAGAAATTTGTGCATTAGTTAGTTTAAGTTATTAGAAATTTAATTTTCGAATTATATGTATTTATTTTCAATGAATTTAATGCAATAAATAGTTTTTTCTTCATTCTAAATGCATTTCGATTTTTTTGTCCAACCTTGTCGTTTGACAGATCAACAATATTTTCAACATTGATCGTTCCTAATGGGGTTTTCTTTTGGTAAATTCAGATTTTGATCCGAAAATTGATTTTTTTCGTCGCGAATGGTATACGATTTCAGATTGATTTTTCTTTTTCAGTGTATTGGTGAATAATGTGTGTCTGTGAAGCTATAGCGATCCAGACATGTCAAACTGATGACTTTCAATTGTTTTGGCGTGTAATGGTGTTAGTAAAAGAGGGGTAAATCTGCCGAAAAATCCAGATCTGCAAAATTGATTTTCGATCAAAAAAAAAAATTGATTTTTATTCCCATTGGAAGGCTTTAATTGTCAAAATCTGTGTTTTGATAGATCTGAAGGGGAAAAAAAATCAATTTTTGTTTCCAAAAGAAAACCCCATAAATGAAATGTTACAAACTGTAACATTCTTAACAATGACATTTCAACATTTTTTTTTTACACATCAATAATTGTTAACATTTTTAGAGAAAAGGAACGGGCCGCAGCACTGTCTTCAGTATTAAGAAATGTCAAAAAGTGAATAGATTTTGAGTGTAAAGTACAATAGTTTTAGTGATTTGTTAATTAACATGTTATAAATAGTGAAAATATATACAACAGAAGAAGAAAATCGTATTACAAGAAGAAAAAAATCGTTTTGAATCTAAGAGATAAAATATTTTTAAACAAAAAATTCCCTCAGAAAGGGATTTTTCTTTTTACACCCCAGTGGTCCGTTCCTTTTCTCTAAAATGTTAACAATTGTTAACAATTGGTAACACTGATCGTTCCTAAATTCTCAAATTGTAACATCGTGTAACATTATGACGTCATAAAATCGTTCCTAAACTCAATGTTGAAGTGTCAGAATGTTACACTTTGTAACAATTTCCAACTCATCTCCTCGACATGAATCGAAAGTGTTAATCTGTCAAAAACAGCAATGTTTTCATTTTGTGATTATCTTTTGTTTACTTTTCGTTGTTTGGATTTGCAATTGTTTGCATTTTTGCAAATATGTGTTTTCAATTTAATTGATTTTATTGTTGTTTTTGAGTTTTGAATTGTTTTGTGATAAATTTACTTTTTTTCGACATTGCATTCTATCAATTCTGTGATTTTTGCCAAAGAAATTTGTGCATTAGTTAGTTTAAGTTATTAGAAATTTAATTTTCGAATTATATGTATTTATTTTCAATGAATTTAATGCAATAAATAGTTTTTTCTTCATTCTAAATGCATTTCGATTTTTTTGTCCAACCTTGTCGTTTGACAGATCAACAATATTTTCAACATTGATCGTTCCTAATGGGGTTTTCTTTTGGTAAATTCAGATTTTGATCCGAAAATTGATTTTTTTCGTCGCGAATGGTATACGATTTCAGATTGATTTTTCTTTTTCAGTGTATTGGTGAATAATGTGTGTCTGTGAAGCTATAGCGATCCAGACATGTCAAACTGATGACTTTCAATTGTTTTGGCGTGTAATGGTGTTAGTAAAAGAGGGGTAAATCTGCCGAAAAATCCAGATCTGCAAAATTGATTTTCGATCAAAAAAAAAAATTGATTTTTATTCCCATTGGAAGGCTTTAATTGTCAAAATCTGTGTTTTGATAGATCTGAAGGGGAAAAAAAATCAATTTTTGTTACCAAAAGAAAACCCCATAAATGAAATGTTACAAACTGTAACATTCTTAACAATGACATTTCAACATTTTTTTTTTACACATCAATAATTGTTAACATTTTTAGAGAAAAGGAACGGGCCGCAGCACTGTCTTCAGTATTAAGAAATGTCAAAAAGTGAATAGATTTTGAGTGTAAAGTACAATAGTTTTAGTGATTTGTTAATTAACATGTTATAAATAGTGAAAATATATACAACAGAAGAAGAAAATCGTATTACAAGAAGAAAAAAATGCATCAGCTTCAATTTCAAAACTAACTTGTACCAGTTCGGTTTCGCTTGCATTGCTGAATGCTCATTTATTTAGATTTGTGTAAGTAGCATACATATTAATAAAATTTTATTTTTGTTTATTGTTTTACTAAACGTATAATTGTTTTATTTTGATAAAAGATACAGAGGAAGTCACAGAAAGACAAATAAAGGGTCCGCCAAATAACTTTTTTTTTGAAAATACTATACAAAAAAAAACTGAATATTTTCTCAAATTTCTTTTTTTCATTTGAAAGTACAATCCTTCCGGTTAATCATCATCATCAAGTCCTGTAACCCCGGTTGGGGCATAGGGCGCCAACAAATCGTTTCCATCCTTCACGGTCTGCAGATAGATATTTTAACTGTGGCCACGTCTTTCTCTGGGAGTCTGCTTCTGCTAGAACTGTTGATTTCCATGTTGTTCTTGGTCTTCCAACCCGCCGTGCACCCTGAGGATTCCATTCAAATGACTGCTTTGCAATTTCATCGTTTGGTTTCCTCAGCGTGTGACCAATCCATTGCCATTTACGCTTTCTTATGTCAACGTCCAGCCGCTCTTGACTTGTCCTGCGCCACAATTCCTCGTTTGATATAATTTGTGGCCAGCGAATTTTTAGAATATGGCGTAGACAACGGTTCACAAAAGCCTGCAATTTCTTTGAGATGGTAGTCGTGACTTTCCAGGTTTCGCAAGCATATAACAGCACGGATTTGACATTGGATTCGAAGAATCTCAACTTTGTGCGCAAGGAGATTTGACATGATTTCCAAATTTGGGAGAGAGAACCGAAGGCTAATAATGAAAAATAATAAAATAATTTCATTCAAATGGCTGCTTCGCTAAGTGGGCCTGCGATCGACTTAGAGAAGATGCCGATTTTGCCAAAAAAATCATCTTTTCAGATGAAGCTCATTTTGATCTTGGCGGGTATGTAAACAAGCAAAGTTGTCGCATTTGGGGCACAGAAAACCCGCACGCATACATTTAAAAGCCGATACACCCAAAACGAGTCACTGTTTGGTGCGGAGTGGCCGTTACAGTCAATGGCGATCGTTATCGGGCCATGTTGAACGAATTTTTGTTTACAGAAATTGAAGAGGAGGATATTGGCAACATTTGGTTTCAACAGGACGGCGCTACATGCCACACAGCCGAAGCTTCACTCCATGTAGTAGTAGCATTTTCAAAAATAAAAAAGTTATTTGGTGGACCCTTTATTAATAGCATTGAAATCAAAAAAAGCTATACGAGAGCCAGTAGCCAGTCGTAGAAGAATACGAGTATCGTTTTCACATTAACGATTATCGTTTAACGTAATCGCATTTTAACGATAACGCGGTATTTTGAACGATAATCGTATAACGTAATAGGGGCCCAGGTCTGGTTTTTGAGATATTCCCGTTATTTAACTTAAAAAACCCGGCTTTTCGTTATTGTAGAGGTTAAACATGTCCAAATAGCATTAAACTTTTCGAAAGAAAAAAATACCTATTTTAGTCTTTGAGAAATCTTTATTTAGTTGTTAGTCTTCACCTCACCCCTCACTCTAACAATTCAATGAGAAGAGTAAAATTCGGTTTAATATAGGCCCATGAATTTCAACCAAGGATTTCTCAGAGAATACAAAATATATTGGAAGTTTTTAAACTGAATTCGGAAGAAGAGAAGTATTATTTGCCGGAATTACAACAATTTTTTTTAAATTAAATAAGGTGAAAAGTTGTGAAAAAATGGCAATGGCCAAAATTTAAATTAAGGATATCCTGGAGAATAAAAAAGATTGGTTGTTTAAGGAATCGTTACTAGTTTTGTTGAACAAATGCTCGAGGCTCCTATTTTAGTTATCTCTCAATCAGTCAAACAATATTGTTTCATAATATGAAAATATACATAGTGAAAAATTTTACCATTGGCAAATGAGCAGCCGTAGATAATTACAAGATAAATACATACATACACTGTACAAAGAATTGTAAGGATAGTTCAAATGTCTTTCTTTTTATACTTAATGTTTTTTTTGTAGAATTTATACATCTAGGCAGTAAGCAGATCCTGCTTATTCAGCTTTGAACAAAAGCATGTTCAACACAAAATATTACATGAAAAGGAATTTTCAAGGTAAAAAGTAACATTTTTCACTAAATACAGACAACTATACAATCCAATACTTCTTCTTATACCAGCCAAACCACGGGCTTTACCATCATCTATTTCTAGTTGTCTGAATTTAACCAAATTCCGCTAGAAAATATTAACAGTGCCTTTGTGCTGTTTATTTAATACGTGTCGGTATCCATCGACTAAAATATTATGCGTCTTATTGTTGTTGCGCCTGGGCGAAACGCATATGGACTAAAGTCCCAAAAACTTTAAAATTGAATTTAGAGTCCACAACAACAAAAACAAAAATATCTGAATTTTGGTTTTCAATTTCTGAAAAAAAAAATATTAAATGAAAATATCAGGTGTTGTCCTTTCCTTAAGCTCCCCAATTGCATTGAACATGTAAATTTCCTGAACTAACCCCATTTGTTTCGCCCAGTACTCTACGGACTTAAGGTTAGGTTAGGTTAGAAGGGGTTATGTTACGGCAAGCCGTCGCATCTCACTCGGATCTCAATGGATCCATTGGGCTCCCCATAGGATTTTGGTAAGGAAGATTTGGGGAAAAGGATAAGATGGATTGGGTGGAGTTTAGGTATGGGATGCCTATGCCTTCCTGAACCACATTGAATTCTGGATGAATTTATGGATGTTTCTTAGTGGCAAGTTAGAGATGTCGTCGGTTTGAATGTTTATGTCTGTGAATATCATAATAGTTCTATGACCGTAGTGGCCCCTCTTCCAGTTATTGCACTGTTTAATTCTTAAAGCACTTTTGGCCGCCAGCTCTTTTGTAAACAGATCGAGTGGGGCAGTGAAAGGAAAGTTTCAAGGACTGCCGTTGGTGTGGTTTTAATAGCACTAGTTGTACCAATGCACGCTAGTCTCTGAATTTTTGTCATGGTCATAAGATTGATTTTTTGGTCCAAGGCTGGCCACCAGACCAAGCATGCGTGCGTAAGAATAGGCCTTATTATGGCTGAGTACATCCAATGAATGGTTCTGGGGCTGGGACCCACCATCTTTTACCAAAGATTCTACTGCAAGTGTAGAATGCAATTGAGGCTTTTTTCCCTCTTTCTTTAATGTTTCATTTCCAGTTTAGTTTACGGTCAAGCACAATACCAAGATACTTGGCAGTTCCCGAAACCTTTAGCGGAATTCCGTTAATGGTTGGCAGGTTTATGTTGAGAACGTTATGCTTCCTCCTAAACAACACCAGTTCTGTCTTAAATGGGTTAACGTAAAGTCCACAGCTACTGGCTCAGTTACTGAGCGTGTCAAGGGCTGTTTGTAGGAGTTCGCTCAGCGTAGGAGCAAATTTTCCCGAGGCCATTAATACGATGTCATCGACATATACATCGACCAAGACACCACTTGGACTTAGCTTAACTAAGATTTGGTTAACTACGAGAAGCCAGAGCAGAGGAGATAAGACTCCGCCTTGTGGAGTACACGTCTTGTTTGAAGCATACATTCTATCCAGTTTGTCACCATCGGATCGATATTGAAGGAGTTAAGGGCTTGTCGAATTGAATCGTTATTAACATTATTGAAGGCCCCTTCTATATCCAGAAATGCTGCTAGGGTAAATTCCTTGAATTGAATTGATTTTTCAATTGTACCGACCACTTCATGAAGTGCTGTCTCAACAGATTTGCCCTTCTTGCATGCATGTTAGGCCTGCGAGAGCACACCATCATTCAGTTTTAGACAAATATGGGTCTCAATTAGTCTTTCTAGCGTATTGAGGAGAAAGGAGGACAGGCTTATTGGCCTGAAGTCTTTCGGTTCAGTGTGGGTAGGCTTGCCAGCTTCGGGATGAAAAAGACATTGACTTTTCTTAAGAAGCAAAAACGCAGCATTTTTTGGTCTACTTTGTTTTTGGGCCTATTCCCTAGAGTCTTTAAAAAAGCAGAGTTAACATGTAAATTGTTAAGTCCCAACATCATACTCGCATCCTTTTTTGATTTTTTCTTAGATTTAAAAAACTGTCAAAATTGCAAACCTACCTTGACAAAGCTGATTTCTTACATATGCAAAATTCAGCTTTTTGAAGGAAGGTTTACAAATTTGAAATTTTTTTTGAAATTTGAGAATGAATAAATAAAAGATATTTCTTACAATACCAATTTTGAAAACTTAGGCTCGTCTGATGGCATGAGCTTTTGACCATCCAACTCTTCATATATGTTTTTTTTTATATACAAGATGGCAGAGCTGGAAAAACTAGATTTGTTTAAGTAGGTGTTTTAGTTTTTTCAATTCTATGATATTATGAAAAAATGTGTTGCAACCCCGGGTCTACAGTAAAAGAACTATATCATAATTTGCTCACTTGATTTAATATGTGTTAGGATTATACGCAGTTAACGTGTTATATTTAATAAATTTCTCTGGCTAATCAATGACAAAAGGCGTCTGTTTTATCATAGTGAGTGGGCTCGAGCAGTTATGTGTTTGACCATACAAAAGGCGGGTGTGCCTGTCAAATCTGAGCTTATGCATGTCGGAAAACACCATGGTGGAAGGATATATGCAAATACATGAACTATGACAACAAATCGAAATGAGTCCCAAAGAGGTAATCTTTTTATGGTGAATCCTTCTGCAGCTTCGGTTGGAGTAAACCGCACATCGGATTTGGATTTGGGGGTGCGGCATCTTTCATGTACGAGCATCAATCAAGAAGCCATAATAATAAATGAATCGTTGACAAATAGAGGAAGTCATTCAAGAAGCGCAAATGTTACTTTTGGCAACGAGACGTAGAGACTCTGGGATATCCCAAGACACCTGGGATAAGATCGAACTTCGCAAATCGTTGAAAATCCAAATAAATACCGAAGCAGATGTACAACGAAAGGCTGAATTGCGAAGAGAGTACTGCTTTGCATATAAGATGGTCTATCGCTGTGCGAGACGTGACAAGAGGGTGAGGTTAGATGGACTCGCAAATAATGAGAAAATCGCTGCCATCGAACCCCCGTCAGAATCGGAAATCCATACATCTTTTATAATTTTGCGCCATTGTGTTTTTTATTTTATATTACCTTTTTTCATGAGGTTTTCGTTAATTAATGGGGCGCCAAAACTTGTGGGCCCAGGCGTCAAATCTTTAAACACCATACTGATCATCACCCCTACTAAAATAACCTACTACTTAGTTCAAAATTCTTATTGATTCGGATACAAGCTCAAAACAGCTGTGAAATATATTGTCAAATTTGATTTTTTGTCTGTATTTATCTCCATTATTTGTCAAACTCAATTATGCGCCGAGCCGCGAGCGAATGCAATCGCTCTTGTTAAATTTTAACGAACATTAACGAATCGTACCCGAATTGCATAATGGTTTAAGGTAGAACTAGAATAGGCGGAAGCTATCGGAAGCTTATGTCAAAACCGACCGAAAAGTAGCTTTCCAAAACGTCAATTTCACAAGTGACCCATAATGAACTTCAGTGGTTGGAAGTGAAAAAAAAAATAAATAATTGTTTATTCAATATTTATTTTCTCATACCTATTCACAGCACAAAGTGATATGCTTTTAATTATTTATTTTGCGAAACCACTAAAATTCGATGTGATATAAATTAATTAAAAGAAAATTGATTTGACTTCACTCATTCATTCATCAAACAGAAAATAAAAAGTTGAAAACTATGCACCAAGCGCCAAGTTCTTGGTAGTTTGCTTCCACCATTTTGATTTTGCATTCGCCCACTTACGAAAGAGCGGTCGTTGAGCGCTCTCACGTCCGACGGCAAAAGTTAACGAAAACTAAACGAAAAGTTCCACTTCGCAATTATGTGTGCGTCATATAAATTTCTTGTTTTCGCTCGGTTTCGTACGACCACTTAAGTTGGCTTCCGACTATTCTAGTTCTACCTTAATGAACAGGAATTACGTGTATCCGCTCTTTCACTTATGGCATAAGAGATTTTAATTTAATTATTATGGTTGAAAACTTATAATACTGTGTACTGGCTTGGTGGCTTAAGCTGACTTTAGCTCGGTTAAGTCTATTATATTTGGGCCTTGTCTTCTCTTCAGCAAATGAGATAATTTCGTTGAAAATTTTCAAATTTGATTCATCTAATTTCTCAAAAAATTCTAAGTCGAAATTAAATAATTTAAGCCAAATATACACTCCAAAAAATAGGAAACCATTTAAAAAGCTTTGAAAACCTTCTGTATAGAAATGTTGAAACTCGATACAGGAAACACAGAAACACAGAATTAAAAAAAAAAAAAAAATGACTCCGTTGAGTCAAATTTAAAAATAAAACTAGCAATTAAAAGATGAAAACACTTTTTTTTGATTTGCGAAATTACCTCATTTCGGCTCCAATTAAACGGAGAATAAAATTTAAGAATATGGAAATAAATTAAATTTTGCCATGAATCTGCCAGCTTGGTTTTACCAGTCAGCCCTACCCTAGGATTTCAACCAACCCGGCGATCTACTGTAGCAAATAAAAGGTGTATTTTTTTTGCAAGCCCGGGGGAATGGGACGAAAAAAACGACATCGGGGCTTAGCTTAGTTTCCATACAAACTATCGATAACATGTATGAAATTCATGTCGGTAACACAGTTTTTATCTGGGCTTAGGTTAAGCCCCGAAAATTCTCTGGGCTTAGCTAAGCCCGAAGGGCTTAATTGTTGTTGCGTTTAACATGTAAATTGCTTAGCCCCGACGGACGTCATTTTTTTCGTCCAAGCCCATTCGGACAAAGAAAAAAACACACCTAGAGATAAAGATAGCATACCATAAGAATATTTTATTACTCACTTGCCCGCTGTACATAAAGTTAAGGAGTCCTGCCATGTGGTTGGCTTCTACGTCGGCCATTAAAAGAATTGGATGATTTGATGGGTTCTCCAAAAATATTTCTTGAAAATATGGACTACACACTGATAGCACCTGCAAGTAACGTGATTAGGTGCTTAGTATAAAAAGTGTACTACTTACCAATTTATGGGCCTTGAAAATTTTACCTCCGGCTGCTATAGTCACATCAACCATTTTTTCATCTTTTTGTAAAGTATGGAAACCCCTTGACATATTTCCTAGAAAATTATTCCAAGATAGTAAGTATTGATCAATTGAATTTGGATCAGATAATTTATTCTGAATTGCTGGAGATGATGGTGATTTTTGCTGCCCTAGAATGGGCTTAGGAGATATTATTTTCTCATTTTTAACAAGATCATTCTGATCAGAGGGACTTTTAAGTTTATTTTCATTTTCTACTCGATGCTGCATAAAATCTAAATTTTTTACTGTAACGACATTTGTCTTGTTTCCACTTAGTCTGTAACTTGTCGCCTTGGAATTCAGCATTTTGTCGGTTGCAAACTGGCTTTCGGGAGTAAATTTGCTTTCGGAAGCAAATTTGTTCTCGTTTGCTCTTCTATCTTTTTGGCGTTTCAATAGTTCCTCTATTTCCATACATGCACCAGATGTGACCGCAGCAATCGCTGACACTATAATCGGATCATCTTCAAAAACACTCTCATCCAAAGATTCTTTTAAAGTTTTCGTAGAAGAAAATAAACGTAAGGACGGATCATTTACTTGGTCACTAAAATAAACATCCATCAAGGTGAAAAAGGGCCACTCCCTCCTTTTTGGTTCTTCAGAGATTTTAATGGCCTATTAATTGTAAATAAAAATGTAAAAGTATAAATATAATTGATTGTTAACGAAAATACACGAATTGATGAAAAACTAAAATTTATCGGTTAAAAATAAGAAATCAACTAAGTGGTGCCGTGAAATAACGCCAAATTTGGAAATTCAGCTTCGCTTTATTTATAGCGTTCGGCATTTTTGATTTTGAAATTTTAGCGTTCAGCATTATTTCGCTTTGATGAGGTGAAATAAAGCCGAACGTTAGCTGATAAATAAAGGTGCCGGAACATAAGGCCAAGTCAAGGGCGGATCCAGACTTTTGCCCAGAGGGGTTCACGTTCTTCAAAATTCATGGTATTGCATTACAAAATTAATTTTTGGCCTTAAAACCTTAGCCCTCAAAAAATCTATTTTTCTGTTATGTATCATAACACGAAGGAACTTAAGTAACTTACTACTTTATTTAATGACATCCCCTGCACAAAACAGAGGTATGTCGCCATATAAAAAAGTTGAATTCCCAATAGCTTCCGTCAAGTTGCTAGGTGGGCGAAATCCGAACTTTGCTTTTTTAATGTCACCCACGATTCTTGGCACCTCTTTGTGAGATATTCCCAAAAAAAGGGTAGCATCTGAAAAGCCTTACAAAATAACACAAACCAAAATATTGAATAACGTGGTCCCACATTTTCTCATTAATCTCAAAACTAAAAATCCCATTTTTTACAATTTCGCAATGGTGCCGTCACACCGTGCAAGTAAAGTACTTGCAGCAAGCAAAATCATAGCTGCAAGTAAAATTTGCCTGGTGTGATGACCCGAAAACTACTTGCAGCAAGTATTTGCTGCAAGTGATTTACTTGGTGGATCTAAAAAAATCACCAACAATTTTCTTTTACTCATATAAACAATATCTTATACATACAATAATCTTGAGAGCAGTTTTTGAGACATCAAGATATAAAAGTGGGCGTGGTAGTGGGCGGATTTGTGGAAAACACATTTCAAATATTTTCTCTTGCTTATGCAAATGAAGTCTGAAACTTTCATTCAGGTCATTACAGCCGTTGCCGAGATATAGAAGATATGTGAAAAAAGTGGACACGGTTGTGGGTGGCTTTTAAAAAATCACTTGCCTTCATTATTTTTTTACTCATGCAAACAACAACTTTCAGGAAGTAATTTCGGCAATTAATTTCAGCAATTACTCTCAGCAAGTGATTTCAGCAATGGATTTCCACAAGTACTTGCAGAAAGTAATTTCGGCAATTAATTTCAGCAAGTACTTGCTTGCACGGTGTGACGACCTAAAAAGTACCTGCAGCAAGCCTGATTTGCAAGCAAGTTGGCAAGCAATTAACTTGCCTGGTGTGACTGCTCTCTGCAAGTACTTGCATGATTATTTCAAAATCGAAATCTTTGAAACAATTGCTGCAAGATCTTCACTTCCACGGTCTGACGGTACTTTAAGAATCTCACGCAAGATTTGCGAAATTCTGATTTAAAGTGTATTTCCTGCGATATTTTGCGAAATTTCAATCTGTGAGATTAACCTTGCGAGATTTTGTTAGTGCGGTATTATAGTGAGATTTTGTAATTGCAAAATTTTGTAAAGCTATTATTTAATTTTCAAGATTCCTTACCCAACCAGACAGGCCACAATAGATCGTGATAAAAGTTTCAGTTATCGCTTAGTGATGTATTTTGTTTTAATGAATTTTAAAAGTTTTTTTAAAGGCCACTCAAGGTCATTTAAAAGAATTATTGGTACCTCATTTATGTTGTCTTGGAAAACAAATACAAGTGGAAGCATTATTAATATCATAGTGGTTTTTAGCACCTACACCCATGTTCTGTAACTATCGCATCGATAAAATTAGTCGAGAAACGTTGAAAAATTAAACAAAACTCAAAAAATTTGTTTCAATTTCCATCGTTTCTCGACTAATTTTATCGATGCGATAGTTACAGAACATGGGTCCTGATTTATAGGTTTTCGCAAAAAGTCGTATACTTACCATCCGAAAGGCCAATGAATCATTATGAGTGGTCAACTAAGTCTGTGGTAAGGAATTTTCTGTTTTGAAATACCTAAAAGAAATCTCCTTATTTCACTGTGGCAGAGTGAAATAAAGCCGAATGTTAACAGAGAAATAAAGCCAAACTAAACAAATTCAAAATTCGATTTTATTTCAAAGTTTCATTAAATCCTGATTCTATAAATGCAAAAGAAATTTTGCATATACCCAACCTTGCACCCACCCCAAATCTTAAAGCGAGCGCTAGCAGGGGGGTTGCAGGGGGGCAGTATGGCCCCATACATAACTCACTGTTTATTTACGAATTTTAGAATTTCATAAACCAAATAAAGGAGAGGATTTATTAGGCTTGTGAAATTTAAAAATTCACGATTAAAAACTTAGAGGTTTCTATGGGGGGCAACCTGCCCCCCTGCAACCTTTCTGCTTAGGCTTACTATAGGATTTGGGATGGGTCTGAAAATGAACTTTAAAAATTTTTAGCTTATCAAATATGTAAGTCATTTTGAAAAATGAAATAACACCAAATAGGCATTTCACTTTTCAAAGCGAAATAAAGCCGAACGATAAAATTCAGCGTTATTTCACTTTAGTTAAGCGAAATAAAGTCGAATTTCGACATTCATCATTATTTCGCTGGGTGTTATTTCACGGCACCTTTTTGAAAGTGAAGTAAAACCAAATTGGCATCATCTCGGTGTTATTTCACTGTAAAATAAAGCCGAATTCAGCCGACGAAAGTAAATTCAGTTTTTTTTTGGATCTGATATGGGTGCAAACGGTGCCTGTTTTCTAATTTTTATTGGAAAACAATGTACAGATACAAACATCTGCAGATTTAAGGAGGAAATCTAAGGGCCAGTGCTGAAAAAGTTGGATAACAGGATGATCTCATGCTTGTACAGTACAATGACCCAAAACATTCGTGAATGTGCCCCATGCACAGTCCCCACCTCAACCCCATTGAGCATCTCAGGGCTTTTCGGTACAAACAAGTTCGAAAAACTAATAAAACCAGAAAAAATTACTTCTAAGCTCTTAATTTGTAATACATATATTATTTATTTCAATAAGCTTTGAAATATTTTTGCTTCTTTCTGAAAAAAAACTTTGATTCTTATTGTTTTTTTATAATGTTGGGAACATACATCAGAAAGAATAATTCAAAAAGCACCAATATTTGTCTCCGGCTCTCTTGCAGAGTTTTCACCTCGAAAAATGCAGTTTTTTTTTGCGTCAACTGAATAGACACACGTATTGAAATTGTTTAAAAAAGTTAATCGAAGAAAGTAAAACCAGAAAGTAAAGAAAGTATTTAGATATTGGGCACTTGTAGTAGTGGGTAGTGTCACTTTTTTTCATTGCCTAGTACGCAGATCGAGACAAAATTTATCTCCCATATAAAATTTTTCCCAGGACAAATTTTATCTCAGATTTATTTCCAAGCGGTACGCAGCTCCAGCGCAAAATTTGACAGTTGTAACCGCTGTACGTGAAAAGGTAAAAGAAAGTCTCCACTTAGTTTTGCGCGGAAAAAGAATGCTCGAAGCATTATTTTTCCAGACAAATTGTGACGTTTTATATACAATTCGCTTTTTATAAACTAAAATCATCTCCCTGTTACATTCATTCCATTATTAAGACGTTGTGAGGACGTACGACTGAAATAAAATATAAAAGGCGTATAGAAAATGATGACATGGAATGAGAATAGAATTTAATAGAACAGCTGCTTTCAATCAGTGAGTGGCGTAGCTAATGGGAAAGGGTACAAAAGGGCCACATACATATACGGAAAATATTTTTTTTTCAATAAAAGATTTAAATTGATTCTCAAGTCGAATCAACAAACAGGGTTGGCAAATTTAATTGGATTTTGGGAGCATTAGAAAAGTGTGAACATTTCTGATTTCGGCAGAGTTTTCTTAATCCACCGACAACACATTTATCCCTCAATGAAAATTGATATCTTCTGAAGTTTTCTTACACTTCTCCGGGAAAAAGTGATTAAGGGCAGTTGTTTGACATTGGGATCAAATTAAAAAAGTTAATTTGATCCAAATGTCAAACAAGTGCCCTAAATCACTTTTTCCCGGAGAAAGTAAGTGATTAAGGGCATTTGGATCAAATTAAAAAAGTTAGTTTGACCCAAATGTCAACAGGTGCCCTAAATCACTTTTTCCCGGAGAAGTAAAGAACCTTCAAAAATTTCAGAATTTCTAGTGGCTTTTTAATCCATTGACATCGTAGCGATCCTTCAATAGAATTTGACAGTTGATGGGGACAAACTATATTTTGACAGAAAAAGCTTAAATTTCATTTCATCCATCCACATTATATTATTCCCCATCAAGCGCACGCAATCAATTTTTCTTGCTCTGCAAATGCTTCGAGGGAATCTCTGAATCCTCTACATGTAAAAGTTTCAAATTTATAAGTTTCTAACTATGCTACTGTTCTCATTTGACTTTTGTTTTTATCTCTGCACCTTCAGAATTTGTCTCGAGAAAAAAAATGTAGAGATAAAATTTGTCTTTGCTCGATCTGCATACTAGGCTTAAGCTTCATAAATTTGATCCAGCATGGCATGGTAAGGTTTCTCTATATAATCCAGCTAAATTTCGATCCAGGCAAATTTCATGGCTGAAATTTGGGATTTTTGGCCTTAAGTTGATAGCAAGGCTCATTAACTATTTGTACTAAATATGCCCAAAAGTTTTCAACTAGGTTTTGCTTGGTTGAGTACGGTTTTCATTCTAGCAATTCGATATTTTGTTCCTCTTTCAAGTCTTTGAACATGCACGCTGTGTGAGTGGGGGGCTTATTCTGCTGAGAAGTCCCGTTTATGGATTTAAAAATATTAAAAAAATAAGGGGAAAATCTCTTTCCAATATTTTCCTATGAGTTATGGCGATCATTTTTGAGCTTTGCAACTAAAACTCAAAAGTGCCAAAGTAGCTTATTTTTCCCCATATCAAAACATCGCTCGAATATGGTAAAGCGCTAAAAAGTCTTTTATCCCATAAGAGCTTTCAACATGAAATTATTTTTCATCCGAAAGACCCCTATTTTTGTCCAATTCATATGAATCATTATAGAAAAGTTGATGGGGAGAAATTAGCTACTTTGGCACTTTTGAGTTTGAGTTTTAAAGCTCAAAATAGATCGCAATAACTCATAAGGAAATATTGGAAAGAGGTCTTTCTTATTTTGATTATTTTAAGACCCATAAACGGGACTTTTCAGCAGAACAAAACTCCTCATCCACATAGCGTGCATGAAAGAGGAGCAAAATATGGAACTGCTTCAATGAAAACCATACTCAACCTACCAAACCCTAATTGAAAACTTTTGGTGATATTAAGTACAAATAGTTAATGAGCCTGGCTATCGGTTTAAAGCCGAAAAATCCCAAATTTCAAGCATGAAATTTGCCTGGACTGAAATTTAGCTGGATTACATAGAGAAACTTTACGATGCCATGCCAGATCAAATTTATGAATCTAAAATTGGCCAATAAAATAATAATAAAAAAAAAATGTTTTATTTTCTTCCATTATCTTTTATAACCAATTTCAATACGTGTGTCTATTCAGTCGAGGCAACAAAAACTGCTTTTTTCGATGTGAAAAACTTTGCAAGAGAGCCGGAAAAAGTATAGGTGCTTTTTGAAACATTCTTTCTGATTTATGTCCCCAACATTATAAACAAACAATAAGCATCATGAAATGATACACAAATGCACAATGTTCGGAAAAAATGGACAAAGTTCCTTTGAAAATTTGAGTGTCTATTCAGTTGAAGTGGAGTGTATATATGAAGGTATAATATACATTAGGGTGGTCCTTAAATTTGACATTGTCTTGGATAGCCCTCATTCGATTCAAAACATTGAAAAACAATTTCCATAATTTTTTCAGATTTTTATTTCACCCCCCTGGTCTCCCTTTTTTCACTTCAAGGTACAAATAATGGAGTTAGGGTGATTCCTATAACACAGGAAAAAAACATCAGAGCTTATAGATTAGAAAAAAAAAATCGTATCAGAGGGGGGGTCTATTTCCCCCCTTTCAGGCGGGAGGGGTAATTTTCTAAAAATTTGACCAAAAATAGAAAAAAAAATATTAAAAAACAACGGGACCACTTACAACGGCATGCTATAGCTTTTTTTAAACCCATGAATCCAGTCTCTAATATGTTTTTTAAATCAAGTTTTTGTTGTAAATAGTTTTTGAAAAAATAATTTTGAAACTTAAAAATAAAAACAAAAATAATAATTGTATGCGTTTGAAAATTATTTTTTTTTCAGAAACTATTTACAAAAAAAAACTTGATTTAAAAAACATATTAGAGACTGGATTCATGGCTTTAAAAAAAGCTATAGCATGCCATTGTAAGTGGTCCCGTTATTTTTTAATAATTTTTATCTATTTTGGGTCAAATTTTTAGAAAATTACCCCACCTGCCTGAACGGGGGGAGATAGACCCCCCTCCAATACGATTTTTTGTTCGTCTGAATGTAATCTGATTTTTTTTCGCGTCTTATAAGAATCACCCTAACTCCATTATTTTTACCTTGAGGTGAGAAAAGGGAGTCCAGGGGGGTGAAATAAAAATCTGAAAAAATTAGGAAAATTTTGTTTCTCTATTTAGAATCATTTGATGCCTATCCAAGTTGGAATTTCAAAAAAACCCTATATAAGGACAACCCTAATATACATATTAGGGTGGCACTTGTTTTTTTAATTTTTGAATTTCTTGCATCCCCCCTCCCCTAAAAGTGATCAAGGTAATTCAAAAAAAAATTGAAATCGGTTAAAGTTAACACGTGCCGGCAAGCACTTGAAATTTCCCATACAAAATATATAGAGACTTTTCAGTCTTTTACTCAAAATTTTGGAAAAAGTATGAAAGTGGATGCAAAATTTATAAAACTTGGTATGAATATTGATTACCATAAGGAGTATACAAAAAAAATTATTTTCAATTTTTTTAAACAGTATTTCCCCCGTTAAAAACGAAAGAAATTCAAATTTTTTTAATAATAAACGCCACCCTAATACATATATTTATATATATATTTATTTATTTATTCTCTCTATACAATGCAGCCATTAAAGAAGACAGAGGTGCAGTAGGTCTGAAAGTCCCAGCGCAGTGCAAGGGTAGATGGTGGCAGGACCAGAGGTTGCCAGGCTCATCGAAGAGTTCAAGATCTCTAACCAAAACTGGTCACACCCACCAAGCATGATGGCCAGCTATCGAGTTAGCAGACTACATTCTCAGAAGACGTAAAGTCACTGAAGAAAGTGATAGAAAACTTTGAAGAGGATAGTCAAGACCTGTTGGCAATCGACTCCAATGAGATGGCTCTGACTCGAGCTACAGACAACCTCTGTCGTCTATATAACGTGAGAAGCGCAACAAATGCAGTCTACAATTTCATCAGTGAACTATTGAAATCTGTACTTATCCTAATATGAAAACCATTATTTTATCTCATAAGGTATTAACCTACCATTAAGTTTTAACTTGGCATTACTATTTCTGTATGTCCAGTTTCACACAGCGCATGAAATTAATGCGAAACTCTTGCTTATTTCCTTTTGAACTTGCATTCGGTAATGCACGCATTCTTACACGAAGCATATTCGAGCTGCTCATTGTTTTTTCAATTGCAAATCATTTTTACAGCTATCTGCAGGTTTGAGCTACATCCAGAACAAAAATGTAGCAAAATAAGAACAAATAGAATACAGACAAAGAGAAACGTCAAAAAGTTGCAGGGACAGTCCTACCCGTCCGTGTTTGGTTTCTTCTATTTCTATTTCATTATCTTTCTCTTTCGTACTCCAAGCATGCAAGGCAAACATGCGCTGTGTGAAACTGGACTATGCGCATCTTTGCCTTCAGTGATCAGAACGATCGTTATTTTATTCAAATAAACTCTCTTCTGTTGTTTCCTTTCACCGAGTTGGTTGGTTTTATTTTATCTCCATAAACTTTAACTTTTCAGAATAGTTTCATCAGGTTATGCGCCCAGATTCGCCTTAATTGAAAGATTATAGTTAAAAGACAAAAAGGGTTAAGTAATTTCCGAAAAAAGTCTCCGGATTGATTAGATTTTTAAAAATTACTTTATGAATTTTTGAAACCACAAGATGGCAAATTTATCGGCCATTGAAAAATTGCTTAGAAGAGAAGACAACGATACTTGGAAGTTCGCAGTAAAAACATTTCTAGACCACGAAGGATTGTGGGAGAGTGTTGTGACCTTTGATGATAAGAAGCTGAATTATGATATGAAGGCAAAAACAAAAACAAAAATCATCCTTCTTGTGGATCCAGTCAATTATATCCAAATTCAGTCAGCCACTACAGCGGAAGCAGTTTGGGAAAATCTTGAAAATGCATTTCAAGATTCAGGGTGTTACGGATGTCATCCGGGATTCTGTCAACTATTCCATGTCATTTTTTTTTACGACCCTGTTATTTTCGAAATCATCAGTATCTTTCTAAACCAAATCCATTTCGAAAAACCTGCCTGACCGGAAGCAGAACATCAAAATGTCTACCCTCTAGCCTAGTAAGAGATGAGATCTTAAGCAATCCATCTTTATTCTTGTGGCCACCATCCAGTTCTCCCAGATAATAAAATAATCTATTAATATTATTTGATTCCCACCGACTAAAGCAAATATTATATTTCATATACCTTTCTATAGTTCATCATCCAGATCAGTGGCTCAAGAGTATTGCCTCCTTAAAGCGAATTAAGACTGAAAATTTGGTAGAAAACCTCAGACCTCTGACTGTGGTTTAAAATTTTATTTGTGGATTAAAATCAATTTTTATAACACTTGTACATGCAGGTAATTTTCGGTGCAAGGCTGAGCTTAACAAAATAGTTTTTTTCACTGTAGTCGATTGCTGATAAGAACACAAGCCCGCCAAAGCCATAATGTCATTCGTGGCAATCGGCTACGTCATGATTTGAATTGGAAACCGAAGACTAGAGCTTTACAGATGGGAACTCATCCTCACATCTCGACATAAACTGATCGAGAGAATTACCGTTTCTCTGAAAATAGAGAAAGTCCAAATTCACCACGATTGCTAAATTTCGACAAACTGTTCGCTGCATTTGCATAACAATCAGTTCATCATATAAGCCCGAAGCGACAACTTGCAATCATCCCAGCCAATTCGTCGTTGATCAAGTGCAGTGAGTGTGCGGTGGTTCGTATTTTGTAAATCGGAAAGTGTGTGAGCGGGTTCAAAAGAAGTCAAGCAGGGCAGGTGATTTAGACTCTCAAGAGCCCAAAAAGTAATTTCCTTAATCAGCGTGTCGGGGGTATTCCAAGACGTTAGAATAGAGCCTCGAAATAATATTTTTTCAGTAAGAGTTCGGGAGAATGGTTGCCTTCTGGACCACAAAAAAAGCAAAGTTTTGTTGCGCTAAAAAAGAAAAAAATCAGGTCAACTTAATTTTGTAAGTTATAGCTAAGCATAGTGCAAGACAAAAATTTAAACCAGAAGTGAAGTATTTGTGTATATCGCAAACTTGTCGTGGTGTATAGTTACTACATTCACAGCCCCTCATCAAAAACACATACCTACGTTGCGGATAATTGTGCACAATCATTTAGACCGTAAGTGGTGAGTTTCTTAATTCTTGTATTTATTTCCTTGTTTGTATTACCTTTATATATATTTTATTCATTTTGACACAAGTCTTATCTAAAGCCTAGTACGTAGCTGATGCGAAAAGAAATATTTAATTGGTCTCCAACAAGACAACGAAATGCTTACGAAAACGCAGCGAAAAAATATTCATTGACACCAATTCAAAAATTCAAAACCAATGCAACTGAAAAAAAAGAACACAGAAAGCCACGTTGTAATGAAAGAAACAACAAAAATACACACAAATGTCATTTTTCCGCACACAATAAATGGCCTGGGTAATTAATTGTGTGCTAAAAAAGAGTGTAGACTTCTCCAAAAAGTATGCAACAATATTCAATTTCGTTCATCGAACAGCGTACTGCACAACGAAAAGTAGAACTAAATTTTTAGTTTATGATTTCGTTGTGTCATTTTTGTATAGGATTTTTCGTTTCGCATCAGCAGCGTACTAGGCTTAAAGCAAGAAACACAAATCCGAAACAAACATACGTATCTCAATCTGCTATTCGAAACTACCTAAATATTAATTTTGCTACTTAAAATCAAAATTAAATTGATCTACTTAAACTTAAACTAATTATAAAATTGAAGATATGAAGACAAATTTAGAAAGCTCAATATTTTAACTACTTATATACTAACAGCCTTATTTATTAGATTTCACCAATACTCGGTTCAACCTTGGAATAGTTAAACCAAGTCAAAGCTCTTACTCCATCTTTACGCCACGTCAAACAAATCGTTATTTATACATTTTTTTCTGAGACGGTTTCGTTACACCCTCCTTAATCCTAGTACGCTGCTGATGCGAAACGAAAAATCCCATACAAAAATGACACAACGAAATCATAAACGAAAAATTTAGTTTTACTTTTCGTTCTGCAGTACGCTGTTCGATGAACGAAATTGAAACTTGTTGCATATTTTTTGGAGAAGTCTACACTCTTTTTTCACACACAATTAATTACCCAGACCATTTATTAGGCGTTTTTCTTTTTTAGCACTGAGCAGAGCATGGAGTAGAGCTCGAGCTATCGGAGTTAGCTATGAGCAGAGTATGATCGGAGCTCTCCGATACAATTTTGAAACACATCTGCGTGCGGAAAAGTGACATTTGTGTGAATTTTTGTTGTTTATTTCATTACAGCGTGGCTGCCTGTGTTCTTTTTTTTCAGTTGCGTTGGTTTTGAATTTTTGAATTCGTGTAACTGTCGATGAATATTTTTTCGCTGCGTTTTCGTAAGCATTTCGTTGTCTTGTTGGAGACCAACTAAAAATTTCGTTTCGCATCAGCAGCGTACTAGGCCTTATGTCAAAATAATGACCAATCTAAAACTTTGGTTATCAAAAACGTAAACAAACCCTTGGCTGATTTCCACAATTACTCATTTCAATTAACTATTATTGGTGTAATTTTGGTAAAGGAATTCATAAATGGATAAATAAAAATTAAAAAAACGTTCTTATAGCAACAAAAAGTTATAAAAAATTTCGTTTACACTCCTTTTCGTAAATTTCACATGATGTCACGTCAAAATGGCATTTAGATACAAAAACGGCTTTACTACGGCTCTAAACCTCCTATGAACTAGTTTTAGCTTACTCCTCCTCTATTCCTCTTGTATTTTTTTTCATAAATACAAATTTTAGGATTATTACTGTTGTAAAGTCGGAATAACTTTACTCCTTCGCTTAAACGAGTTTATAAATGAGGCTGTAAGAATAAAAGAAACAAAGTTATGCAACTACATACCTAAAATCAAGTTAATAAAGATATGAGTGTTTTATCTGAAATTAATTAAAGCAGTGTTTGTCTGGTGGCGCTATGTGTGACATGGTCGTGGGGATTTCAGAGGTCGATGAGATAACAGCTGAGATAACAAAGTAACAGCCACTTTTTTAAAATCGGAGTATTTGCTGTCAAAGTACACACGAAGTGTCCGTGGGTGGGATCTGAACCAGGTACTCGAGGCAAGTAACATCTGTTGCCCAATGAACAAAGACTAATTCAATTCTGATTGATCAAAAATCGATAGATAAATTGAAAGTGTCCGTTCGCTGTCATAGAGTAGATTTTAAAGGTAGAACTATAATAGGTGGAAGCTATCAGGAGGCTAATGTCAAAACCGACCGAAAAGAAGCTTTCCGAAATGTCAGTTTCATAAGCCACCCATAATGCACTTAAGTGGTTGAAAGTAAAAAAATGTAAATTGTTTTGTAATTGTTTGTTCAATGTTAGTTTTCGTATACTTATTCACAACGAAAGAGCGGTCGGTGAGCGCTGTTCACGTCTGACGCCAAAAGTTAACGAAGACTAAACGAACAGCACTAAATCGCAATTATGGGCACAACATATGTATGCGCTCGGTTTCGTACGACCATTATAGTTCTACCTTAAATCTTGACATGAACAAAAATCTCTGTTAGCGTCTGGCTACTCGTGGGTCAAGAACCACGCCCACGCGTACCTAGCTGTGCTTTCTGCAAGCGTCGAGTAGTATCCAGTGATTTAAGAAGCCACAACCAGGGCTGACTATAGAAAGGTGAGTCTTTTACGAAATTTGATTATGACTCGTCTTGATGAATGCAGTAATGTGGATGTATAATTTAACAAAATTATATCCACCGCTGATAAGTTGCGAGGAGTCAGCATGGACGTTTCTGATGAATGAGTCTATGATCATGGGAACAAAGAGTTTGGGAATAGCTATTAGTTCCAATACTATTAAAACTAAGCTGTTACAGGACGTCAACTCTGCATGTTATTCCCAAACTTCGTCATCTGTTATCGGAGCGAGTCAGCAAAATAATGCATTCAAAAGAGGTCTCAAGAAGATAAGATGCTATGAATGTAACATCTATGGTCATATTGCCCGGAACGGCCCGAATAAAAAGAAGCAGGTCAATAAAAAATCTGAATTGATATCTTCACTGTTACTGAACGGGACAGATTTCGAAAGTTGGTACATTGACGCTGGGGCATTTGGTCATATGACGATGAGAAGCGAATGGTTGTTTAACAATCGAAACTCCAAAGATGGTAAGGTAGTCAATGCGAACAACACTCAGCTTTCTGTAGACTATGTTGGAGACGTTGACGAGACGGTCTTAAAAAACATCATGTATGTACCAGGCCTTTGTACAAATTTACTGTCCGCCAGCGAAATGATGAAAAACGGGAACTCTGTGGAGTTTGATTCAGTGGGTTGCAAAAATCGAAATAAGAGTGGTGCATTGGCAGCTACAGCAACTGTTGAAGGAAGTCTCTACAAGCTAGACCAAAAGAAAAAACTTGTTTGGCTGCTTCTTCAAATGGAAATAAGCAGATTTTATGGCATCGTCGTTTTTACTACCTTAACTTCGAAAGTTTGAAGAAGCTGCAAGGAACTGGTATCAATGTATTAAAATTCGCAGGCTAGTATTCAGAACCCTGTATCATTTGCTTAAAGGGGAAGCAAACGCGATTGCCCTTCATAAAAATTGGAACGCGTCCAATGGGACTGCTGGACGTTGTGCGTACTGACCTCTGTAGTCCGATGCCTGTGAAATCGATGGGAAGAGCGAGCTTCTTTCTGACCTTTATCGATTACTTCAGTAGGAAAATTTGTATCTACTTTATCAGCTCCAAAACCGAAGTGAAAGAAAAGTTCCTTGATTTCAAATGCATTGCTTTAAACCAGATGCAAATCTAGGCATTAAATTTTGGGCAAAAGCTGTTGCAACTACTGTTTCCATCATTTATAATTCACCGTGCTGTCTCATTGTCAATAAGACGCCTCCTCAAGAAATTTGGTCCGATTAAACCAAAACTGCGATATCTGAGGATATTTGGATGCACAGCTATGATTCATGTGCCAAAAGTGAAGAGCACCAAGCTCGAACCAAAGTCTGTAAGGTGCATCATTATGGGATACTGTGACAACTCAAAGGCGTACCGACCTTATGATCCCTGATCAAAGAAGATTATTGTCAGCGGAAACGTTGTTTTCCTTGAGAATGAAACCATTCATGATCTCCAAACGAACCAAATGAATAAAAATTGCTTCTATTCGAAGATTTGGAGTCCAGTGACGGAAACGAAAAATGTACGTGAAGCGGAAACAAACAAATCAGAGGATGTTGAAAAAGTTGGAAACTCCGAAGTAATGTTGGATGAAGACAAATCAGTCAGAATTAGACCCACTAGAAATCCATGAGCTGTCTGGATACGAGTCTAATCTCGTTGACGTTAACGATTCAGCAATTACTGATGACTCATTCAACAGTGCCAACGGAATATAACAGCCCAATTTTCCCCCTTCTGAGGAATCACAATTTAGGGAGCGGAGGTAAATCAAAATTATTTTAGATATTATCATCATCAAGGCCTCTAACCCCGATTGGGGCAACAGGCGCCAACAAATCCTTTCCATTCTTCACGTTCTGCAGCTAGATATTTTAGCTGTGGGCACGTCTTTCTCTGGGAGTCTGCTTCTGCTAGAACTGTTGATTTCCATGTTGTTTTTGGTCTGCCACCCCACCGTGCACCCTGAGGATTCCGTTCAAAGTACTGCTTTGCAATTTCATCGATTGGTTTCCTCAGTGTCTGACCAATCCATTGCCATTTACGCTTTCTTATGTCAACGTCCAGCCACTCTTGACTTGTCCTGCGCCACAATTCTTCGTTTGATATAATTTTTGGCCAGTGAATTTTTAGAATACGGCATAGACAGTGGTTCACATAAGCTGGCAAAGCATAATAACAGCATGGATTTGACATTAGATTGGAAGAATCTCAACTTAGTGCGTAAGGAGATTTGACTCGATTTCCAAATTTGGGACAGAGAACCAAAGGCTGCGCGAGCTTTATTAACTTTGAACGTCCAGATCAGTACCACCATTTGTTGAAACAATACATCCAAGGTACTTAAATTGTTCAAACTCTTCAACTGGCGTCTCCTGTATAAAAATACGCTGATGTGTGGAGCCGCTTGTGAGCATTATTTTTGTCTTTTTGCTATTTATTTCTTAGACCACTTGGCTCTACTTTCACTTTCAGTTATTCGCCAAGAGACATACATCATCGGCATAGTCTAAGTGACTAAGCCTTTCAAACGGCCTTTATTGAAAGCCCTGTCTCTCCGCTGTTCCAACGCTGGCTGTCAAAACATCGTCTATCGCCAGTGGAAAGAGAATTGGCGATAGAACATCCCCCTGTCACACACCCTTCCACACTTCGAAAGAGTCGGATAGCTGCCCATTGTGTAAAACAAAACATCTTGCGTTGTTATAGGACTCTCTAATAATAGCAACAATTTTTGAGGGAATTCCCCTACCAAGAAGTGATCTCCATATACATTTACTGTTGACTCGCTCAAAGGTCTTCTCAAAATCCGCGAACATGAGGTAAGGCAGTGATTGAAACTCCGCAGATTGCTCAAGGACGATACGCAGACTGTTAATACGGACGACGGACAACCACCCAATGCGGAAACCAGCTTGACGCCTCTTGAGTGTAGACTCGATTCCAACCTTTATCAGCTCCAGAATGATGGTTGCCATTTCTTTTGAAAAAAACCGACGAAACTGTAATACTTCACCAATTGCAATTCTTAATGTCACCATTCCTTGGAAACTTAACAATCACACCATTCACCAGTCGCTGGAATAGATTTCGTTTTCCTACACAGCTTGTATTAACGGGTGTAGAATACTAGCCGTTCAGACGGGGTCAGCTTTCAGGAATTCGGCTGGTATTCCGTCAAGTCCAGCTGCTTTGTTGTTTTTGAGAGGGTTTATCGAAGATTGGATTTCCAGTACTGTAGGGGGTTGGATGTCAATACATGATCTACGCATCTCGTTAACCCGGGGCCCTTTTCAGCACTCTGCTTAAGAGAATCGTCACTAAGCAAGGCACAAAAGTGATCCTTCCACCTGCGTAGCTGATTCTCGATTGATACCAAAAGTTTGGCTCTGTGCGACGTGGGGCTTACACCTGTTGTTATTGCTGCTTGTTTAATCTGCTCTAATCAATATATTATTGTTTCATTCTTATTGAACATTTAACTTAAATTACGAAAACAAGAACATGCCTTCCATTTGTGCTTTTTGCAAGAACATTATAGTTGCATCATACTCTAAAGTTTCTTGTGTCGATGGTACTTCTTTTTTTCATTCTAAATGCGTTAATATTCTCGATAATGACGTAGAATATATGGTGAAGAACGGTATTTCTATCCATGTGCTCCATGTACGTCTCTTCGTCGAAAATTCATATATTTCTCTTCGATAGATGCTGCTCTTCCCCTTGCTGCTGAATCTTCTGATTCTGCTGATGCTGTTGTGCTTGCTTCTACCTCCTCTATCATTGCCCCTTCTCATGTGTCTGCTACAGTTACACCATGCATTGCTAATGCTGCCCGTGTTTCAGCTTGGTCACTTGCTGAATCCCTATCCATCAAACAAATAATGATTAATGGTGCCAGCAAATCAATTTCGCGAGAAGACATTTTAAAAGAGATTGTGGAACTTAAGAATGTAAATTAATAATATCTGTCTGCTTTACATACTCTTCAAGAAGATAAAAAACATATGCAAAAACAAATTGGTTCATTGCAGTTTAAAGTTAATTTACTTGAACAGAAGCAAATTGTGGGGCTGTTAGTGAGACCAACCTTTCATTTTGATCTGAAGGATTGAGCTTTAGTACACTAATAGTGCATGTCCTAGCTTTACTTTTCAGAAGTGTCGCCAGGGTGGCAACACTGTCAGAACGATGACCCTTGAACTCCCGTTGGATTCAGTACCCTTGAAACAATAGGGCCACATTATTGTTTTTTTCCACCCCTCTCCTTGTCCGAAGTGAGTGAAAAAAGTCGTTTTGGAAAGAAAACTTGAAAAGCCAAGAACAGTTAGATAATATCTGTATTAATAAAATTTAAAGATGGTGTCGACGCAGAATTTTACAATCTACTATTTTACATCAAAAGTTGATTGAAAACCTACTTTTGAGGAGGGATATGAAAGATTAACAAAATTAAATATTTATCTTGGTAACTTAAGTATTTATCTTGGTATAATATAAGGATATAACACATGTTTTAAAGGTATTTTTGAATGCCCAATCTTACTTAGTGAGAATGAACTTTATACAAAAACCTTAAAAGAAGTAATAGTCCTTCTATAAATGATGACTGAATTTTAAGTAAAAGAAGTAAAATAATACCAAATTCCAACAGCATTGACACGAAACTTGGTCTACATATTTCATTTGTCATAAGCAACAAGAATCAAAGTACCTACTCTACAAAAATATTTGAAGTGAAAGGGTGTTTCTTTCAATGAATTAGAAAAATTTTGAACTACTACCATGAAACCCCTCCCAAAACTGGTACGTTAATGAAAGTTGGTGAAAATGTTTAATTAATTATCGGAACCAAGAATCAATAAAGACCATCCAAATATCCATGGTCTGAGTGTCTTTTTAGAGAGGTAGTGTCGTACCTATTCTAGTCAAAAAATTAAATCATTTACAGACATTAGCCACATTTTATTATCCAAATGATCTGATCCGGATCAATTTCTAACACGTGATTACAAAATCAACATGGGATCCTGCTTTTTATCTGGATCTATTTCAATGATCCAAAAATGACTAATGTGTCTCAATAGTGCCAAGAAAAGAGGCAACAGACACGTGAAAAATAAACAAACATGAGGCAAAAAGGGACGGGTATATAACTAAGATCATGTCTGTTTTATTTATCATGATCTGATCCGGATCAGATCATGAGCATAATAAAATGCGGCTATTAACTCTTTTAAAGTAAGATAACTTTTTTATGGGAGCTTGTATCTATTTTATTTAAATATAATTGGATTCAGCATTTAAAAATACCTTAAAATTATGCACCATATTACATAAAAATTACATAAAAATGTTGGGTAAAAAACTCTGATTTGGAATTCCCCATTGAAAAACACACTCAGAGAGTTTATATTTTGTTTGTTCTCTTTTTTTTTGGTCTTGATGAAAAGTCAAGCGTTTTCACCAATTTTCATCAACGCTCCAGTTTCGGGAGGGGATTCATGGTAGAAGTTCAAAATTTTTCTCTTTCAATGAAAAAAAAAAACCTTTTACTATAAATATTTTTGTAGAGTCTTTTGATTCTTGTTGCTTATGACAAATGAAATATGAAGACCAAGTTTCGTGTCAATGCTGTTGGAATTTGGTAATTTTTTACTTGTTTCATTTAAAATTCAGTCATAAAAGGCTATAACTTTTTGTGAGGTGGTTGTATCAAGCTCATTCTGATTTAGTAAGATTGGGCATTAAAAAATACCTTTAAAGCATGTGTCATATACTTATATTATACCAAGATAAATATTTAAGTTTGTTAATGTAAAAAGTTCCTATAGGTTTGAAATAAATCAGCAGCAACAGTTTATAGTAACTAGTAATATAAATAATGTTTATCGAACAAAAGCTTACAAATGAATGATAAGAAATTCTAGCATGCAAAATTATTTGATAACATTACAAAATTCAAAGTTAGCTATTACCCGTGTTTTTTTGGCATTCTATAAATAGTATAGTAGAAAATTCCCAAGAAAACGCATCGGCAGTAGCCAGATTTTTGTATTTAAAAATTGGTATAACTGAAAGAAGACCTGTCAGAATAATAATAAAAAAAAACACAAATAGAAGAAAGTTTTGTGAAAATCAAAAGTTAAAATTAACTTCAGCAAAAAAAACTAAATAAAACTAATAAAATGGACAATTTTCAAGAAGATATGGTAAGAAAACATCTGGAAATCTGGCGGTCGATTTCAAAGTTTTAACCAAACAATTTGACATAAAATAAAAACTTCAAGAAGGGGGTTTGTTCGTAGATTACTACATTAACATGTGGTGTTGAAGCGAGCTTGAAGCTCGCCTCAATTCTTTGTATACCTGAATCGAGTTGAAATGAGCTTGATTCGACTCGATTCTGGTCGGGGATCGGAGTCGAGTCAAAATTTGTGAAGAAAACCTGTGTGGAGGAGTTGGTTTTACAGATAATTCATTATGATCTGTTTATTTGCATGTTTGTGTACAAAAAATATAGTTTTGTTGTGATCAAATTAAAAAAAAAAAATTGCACATGGAGTAGGTAGCATATTCTTATATGATGCTGAACTATTCAGTTCTTCATTGTATAACACGAATCAAACTATCTGACTTGCACTTCATAAGTAACATAGAAACACCATTTGCATTTTAGAAAGTCCTGTCAAACTTAATCATTTTTAAATCTTCTTGTGCGGTGGTAACACCAAAAAGATTTATTTAATCTAAACTGAGTGGACACATAGCAAAACTTAATTATCTTTTTTATTGTTTTCTCTTGCAAAATAAGCCCAGTTAGTCCATTTTCATTAACAAAACTAAATAATATCAACAGTAACAGATTGATTTTTTTCCCCAATGGAAAACACATGATTCCAAATGCAGAACTACTCAACGAACACAGCCATCGAGATACAAATGCAATATCAATCGTACCAACATTTGAGAACGAAATCACATAAGATCCATTCGAGACTCGTATAAATGTCAAAAACCCATCCGTAGTAAGATTCTACTTTAACTTTTATCGGTAGTATTCATACTGCGGATATTGTTTTTGTTATTCGTGTAAAATCCTACTATACTATTAATAGATTTTCCAACAAAACACGGGTATTATTAGCAATTAGGTAGTATTACTTTTTAAATCTCAACACTCCCACTAAAAGTATACTATAAAAAAAAAGTATACTATGCCTTTAAAAAATTCGTCTTGTTAAACTTCATTCTTCTTTTTGATGTTTACCATATTTTTCTGATTTTCAAATGTTAGTTTCGGTGTGGTTTGGTTAAAAAATCCGCTTGTTGATCCTTTGACGAAACATGTTGTAAAATGAAATCTTCGTTATTATATTTGTCCCGAATAAAAAGGTAACATTTGCTCTTTTGATGAAATTCTGGGTTTTTGATTAACTCTATTGCATTCATGTTGTCAACATTTAAGCTTTTTTGCATTTCGTTAAAAATTTGTAGGTAATTTAATAAGCTCTTAACCCATATAATTTATTTTACTGCTTCGCTTGCTGCAACGTATTCGGCATCAGTGGATGATAAAGTTACTACTTTTTGCTTTGTTGACTTCCAAACAATTGTAGAATTCCCGAGCTTCATTAACATACCAGTTGCGGATTTTCTGGATTCAACATCTCCTGCATAGTAAGAGTCACTAAAAGTTTGAAGATCCTGTCTAGATGGAAAGTAAAGTCCGTGATCAGAGTTCTTTTTACACATTTCAAAAAACGCTTGACGGCGCGCGGCGCGGCGGGCGTTCCAATTTTTTTTTTTTTTTTGTTCCATGTATTGACTAGCGCTGTTGACCGCAAATGTTATATCTGGTTGAGTAGCTATAGATACGTACATTAAACCGCCTATTACTTGAAAATAAAGCGTATTTGATGCATCTTGGTCACAACTTTCATGAATATCTGCACACATTTGGTGATGAGGATCTGCTGGAATCGCAACTGGAACTGAATTTACATCCTCCATTCTGAATCTTTTGAGAATCTTTTTGGCTTCTTTTGTGCTTCTTGGTGAACGAAAATAGAACCATCTCTCATTTTCTCTATTTGTAAGCCTAAATATGTATTTAGTTCTCCTGATGTTATATCGAATTCAGCGTTTAATTTTGAAATAAGTGCTGTTGCCGTCATCAGATTTGTTGTTGCAATTAATCCTTCATCGATATGAATTGTTAATAAAATGGAATCGTCTTTTTGTCCATTTGTAAATACACATGCGTCTGTACTTATTGCATGGAGTCCTAGTTTATTGAGTACTGCAGTGAATCGTTGATTCCAACATCTGGATGCCTGTTTCATACAGGCTCTTGTTTAGTTTGAAAACTTGCTTGGATCCATCTTCATAGCCCTTAGGTTGCTGCATGTAAATTGTTACTTCTATTTTCCCATGAAGAAAGGCTGCCTTTACATCGAACTGACGAAGAAACATTTTTGCGAAGCACCTAGCTACCAACCTAGCTTTAAATCACTAGACACTGCCGTCATTATTCAGTTTGAGTTTATACCTAGGTCCAACGGTTATCAATAATTTGTTGACCTTCAGGTGGATTGACTAATGTCCAAGTCTCATTCCTTTTCAAGGACTCTATTTCATCGTCCATAGCTTCTTTCCAATTGAGGGCTTCCTTGCATGTAATAGCTTCATCGAATGTTTCTGGTTCGATTTGATCTGCAAGGGCAACATTAACATTAAAGTACCTGTCGGGTGGTTTGATTGAAGTCCGGTTTCTGAGTTCACGTTTTTTATTGTATTCTGCAATCTCAATATTTTGTGATTGTTCTGTTTGTTGCAAATCACTAGTTTCTTGAGATTGTTGACTGGATCTCTGATCATCAATGAATATTGGAACCTAATTTGAAGATTGTGGTATTTGATTTTGATCTTGATGTTTTTCTTCGCTGTTTGCTGGAAAGATGAAAGACGCTTTGTTTGATGATGTTCGGTTTACTTCCTCAGAATATCTTTTGTACATTTGACCAGTGAATACAACGTCTCTGTGTATTTTTACCTCATTTTTCAGTGGAATCCAAATACGGTAGCCTTTTGTATTTTCGTCGTGACCAACAAAATACCCTTTATCTGCTTTTATATCCCATTTTCGTCTTTTTTCTTTTGGGATATGAAAAGGGCCGATGTTGAATGTGAACCACACCTAAACTTCAAGTTTTTTTCTGCATTTCATTTGACATTTCTCAATTTCAGACTAACTCAATTTGAACCATGGAAAGATACACAATCGAGCAACGCATTTAAGTGATTCGGGCTTATTATGAAAATGGGCCTTCAAATCAAAATGCATATCGTGCACTTCGAAGAAAATCATCTTCAGTGATGAGGCACATTTTCACCTCAGTGGATTCGTCAATAAGCAGGATTGTCGCATTTGGGCGAATGATAATCCAAGAGTGATTGTCGATAAACCAATGCACCCACAAAGAATGACTGTTTGGTGCGGTTTATGGGCTGGCGGCATCATCGGGTCGTATTTTTTCCAAAATGAGGTCGGTCAGGCAGTTACTGTGATTGGTGTTCGCTATCGTGAGATGATAACGAACTTTTTATGGCCCGAATTGGAAGATATGGATGTGGACGATATGTGGTTTCAACAGGACGGTGCCACTTGCCACACAGCTAACAAAACAATGGCTCTTTTGCACGACAAATTCAATGGCCGTGTTATCTCACGTGGTGGCGATGTCAATTGGCCGCCAAGATCATGTTGTTGGACACCGTTGGACTTCTTTATTTGGGGTTGTTTGAAAGAAAAGATGTACGTGATAAGCCAGCAACAATCAAAGAGCTAAAGGATGAGATAATTCGGCACATTAACGGTATAGAACCTCAATTATGCCTCAGCATCATCGAAAATTTGGACCATCAGATGGAGGTGTGCTGCCGAGGTCGCGGCGGCCATTTGGCCGGTATTCGTTCCATACATAATTGAACCATACCAATTTTATCGTAATAAAAATAAATGACAGTAATTTCCTAAATAATTTGTGTTTTATTCAAAATCAACATCGGCCCTTAAAATTTAACCACCCTTTAGAAAAACTTCCTTGCCAAAGATTTTTAGATTGTCAAGACAGGATTTTCTTCAAGTCCAAACAAATTTTCAATCGATGTCAATTCCTAAATACTAGTTGTTCCTGCGCGGTTTAGTGCGTAGGTTGCATAATTTGTTACTTAAGCCCACATTTTAACTGGAATTCCGCTAGCTTGAAGCGATGTTCGTGCAAGTTCAACTATGGTTCGTTTTTCAAATTCCAGTCCTGAAAACTTTCACTCCCTTGTCTAAATGTTTAGCAGTTTTCTCAAAAAAATCCTTTAAGCAATGAGTTGTTTAAGATTTGCGTTCAATGAAGTATGTAGATGCTTCTCCAACTACTGAAGCCATCTTTTGAAAGAAGAAAGTAGCGTGCTCCTCCCAGGGAATTTTCTTGCATGGGTCCTCACTCGTGTGTCGCCGCCAAGTACAGTGTTTAAATTTGCTCTTCATTACCAATTCAATTAATATTTAAATTCTTTTTCATTTACCATAATTTAGTTTGCCTGCACTTATAATCACAAACTTTTTAACCCAATTTCTTTGACTTAAACTCATTCTTTTCATCGGCGCTACCGCAGCCAATTGATTTTGAAAATTTGTGCTTGCCTGTGTAAAATACTTGTAACAATTTTGTTGTAACAGACCAATTTTTGCACACTTTTTTTTGTTCTCAAATTCCCTGACCTGCTCTGGTTTCTTATTAAACAATTTAATTCTGTGACCTCATTAGTTAAAAAAATAAACAAATCCAATAATGGATAGCAACTGCTGTGAGTACTCAAAGTGTGCGATTGATGGTAAAATTGCTGACCGAGTGGTTTGTCACGGCTTATGTGGAAAGTCGTATCACCCCACATTCACTGGTCTAAATAAAAGGTCTATCCCTCATCTTAAAGACTACCTCAACAACTTTGTTTTTTATTGTGACGAATGCAAAGTAATAACCCTTTTCCATGTGTTGCTCGCGGTATGCGAGCCTAAGTGACTCTATTCAATCAATCTCTGCAGATAATAGCTCTGTTTTTTAGTGCACTTTTATCTTCGCTTGGAAAAAAGTAGCATGTTAAATACAACAACAATACGGAATTATACCAGGAATTATACTCCTTTCATAAACACGTCATTAGCCAGTTAAATCTTCTTGACGATTTCTCTAAGAATATTGAAACCTTAAGTAACACTGTGGAAAGTTATGGCAAACGTTGCCTCGAGAAACAGGCGATAGTAGAAAAAGAACCTGCGACTCTGGCCCATAACAATGGTAACTAGGATGATATTGCTTGTGCCATCAACGAATTAAAACGTGCTATGAAATCCAGTCTCTCTTGTTTGCCTTAGTCACAACCTTTCGTGGATTTGAGCAACAATATAAGCTCCATACGAACAGACCTGGATATTCACCTTCAAACTTCTTCTCAAGCTACTTCATCCGTTTTTCATCAACTCTCTCCTGTGCTTATTGATCTGGTTTCCAAAACAAACGATATTAGCATTGACCTTGCCACAGTGCGTATTTCTATTGGTGAAATCTCAGAAGAAATCACAGCAGCCTCCAACAAAGTTGATGAAATTCCGGATCACCCACCACATCCATCTATAACACATCTATCCTCGCAGAAATTACCAATCATTCCGATTGTCGTACATACACCACTGATGAACCATTAGGCTATTGATGTCCTAAGAAACAGGGCAATAAGGAAGTAAGACGTTCATGGAATTTTATTGTAACAATCTTCAAAGGGGTCATTGAAGATGAGACCGCGGAGTGCTATTAAATTAGAGGGTGCATTTTGGAGAGGGGGGTGCAAAAGCACCCTATTTGTTTTTTTTTTCATATAACTCGAAACGAAGCAAAACTTCGAGGTAATTCTCACAACCTTTTTTGTAGAGAATAAAATTTGCCATCGAAATGGATTTTTGAAAAAAAAAAATTAGAAAATTTTTAGTTAGCTAATTTTTAAAAAAATCATTGCTTACTTATTTGCTTATAAATTTTTTACCAGCAGAGATAGCTATAGGCATTGTCTCATATAAAAAAAAAGATAATTAAATTTACTGTAAAATGAATTTTTCAAAAAACTGTTTGGATAAAAATCGACCAGGAAATACTCGTTCAAACTAGGCTGATGTTAAGTTTTTAAAGCTTTATAAATGGCATTTTTGGCTATTTTGATGGACTTGTTAGATTATATACTCAAACTGGGTGTATTGAGGAGTCATGACCAGTTATGTCAAAAATAAAAGTCAAGTCTCAAATTTTTCGCAGTTTAAGGCTAGTCACGCACATGCAACTTTCAGTTTCGGAACTGTTTGGTTGCAAAAATGAATCCTATTGACTCATATGGGACAGCGCGCACATGCAGAAACTATTCAGTCGTCCATTCGAGCAACTTTTCAGTTTGTGTTTTGCCACAAACTGGACGATTGCCCGAAATCGGTGCCGAGATTCAGCTAATTCGAAGCCGCAGGGAGTGAGTGAGATGAGTCACTTTTCGTAGAAAAGCGATTCAGTTAGCAAAAGGGAGTGAGTGAGCGAGTGAAATGAGATGTCAGATTACTCGCCAGATATATCCGCAGTGACTTGGTGTATGTGTTGGTAAATTTCTAGTTTTGGATAAGTATATGTGCTTTTCTCAAGAATTCCTATTCATGGATAGGAAACGAAATAAAAAACAACAACGTAGATAAAAACAACTACCCTTTTATTGATTCTTTAATTTTATTTTGGTTTCATGTGCACATATATATATTAAATAAATTTATATCAAAGGGCACGGTAGTGCCCAGCCAAGTTCGCGGCACTACACCCTTTTTACAGAACAAACTCAGGCGATTTTCAACCCCTCTCTTACTTCAGTACCAATAAAGTCAGAAACTTCAAATTCGCAGTATTTGCTGAACTGATCAAACACAGGTGGCTCACCAAATTTCAACTCTTTAGCATTAGTAGTTCCCAAGATATAGGACTTCAAAAATCGCAAAAAACCGTAACTGACTGACTCACTGACTCACTGATTCACTGACTCACTGACTCACTGACAGATCATCAAAATTATGGAGCACTTCCCGACATCGTAGAAACTTGAAATTTCGCACAACGGTAGGCCTTGTGGTACATACAAAGGAAAAAATCGAAAATCTGCAATTTTCTATTCAGGGGGCGTGGCATCCACCCACTTTCTTAAATATTCTATAAATTATATGGAGCCTTTCCGATTGTTGTAGAACAATGAAAATTGGTAAGTTGGGAGGGTTTGAGGTATTTAGAAAGAAAAAACTTGGAATTTTCCATACAGGGGGCGTGGCATCCACCCACATTCTTAAAAATTCTTATAAATTATATGGGGCACTTCCGATTATTGTAGAACGATGAAAATTGGTAGGTCGGTAGGACTTGAAGTACTTAGAAAGGAAAAAAATCGAAAATTTGGAATTGTTCATTCAGGGGGGGAGGGGTGCCATCCACCCACTTTATCAGAATTGCTATTATTTGTATGGAGCACTTTCGGTTGTCGTAGAATTATGAAACTTTGTAGAGTGGTAGGGCTTGACTTTCACCTGGCAAAATAAATCTTTGCAAAAAGAAGTGAAATCACAACAAAAACATAAATGTTAAAAAAGGAGCCAAGTTCTTATGTGTATAAGAAACCTGTGCGTAAAAAGTCAAAAAAAGTAATGAGATCTAAAATATATGCCAAGTTTTAAGTTCATGAAGTTTAATATCAAATATCTTAAGTAGAGTAATATAGAAACAATTCCAAATCATGACAGAAATTTGGTAATTAATGATTACTGACTAAAATTTGGTGGATTTACTTGGCAAGTTTTCTCTTAAATACTTACTTAATCACAAATTTAAAATGTATGAAAACTTGACCAGTGAATCCACCAAATTTTAATCAGTAATCATTAATTACCAAATTTCTGTCATGATTTGGAATTGTTTCTATATTACTCTACTTAAGATATTTGATATTAAACTTCATGAACTTAAAACTTGGCATATATTTTAGATCTCATTACTTTTTTTGACTTTTTACGCACATGTTTCTTATACACATAAGAACTTGGCTCCTTTTTTAACATTTATGTTTTTGTTGTGATTCTATTCACTTTCAACACTTTTAAACTTTTTATTTCTCAAGGGTGAAACTCACATTAAACTTTAATTATGACAAAAAAAAAATAATTGAAACGAAATATACTCCAAACTCCATTATTAAAGATTCCAATGTTTACATTGTTGTATTTGTTGTTTCATTTTGTTTTGCGTAACGAGTGTGACAAGGAGGTAGAATTTAATTCTTTTATATTTATTCTTTGTCTCATGTTCGAAACTAAATTCGAACTTACTCATTTCACTTAAATAGCTGAATCACTTTTGCGAGTGAAGTGAGATGAGTCGGCGAGTAAGGCGAGTCATCTCATCTCACTCGCTGAAATAGCTGAATCTCGGCACGGTTTTTCAATTTGTGTCATATAGAATAATATATGTAACTGCGCGCATATGCAGCTAAATAGTTTCAGATACTTAGCTACATCGTTGAATTTTGTGCTTTCCAAAGTGACTTATGTTCTCTGTGCGAAAGAGAACAAATGTATCTGATTTTTTATTTTCTGAGCAAAAGAATAGGACAAAGTCAATACTCTTTTTCTTTGTATTGATGAGATAGAAAAATTGAATAGATATTGTCAGTGTGCTGGTTTATTTCGGCACGATTGCTTGTGGCGTTGCCCATGTGCGCACTCATCGGTCAACTTGTGACTAAACTGTTTTGTTGCAGTAGCAGTTGCATGTGTGCGACTAGCCTTAAGCCGCGTCCACATTATGTCGAATTGTGTAGATCAACATCGTTGATCAACAGTGTTGAGTAAGTGTAGACGTGTTGATCGACAAGCCAATCAATATTTGTTGACCCGAACGTAACCCGATTCAAATAGATAGCAGTCGACAAAGTTGTTCAACAATTTAAATTTTATCAAAAACATTTGTAGGGTTTTAATTTAATGAACATAATTTATTGGTTTTGTGCATTGTTAATCACATTTTTACTAGATGAAAGATGCAATATTTGTTGTGAATAAGTATTTAATGTTAATAATACCGTTTTAACTTTAAGCCTAGTACGCTGCTGATGCGAAACGAAAAATCCCATACAAAATTGACATAACGAAATCATAAACTAAAAATTTAGTTCTACTTTTCGTTCTGCAGTACGCTGTTCGATGAACGAAATTGAAAATTGTTGCATACTTTTTGGAAAAGTCTACACTCTTTTTCGCACACAATTAATTACCCAGGCCATTTATTGTGTGCGGAAAAATGACATTTGTGTGTATTTTTGTTGTTTCTTTCATTACAGCGTGGCTGTCTGTGTTCTTTTTTTTTCAGTTGCATTGGTTTTGAATTTTTGAATTCGTGTAACTGTCGATGAATATTTTTTCGTTGCGTTTTCGTAAGCATTTCGTTGTCTTGTTGGAGACCAACTAAAAATTTCGTTTCGCATCAGCAGCGTACTAGGCTTTATTGCTCACAAGAACAAATAAAAAAAGTTGGGTACCACCAGTGCCGAGATTCAGCTAATTCGAAACCGCAGGGAGTGAGTGAGATGAGTCACTTTTCGTCGAAAATCGATTCAGCTAGCAAAAGTGAGTGAGTGAGCGAGTGAAATGAAATGTCAGATTACTCGCCAGATATTTCCGCAGTGACTCGGTGTATGTGTTGGTAAATTCCCAGTTTTGGAAAGGTATGTGTGCTTTTCTCAAGAATGCCTATTCATGGATAGGAATCGAAATAAAAAACAACAACGTAGATAAAAACAACTACCCTTTTTCTGATTCTTAAATCGTATTTTATTATCATATGCACATAATGTATATCAAATAAAATTATATTCTATTCACTTTCGACACTATTAAACTTTTTATTTCTCAAGTGTGAAAGCTCACATTAAACTTTAATCACGACAAAAAAAAATAATTGAAACAAAAGATACTCCATTATTAAAGATTCCAATGTTTACATTGTTGTATTTGTTATTTCATTTCATTTTCGTAACGAGTGTGACAAGGAGGTAGAATTTAGCTTTTTTATATTTATTCTTTGTCTCATGTTCGAAACTAAATTCGAACTTACTCATTTCACTTAAATAGCTGAATCACTTTTGCGAGTGAAGTGAGATGAGTCGGCGAGTAAGGCGAGTCATCTCATCTCACTCGCTTAAATAGCTGAAACTCGGCACAGGACTCGAATCCAGAACCCTTCAGTTGTATCCTGACTCATCGATCAGAAAATTCTAAACCACACAAATGTTTACTACGAAAGTTTTTCACTAGCATGTTGATCGACAATGTTAACCAACAATGTTGATCGGCACAGTGTGGACCGTCTTTAATTGTCAAAATCAACACACTTGCTTTTACAAAGCCGGGTTTTGAGCACATGTTAGCGTATACCTTCTCGAACATAAAAAAAAATAGTGTAAGACCAGAAGGTCCTTGCCAGACCAGCTCAACATTTTCTAAGTACCTAGGTTATAAAGAAATATCTTTTTTTATTTTGGAATACCTAACTCGTCTGCCACTATTTTGTCCATATATAACGAAAGGCATAATAGCCGCATTTTATTATCCTCATGATCTGATCCGGATCAGATCATGATAAATAAAACAGACAGGATCTTAGTTGTATACTCGTCTCTTTTTGCCTTATGTTTGTTTATTTGTCATGCATCTGTTGCCTCTTTTCTTGGCACTATTGAGACACATTCTCAATAGTCATTTTTGGATCATTGAAATAGATCCAGATAAAAAGCAGGATTCCATGTTGTTTTTGTAATCATCAGATCATATGGATAATAAAATGCGGCTAATACCTCAGTTTGTGAAAGTAGATTTGTTATTTGATAATTATTTAGAGGGAGCGTATCGGAATCCCGCTTTTTAAAATCCCGTTTTTCGAAAATCCCGAACAAAATTTCTAAAATCCCGTCTACTAAAATACTGTTTTTCAAAATCCTGTCTCCCAAAATCCCGTTTATTCAAGATCCCGATCTATGATAATCCCGCTTTTTAAAATCCCGTCTTTTCCCGATAATCCCGTTTTTTCGAACTCATATTTAAACCTTAATGATTTAATGTTGGTTATTTTGTTCATTTTATATTATTTTTAAATGTTTAGTACCTAGCAAAACCAAAGAATAATTCGACTTAAAGACTAAGAGCCGTTTACTGCAACGAAATTATTATATTTATGATTAATTAAAACTCTTATGTTTTAGTCTTTCCTCATCATAAGCTGTTTAGCTCTTACGTTTAATTTAAAATTTCAAGTTTTTTTCAGCAAAGGGGCCTTGACAATTTGAGAGTTTTTTTATTTTGGCTGTAGGTATACATTTTGTATGCTCACAAAATCAAATGAAATTAAAGACTGTAATAACAGATACAATAAATTATCAGAACTTATGACTTAAGTTCATTATTTGACTCAGTGGTCAGTGGAAGATGTTTAAATAATGGAATAATGGCACATGTGCTTGTTTCTTAACAAGATAGATGGTTAAGGTAAGCTTAATTTTCAAAAATAATATGCTTTTTTAGAAATAAAAAGCAAACATTTTCGATTTCCCAAAAATTATCAAATTGGACATTGGCCCCTTAAAAACCAAGGTACTGATATATAAATTAAGCTCTAACGCACGGTAACGGTTTAAAGTTTCCCCGCTATCAACTACTGCAGTAACGATTTGCGAAGCCAAAATTCAAATATTATGTAGTTGCTAAGTATTGGATATTGATACGTTAAAAAATAATATGAAATGCGTTGCACTACAAAACTTCTACATTTATTTCACGAATTTCTTAAGTTTCTTATCATCCCGCTTTTACAATCAATCATTCCGCTTTTGCAATCAAAACTAGTTGTTTTATTTAAAAAAATCAAGCGATTTTTTAAAATAAAACAACTAGTTTTGATTGCAAAAGCGGGATAGTAAGAAACGGGATTATAAAAAACAGGATTATAAGAATCGCGATTATAAAAGCGGGATTATAAAAAAGCGGGATTATAATAAACGTGATTATAAAAAGCGGGATTAAAAAAACGGGATTTTAAAAAACAGGACAATAAAAAGCGGGATATCGTACCCAAACCTTATTTAGAAAATTTGAAAACAAAAGGAAAAAAAATCACCAACTTTATAACATTAAGGGCCGTCTGGCAGGTATTTTCGACAGCCAAACTCGTCTGGCACAAGGAGACATTAGTTTACATATTGAAAACCCGGCTTTGTAAACAGGTTTGACAGTTATTTGAAATTAAAAAAAGTAATTTCTTATAATACCTATACTTTGAAAATATTGAGCTCGTCTGGCAAGGACTTTCAACCGTAAAACTTGTCTGGAACTATTTTTGTTTCATGTTCAGAAAGGTATAAGCTAACATGTGTTCAAAACCCGACTTTGTTAAGGCAAGTGTGTTGATTTTGGCAATTATTCTAAATTTTGAAAAAAGTTTGATGGCACCCTAAAACTGTGAAAGATTTGAAATTTGATTTTTTTTTTGACTTAACTGGTCATGGCTCACTAATACACCCAGTTTATAGGTAAAGCCGAAATTTACAAATGGATTAATCATTCGAACAATAAGAGACATGAACAACCTAACACTTTAAATAACCCATCCACCAGACACACTGGTTCAAATTGGAGTTTTAAAATTAACATTTTCCCTAATTTTTCTCCTCTTATTGGTCCCAAAACACCAGTTAATCCTCTCTTTATAAGACAAAAACGCGTGTCATTTAACCTTGAACCTGCTTCTAATACTCCTGCTTACTCCTCCTCCAAACCAACCATTACAAAAATGCGTGTCATTTAACCTTGAACCTTCTTCTAACACTCCTGTTTCCTCTTACTCCTCCTAAAACAACCAAACTTCATACACTCTCTTATACCTTAAACCCCCCTGCTAACTCTACTGATCATCCCGAACATAATATCACTCCAAGGAAAACTCCTGATCCCCCTTCTCCAACTGCTCACCCCCCAATTTTGTATCCTATGCTTCCTCCTTCTGTGAAACTTACTTCAAGATTTGCTGTACCATCTCCTATGTCAAATGACCTAAATGGCTGTTATATGATGGCTCGTTTACGAGACAACAAACTTTTTGACAACGTTCAGCTTTATCTAACGTACTTATAGATATGAAAAACCTGACTCAGTTTGTATTGAAGGTAAAACAAAAACCAATCTTATCGTATCTATTCAAAAAGAAGGCATCCCAACAGATCCTGCCTGCCTTCGTAAGATTTATGTCCGTAACCATGAAGGCTTCAACATTTCTCCCGCTACAGTTACTAGAAACCTTGCAACGTATGCCTCTCACATCGGTTCTAGGCGCCCGGTGTCCGGGGGCCCCCAAATCCAATTCAAACACAATATGTTTAGATTGGATGTATGTATATTTTAAGAAATATATGAGGCTGTGAGTGCAAAAGTGATGTAACCCACTTTTTTTATTCATATTTTGCATCTTTAATCGATCTTTAACACTATTTAATTTAGGATTCAAGCAGAAAATGCCACATTTTTTTAAAGTTTAGATATTTCAGAATTAAGAATTTTTGCTTTAATGTATTTTGCTGCAAATGTAGGTAAATGTTAAAATACGAGACAAAAGTATCGATTTTGCAAAAAAAATGGGTACTCAATGTTTGTCATAATGTACATTACGCAAGAAACGAAATTGTATAGGGCCCCCAAAAACGATATTTAAAAAAAATGCATATTCAACTAAAATATAGGTACATAAGTACATATTTCAAAAACAACGGCAGAGTCTTTAAAGTGATGATGTAACTTGGTAGGTTTTTAAAGAATTTAGATAAAAGGAAAAATATTGAGTTCGAAATTTCGTTAATTTTCTGTTTAAAACTAATTTGTTTAGTAAATAATTTTTAAGAAATTTGAAAAATTAATTATTTTGTTCAAACGACCTTTTCTCAAAAATTTACTTATTTTGTTTTCAATATTCAGTGCTCAATTCAGTTTTGAATTAGAGCTGTGTAAATCGTTCATTTCAAATGATCGAATCGTTTAGGAATCGATAACCAAAATTGTTCGATAATTTCAATCAATCGATCTTTCACTGAATTTATTTCCGATTCAATTTTCATTTCGATTTCTATGGAACTAAATTTCTCCGATTTTAACGAATTCAATTCAATACTGTATCGATTTTTATCGAATTCAATTTGATCCAAATTTAAAACCAATACGATTTGTATGGATTGAAAAATTAGAAAAAATATGAGACTTTCACAGTTTTTCCTGCTCTGGAAAAATAAGATTTTATGTCAATTGGTTGATATTTGGATTGAAATCTACTTTTAATGTGAAAGTTTATAATATAGTTCAGTATAGTCCGTCAAGAGATCAACTGTCAAATTCCATTGACGGATGGCTAAGATGTCGATGGATAAAAAACCTCTAAGAAATCTGAAATGTTTGAATAATTTGTACTACTCAAGAAAGAGGTGATTTTAGGACAATGGGGTGAAATTTAGATCAAAATATACCTTATTTCGAAATAAAGTTTATCTCCTATTTTTCAAGCCATTTTTTAAGACATAAAATAAATAAAATAAAATAACAATAAATTCACTAAAAACAACTTAACTTAACTTAACTTAACTGTTATTTTTAACGGTGTAAATATTTTTGAAAAAACTTCAAATAATTTGTTTTGTATACCTACTCCTTATGGTGCTTAATATATGTGCCAAGTTTAAAGAGTTTCCATCCACTTTCACACTTTTTCCATAATTTTAAATGAGAATTTTCTATGTATATTTTATGAGAAATTTCAAGTCCTTGCCCGCACGTGTTAACGTTAACCGATCTAAAAAAAAATTGCACATATTTTCGCTCTTGGGTGGTGAGGGAAATCCAAATTTTTGTACAATAAGTGCCACCCTACCTAATACAAACATACATACATCAACAAATGGATAAAATATTAGGTTTTTGAAGCAAAAAGTACAATTTGATAGAATTTATTTTTAACTTTCGATACATTGTGGAAACACAATTTTTCATCCCTTTTCTGCTGCTAAATTGCCTAAAATTTAAAAATTAGAAAAACTTTTTTTTTTGTTTTATAAACATCGAAATACTCGTTCTCTTATCTGATCACATATGGGGCCCCATTTACCATAGCCGCCCCGGGCCTCTTACAAGCTTAGTCCGCCACTGCCACTGGCGGACTAAGGTAGGGGTGGGGGGGGGGGGTCCGCCCCGGGCCCCCGGTGTCCAGGGGCCCCTAAATCCAATCCAAACACAATACGTTTCGATTGGATGTATGTATATTTTAAAAAATATATGAGGTTGTGAGTGCAAAAGTGGTGTAACTCACCATTTTTTTATCATATTTTTCATCTTTAATCGATCTCAAATACATACTTTTTAATTTATGATTCAAGCAGAAAAGGTCACTTTTTTCAATAGCTTAGATAATTCAGAATTATGAATTTTGACTTCAATGTATTTTGCTACATAAATGTGAAAATACCAGACAAAAGTATCAATTTTGCAAAAAAGTGGGTACTCATAATAATTTTTTTCATAATGTTTCTACATTACGCAAGAAAAAATATTGTGTGGGGCCCCCAAAAACGATATTTTCTAAAAATGTATTCAACGAAAATAAAGGTATACATAAGTATATTTTTCAAAAACTATACGACAGCGTCTATAAAGTGAGGATGTTACTTATAAGGTTCTTAAAGAAATTAGATAAAAAGAAAAATATTCTGTTTGGAATTTCGTTAATTTTCTGTTTAAATAGTAAACATTTTTTAAAAAATTTATTCTCGAACTCAAAATTTTGAAAAATTAATTATTTTGTTCAAACTACCTACCTTTTCTCAAAAATTTACGTTAATAAGTAGGTACCTACCTACTAGTTTCGACAAATAAATCCTAAGGATCTATTCAGTCCTTGTGCTAATCATTCCTTAAACCTTTGTGGAGTCCATGCATTTTCATGTGGTTCCTCTAGTGTCACCTGCTTTGGAACTGTAGAGAAGTTATATTCATTTTTCTCGTCCTCTACACAAAGATGGGAATTGCTTCTAGAAAAAACAGGGAGGAGTTTGAAACGTTTGTCTGATACTCGCTGGAGTTCTCATTACGATTCTGTAAGAGTCGTAAAAGAACATGTGGAAATAATAATCAGCACTCTGGAGGATATGCAAGATCCATCCAAAGCTAATGTTGGCACTAGGTCAGCTGCAAGTTTGCTCCTTCATTGACCTATATTCATTTTTGGCATGCGATACTGGAAGAGGTGAATTTAGTTCAACAATATTTACAGTCCCCAAAAATGACTTTGGATAAAGGCCTTGGGAAACTTTTAGCCCTGAATGATTTTCTAACGAATGAACGAAATACAATTGTAGACAAATGCTGTTACTTTTGGCACTAATAAATGCAACGATAGGGATATCAACATTATCCGACGAGGAAGAAGGAGGATAAAAAAACAATGTCAGGTGAACTCGCTCATGATGCTGGGCTATCAATTCAAGAAGAAGTTCGTCGAACAATGCTTGAATGCCTTGACCGACTTAAGCAAGAATTGTCCCATAGATGTACAGCTATGAAGGAACTAAAAACAACATTTTCCAAATTGTTCAAACAAAGTTTATGCTTGAGGCTTCCGATCACGATTTGGCTTTTGGACAATCTAGTACATATTTGCTATGAATTTAAAAAAGAAAAAGTGCTGGAAGAAATAAAAAGGTACCGTAGACATTTGCGTGCAACCGATACAAGTGTGAACGTTGCTGCCAAATGGACAGCCCAAGAAAATCTACAGTTCATAATTGATTGGGACTTTAGCGAATCTTTGCCTTACACATCACTCATTATCAAATATTTGTTGACTATTTGCGTTTCTGTGGCATCATGCGAAAGGAGCTTTTCAAAATTGAAACTAATAAAAAATTACCTTCGATCTACTATGACCCAAACAACGTCTCGTCTATCTCTCCGTTTTATCAATAGAGAGAAAAGTCTCAAGAGAAATTGATTTCAATGATGTCATTGACGAGTTCAACAGAATGAAGGCACGAAAACATTTATAAAATAATTGGAAAAAAACTACTAACTGTACCTATCTATAGGTAAGTTTCGTTTTTAGACATCTATCTAAAATCGATGTGTCGATATGTTCCTTATAGACTCCAAAACGACGTGACCGATTTTGATGAAATTTTCAGGCAATCTTCAGATTAGCCCAACTTAAAATCCTGTGATGTAGCGATCGGATCAACAGAAATTCGTTTTTTGGTAAAAGTAAAGTGCTTCCCATACAACGCTGGAGGTAAGTCGCTTCTATTAAATAAAAGCTCTTATTTTGTTTTCTATTCAGTCATCAGCTGTTTTTTAACAAGGGATTACAACAACACAAAGCTATCCGGATAACTGAGAATAACCATCGGAACGTGTCCATTCTCTACATCCACCCCCAAACGTAAAAAGAGAGAAATCCTCCAAAGAACTAATTTTTCCTTCAAACCTACCTTAACATATATTTTGTGGGACAAAAATTCTCTGAAGAAATTAAAAACGATAATCTTGCCAAGATCGACAAGAATGAAATAAATATATCTGAAGTGTACAATGTACACATAAATGTTTTGCAAAATAAAAAAAAAATCAATACTTTTAGCTCATTGAATCTGTTGTCGTTCTGTAGTATAAAATAATGCTTCGAAACACTTTTACTATTGTAGACACTAAAAATTAACAAAATAAAACAGCGACGATAGCTTAATTGGAATCGTGCATTCGCTATCGACAAGACGATAATAATTGACAGCTTTTTTACTTACGTGAAGTAAAAACCAAATCGTCAAGTCGATATCGTTTAGACGATAGATGTTTTTTATGCTTACGTGAAGCATAGCTATCGATGTCGATATCGAAAACGATATCGTTATAGACCAAGAGCCCACAGCAAATTTTTGGGTGTGAAAGTTAACCGAAAATGAAGCACATGAGACGAAAGCTGTGTTGAGGCTTATGAAAGAAATGAAAGTCTTGCAGTCCCTAGTCGGGGCTTTAGTGAGTAATAGTACGCCAAAAACTCCAAAAAATCAACTTATAGGATAATTGTATGAACCAAAATTTTTGATCACACATCCCTAGACAATGCTCCCCTGATCACAAAAAGGTGGGTCCAAGACCATTAGGTGGGGGCCGTTACTCTGCCAGACCGTTTGAAAAACCCTAAAAAGTCATCTCAAGGGATAATGGTATGAACCAAAATTTTACATCCCCCGTTTAGGCGGAAGTGGAAATTTTCCTAGAAAAAAACTATGTAAGTTTAAAAAAAACGACAATACTATCAATAATATTTTGATACTTTTTCAAAGTTAAGTCCATGTTTTTATACTAAATTATTTTATGCTGATTTTCTTCTTCTTTAATTTCAAAAATCACACAGGTACATTAGACTGTTTCCAAAAAAAAAATTGCTTTCGATTTTCTTGCAAACAGACTGAAAAGTTTCGGTTAAGCAAAAAAAGAGGTCTGTGAAAATTTGAGCTCTTAAAATTCATGTTTAGACATGCCTCATCGCAGATTTCAGTTTTCCATACGATTAGTATGGGAGAAAACACCTGTTTGTGTTTGGAATTTTAAAACTTAATAATAACAAGTATTAAAACTAACGGCATATGTTTTTCTTGTAGAAAATTGAACGTACTTCAAAAAAGGTCTTGACATGTTTCATCATTAATCCAGCCGTTTTAAAGTTACAGTCAGTCAAACTCATTCCATAAAATTCCCATACATTTATTTAACGTAAAATTAGCATTTTTTTAGTAATTGAAGATATTATGGTTAGTAATATCACTCTTATCGAAAAATGACTTAAGACCTTTTTTGTAGAGGACCAATTTTCCTTTCCAATGGTGCCTGACAATATTACTTCACTTCAACTAATACAGTTATATTACAATAATTAGTCACTTCTAAATTAATTTTGAGTGGGAAATTACATATAAATTTCCTTATCAAACTCGGCAGAAAATTTTTTGAAACAGGAACTAAAATATACTTTTCCAAAGGTTTTTGGGGTGCTGAACTCGAATCCACTTTGAAGGAAGCTTCATGCCAAGTCCATCAGATGATCCAGTCTTCCTAGGCGAAATTGAGGCATCCATCCAGCAGACAATTATGACCACCTTGGACAGAGCAATGTTTAGCGACACCAATCCTGCAAGTGATCCAGTCGACAGCCCAAACTTGAGCACCCCAGAGGAGATAGCTGAGATAATTCACAATTCCAAGCCAAAGAAGTCAGCTGGACCGGATGGGGTATCCAGCTTTGTTCTAAAAAGGCTTCCACAAATGGTGATGGTGTTGTTAGCCATCATATTCAACAACTGCATCAACAACAGTTACTTTCCCCAGAAGTGGAAAACTGCAAAAATCGTGGCTATTCCCAAGAAAGGTGAAAGGAATATGATCACCAACTACAGGCCGATATCCCTCCTCAGCAATCTAAGTAAGCTCTTGGAAGAGCTGATACTCAGGAAGCTGAAGAAGTTCTGCAGTGAAAACAACATCATCCCAGACATGCAGTTCGGCTTCCGGGAAAAACATTCCACCCTGCATCCACTCCTGAAGTTTCATCACGACATCACCACAGCCTTAAACAGCAATCAAGTTACTGTCGGATGCTTCCTGGATGTCGAGAAAGCATTCGACAGTGTATGGATTGAAGCCCTTATTCATAAACTCCACATACTAGGCTTTCCCTTAGCGCTAATCAAAATTATATTTTCTTTTCTTTCTTCCAGGAACTTTTTCGTGCAACTGGAAACCTGCAAGTCGACAGTGAAGAGCATCAGGGCTGGAGTTGCCCAAGGGTCGAAACTTGGACCACTTCTTTATAACATCATGACCTCTGACCAACCAATTTCAAGTGAATGCGAGAACCTTCTCTTTGCTGATGACTCACTTACATATTGCTCATCCAACTCTCCATTGATAGCTGTCAGAGAAGTCGAGGCACATATCCGCAAACTCTTCCAATTTTACACCACATGGGGTATCCGGATAAACTCATCCAAATCGGAGCTTGTCTGCTTCAGAAAACCAGGGGGCAGACGTGGTCGCTCAGCTGGAAGCTGTAGAAACATCACCCTAGCACTCCCAGACGGAACTAGATTAGCAGCCAAACGTAGCGCCAAATACCTAGGCATCAACTTCAACGAGCTGCTGAGATTCAACCCACATTCACGGACTGCCCTCAAAAAAGCCAATTTTGCTTTCCACCGACTCTACCCGCTGATGAAGAAGAAAACTGGGCTAAGCCAACAGACAAAAGTTTTAATCTATAAGCAACTCCTGAGACCAGTCATCAGTTATAGCTTCTCAGTTTGGTTCACCATTTCCAAAACGGCTATGAAGGAACTACAAATATTCGAGAGGAAAATCCTGAGGATCTGCACTGGGCTGTACTTCGATCGTCAACGGCGTAAGCATTTCAAGAACGAGCAACTCTACTATGAGGCTAAGGTAGTCCCCCTGGACAAGTACTTATTACTATCTGCCGAAAAGTTGGTTAGAAACATCGCCAATCACCCTAATCAACTGATGAGAAGGATGACAAACCAACAACGACATCCAGCACCAAGGTACATAACAAGGACGACAAAGTCAAGCCAACTTTTATGTTAAGTTTTTACATATATTATAAATCTAATTTGTATTTTATATTGAATCAATGTATAGCGTTAGGCCCCTTATGTGCCAACAAAATCTTATTATTTGTCAATGTATCTTATAGTTATAAATTATCTTTTAAGCCAATTGTAAATAGAAATGTTAAATAAAACAAAAATTGAAATTGATTGAAATTGAATTAGCATTTTTTTTTAGTAATTGAAGATATTATGGTTAGTAATATCACTCTTATCGAAAAATGACTTAAGACCTTTTTTGTAGAGGACCAATTTTCCTTTCCAATGGTGCCTGACAATATTACTTCACTTCAACTAATACAGTTATATTACAATAATTAGTCACTTTTAAATTAATTTTGAGTGGGAAATTACATAGAAATTCCCTTATCAAACTCGGCAGAAAATTTTTTGAAACAGGAACTAAAATATACTTTTCCAAAGGTTTTTGGGGTGCTGAACTCGAATCGGAAGTCAGAAATATTCTACTACGTCATATTTGTGAGATATTGCCGTATGGAAAATTGAAAAAAAGTTTTTTTGCAGCGAAAATTTCTATTTTTCAATTTTCAAACGGCAATATCTCATAAACGTGACATAATAGAATATTTTTGACTTCTGATTCGAGTTCAGCACCCCAAAAACCTTTGGAAAAGTATATTTTAGTTCCTGTTTCAAAAAATTTTCTGCCGAGTTTGATAAGGGAATTTATATGTAATTTCCCACTCAAAATTAATTTAAAAGTGACTAATTATTGTAATATAACTGTATTAGTTGAAGTGAAGTAATATTGTCAGGCACCATTGGAAAGGAAAATTGGTCCTCTACAAAAAAGGTCTTAAGTCATTTTTCGATAAGAGCGATATTACTTACCATAATATCTTCAATTACTAAAAAAAAATGCTTACTTTACGTTAAATAAATGTATGGGAATTTTATGGAATGAGTTTGACTGACTGTGACTTTAAAACGGCTGGATTTATGATGAAACATGTCAAGACCTTTTTTGAAGTACGTTCAATTTTCTACAAGAAAAACATATTCCGTTAGTTTAAATACTTGTTATTATTAAGTTTTAAAATTCCAAACACAAACAGGTGTTTTCTCCCATACTAATCGTATGGAAAACCGAAATCTGCGATGAGGCATGTCTAAACATGAATTTTAAGAGCTCAAATTTTCACAGACCTCTTTTTTTGCTTAACCGAAACTTTTCAGTCTGTTTGCAAGAAAATCGAAAGCAAATTTTTTTTTTGGAAACAGTCTAATGTACCTATGAGATTTTTGAAATTAAAGAAGAAGAAAATCAGCATGAAATAATTTAGTATAAAAACATGGACTTAACTTTGAAAAAGTATCAAAATATTATTGATAGTATTGTCGTTTTTTTTAAACTTACATAGTTTTTTTCTAGGAAAATTTCCACTTCCACCTAAACGGGGGATGTAAACCTCCCCTGCCATACGAGATTGTTGTAGTCTTAGTCTTACCTATACACCATGGGTTTTTTCGCTACTTATAGGTGAATTGGCCACCTTATCGTTATTTAACACTTTTAAAAATCTCAAACGGTCTGGCAGAGTAACGGCCACCACCTAATGGTCTTGGACACACATTTTTGTGATCAGGGGGAAATTGTCTAGGACTGAGAAAAAAAAATTTTGGTTCATACCATTATCCCTTGAGATGACTTTTTAGGGTTTTTCAAACGGTCTGGCAGAGTAACGGCCCCCACCTAATGGTCTTGGACCCACCTTTTTGTGATCAGGGGAGCATTGTCTAGGACTGAGAAAAAAAAGTGTTGGTTCATACCATTATCCCTTGAGATGACTTTTTAGGGTTTTTCAAACGGTCTGGCAGAGTAACGGCCCCCACCTAATGGTCTTGGACCCACCTTTTTGTGATCAGGGGAGCATTGTCTAGGGATGTGTGATCAAAAATTTTGGTTCATACAATTATCCTATAAGTTGATTTTTTTGAGTTTTTGGCGTACTATTACTCACTAAAGCCCCGACTAGGGACTGCAAGACTTTCATTTCTTTCATAAGCCTCAACACAGCTTTCGTCTCATGTGCTTCATTTTCGGTTGACTTTCACACCCAAAAATTTGCTGTGGGCTCTTAGACTATTACCCTTACGTGATGAGGGCCCTGGTTTTGTATGTTCGTCCGTTCTTGCTTTTTTGTTCTTTACAATTTCCTCGCAAGATGTAGCACAGAATTCATAAAAGAAAAATATGATTTTAGTGTAGTTTCATTGCTTGCTTCAATTTGGCAGAACATATACAAATATTTGCATTCACCGGGGAAGCTGACATAGAGCACCTTTTGATGTATAGATTTGATAGTACAACGAGAGAGATAGTCTGTTGTGTTAGATCTACTCAGTTGTTAAAAGATTGTTGGATATTGTTTTATTTTCTTGATTTTGTTTAATGATAATTTATTAAAAATATTCAAGCAATTTCACTTGCGCTTATTATTTGATGGATAAAATTTGTCAACAATTTATTTAAGCAAAATTTGTAATTTAAAGAGGATAGATTCTTTTTAAAATAATTAAATTCGCAAAGATACAAGGAAACACAGCCACTCGATGATGATAGCGACTTACCGCGCATTAAATGATCGTACGGTTCTAGACAAATAGCCTCCCCGAAATCTACAAAATTGTTCAGCTAATCTTGCAGGCAAGTAAATTTTTTCCAAGATTGATCCGGTGAAAGCATTTAATCAGATCCCGATTACACCAAAAGACATCAAGAAGGTTCATTGTTGAAGTCACACATGGTCTTGACTTCTGTTTTCCTTACGTAGATGACATTTTGGTGGCATCGGACGATGAAGAATATTACCATCATCTTAAAACTCTTTTCGAACGACTCATCAAATTTGGTGTTGTCTTGAACGTAGCTAAGTGCGAGTTTGGTAAGTCTAAAATCTAGTTTTAGGATATTTAATCTCGAGCAATGGCATGCATCCACCTGAAGAACGAATCCAGGCAATCATTGATTGCAAACCCCGGTGACGTGAAATAACGCCAAACGAAATAAAGCCGAAATTCAAAAATTTGGTCTTATTACGTTTTCCAAAACGAAATAAGACCAAATTTTAAATTTGGTTTTATTTCATTTATGAAACCGAAATAAGACCAATTTGGCTTTATTTCATTTTCAACTTATTTCATATTTTCAAAAAAATCTCATACCTCAAACCTCACTGTTTATTCGCGAATTTATAAGTTTCACAGACCTAATAAATCCTCCCCTTTATTTGGTTTGTGAAATTTTATAGTTCACGAATAAACAGTGAGATATGTTTGCAACCCCCCTGCTTGGGCTCGATATAGGATTTGGAGTGGGCGCGAGGTTGGGTGAATGCAAAGTTTCTTTTGCATTCAAAGAACCTGTATTGAATGAAGCTTTGAATAATATTGCCGACATAACGATTCTCAAGAAATATTTGGCCTTAATTCTATTTTTGCATTGCAATAAAGCCGAAAAAATGGTTGAAATAGATTTGGTTTTATTTCGATTACTTTGTTGGTGTTATTTTCATCGGGCAGAAGAAATAACACCAAATTGGCGTTATTTCGTTTTTCAGATGGAAATAAGGCCAAATTCAAAATTTGGCTATATTTCGTTTGGCGTTATTTCACGTCACCGCAAACCCCCAAACCACAGTAAAACAACTCAGAAGATTCCTGGGTTCCATCAACTTTTACAAACGCTTCGTCAAAAACGCAGCCATGCTCCACTTAACGAGTGCCTCAAAGGACCAAACGTCAAAGGCAATAAAACTATTACTTGGGCACAACCACTTCAGCAAGCTTTTAGTGCTTGTAAGGAGGGATTAATGAAAGCCGCTTTGCTTGCTCATCAACACTCGAGTGGGGACTTTTCACCGACACATCAGATTTTGCCATGGGCTCTGTCCTGCAAACAGAAAACACCGATTGGTTGGCAGCCACTCTCATACTCAACAATGCTCAACGTAAATATAGCACGTATGACAGGGAACTACTAGCAGTCTAATGAGCAATAAAGTATTTCAAGTTCATGTTGGAAGCCAGATGTTTCACGATCTTCACGGACCACAAACCCTTGAAGTTTGCTTTCAAACAAAAGCCGGAAAAAGCATCAATACGACAAGTTCGATGTCTTGACAGTTTTCAACTGACATCCAACATATCGCTGGAACTGAAAACGTAGAAGGTGATACGTTGTCAAGAGTCGTAGGCATCAGCAAGTTGGTGGATTTTGAAGAACTAGCAGCATCACAAAAAGGTGATATAGAACTTGAAAACATTATTAAATCTGCTTCTGCATAATAGGTTGCCAAGGTTCCGCTTCCAAACTCCAAGCTGCAAATGTTTTGTGATGTGTCTAAGGGTGTTGCTAGACCATTTGTAACAAAATCCTTCCGCCTTCAAGTATTCGAATAGCTGCACAGCCTGAGTTACCCTGGTACCAACTCATCAGTTAAACTCGTCTCTTCAAAATCGTCTGGCCTTCAATTCGCAAGGACTGCAGAGCATGGGCAAAGACATGTTTTCCATGCCAACGGTCGAAGATAACACGTCATACATCATCTCCAATTGGTAATTTCAAAAAACCATCTTCAAGATTTGAGATTATTCATGCCGATTTCGTTAGACCTCTTCCATACTCAAGAGGATTGAGATTTTGTCTCACTGTGATTGACTGGTATTCCCGCTGTCCTGAAGCTTACCCGTTAGAAGATTCAACTGCTGAAACATTTGCAAGAACCCTCTTCGTGAACACGTTTTGGAGTGCCCTTCAAGGTAAGAAACCGTGGCAAACAATTTTTGTCGAATCTCTTCCAGGCTTTAACCAAATCATTTGGCATCAATCATCTGACGACAACTGCTAACGCAGCTAAAGGCATGGTCGAAGGTTTCATCGTCATCTGAAAGCAGCTATAGAGTGCCACGAATCACTAGCATGGGCCGATAAACTCCCCGTTGTATTACTCGGACTGAGAGCATCCTTCAAAGGAGACCCACAAGCTACAGTAGCCGAATTGTTGTACGGAGAATCCATCAAATTCCCTGGTGAATTTTTGTTACCACGAAGAGATAACATGAGTGACCCGACAGCTTTTGTGAACCAACTCCGACTTCATTTCAAAAAACTATCTCCAGTTCCAGCTTCTCGTCATGGCTCAAAAGGGATCTTTGTGTTCAAAGATCTTTCTACAACAACGTTTTCATCCGAAGATATGCAGTCAGAACTGCACTACAACACATCCATATGAAGGTCCATTTCCCTTTGTGAAGAGATCAGATACATTTTTGTTCTAAAAACTCGAGGAAAGGACGTTACAGTTTCAATCGATCGTTAAAACCCTGCTCAGTTAACAAGGACAACAATATTCCCAGCTCTGAACAATCATCATCCCAGCCAGTCTTTACAGCAACATCTGATGACGTTGTTACTAAAAAGACACGCTCAGGGAAAATCGTTCAAGTCCCAGATAGACTAGGGATACGTAAGCTCAGGCGCCCGCAGGATTTTGGCCAGGGAGGCAGACACCAACACAATTCTGAGATATCGAATTTTGAAATCCAATATTATTTGAACTTTTCGGAAGTTTTTTCATAATAATTTCATTTAAATCCGCTCAGCCAATTGTTAGAAAATTCAAAATAAGTTTCTATAGGAGGTATAAATGATAATTGTAAAGCGTAAAATTATTTTATCTTTAATAGTAGACCTTATACAATTTTTTTTTTTATCAAAATGTGGTTTTCCTCAGCGGTGTTTTTACTTTTGTATGGTAGGAATCGTTATTTTTGCATATAATGAAACATTTTTTTTTATACATATTTTAAAGGGTATTAAAAAATCGTTACGTACAAAGTTGCAAAGCCAGTTTAATAAGAGTTTTAGAAGATTATAATGTATTGAATTTTCCAAAAAAAAAAATAATATTTCTTAAAAACCAGTACAATACTCAAACTTTTTGTAAGGTCTCTGCATTAAAAAATTATCAACACGCCTCTAACCCTTTTTGAGAAAATCGAAAGAAAAACAAAAATTGTTCGATCGCTCAAATTTCGGGGTCACTAAAAGTAATTTATTGATTTTATTTCTAATCTGTGGGGCCATTTTTGAGAATATTTAATTGGTGAAAAAATCATATTGCAGAAATCGTTAAATTTGTTCTAAGAAAATGGAAAAGAAAACTAATGAAGAATTACCAAAAAACGTTCTGTACCAAGTTTAAGGAAAATGGATCCAGCCGTTAAGGCTGTAGCCAAACAGACATACAAACACACAGGCAGACAGACAGAGAGATAGACAGACAGACAGGCAGTCAAGCATACAGACAGACAGACAGAATTGTAAAACCCACTTTTTCGTCTTCCGTATCGTCGTCGTTTGATCAAATCTCGAGTCAAATTTTTTACGAATGCAAAATTTGTTACATAGTGCCCTTAATATGCCAAGTAAAAACAAATCGTAAAAAGTTTAAAAATTAAATTATTTGTATGGAAACAGTATCCAGGTAATGAACATAAGGAGTCAGAATTGAATTCGATTTCGAAAAAATATTAAATAATTTGAAAATTCTAAACGAAAAATTCTTTTTTCAAAAATAATCCAAGGCTCTTTGGATAGCTTTGTGTTGTTGTAACCCTTGTGAAACAAAAGCAACTCAAGATAACTGAATTTTTGTTAAGGTAGCTAGGAACGCAAGGAAAGGTTCTTGGTTTGATGTCAGAAATCAGAAAATCACTCACAAAAAAAAATGTAAATAATTTTAAGCGAACAACAATTCGCAATTTAGTTGTACATTTTCTTGCGAGGCAGCATCCTTATCATGCATGTTTGCATGTGCCTCAATCATTTGAATATATGTACATATCAATTACCTATAACCTCCTTTTCTATTTGCAAATGCCAGGAGGGGGCAAACCAAGAACATTGAAAAGAACCTGTCAAGAAAATAGCGAGCGATATTTTGAAATTAATATCGAAGATAAGGATATTTTCAGATATATTCGGCCTGCTCAAGAGCCTAGGGGGGGGTAAATTATGGACTCCGACAAAAAATGTGAAGTATTTTATAAAATTCATCATAAAAATTAAAAAAAATATGTTAGTGGTGTGGTATTGTCCAGACCCAGGGGGGCAAGTGCCCCCCACTCTTCCGGGCGCCTATATACGTAAGGGCTAACTGTTAGGCTAGAGTCACATACAACTTTCAGTTTCGAAACTGTTTAGTTGCAAAAATGAATCCTATTGACATATGGGAGAGCGCGCACATGCAGAAACTATTCAGTTGTCGATTCTAGCAACTTTTCAGTTTGTGTTTTGCCACAAACTGAACGATTGTCCTAAATCGGTTTTTCAATTTGTGTCATACAGAATAAATAGGTAACTGCGCGCACATGCAACCAAATAGTTGCAAATATTTAACCACATCGTTGAATTTTGTTCTTTCCAAAGTGACTTTATGCTCTCTGTGCGAATGAGAACAAATGTATCTATTCTTTTATTTTGTGAGCAAAAGACTAGGACAAAGTCAGTACTCTTTTTCTTTGTATTTATGTGTTGGTTTAGTTCGGCGTGATTGCTTGGAGTTACCCATGTGCGTGCTCATCGTTCAGCTTGAGACTAAACTGTTTTGTTGCAGTAGCATTTGCATGTGCGCGACTAGCCTTATCAAATCAGGAATTAGGAATCAGTTGTTTTAAAATTCAAAAACTGAATTCAAATAAACATCATCAATTCATGGATCGACCGCAAGAGTGTGGCAATCAAAGACTTTGCTTATTTTTATATTAATATTCATTCCATTTTTGGCCTTCAGCTTGTCAACCATTCTTTTTGCGAATCATATATAAGTACGGTGACCATATTTTAGAATGCCGAATAATGAATAGAATTCTACTTAAATTTCAAGTTAAATTACTTTAGCTCAAATAGAATATAATTTAAAAATAGAATAGAATATAATGAAAAAAAAATCATGAATTTATTGCATTTCACATCGGCAGTCGTTTTTTTCAAGAATTTTTACTATTTTTGCTAGTCACCATTATATCCATGGCGGTCGTGAAGAACCAGGTATAAGTCGAGATACCTGAAGAGAATTTTTAGTTTTTTTTTTTTTTTAAATGAATAGTTAACAATATTTTACAAGATTTTACCCTCATCTTATACTTTCCTAATATATTGCGAAATACATGATGAACACTTGTTTTGACATTAGTTAGATTTTATGAATGACTTTAAACATAGACCCCAACCTTCCTTATTTGTTTAGTCGTTGAGTTACCTTGTTCATCACGGCCGCCACGGATATAAGCATTTTATCCTCTAGGTGGCATCAGAGTAAACTTATTTTTTTGCATTTTTGAAGATAACTTCAAGTAAAATTTAAACATTTCAATTTTAGTACGCCACGGACAGCCAAAACATTATTAAATTTTGAATGTTTTTTGGCCTACAAGTCCAGTTTAAACTAAATTTACACTAGATACTCTGTTTCTTTGTTCTGTGGATAAGCGCACACAAGCATTATCAATTTTTATTATTAAATTTTGATTTTGAACTGTTAACGTTGTTATTTTTAGGAATTTATTTGGCATACAGAATATAATAATGAACAACTTCTAAAATACTGAATATTTATATGTTTTGGTATATAAAATAATTCATAATGAACACTGTCTTCAAATACAGAATTGTTCATAATTATAATGAACGGATGGTCACCGTATGTAAAGGGTCCACCAAATAACTTTTTTTTTGAAAATGCTATAAGAAAAAAACTACTGAATATTTTCTCAAATTTCTTTTTTTATTTGAAGGTACAATCCTTCCGGTTAATAATGGAAAATTATTTCATTCAAATGGCTGCTTCGCTAAGTGGGCCTGCGATCGACTTAGAGAAGATGCCGATTTTGCCAAAAAATCATCTTTTCAGATGAAGCTCATTTTGATCTTGGCGGGTATGTAAACAAGCAAAATTGTCGCATTTGGGGCAAAGAAAACCCGCACGCATACATTGAAAAGCCGATACACCCAAAACGAGTCACTGTTTGGTGCAGATTTTGGTCCAGAGGCAAAATTGGGCCATTTTTCTTCGAGTGGTCGTTACAGTCAATGGCGATCGTTAATGGGCCATGTTGAACGAATTTTTGTTCACAAAAATTGAAGAGGAGGATATTGGCAACATTTGGTTTCAACAGGACGGCGCTACGTGCCACACAGCCGAAGCTACACTCCATGTAGTAGTAGCATTTTCAAAAAAAAAAGTTATTTGGCGGACCCTTTATAAGCGATGATTAGTAAAGAGGAGATCAGAAAGGTGGTTAGAAAACTCAAAGAAGGAAAAGCAATGGGAATAGACGGTATACCCAATGAGGCGTGGAGATATGGAGGAGAACAAGCGATAAAGGTAGCATGGGGATCTGCAGGAAGGTGTGGAGGGGAGACGGATGGCCAGAGGGGTGGAAAGAGGGAGTGATTGCCCCGATAATAAAGAAAGGCGCAGGAACAAAAGTAGAGGAATACAGAGGAGTAACGCTCATGCAATCGCTATATAAAATATATACGACGGTTTGAGAGAAGAGGTCAGAAGAAGAAGCGGAGGAGAAAGGGATGATACCACCAAATCAAACGGGTTTCAGAAGAGGAGTAGGAACGATAAACAATGTATATGTGCTGAGCTATATGGTGAACAAAGAGGTTGCAGAGGAGAGGGGCAAGCTAGAGGTACTGTTTATAGATTCAAAAGTTGCGTTTGACTCAGTAGACAGACAAATTATGATGGAGGCGTTGGAGGAAAGAGGAGTGAGAGAAGGGCTCAGGGAAAGAGTAGTGGAGGTCTACGAAGAAACAACGAGTACAGTGAAATCGGCAGGAGTGATGGGGAAAATATTTTGGACGGGAAAGGGGGTAAGGCAGGGGTGCCCGGTGAGCACAATACTGTTCAACTTGTTGACGGTGGATATAGAAGAAGAACTGGGCAAAGGGAGCTGGGGAGGGGTTAAAGTGAGAGGAAAAAGAATTTGCTCGCTGGCATACGCAGACGATGTGGTGGTAATGGCGAAAAAAGAAGAAGAGATGCAAAGCATGTTAAGAAGACTGGAGAAGAACTTCGAGAGGAAAAGACTGGAAGTAAATGTGGGAAAGACGAAAGTGATGAGGTTCAGGAAAGGAGGAGGGAGGAACACAACAGTAGACTGAGATGGAGGGGAAAGAAGATCGAAGAAGTAAAAGAATTTAAATACCTGGGGTATGTGTTCAAAAAGAATGGAGGGCAGGAAGCACATATAAAGGACAATAAAAAAGGCAGCAGCGGCCACAAAGGAAGCATGGGGGATTGGAAGGAGAAAATTCGTGAAGGATTGGGAGAGGAAGATGTGGCTTTTCGACACTCTGGTGTGGACGGTGATGGGATATGGGGGCGGAAGTATGAGGATGGGAGGAGAGACCAGAAATGGAAAGGGTGCAAGAAAGGAACCTCAAGTGGACGCTTGGGGTAGAATGGCAAACTCCAGGGCACATGGAAAGAGAGGAAACAAAACGAGATAAGATAATGATTAGAGTACAAAAAAGGGCATGGAATTATGAACAGAAATTAACAGATGAAAAAGGAAGCGAAATAGCAAGGGAATGTTTAGAGGAGATGAAAAAGAGACAGAGAGATGGACGGGGAAGAGGGACACTATGTGAACAAGGGAGAGAAAAAATAAAGGGAAGAGAAGACAGTGTGAAGGGATACGAGGGAGTAGAAAGAGAAGACAGAAGAGAGCAAGAGAAGGAAAGAAGTGAACTAATAAGAGAATCCAGTTACAACAGGTGGTATAAAGAAGTAATGACAGAAGGGATTCCACAGAAGTTGGAAGACAGAAAGAACAAGGAGAATTGCAAGAGTCAGGCTAGGGAATGAGGTGAGAGAAAGATGGTACTGGAAACGGGAAGAGGAGAGAATGTGCAGAATATGTGAGGGTGAACAAGAGACATGGGAACATTTATTAGAAAGATGCTGATCTGGGGAAGATGAAGGAAAATCAATAGGGGAAAGGATGAGGGAAATAATGGACGAAACGGGGAAGGGGGAAGTGTGGATAAAGAAACTAGAGGCAGTGATACAAGATAAGGTGATAGAGAGGGGAGGAGAGGGAGCAAAGTAGGGAAGCGGGAGCCCTGTAACTCTTAGGGGAGTCAATACAAATCAATGTAAATGTAATATAAGTTTTCTTTCTAATTGTCTCCTTTTTTCATTTTTAATAATTAAAGTTGTTTTAATTAATTAGTTAATATCTTGAGAGTTTTATTTCGTCGACATGCTCCTAAACATACATAGATATCTTTCTGATAACAGCTCGTGGAGAACCAGTGTCTAATGACTTACAACTTTCAATTTAATTTATGATTTCGCGCGTGTAAAAGTTTGTTCGTGTGTATGGTAATAATTCTTTTCCTTTCCCTCCCCTACCCATCCACAAAAATACCATTTCACCACTGATACTTTCAGGAACTGTTCTTATGCTTAATTTAATTGACAAATGAAACATTTATTCCAAGTTTCATTGATAAACACTTATTTTCATAGGGGTACCAAAACAAAAATTGCAGTCTGATAGACTTCCAATTTCCCCCCTTTTCACATCTTCAAATGCAGCTACACGAAAAGCCAATGCCGGGATTTGGATATCATATGGGAGGTGCAATTCTGAGTCAATTAAATTTTAATATTTCATGAATTTATTTATTTAACCTCAGAATTTGTTTTTCTTTTCCTATTAGGGTTTTTTTTTTTAAATTGACCCCAGAAAGCACACGAGCAAACGTAATGTATGTACCCACTGCAAAACTCGCTGGCCAGTACTTACTCGCTCGTGTGGCCTCAAGCCTCAGGGTTAGGCAAGGTAAAAGTCTAAATTGGATGATGAAAACAAAACAGTTTTTACCATTATTGCTGAAAAATCCAAAGTTTTATTAGAAAATTCTAGCTTTGCACCAATTCGGAAATTAATATAATACAAAATGTGTACCAGATCCCTTATATCTCTTGGATATACTCACCTTATATTCTTGAAGTAAGTTATTCCATTTTTTTATAATTTTTGAAAGTGGTAATGGAACGTTTAACTCTCTCTCAACCACCCTGAAAATAGTATATAAATTTTTGTATTATAAGTTTATAGTAAGAAAATTTATAAAATTGCTAGGTAAATATTAAAAAAAAAAAATTTAAGTGGGAAACGCTGGTATGGTTGGCAATCTTTTGGTGAAGTGCAGTAGTGGTGAAAAACAAAGGAATTAAAGTGGAAAGAAATAGCTAAAGTGGTTGGATATTGAATTAAAGAAAGTATAAACACAATATCCTTGAGCAAGTATAAAGATATAAGCCTACAGGTATTTATAAACCTTAAAAAATTGAATTTATGTGAAGAAAATCTCGTGCATACAGGATTCCCATTCAATGCAAACTTAAAACGTCAAAGAGAAATAAAATAAAAATAAATTAAGCTTTCATTAGCTAAAATTACCTATACCAAAATATAATTCAAAGTTAAAAGTTCAAATGAAATTTTCTTCATATTCAATTATTATACCAAAATATATACACACTAAGATATTGCTCCTAGAAATATACTATAGCTTGTTTTCTTTATAACATTTACCGAAAACACCATCTGGCCAATAGCGCTGCACAAGCAAATCAGAAATATTAAGAGGCCTCCACCCATAATTTTGAAAAAAACGAGAAGTGGGACACTTTTAAACAGAAGTTGTGAAGTCCATACAATACTTATGGGCAAAAACTACAGTGTTTATGTAAGAATGACATTTAAACTATAGAAACGTCGGAACGTTTTTTATTTTTTTTTACTTTTTTCTTATTTTATTTTAATATTTCGGTAACCTTTTTCGGAAAGTTTCACAAAACTGCTCAGCTTCAACAAAGATTCTGAGAAACTGAAGTGGAAAATACATATTATATTTACGTGATGTTACAGTTAATGAACAGAACTAGATAAACGTTGAGGTAGATTTTTAATTTTGGGCCCTATTTTTGAATAATCATCTCTTGAAAGACATCCAAATTGCTCATTTTCTAATGCATTTTTGAAAGTGTAATTATATGAAAAAAAGAACATAACTTTCCCCAAATAACAAATATGTTTTCTAAAATTGTTTCAATACAAAAGAATGTCTAAAATTAATCTATTATCTTTGTATATAAAATCTATAGTACTATCATCGGCCAATTTTTTTTATTTTCATAAGCCTTCACCAGGCGGCGCTAATATGGAAATGTATTTGATATTTGAGAGTTGAAATAGAAGAAAAATGTAAAAGCAAAATGAAAAAGTCGTAAGAGAGGGTTATGGGAACGGGTCGTTACTCTGTATTCCAAAATTCTGTATGAGCAAAATTCTGTATTTGAATAAAAAAATCTGTATGAACATAACTCTGTATTCCATTATTCTGCTTTTCCATTATTCTGTAATCTAAAATTCTGTAAGTCCAGAATTCTGTATTTCAAAATTCTGTAAATCCAAAATTCTATATTTTAAATGCTGTAAATCTAATATTCTGTATTTTAAAATTATGTTCATCCATAATTCAGATTTTCGAAACTCTGTAAATCCAAAATTATAAATAAAAATGTTGTAATAATTTTAAGCAGGATTGTCTCCGTTAAACAACTTTTATTCAATTAACAAAAATTACGAAGTATTGCAAAGATAAACGTTCAATAGATAGCACAAAAAAACAAAAAAACAAAACAAAATGTATAACTATGTATATAATTTAATAAATACTATATTATAAAGATGAAATATTTATTTTATTTGTTTGTTTGTTTTACCTATGTATGGGGTACTCTCTGGATATATTTAACCGATCCTTAAAATTCTTTAATAAATGGAAAGATAATGTCCGTGAGCAACATAGGCTAAATTTTATTTGGACACAAATTAATTGCAACGTTAAAATCTAAATGTTTCTATGTACTTTTTTTTGGGGTATTTGTGAGTTTTTGATTTTTATATTTCGAAATTTCAAAATTTATATTTGAGTTTGAAAGGTTATTCTAAGGGGAAGGCTTAACGGTTAAAAAATTCAATTTGTAGGGATAAATGGGGTAAAAACAAAAATGGTATGAGATAACAAAAATTATTTTTCTGTTTGATAGAGTTTACTAAGAGGATGTTGTCTTCATATGGGGTAGAAATAAGAAATGAGTATATGATTTAAAAAAAAATTTAAGTTGGGAAGGTTATTATTAAAGGCTTAAGGACTGGAGACATTTCAAAATTTAAATACTTATAGTGTGAAATGGGATATGTATATGATATGGGATCGGATTTTAAACGTACTTTTTTTATTTGAAAGGTTATATGTAGAGGAAATCATTCGAAAATTTTGCCTAAACGAGCAAAGCCGGGGCAGGCCTGCTAGTAACCTAATATAGATGAAGATTCTTGACTAACCTTTTTAAATACTCAGTCTCACTTAAAGCTCTTCTTTTTTTGATAGTAAAAAAAGTGCGCACTTTTGTTCCGAAATTCTGTAAATGATAAAAGAAAAATAGTTTTGATAATGAAAAAAAGTGTGCACTTTTTTTCATTATCCAAATTTCTGTATTCCAAAACTCTGTAAATAATAAAAGAAAAATAGTTTTGATAATGAAAAAAAGTGTGCACTTTTTTTCACTATCCAAATTTCTGTATTCCAAAATTCTGTAAATAATAAAAGAAAAATAGTTTTGATAATGAAAAAAAGTGCGCACTTTTTTTCACTATCAAAACTATTTTTCTTTTATTATTTACAGAATTTTGGAATACAGAATTTTGAAATCCAAAATTTTGAAATACAGAATTTTAGATTTACAGAATTTTGGAATACAGAATTTTGAAAACTGAATTTTGGCACTTACAGAATTTTGGATTTACAGAATTTTGAAATACCGTATTTTGGATTACAGAATTTTGCAATCCGAATTTTGACACATACAGAATTATGACCCCAACCCGAGGATTATATTACATTGATTCTCGCAACAATAAGGGGAGCAAGGGAGACAAAAGAATCAGTTGCTGGTGCCATACTAACGACAAGAATAAATGAAAGGAAATAAAAATAAAACAAATTGCTTTCTATGACTCGATTGTGTTTGTATGTGAGCTTGAGGTATAAGTTATATGTTTGTTTATAGATTTATACGTACATACCCAGTAGGAAATTTCCTCCTCAAGGAAAAATTTCGGTGAATAGCACAATGAATTCATGAAATACTTTTTACGAGGAACATGCATGTAATGATTTCAATAGAAAAAGGTGTAGCCTTTTTCACCAGTTCATTATTTTCATGACATCACCCTATCTTTTACTTGGTGCAAAAATTCAACTGAATTCAATGCTTCCCATGCAGCATACAATTTCATTGCATGCTGCAAGAAACACGAGGTTTTCAACGATGAATAGTAATGGACAGAGTCCTGAGCTTGTGATTTTTTGGTTTTCATCTTGTAAGATAAAGTTCACAGTGACTTTCCGCAAGAAAATCAATGTAAGATGAACTGAACATTAGTCAAATTGCGTTTGTTAAAACGTAAATATAACTTTTGGTTTGAAATGAGAACTTCTTTTTGGTTCGTTTTAATCTTAAATTAGAGAATACACTACCGATGTTGATGATTTCACTAGATGATTAAGTAGGTTCCATTCCCAAAGTGATTTCCTTGGTGAACATTCACGATATTTTTCAGCTAAAAGCAATGGCTTAGTGAAAAAGCAATTCCATGTACCTAGTGATATCACTGATGTACATATATTCACGGTATGTTTCATCAAATGCAATTAATTATGGAATAAGCAAGTTACACCTTCTTAGTGATTTCACTACTGAACAAGAAAATCACTTGGTGAACGCCAATGACAACCCAATGTTAATTTCCTCGATGCTTTCACCTCAAATTCCTTGGGTGTAGCTTCCATTCCTCGAGGAAATAGCAGGGGATTCCTTGGTGAATTTTTGAAAATTTCCCACTGGGTACATAATGTAGGTAGGCATGTAGATTTTCGTTGTTTATAAAGTTAATTTTGTTTTTCAAATCCTGGGGCTTAATCACGTAAAACGAAAACGATAGGACGATATCGTTTTGAAGATAGCTGTCTTTATTGTTCTCTACAGATATGGTAGAGATAGCAATGGTGGAAACGATATCGTGCGATCGTTTTCTTCTTGCATGATTTGGCCCCTGGGTATTCGACTTGAAATTTTTAATCTTTGTAGCAATGTTGCAACTTTTCACCACATCTATGAAGGAATTATTTAAGGACATGTCGCGATATTTTAATTTTTTGTATTTACCTTAGGTAGGTAGTAGGTATTTTATCAGTTTTTTCCAAATTTTATTATAACATTATGATAACGGTCCTACGATAACGATTCATGGAATTTAAACCATCATCGCGTAAAATAAAGAGTATATTAAGTTTTTGTTAGGAAAAAATGCATTAGGTAGTTTTATTTTGAATGTTTTGTTTCGATCTATTGCTATTGAATAAAACTTTTTTTTTAACTTTTGGGATGCAATTTTTATTTATGTAGGTATTTGTTTGTTTATATTTCATGTAACTCCAGAAATAATTTGTGTTTAATCACTTATGACACTCACTATTGGTTAAAAGTAGACAAGAAAAAAAATCCTACGGGAGGGGGTTTTATTTCCCCCCGCTTGGACAGAAGGGGCAGTTTTATAAAAACAAAAATAGTTAGGTACCTAGGTACTTAGAATGGAGAAAGTAAACCTATTAACAAACAACCACTTACAGTATTGTTTTGTAGCTTTTTGGAAAACCAGAAGTCCATTCTCATGGTTTATTTTCAAATAAAGTTCTTTTCGTAAACAGCTTCGACAAAAAAAAGTTGTTTTTATGTATGTTTTTCCATTTTAGGTATTTTTTTTATAAAATTGCCGCCTGTCCAAGCGGGGGAAATATACCTTTTTTTCTTGTTTACTTTTAACTTAAGTACATGCCCTTGGCAGATTTTACGCGAATCACCTAGTATGCTGTATGCACAAAAAATATGCCATTAAATTAATGAAAAAATTAGGGAATATTTTTTTTCACTTAGAATCGGTTTAGGCCCATACAACCTGATCTTTTCCTTACGACCACCCTGATGCACCTACCTACATATCGTCCTAGCTATCAACAATATAAGAGGCTTAGAATTTTTGAAATTGTGTGCATAAAACTAGATGAAATACATAGAAGAACAATGTTCGAAAGCATGAAATTGATTTAAGAAAAACGAATGTCATCTATGTACCTACATAAATACGAAAATATTAATTTTATACCAACAAAAAATTTTAAATCATTGGAGCTATTTATTAGAAAAATTTAAATAAAAATTTGGTTTTCTGGTTTTGAAATTCAATACTTTTGTGAGACAAATATTCTAGTACTATTACCATTTTATTATGTTTTTTTTACCCTTCACCGTTAGTTTAAAAAAAGTACTAAACAACGACTTTTAATGGTCTTTTCGTAAATCTTTTGTTTTCTTGTAAATATTGATTGCATGGCTTGCGTTGGTATGCATAATTTTAGACTTTTAAATCATCAATATTCCTGTAAATATTCAAATAGATTCATGGAACCGTTTTTCCACACCAAATTTTCAAAGTCTTACAAACCAGTTAAAGGAACAAATTGTGTTGTTCCTAAACAATGCGTAGTCGTTATCAAAATGACAAGAAATTCATCAACCCGTTTTTGAAATATTGAATTTTCAAAAAATATATTTAATATTTTTTTCTTAAATCCAAAAATGACCAAGCCTCTTTTTAACTTGCGATATACTTAGATACTATAGTAGACCAGGAAAAGTAGCACAAATCTTATGGGGAACCTTGAAAAAATTAATTCATGAAATATTAAAATTGGAATCGACGCAGAATTGCAACCTTTATAACATATCCAAAGTCCCCCAAAATCTCCGCATTGGCTTATTGTGTAGGCGCATTTGAAGTGGTGCAGACGGGGAGAACTTAGAGGTCTATCAAACTTAAATATTTGTGTTTGAATAACCTAATCATACGATACATGCTTTAAGCGTAGTTTTTAACGCTGAATCTAATGAAACCAAATTCAAAATGACAAAACCACCCAAAAAAAGTTATAGTCCTTTTTATAAACTATGACTTTTTTCAGGTACAACAGGTAAAATATTACCGAATACCCTTTGAAAATAAAGGTATGTTAATGAAATTTGGAATAAATGCTCCATTTGTCATACGAACTAAGAATCAAGACAGTCCCAAAAAATATCCATGGTGAAAGGGTGTTTTTTTAAGGGGGAGGGGCTAGTGTAGAATGTTGACCATAACAACCACGAAAAAACTCTTACACTCATGAAACTCGCCAAAAATATTAAATTTGTCATGGAAAGCAAGAATCAAAATAGTCCATACAAATATCTTTGGTCTAATAGTGTTTTTGTGATGGTTACATTTTGACCTGTTCTACGGAAAATACGATTTTAAAAATTGATTTTTGCTTGAAAAGGACCATAACTTTGTTAAAGGTGCTTGTATCATTTTAGTTTTGCTTTTATTAAATTAAGCGTTAAAAAATACCCTCAAATCATATACCACACTTTGTGTATATACCTCAATTACACCAAATCGGAATTTGGCTAAAATCTTCCAACTTCTTCCCAGATTTTCCCTCTCTTTAATAAAAAAACCCCCAGGACAAATTTATTTATTTGGACCATTTTGATTCTTGGTTGCCATGACAAATTTAATATTTTTGGCGAGTTTCATGAGTGTAAGAGTTTTTTTTGTGGGTTTATGGTCAACATTCTACACTTGCCCCTCCCCCTTAAAAAAACACCCTTTCACCATGGATATTTTTTGGGACTGTCTAGATTCTAAGTTCGTATGACAAATGGAGCATTTATTCCAAATTTCATTAACATATCTTTATTTTCAAAGGGTATTCGGTAATATTTTACCTGTTGTACCTGAAAAAAGTCATAATTTATAAAAAGGACTATAAATTTTTTTGGGTGGTTTTGTCATTTTGAATTTGGTTTCATTAGATTCAGCGTTAAAAACTACGCTTAAAGCATGTATCGTATGATTAGGTTATTCAAACACAAATATTTAAGTTTGATAGACCTCTAAGTTCTCCCCGTCTGCACCACTTCAAATGCATCTACACAATAAGCCAATGCGGAGATTTTGGGGGACTTTGGATATGTTATAAAGGTTGCAATTCTGCGTCGATTCCAATTTTAATATTCCATGAAATAATTTTTTCAAGGTTCCCCATACGATTTGTGTTACTTTTCCTGGTCTACTATAGTATCTATGTATATCGCAAGTTAAAAAGAGGCTGGGTTCGACCCACACTGGTAGTTTCCCATTGGTGCCCTCAAAAGCTAGTTGCCCAATGTAATTTTTTTATTAATTTTTATTTTTCTGGTGTTCAATATGCAATCAAGTGAATACCAAAGATTGGCTTGCTTTTGAGATTTAAGTGACAAGAACATTGTTATGTTTATAGCTTTTTCTTTAAAAAAAAACTGTTTGTAGACCAGAAAAAAGAACTCAAATCGCATAGGGGGCCTTGAAATAATTAATTCATGAAATATTAAAATTGGTATCGACGCAGAATTGCACCCCCTATGGAATATCCAAAGTCCCTCAAAATCCGAAATATTACCGAATATATTACTTTGAATAAATGTTTCATTAGTCAAGAGAGTCCCTAAAAATATCTATAACCATTTAGTTTTCAGTATTCGATTAAAAACTAATAAAAGCAAAAAAATAGTAAATAAAACTATGTAGTCTCAAAATTTGGAATAAAAACAGTATAAGCTTGTTTTTTTGTCATTTTTTGTTCTGAAATTTTTAGTTCCAAATAAGTTTTCTTGAAAATCACTGGATTTAAAATCCAGATGATAGAACAGACTTTTAGCTTTAAAAAAATGTGTAATTCCTAATTGTAAGTATTTCCATTATTTCTAAATATTTTCTTTTCATCTTAAGTGTTCTTTTTTAGAAAATTGCACCTCCCGTCCAAATGGGGTGAGATAGACCCTCTTTCATAGTAAAAAATGCTTGTAAGTAACTGTTCTATACAAATCTGATAATAAACTTTGGCGCCCGAGTTATCGTAATCTCCCCTCAGGTATTGTTTAATTATCGATAGATATTTCAAATTTCACTGATTGTTCAGGGCTCTTATTTTGTACTCCTTTTTCATTCCAACTGTGTCAAACTGGAAAAGTGCTGCAAAAGCAATGTTAAGAACATCCAAACGAAAACAGACCTAAAGCAACCAACCACCCCAAACAAAACTTCGTTTTTTTAGCCACCCACCCACCCACAAAAATACTCCGATCGTATGCTGAGCGGCAGCAGCAGCAGCCGAGCATGAGCAACAGCAGCCGTCAGTGACAACCACCAACGTGCTTACCATATTCCAACAACAACCAACAAAAATAACAAAAAACGAAAGTAAACAAAACAACCCAAAAATATACACACTAAATGACAACGAAAATTATACCTAACAGCAACAACCTTCTCCCACCAAAGCATTTTTACGACTGAAATCTGATAAAAACAAAACACGAAAGAAAACACAAAAGTAAAATAAACAAATAAAAAGATTTAAAGTAACCATGGTTACAAATACAATCTTACTATATAACTTGTTGTTTGTTTCCAAATACATATTTTTTTCCCAACGATAGAAAGAAAAACAATCATACTTTCATTTCAGCTCACATCAGAGCCAAATACGCATACGCACCCAACTCTCAACCTATTATTCATTGACAAAACCAATACCTTTGAAAAAAAAAAACAAAACTGCTTGATTTCTTGCCTCCTCCAACTCTTATAAGAAAGTATACAGCTCTCTCATTATTTTGTTATTACACTTAACTCTTGATTTGCCGTATTCTTAAGTTTACAATTCAGCTGTACACACTTAGTTAGGCTCAGCACCAGTAATTTCATAAGCCGTCACTTGGTTCGTGCCAGTCGTTCGTCACCCATGATAGTACTATAGATTCTATCATTGAATAACTACAAATAGAAGGGACACCGGGCAAAACGTCCACTAGGTGGCCTGGTTTGGCAGTCTGTCGCTGCAATCGCTCTATCAAATACAACACCCCTTTAATAAATTTGTTCCTTAATAGCACAAATAATCATATGATTATTTGTGTTAATAGTTTGTTCCTTTTGGGAAATTTCCCTAATTGCCGAAGAAGAAAGGGAAGAAATGTTTTTTTTTTCACAGAGCATGAAAATGAACAACAACAACGAATTGAACAGCCGTTTTAGTTTTGCTTTTGAGGTATTTTTTTCAATGCCATTCGAGGACTCAAGGTTAATGAAAATATGGGGTAGAGATAAAAATTATATTTTCTTTTCTGGGTTGTGTGTTGTCCTGTTAATAAAATTGTTGTTAGTGTTTTCTTGCAATTTGGGATGTTAACGATGATGGCTTTGTTTTGTTTTTTATATCTTGAGATCCAAAGGCAAGGAATAATATTTTTTTTTTTTTATTTGAAAACATAAGTCTCAAGTGGTACATACACACAACACAAGTGTGCACTCTTTGATTTTTGGTGTGGTGGGTCGATCGGTGGTATATGTGTGGCGGAGTGTGTGCACACTTATGTGCTGTGAATCCTCACGTTCCAATGTTTATTCGCTATGCTATCTAGCTATCCCAAAAATTTTGAGATAACTTGAGTTGTTGTTGCGTCAGCTGTTATCAGCTGTTTTTTAACAAGGGATTACAACAACACAAAGCTATCCGGATAACTGAGAATAACCAGCGGAACGTGCCCAATGGGTCGTTTTATAGGTATATGCAGGAAGGTACCTGTTCCATCTTCTTTTAAATTTTTCGTTGATTTTCACGGATCCTTATCAATTAATATAGATTATCAAGATTATTGGTATAGCTTTGGATCCTTTTAAGCAATCTTACAGAAACTTTGATAGAATTTTTAAACATATTTTACCTTTATATGGAGAGAGAAACTTTATTGAAAAATGTAATTGTTAAACTGTAATAAGCAAAATTGTGAGCAAAGTCAAATTGTCTCACTGTTCGCCGAGGGTGCGAACAGTGAGACAGTGTGGGGTGAACAGTGAGACGATATAAACAAATGAGAAACAAAATTAATTTTAATTGTTTAATTTGTAACAAAAAACTACATACAATTAAACCTTTACATGTATTGTTCACTTCTAAATAAAGAAATCAATACAAATTTTCTAACAAATGAATAACCTTGAACAAAACTTAAACTCTCTTCTGCCTGCTTGACAGTAAAATACTAAACACAAGAAAGAGAGGGGTATTTCCAAAATTTATGTGTGAGATATGTCTCACTGTTCGCTTTTTGAAAGTGTCTCACTGTTCGCCCCTTGTGATTTTTTCAGACTTTTTTTGTTTAGATATAAATTGTTTAATATTTATCCGATTGATCTGTTGCATTAATAGAGTATATATCAACAAACTAGTATAAAAAAAAACTTACTTCATTCAATTGAATATAAAGAGTGCTAACACAAATTCAAAATACATTTAAAAAAACACTTTCGTCACTTTTTTTGTAAGACCGCTCACCAAAAGCACATGCTCAGCTGGTTTAAGTGTGCGATAGAAATAAAGAATGCGGCATAGAAAAAAAAGCTATTTGTATTACTGGCATGTCTGTGTAAGCTTCCGGGGAAGCACAATACGCATTGTCTCACTGTTTGCACTGTCTCACTGTTCGCACCCTTCCCCTACATACATAGGTACATTGTTATTTTTAAGATAAGAAAAATAAAAATTATATGTATTATTATGTACTTAATAAATCAAAAAAGAAACCAGTGATAGTAAAGATGTAGTTTTTTTTAATTAAAGTCTTGTTTTTACTGTACCCAATTGAAAAATGTTTGAAATTTAAAACTAAAACCGTGAAACAGGGTGTAGAACACATTTGAAGGTATGTAGGTATGTAACTCCCTTTTTTTAAGTAACTAAGCGATAAAAATGGTTCTATATTATGTTTTTCTTTTAAATAGAAGGATACACTTTAAGTGGACTTTTGAGAGGTAGATATTCTGATTTGAATTTGGCCATAATTTAATTTAAATTAAAAAATCGCATGTATGTACACTAGTTAAGAAAAATTCTAGGAACAAGATTTTGTATTTTTTTGTCAGTGGTTTTTGTTGTGTGTGTGAGATGAGACAGAAAGCTTTTTTTTTAATTTTTAAAGGTTGTAATTTTCTCGGAACTTTTTTGAGTTAATCAAATCTATCGGTTATGCCTTTATTCAACTATAAGTTACTAACCTTTTTGTATTTGAAAAATAAAATTAAAAAATTAAAAAATTAAAAATTTAAATAATTTGTTTAAGTTTTAAATTTTATTAGCTATTTATTAAAATATTTCACAACATTTGAATTATTATTTACTAAGCGACGCGTTTCGGTTTAAATAACCATCTTCGGGCTTATTGTGCTGACTCGTGGTGTTTTTTTCAAGCTGAGCTTGAAGTAACTTCAACTCGAACAAACACCACGAGTCAGCACAATAAGCCCGAAGATGGTTATTTAAACCGAAACGCGTCGCTTAGTAAATAATAATTCAAATGTTGTGAAATATTTTAATAAATAGCTAATAAAATTTAAAACTTAAACAAATTATTTAAATTTTTAATTTTTTAATTTTTTAATTTTATTTTTCAAATACAAATTCATAAACACAACATGGAGGCTAAACACCAAATTAATAACCTTTTTGTTGTTGCTGTTGTTGTAAAATTTTGTTCTGCCTGCGATATCTGACTTTTAATCAAAAAACTTTGTTTTGATCACCAAAATCACACCTAATAATAAAAAAAAACGACTTTTTGTGATCCCTTCGTAGGTACATATGTATATGTATTTGTATATCTGTTGCTTCTTTGCAAATATTTTTTGCATGGTAAATATTTGTATGCAAATTTGTAGATTAACATATTCTTAACATTGCTGAACATTTTTTATATTGAAAAAAATAAAAAAAAAACTTTAAATCTTTTTTCTTGTCCAAGTAGTGCGTGACCAATACAAAATTGTAAATAATTGAAAAGAATTCGTTATTTTTGTTTTCATTTCGATGGTGATTACACAAATGTTTAGTAAAAACACAATTTGTTATTTTTTTCAATTGGAAAATTTTCAAAAATGTTAAGAATATGTTAGTCTTCAAATCTGCATACTTATATTAACCATGCAATAAATATTTGGAAGGAAGCAAAAGATATACCTACATACCTACGAAGAGATCACAAAAAGTCGTTTGAACTTTTTTCTAAAATAACAGTGAAAAGCCACAAAAACAAATAGTCTCAACAAAGTCTAAAATTATCATTATAAGTTGGGATATTGGTGATAAAAAAACATTATTCATTGAAGCTTGAAGATCACATATCTCAGGTAAAACTAAATATTACAACAAAAACAAGGTGACTTAAAGCTGAATACACAAGTCACCTAACTAAAGTTCCGAACAAAAAGTTCGGAGATTTTCTCACTTTGACAACCTTCAAAAATAAAAAAAATGCTTCGTGTTTCATCTTATACCACAACTTAGTACCATGAATACAAAATTAAAAACAAACATTTTGTTTTCCTTAAATTTGTTTGAATGGTTGAAGTTTGACGTCTGAGCCCGAACATTAGAATTGTATTTATTTAATTAATCAAAAACAAAAAGTAGTTTTTAAATTATTTTATAGATTTTAAAGTTTAGTCTACACATATGTAATAAAAAAATAAAGAATACTTTTTGAAAGTGAGCGGCAGTTTGTTGTTAAGCTTAATTCAAACAACAAATACAAGAAATTATTTAAATCTTAGTATAGATAATATACAAGGTGTCCCGGACCTGAGTGGAAGTATTTTAGGATGTGGTTCTTGGGGTTATTCTAAGAAAAAAATGTTTGGGGGGAAAGTTGTATCTCCCCTCCCTGAGGCAGGCAAAAAAAAACATTAAAAGTCAACGAAAACACATCTAGTAATGTGCAAAAATCTTTCTTAGTTTTTGAGAAATTAAGAAAAAACAAAAGGTACTTTTACCAAAAAAAACCCGAAAAAATGAATTCATTCATGAATTATCCATAATTTAACCTTTTTTCGGCCTTTTTTGGTAGTTCTCCTCCGCATAGTAATCGGACTTCAAACGCACAATAACACAAATAAAAGTGAAACCGTTTTGTATCTTTTTATTGCTGTATGGCGATGAGACGGACACCAAACACCACCCAGCAAACATTTCCCTTCAGAAATGATTTATTAATAATTCACAGGAGTGAAAGAAACCCTCATTTATGAACTCATTTATAAACCGGTTTGGATCAAATTTACTGGGTAGCATTACCTCGAATTCGAATCGTTTTTATGTTTCATTAATAATAGAGTAATTCTTCACTTTAGTGAATGTAAATAGGACGCTTATATATTCATTTCACTGAACAAATCATGAATCTTTTTTGAATCATTTAAATGAGACAGATTTGATTCATTCATATGAATATAAATTGGGGTTTCCTCATTCAGTTTAGTGAATATAAATTGAATTATATTTAATTCATTATAATGATTCTTTAATAATCGGAATGAATACCGTAGAACTGAATGTAAATATTATTTCAGTGTGGTTATACAAAATGCTATTTTAAAATGGTAGAATTATCTGCATAAACAGTTTGATTTCCCTAGATTTATCGAATGAAACTTATGATAAATTTCGCTAAAGTTTAATGGAATATTCGCGGCTATCCTGATATTCGGTGGAATTAATTCCGTACGGAATGAAAATGGAAATCAAAAAGATACTCCAATTGAAAAAGTTAAAACAAAAGTTAATTTATTTTTTATTCTTTTCTTTTTTTATTTTTTTTTTCACTGCCCCAAAGAATATAGTTCCGTCCGTACAATAACAAATAACAATACGCAAAATTTAATAAAAGTGACAAATTTCCTCTTTACATAACTTTTGTTTTAGTTTTGGCACGACTAGGTCCCGTTATGGCTTTTCAAAACAAAATGAAAGGGACATTCAGTTTATGTGAATAAAAATGGACGCACCCAAGATATACCTCTTTTGAGGATCGCTTGTGCGCGTTCACTTTTATTCATATTATGTGAAGGAAATAAGAATCTCGATATTTTTTTATTTAAAAAAAAATCAACACAAATCCCCTTCCCCGCGTATAAGGTAAAAGTGATGGAATATTTGAGTATATTCACATTTGATTCACAGAAGTGAGTGTTTCTCGAATATATGTTCTTCATTTTCACTGAATGTTCTATGAACATTCACAAAAATGTTTGCTGGGCAATATATTCAAAATGCACCTATGTATACCTACATGTGCGTTCATTCACAAAAGAAAATCAAAGCACAAAAAAAATCTACATATCTACTCGTATGTATCTATATCTACAAAAGAATTTATTTGAGACTCACTTAGCCGAGAAGAAAACCAATAATTGTGTGAAAAGGAAATTATAGCTTCATGAGCGGCCACTGGATTTGATTGGTGCGACTGTCGTTTGAGTAATGTTCGGTGTCCCCTTCTATTTGTAATTATTCAATGATTCTATATACAATGCTATTATTGCAAAATAACACATTTTAAAAATTCTTTATTTTCGAACAAAAGTCGTTATTTTATTTTACTGGCGGTTTTTAGTTCACCTATCGGCTACAAGATGGTTTTTTTCGAAGATTGGAAAATAAACAAAAAAAAAGTATGACAAATTTGAAATGCCAGTGAGTGGTTGCGTGCATGAGTGGTTCAGATAATATGTGGTGTAGATAGGAAAAATTTCGGTGAATAGCACAATGAATTCATGAAATACTTTTTACGAGGAACATGCATGTAATGATTTCATTAGAAAAAGGTGTTGCCTTTTTCACCAGTTCATTATTTTCATGACATCACCCTTTCTTTTACTTGGTGCAAAAATTCAACTGAATTCAATGCTTCCCATGCAGTATACAATTTCATTGCAAGAAATCATGCTTCGAGAAACACGAGGTTTTCAACGATGAAAAGAAATGGACAGTCCTGAGCTTGTGATTTTTGGTTTTCATCTTGTAAAATAAAGTTCACAGTGACTTCCCGTAAGAAAATCAATGTAAGATGAACTGAACATTACTCAAATTGCGTTTGTTAAAACGTAAATATAACTTTTGGTTTGAAATGAGAACTTCTTTTTGGTTCGTTTTAATCTTAAATTAGAGAGTACACTACCGATGTTGATGATTTCACTAGATGATTAAGTAGGTTCCATTCACAAAGTGATTTTCTTGGTGAATATTCATTACATTTTTCAGCTAAAAGCAATGGCTTGGTGAAAAAGCAACTCCATGTACCTAGTGATATCACTGATGCATATTCACGGTATGTTTCATCAAATGCAATTAATTATGGAATAAACAAGTTACACCTTAGTGATTTCACTACTGAATATTCACCAAGAAAATCACTTGGTGAACGCCAATGACAACCCCATGTTAATTTCCTCGATGCTTTCACCTCAAATTCCTTGGGTGTAGCTTCCATTCCTCGAGGAAATAGCAGGGGATTCCCCACTGGGTATATGGGAGCAGAACCACGGTGACGGTGGTGGACACTGATCTCTATAATACACTGGATAGTGTATCGATACAAAAATATTGCTTCCATTTGAAGAATTGTTATATTATGAAGCTGACCACTTTTTTGTATAACAGTACAACTGTATAACATGTAATACAAGGATAATCCATGTACCAGACATCAAATCTCCGTTCGTTTCACCCCCCGAGATCTGTTTGCTAACATTTGTTGTGTTCGTAATTTAAATTCATTCACTAATTAGTAAATGAAACGGAATAACAAACGTAAAGAGTGTGACAAGGAGGTAGAATCATTTAAAAAAAAACGCAGAATATGCAATCGCATCCTCCTCATCATAATTATTCGTTAGCTGTTTTGCTCAACTTGTTCGCAAACTGCAATGATTTATCTCATTCCACTATGTAATTATACTAAAAAAATATACCAAATGCACACAGTGAATAACTAAGATAATAAATGATAGAACAAACTTCCACAAAAGTTTATATTTTCATATCATGGTCTGTTTCCCTTTCTTCAGATAGGTTAGGTTAGGTTAGGTTGGAAGGGGTGATAATACGGCAAGCCGCACCATCTCACTCGGATCTCAGTGGATCCATTGCGCTCCCCGGGGTATAAATGGTTAGTGAGGAGGGATAGGAAGGGAGTTAATAGGAAGTTTTAGGTGTGGGGGGCCTCCTTGAACCATCCTGAGTTCTGAATGAATTTCAGGATGTTCTTTAGTGGCAAGACAGAGATGTCGCCCAGTTCGTCGAAGAAGTATTCTCCAAGGGCCTCTTTTCTGGTTCTAGCTAGACTGGGGCATTCGCAAAGGAAGTGAGGGGAGCCCTCCTCTGCCTCTTCATCATGACACCCTCTACATAAGTCCGATGAGCTGATGCCCATTCTGTACATGTGGGTTCCCATTGAGTTGTGGCCCGTAAGGACACCAACCATGAGAGATAATTGAGGCCTGCTTAGCTTGAGTAAGTAATCAGTTTTTTCTTTGAAATATTTGGCCATAGATTCCTAGAAACCCGACAAGTGTCGATGGATGACCATCTGACATTTGCAGCCTCTAAGAAACTCTGGTGTATTCTACTTTTTTCTTGCTCCAGTGGCATAAGCACCGAGAATTCGGTTTGGCTCGGATCAAGAGACGATCCGTTTTTGGCCAGCTCATCCGCCATTTCATTCCCATATATATCACAATGTCCTGGGACCCATCTAAGGGTGACTGTGTTCGTTGCACCTAGTAAAGATAACATATACCGGCAACGCTTTATCAGCTTTGACTTTATTGTGATTGAGGAAATGGCTTTGATTGCCGCCTGGCTGTCTACAAAGATGTCAATATTTTTGTTTATTACTTCGCGTGAGGAGAGATGTTTTGCGGCTTCACAAACTGCAAGTACTTCCGCCTGGAATACGCTGCAAAAATTTGGAAGCTTTATAGATCTGCTAATTGGTGGGTTATCTGAGTAGATACCTGACCCAACCCCCTCTAAGGTCTTGGAGCCGTCAGTAAAGACCGAAACATGGTTTTCATTTATGACCCGGTTTTCATTCCAGAGTTTCCTGGTTGGGATATCTGTTATGGCTACTAGGTTGAAATCAATGTGCGGTGTAATGTAGTCTGTTTGAATGTCTATGTCAGTGAACTTCACTATAGTTCTATGACCGTAGTGGCCCTTTTTCCAGTTATTACACTGCTGAAGTCTTAAAGCACTTTTGGCCGCTAGCTCTTTCGTAAACAGATCGAGCGGGGCTAGTGAAAGGAATGTTTCTAGGGCTGCCGTTGGTGCTGTTCTAATCGCACTGGTTGTGCCAATACATGCAAGTCTTTGAATTTTAGTCATGGTTTTTAGATTGGTTTCCTTTTCCAAGGCTGGCCACCAGACCAAACATGCGTACGTTAGGATTGGCCTTATTATGGCTGTGTACATCCAATGAATGGTTCTAGGGCTGGGACCCCATCTTTTACCAAAAATTCGACTGCAAGTGTAAAATGCAATTGATGCTTTTTTCTCTCTTTCTTTTATATTCTCTTTCCAGTTCAGTTTACGGTCCAGTACAACACCAAGATATTTGGCGGTATCCGAGATTTGAAGCGGAGTTCCGTTAATGGTTGGCGGGTTTATGTTGGGAATATTATTTTTCCTTGTAAACAACACCAATTCTGTCTTAAGTGGATTAACGCTAAGTCCACAACTATTGGCCCAATTACTGAGCTTGTCGAGGGCTGTTTGTAGGAGATCGCATAGAGTTGGGACAAATTTGCCCGAGGCCATTAACACAATGTCATCGGCGTATGCAACGACCTTGATGCCACTCATACTTAGTTCAACTAATATCTGGTTAACTACAAGAAGCCAAAGCAAAGGAGATAGGACTCCACCCTGTGGAGTTCCTCTGCATGTTTTAACTTTTATCTTGGTGTTACCCATTTCTACATTTATAAGTCTTGTCTGAAGCATGGAGTCAATCCAGTTTATCAGTAACGGATCGATGCTGATGGAGTTCAGGGCTTGTCGAATTGCATCGTTATCAACGTTGTTGAAGGCCCCTTCTATATCAAGGAATGCTACCAGGGTGAATTCCTTGAATTGGATTGACTTTTCGATTGTGCCGACCACTTCATGAAGTGCTGTCTCGACAGATTTGCCCTTCATATATGCATGTTGGGCCTGTGAGAGAACACCATCATTCAGTTTTAGGCGAACATGTGTCTCCACTAGTCTTTCTAAAGTCTTGAGAAGAAAAGAGGATAGGCTTATAGGCCTAAAATCTTTCGGTTCGGTGTGGGTGGGCTTGCCAGCTTTCGGAATGAAGATGACATTGACCTCTCTCCAACTAGAAGGAACATAGGTGATGTTAAGACAACCCCTAAAAATGTCCACTAGAATTGGAACAATTATGTCTTTAGAGCTTTGGAGCATAATTGGAATTATTCCATCAGGCCCTGCAGACTTGTATGCTGAGAAGGAGTCAATGGCCCAAGCTACCTTCCTTTTATCTACAATTTGGTTACCTATGTTAGAGATTACACTTAAGTTAAGGCCTCTGTCCACAGGAGATGTATCAGTTGAACATCCTGGGAAGTGAGTGCTCAAAAGTGACTCTACAGTCTCGGAGCAGGAGTCAGTCCAGGTTTTATCAGGTCTTTTTAAAAAGCCCGGGGGAGTGTAAGCCTTAGACATGACTTTCCTTAGCCTAGCAGCGTCATTTGTTGACTCAATGTCAGTGCAAAATTTTTGCCAGGCTGCTCTTTTTGCGTAGGTTGTCCGGTTTTTGTACATATTTTTGCTGATCTTGAAAAGATCCCAGTCAGCAGGTTCATTACTGTGTTTTGCTCTATTGAAAAGCCGCCTTGAGTTTTTCCTAAGGACAGACAGCTCTTTGGACCACCATACGGGGTTGAGCTTACCTTTTCCTTTAGTAATGGGGCAAGAACTTTCATAAGCATTATTGATGGCTAATGTTAGTTCATTTATTTGTTTTTCAATCTCTGAGCAGTTTGTCAAGGGTTGATTTTCATAATGACCCAAAGATGAGGCCAATTTCATATGAAAGGCATCCCAGTTTGTCTTCCTGGGGTTTCTATAGGGTTTCGGGTTTTCTATATTGTGTTCAATTTGGAATGTTATCATTCTATGGTCAGAGAATGTTACATTACTTGAGACTTTCCAATCACTGACTACGATAGAGTCCGAGTTATTGGAAAGCGTCACATCGAGCACTTCTTTTCTGTTCCTGGTAACGAAGGTTGGTTCGTTACCTTTATTTAAAATCAACAGATAGACATCTGGAAATAGGGATGAGCGATTTTAATCGATATTTGCAAAATATCGATAATAAAGATTTCGATGTTTTGCCCCATCGATATTAACACCCAAAACATCGGCTTAAAAAACAAACAAAAAGTTAGTACGAAAATGAATAGTTCTGCTAGTAAAATCTAGATGGAGTGACTTTCATAGTTTATAAGTCATCTGTAACATTTGGAATTTTTTGAAAAAGGAAATTATCAAAGGATCTTTCAAACCAAATTTAAAAATTCAGAACCACAACGAAACTTCCGATGTGCAAAAAGGCACAGATATAAGTTTACACATGAAGTGCCTATCAATTTTGCTTCCATCAAATTTGTTTTGTATTTATTTGTGCAAAAGAAATATTTTTACATCGATATTCAAGCATTAATATAAACGATGCTCAGCAAGACGCATTTTAAACCATACAAGTTTTTGTACACACTTTTGTAAGCAAAAATATCTTGCATTATCGTTAGAAAACAGTGTACACATGAAATACTTGCAATATTGCTTCTATAAAATCTGTGGACGATATATTTAGCAAAATACAAATTTTAGCATCGATTTCCACGCATGAAATAATAAATGCTCAGAAAGACCCAATTTACACCAATGCAAGTTTTTGCACACAACTTCGTATCTTGCAATATCGATATATTCCAAAAAGCCACAGAAAACAGTTTACACAAAATTCCTTGAAATATTACTGCAAAATACATATCTGTGGTGTTTGGTAGAAACATGATAACTACATTTTAAAATTTGAGTCTTTGCGTCCACTTAACATCGACCTACAACCTAAACGGGTGAACCGATTTTCTTCAAATTTGAAACATAATTTTTCAAAGGTTATGTTCATAAGTATTCCAAATTTGAAGAAAATCTGTGGCCTCGTTTACACTCTAGCTTGATTTAAAGTGGGCGTAAAGACGCTAATTTTAAAATGGAGTTATCAGGTTTCTACTAAGCACCACAGATATTTAATATCGATTTTCACGAATTTAAATTATCGATGGTCAGCAACACGCAGGTTACACCATGCAAGTTCTTGCGCACACGTTCGTGTGAAACAAGATTTTGAAATATCGGATTTCAAAAAGGGCACACATAACAGCTTAACAACATGAATTGCCTTCCAATATTGATTTTATTAAATTTGTTGATATTCATTAGTGCAAAATACATATTTTAACATCGATTTTCAAAGATACCGCTTACACGTGGTTTTAGAACATAAGCTTCTGTGCATCATTATTTTGCAATATCGATGTTTTAAGTTGTAATAACTTGCTTATGACTTCATATTTTTCATTTGTATAAAAACATAAATCGATTTTTAAGAAACTTAAAAAAAAATAGCCGGCACCAGAATTTTTGAAAGCAAAAATACATTAGAGAGCATAGTATGACGCATTTTTTGCTTTGGTCAAACAAATAATTTAAACAAAAATACCTGAAAAAAACCTCGATGTTAAGTAGCATCGATGTTTTCGGTTCGATATTTATTGACATCGATGTTTGGTCTCCGATGTTGACATCGATGTTGTTTCAATATCGCTCATCCCTATCTGGAAAATCCTTTTTTTTTGTGTAATTCAGACGTCAAATTATGAAGCCGACCACCTAATTGTCATCTTCAAATGTGCCTGCTTACACGTGAAGAACGAAAGTGTTCAGATGTGATGAAAATTATTCTGCAGATTTTGTTCTCCTCTTTGTGTTTTTCGTATTTTCATAATGAAAGACACGATTTGATTGGTTGGATTGGATAGAAAAATCAACACAAAAGAGAACGTCAATTTTCTACACCGAATATTTTCAAATATTTTAAAATATTTCATCCCCTTCCCTCTTCTGCAAGTTCCCCCGCTCACCATCACAAATCGCAGAAAATGCTTCAATTTCTTCACGTGTGATCAGGGACAATGGAAGCAAAGAAACTGTTATACATTATAAGGAATACACTATCCAGTGTATTATAGAGATCAGTGGTGGTGGATGGTATTTGCAGGGTAAGCGCAAGTGTATCTAGTTTTGTTGTAGGTTTTTGGGTATGCAATGCATTCGATCTTTTTTTTCCTGTGAATGAATTTTGTGAATGTGTTAGTTGTTTGCATTCTAATGTATGTAACTATATGATGGGATGTTTCGGAATGGTTTTGTCTTTGAAGGATTTCTCTGTTTTTGCGTTTGAGGGTGGAAAATGTATTTTTTTTGCTGTGATTGCAATGGTAGACTTGGTGGCGGTTTATTCTTTTGTCATTTTTTGCTGTCAACATGTCTGCTTTCTTTTGGGCGCGAGCTTATGATCTTGCAGGAACATTTGCTTCGTTCATTTCGATCTTTAATAATGGCAAGAGTTTTCGCTTTCTTTAGTTCCGATAATTTTTGTGCCACGTAGGAAAATATGTAAAGTAATGAGGAAAAGTTTATTATTTAATAAATTTCTGTTTTGACTTCTAGTGCTGGGGAAGGAATATATTTTGTTTGTTTTATTTATTTATTTATACAGTGAATACAAAAATGACAAGAAACATAAATAAATGACAGAGTTTCTTTATTTAAAATAAAAGTTTTTAAACTTACAATTGGGAAAAGAATTAAAATAATTGTGTCATTCTAGCACTTAATTTGTGAGAAGAGAACGAAATACTTAAAATTATGTATTAGGTATGTATAATAATGATAAGGAATATTTACGTTACCAATTAGGTACGTACTGATTTTTTAATCTATGGTAATGTTGTTAAATAAATAACGATACCTGCCATACATTTTTTGCAATTTTACATACCTAATCGTATTTTTCTCAAAAATGGCTCGACTTTTCTTTAAAAAAATTCAATAAAGGAGAATAGGACAAAACGGTCTACAGGACCAATAACGACGAGACATATCGTCGGTTCAAAGGTAAAACTCACTAGCTAACATATGTATTACACTTTTGAAGGAAATTTGATTGAAACATACTTTTTAAAGCTGAAAAGTCACGTTTCGAAAATTTTTAAATAAAGTTCCCGGGCATACCTTTAAATGTCCTTATAATAACCGTGCAAAATGAAACTTTTTGGATTAAAAAAATGCATTTCATTCTCATTTTCTTGAACATTTTTTTCTGCACTTAGAGAGTTTTACCTTTGAACCGACGCACAGTGGGGCAGCTCCATACATCGTGATGATAAAAAGGTCACCTTGCAAAACTAAAGTACCGGGAAAATAAAGTTTGGTTTCTCAAACTATACGGTAAATTTGATATGATGAGGGTGATTTTTGTTGTTTAAGTCATTTAGTGGAGGCTAGTCGGGCAATCAAAGTTGGACTTAAAGGTGCGCGAATCGAATATTTAAAAAGTGTTAAAAAAGGTTTACTTTTGTTTTTGTTCATATTATTGAAACTAAGAGTGATATCAAATATATCTAAAATGTCAAACCTAGCTGATGGCATGTAGATTATATTTAAACTTTAAAAATAAAAAAAAAACATTTCTTTGTTATAAAAAAATCGGCAAGAAAAAAAGACATTTTTGTTTAGACTTCGTGGTACGAATTTCCCAATATCTCCTGTTGGGGCAAAAGTTAAGCAGGTCTGAAAATAGGGAAAGTTAAAGGAATACTTGATTAATAAAATTATAAAAAAATATGTGCTTAACTTTTGCCCCAAATCCTTTTTTTCAATTTTTGAAATGAGTATTAAGAGATTTAATGGGTGAAAAATTGACTGACTTTTGTTCATATTTTAATTTAAAAATTTTTTTGGTGAATATTTTACAATTTTTAAAGCATATTTACACAGTTAAATTGTTTTTACATTTTTCCCATATTTTTTTTTTTTTTTTATACTAGTCCAAATTAATTGGTATCGGGATGTCTTTACGACACACTTTAACAGCTCATTTTTGACTGTATGTGGCTCTCTTGTTTTAATTATTAGTTATATTCACTTTATAATTGGCCTACTTAAATTGTCAATAAACAATTTTTTCGTATTAATAAGAATTTTCACGTCGGAGGCAAACTAACACCTATTTAAGAATGAAACCATCATATATCTTACCCCTTTAATTGACAAAAAAAACTATTTTTCATTTTGCATTTTGTAACTTGTATTTAGATTCTGATGACCAAAATTACCGGTGCTCAAGAAAAAAGTTAGTCGAAATTTTTTTCTCCAGCAAACAGAAAAATCCTGACCAAAAATTCTTAGAGGTAGAATCTTATTTCTACTTTTTGCTGCAAAAGTCACGTCGCTAATTTAAAATTAGCTTTGAAAAGCTTCAAACACCATTTTTAAATAAAGTGGGATCGTTCACACCGAATGAAAAAACGGTTCTTTTCTTCTGTAAAAAATTGTCTCAATGAAATTGTTTCATTTTAAAAATATCCATTGTCCGTTGGACGCCCTGCAAATGATTTTACCAGTAGTAGTGAGCAGGCAAAGCGAAAGCGAAATATTTATATTTATTATTTTATTATTTGCAACAGTTTATTTATTTATCTATTAAGAGAATTAAGGGAATTGAATTTTGAAGGGTATCTTATGTACTTTTAGATTTCATTACAAGTTTTTGGGACAAAAATATTTCGCAATATAACATAACCTTTAAAGTACCCAAAAATGTTTTGTTTTTTTGATTTTGATTGAAATATCTCAAAAAGGTAACTTAAAAAAAGATTACAGCTTGGTTTCAATTTAAGGGTAACATAAACCGAAATTCAAGTTTAACGAAAAAAAAATATATCTTGTTATGTAGTAAGTATATCGTAAAAATACCCAACAAGCTTTTTATGGCACTTATTAGAATATCTTGAATACGTAATATGTGGAATTTTTTTCAACATTAGATTCGAATTCAGCACACTCAAGTTCCTCGGAAAATTGAAAATTGGATTCCAGATAAGGAAAAAAAAGTTAAATGTGGTAAGCTAGTGTAAAATGTCCATTAAAACTCTTTGAATAAGTGATCCCAGGGGTATTCAAAACATATCCCCGTAACATAAAACTGTATGACAAGCTTCGAATATATATTACTTTCGTCATGAAATCACAAGAAGCCATTAAAACAACATTCCCACCTTACAAAATAATTAATATCATAAAATTACCATTTTGCCCCACTGTGCGACGATATGTCGTTGGAAAGGTATTTTTATGAACTACAATAATAACTATTAGTCCGGGAGCCAGCGACCGTTTTCAATTACCAATAGTAGAAAAGCCTATATTTGTATATCTGGTTCATTTGATATCACTGATTACTAAATAGAAGCTCTGCTTGCGCACTTGCGGTGGGTGTGTCTGTGGCAGCCGCCCAAACATGTACAAAAAATGTAAAAAAAAACTGATTTCAGAAAAGGTGAGCTTTTGTGGATACGTTTATGAGGTCGTAAAAAAACGAAAAAACGCAGTCAGCTTAACTATGAGTGGGGGGATGTACGTCCGCTTCTCATGTAAACATTGCAAAAAATGCGAAAAAAACCGATTTCAAAAAAAGTGAGCTTTGGTGTAGTGATAGCTATTACGAACATATACACAAAAAAAACCGTCCGCTTAACTTTCAGCGGGAGGACACCCCGCAGCGTTTGATTTGAAATGCAGCGCTGCACCATGAGCCCGAGTACGTAGCAATTTTTTTTTTGAAGAAAACGGGAACCAGGACAGCTGAAATTTAGTATAGTGATAGCTAATATAAACTGTTATCCAAAAAAAATATAGCTTTAAAATTTTTGCAGCGGAAAAATGCTTAGTTTTCGTATTAAGGGTGCAGTGCATCAAATACAAGGCAAGTGTGTGTTGCATCTTTTTTTTGGTAGAAAATAAATATCAGGACAACTGAAAATTCGTACAATGATAGCTTACATAACCAGTTATAAGAAACCAGTAGTCAGCTGAGCTTGAAGAGATGAAAAAGCCGTCCGCTTTTAAGTTGAAAATGCACTGCATCACGTTTCAATAGATTTTAACATACAAAGGCGTTTATTTTTTTCTTATACAAAATTGATTTCAGCAAACTTGAGCATTGGCATAGTAGTACCTTATATAAACCGTTATAAGAAAAAAAATAATACCATGAACTTCCAGCGGTGGAAAAGCCGTCCGCTTTTGAGTTGAAAATGCGCTGCATCGCATTTTGAGTGCTTTTTACATACCATCGCGTTTATTTTTTTTTCATACAAAACTGATTTCAGCAAAATTGATCACTGGCATAGTGGTACCTTATATATACAGTTAACAGAAAAACAAAATATCATGAACTTCCAGTGGTGGAAAAGCCATCCGCGTTGGAGTTGAAAATGCGCTGCATCGCATTTCGAGTGCTTTTTACATACAATAGCGTTTATTTTTTTTTCATACAAAACTGATTTCAGCAAACTTGATCACTGGAATAGTGGTTTTCTGAAATCAGCTTTGATTGGAAGTTCATAATATTATTTTTTTCTGTTAACTGTATATATAAGGTACCACTATGCCAGTGATCAAGTTTGCTGAAATCAGTTTTGTATGAAAAAAAAAAATAAACGCTATTGTATGTAAAAAGCACTCGAAATGCGATGCAGCGCCTTTTCAACTCCAAAGCGGACGGCTTTTCCACCACTGGAAGTTCATGGTGTTATGTTTTTCTGTTAACTGTGTATATAAGGTAGCACTATGCCAGAGATCAAGTTTGCTGAAATCAGTTTTGTATGAAAAAAAAAATAAACGCTATTGTATGTAAAAAGCACTCGAAATGAGATGCAGCGCATTTTCAACTCAAAAGCGGACGGCTTTTCCACCGCTGGAAGTTCATGGTATTATTTTTTTTCTTATAACGGTTTATATAAGGTACTACTATGCCAATGCTCAAGTTTGCTGAAATCAATTTTGTATAAGAAAAAAATAAACGCCTTTGTATGTTAAAATCTATTGAAACGTGATGCAGTGCATTTTCAACTTAAAAGCGGACGGATTTTTCATCTCTTCAAGCTCAGCTGACTACTGGTTTCTTATAACTGGTTATGTAAGCTATCATTGTACGAATTTTCAGTTGTCCTGATATTTATTTTCTACCAAAAAAAAGATGCAACACACACTTGCCTTGTATTTGATGCACTGCACCCTTAATACGACAACCAAGCATTTTTCCGCTGCAAAAATTTTAAAGCTATATTTTTTTTGGATAACAGTTTATATTAGCTATCACTATACTAAATTTCAGCTTTCCTGGTTCCCGTTTTCTTCAAAAAAAAAAATTGCTACGTACTCGGGCTCATGGTGCAGCGCTGCATTTCAAATCAAACGCTGCGGGGTGTCCCCCCGCTGAAAGTTAAGCGGACGGGTATTTTTGTGTATATGTTCGTAATAGCTATCACTACACCAAAGCTCATCTTTTCTGAAATCGGTTTTTTTCGCATTTTTTGCAATGTTTACATGAGAAGCGGACGTACATCCCCCCACTCAAAGTTAAGCTGACTGCGTTTTTTCGTTTGTTTACGACCTCATAAACGTATCCACAAAAGCTCACCTTTTCTGAAATCAGTTTTTTTTAACATTTTTTTACATGTTTGGGCGGCTGCCACAGACACACCCACCGTTACCCAGCGCGCTGATTTGCGATTTACTTACCTGTGATACCAAATGAAGCTCATGAGAAAATACCAGCTTTTCTGGAATTAGTCATTCAAAACGGTCGCTGGCTCCCGGACTATATGAGGGAGTAATTCAAATTGCTGTGTGAAAAAAGTTATCCGCTAAATAGAATTGTGTTCTGGTGCATTCTAGTATGAATAAAATATATTTAGTATGGGCAAAATTTATGAAAACTGGTCAAACAAATAACAAAAATATACATATACATATATGTCATTAGAAAGGTATTTTCACTACCTACAATACCTATAATAGCAGTTCAATTCAATTCACTGTGTGAAAAAAAGTTATTCGAAAGCAAATGAATTATTGTGGTTCATTTTAGTGTGAAAAAATGCTTTTTTTTTTAGTATGGGCAAAAAGTGTGAACGAAAGTTCAACCAATAACAACGGGACATATGTCGTTGGGAAGGAAATTTTATGTACTACAATAGTTAATGAGACAGCTTATTTCAAATCACTGTGTGAAAAAAGTTATTCGCCACTTGTTACCCATGCTCCATAAATTTTATCTGTACCAAAATTCCCTAAAAGAGTGAATAACTTTTTCCACAAAGTGATTTTAAATAAGTTGTTATGGAAACTATTATTGTTCATAAAAATACCTTTTCAACGACATACATCTTATTGGTATTGGTAAGACCAGTTTGTATAAATTTTTTGCACACTAAAATGTACCAATAGAAAACCTTGGTTAGTAAATAACTTTTTTCACACAGTGATTTGAGATGAACTGCCATAGTGACTATTGTAGCGCATGAAAATACCTTTCCAACGACATACGAGTCGTTTTTATTGGTTCCTAGACCACCTTTCATACAGTTTTGCCGATTGTCCTTTATTTTAGTAAAGGCTTTCTTTGGGTGGAAAACCATTTTTCTAAAAATGGTTATTAATGGTAGGGTAAGTGCAACAGTAACCGGCCACCTAACACATTTTTCTACTTTGAAGCTTCATAACTAATTCAGCTGTTTACAAACGCTAATGTAATTTGTTTTGAGCAATTAAGGATCCTGTTTAGTATTGAATAAATAATTTAAACTTAGAGTTCCTACAATATATTTTTTAATATCGAATTATTGTTCGAAAAAGTGAATTTTCACCAGAACCCGGCCACCAAATTTCAGTACCCGGCCACTTTGATCTAATACCCGGCCATGTCCTTTTTACCCTGCGATTAGGTACTAAATATGGCAAGTTTTGCATTCATAAAAAAATCGAACTCGGTATTTTGATCAAACTTGTTATTACGATGGTAGGGAATATGAGAAAAGATGGTCTAGTGATTCTATTTTTCACGTATTTCGGTCATTCCACCCACACTACACTTTTTTTTTTAGAACCAAAAATAATTGTACCTGCCATACATTTTCTTAGCAGTTTGACATAATAGTATTTTTTCTCAAAAACGTCACCACAACTTTTCTTTAAAAGAAATTAATAAATTTATCTTAGTAAAGGCTACATTAGAGTGGAAAACCACTTAAAAAATGGTTATTAAGAACCATTTTCTTTATTTTTGATTTTCTCCAAAATGGTATAATCGATTTCAATCATTTTTTATACAATAATAAATATATCAAAATTTTCATAAAAAATGTTTTTTGGATTAAAAAAAAAACTTCACAAGATTTTTTGAAAATCAATTATTTCGAAAACGACATGTTTGATTTTTTAAACTCAGTATTTAAGGGTAATAACGGTAATACCTATCTCAAAAATAGGTTGACAATCTTAAGTGAAATTTAATTTTTACATGCACATAAATTAATACTTATGATTTGCATACAAACATTTTTCCTAAAAATGGTTTTAAAAACCACTTCAATCATTTAAATATTTCTTTTCATTCAATCATTTTTGATCAAGAACTCAGATGGAATTCTCTTTTTTTACCTCAAACTATTAAAGGAGTTGTCTAAGCTAATTTCAGCATCGTATTCATGTTTTTAAAAATTTTGCTTTCATAATTCTCAAGTCTTTATCAGAGTTGGGAAATAATGATGAAAAAAGTTCAATTAGAATTACTTGTAGGTAATTGAAATCTGAAAACACTTTTCAAATAGTTTAAAAGGTAATTGCAGAAATTCAATTACTAATTAAATGTAATTGAAAACCAAAGTAATCATCAAAAAGCAGTAATGATTAATTTTTGCAGTAATCATTACATAAAAATGTTATTCATTTGTCAATTACATTTAACGAGATTTTTAATTTATAAAAAAATGTATGTAATGAATCACAACCTAAAAAATCAATTACCTTGAATGCAATTAGAACAGTGTAATTATTTCAATTCTTTGTGGGTGGTTCTCAAAAAAAAAACCTACGTTTTTTTCTTACGCATACAAAATATTTCTGATACTTACAGTAGTCTTTGGTACCATTCTGACAAATCATAAGATTTGAAAAGTGTCGTTGGAGATTTTTCCAAGATATAGACATGTTATAAGTGGGCATGGCTGTGAGTGGATTAAAAAAAAAAAAACACTTTCGTTTTTCCTTAGGGGCCAGTTATAGCGATCAGGCAAACGCATCAGGAAAATTTTTTTAAATAGATTATTTACTGTGTTTTCAACGGATTTGAAACATAAATGCTACACGAACGAATGAAAAACAATCAAGGAATTTTTTGTGCAGTAAAATTTCAATTTAACAATTATTTTGTTATAAAAGATGTCTTTTAACTATTTTCCTGCTACAAGATTTTTGTATCTGGAAAATTGATTTGCAACAGGAAAATAGTTAAAATACATTTTTACAAAAAATAATTGTTAAATTGAAAATTGTTCGCACAAAAAATTCCTTGACTGTTTTGTTCGTTGAAAACACAGTAAATAATCTATATGAAATATGTTTCGCTTTAACTGTCCTTACTCATACAAACAGTTTTTTTATTCCTACAATTTTATTTAGTGTCCGTTTTGAGAAATCCAGATATAAAAAGTGGGTAAATTTAAGTAAAAAAATTCTAAAGTTTTTTTGCTCACACGAATCAACTCTGAAAATTTATTATTCCTAGATATAGAGACATCATAAAAGTGGGCTTGGTTATGGGGTGATTTCAAAAAGTCACCTGCCTACATAGTCACGTATTTTATTGGACAAAACAATATCAAAACATGAAAAGAACTAGGTAGGTTCCTCATAGGCCCTTACTACATATTAGTAAACCAAAAGTTTTTATAGTTTATACTAGGTAGGTACTTATAGACATTTATTAATTGAATTGGATCTGCCAAAATCAGCTTTTTGACAGATCCAAATCAGTTTTTTTATTCCATTGAGCGAAAAAATCCTCCCTGTAGGTACTATTACCAAAACAATTTTGGGCTGTTAGCTACCAAATGTAGATACCTAGGTTTTTTATTTTTTATTTTATGATGGTTGCAAAAATTGTGCTCAAAACATGAAGAAAATAATTGTTAATAGAAAAAGGAAGCTTTAATTCATGAAGCTAATATTAGGTCTGTTTCTTTACTTTTGGGATAAAGTTTGGGAAAAAGTTCGGGAAAAAGTTTGGGATTGAGCTTTCTGATGTTGTTGTTGTAATGTTTAACCAGAAACGAAAAGTAAAGAAACGCATTTGGGATGTTTCTGGTTTGTTGCGGTTTAAATCATTTATTTAACTTCATTGCTGGTTGGCTCACCCCATACAAAATTATACAATTCAATTATTTTTACATGCACTGATCATGTTGGGCTCTATTAAAAGAACAAAGAGAAACATTTTACTTTATATTTGCCTTTATTGTATCATTTTCCTTTAATTTAATTAAATTAAACCATTTTATGTACGCTACTTGAAAAATTTAATTTCAAATTATTCGATCAGCTGATTTCTTATTTGACAAGCAAGAAAGTGCAGTAACTAAAATGTTCGGGTAGATTCTTGCTGGAGGGGAAATGAAAAAAAGTCAAAAGCTCTGGCATTTTCGTGCCAGAAAATAGTAAAGAAACACATTTTGGGTAGATTTGGGATACTTCGGGATCCCACGGGCAAGTAAAGAAACAGACCTATTACTCTAAGAAAAGTGGACTAATGCAAATTGTTAGGAATAGTGAAATACATACACGTAAAATTTTACAAATACATATGTAGGTTCATTGAAAAAAAAAACAATTTGAAATCGCATTCCATTGGCAACGAAAAAAAATCTATTTTAAGATAGAAATCTGAATTTACCAATGGAAAACCCCATAAATATCATATTCCAACATAAATCAGCAAAGCGCAATCGACTCGACGACAGCCACTGTCAACCACAAAGTAACTATGCAGGTACATACAGTGTTGGACAGAGAATTAGCACACATTAGTGAATCGGATTTTAATAAGGAAAATCTGTATTTTTGCTATGTTCTTGGAACATAATTTATTGAAAACTTTTTAATTCAACCCTGAAAAACTTAAATATATAGAAAAAAAGAATTCAATAAAATAACAAAAACAAAAAAACCTTAAATAGAATTTAATGGTGTAACTTGATGTGGTCACAGAATTAGCACAAGTACGAAATTAAATAATTTATCACTAAAACAAGTAGTTTTTTTCTAATATTTTGTTGGGTACTCTTTCTGCTTTAACACAGCCTTAAACCGCCGAGGAATACTCGCCCCTAGGTGCTGGCATTGATGGATAGGAATGCTGTTCTAGCCATCCCTAATTGGCTCTCAAAATTCTACTAGATTCATTGGGTTCCTTAGTCCAACCTGATATTCAACTTCGTTCTATAGATTTCTATGGGATTCAGGTCAAGACTCGGCGCAGGCCATGGCAAAAAATTGATTTGGTGATCAAAAATCCACTGTTTCACCAGCCGGGAAGTGTATTTAGGATCATTATCATGCATGAATGTCCATGATAATGGTAAATTATCGTCTGCAAAGGGCTCCATATGGTTTTCCAAAACGCTCTTGTACTGATGCTGGTCCATTTGCTGCTCTATTCTCATAATAGGCCCTACACAGTACCATGAAAACGAAGCCCACACCATAATACATACACCACCGTGTTTCATAGTTTTAGCTGTGTAACGATTATAATTTACCATTATCATGGTCATTCATGCATGATAATGATCCTAAATACACTTCCCGGCTGGTGAAACAGTGGATTTTTGATCACCAAATCAATTTTTTGACATGGGCTGCGCCGAGTCCTGACCTGAATCTTATAGAAATCTATAGAACGAAGTTGAATATCAGGTTGGACTAAGGAACCCAATGAATCTAGTAGAATTTTGAGAGCCAATTAGGGATGGCTAGAACAGCATTCCTATCCATCAATGCCAGCACCTAGGGGCGAGTATTCCTCGGCGGTTTAAGGCTGTGTTAAGGCAGAAAGAGTACCCAACAAAATATTACACTAGTCAACGAAATTAAAGGAACAAACTTTTTTTCATTTTTTTTAGCGTTTTTTGAAGAGCTGTATCTTTGTGACGAGTGGTCGTATTGAGTTGAAATAAAAAGCATTTTACAGCTTTATGTTTTTTGTTTCGAGATTTGTTTGCAAAAAATTTTTTTTTAAGTACCGTTATTGCGTTATTGCAAATAATGAGACGAGACAACAAAATTATTTTTTTTTTATTTTTTTTTGAAGCTCCTCATTTCTATGGATAAATTTTTTTGAGTCAATTAAATGTCATGATCAGATACCTTGTTTATTCAGCTTTAATTCAGTGTTTTTTTTGTTGTCGTACGATTTTTTTTGACATGGTTTATCTGACTTTGAATGAAAAAAGATACTTTTAGCCTTGATTACCAATATCTCAGCTAATAATGACGTTATAAAAAATTCAAAGACAGTTTTGGAAATTTGAGAAAGCGTTTTACAAGATTTTTTTAAGATTTTGTAGAAATTATTTTTGTTTACCCTTCACCGTTAGTTTAAAAAAAGGACTAAAAACCAACGTTTTGTGGTCTTTTCGTAAATCTTTTTTTTTCCTTGCAAATATTGATTGCATGGCTTGCGTTGGTATGCAAATTTATAGACTTTTAAATCATCAATATTCTTGTAAATTTTCAAATTGATTCATCGAACCGTTTTTCCTCACCAAAACTTTAAAGTCTTACAAACCAACTTGTGTTGTTCCTAAACAATGCGTAGTCGTCATCTAAATGACAAGAAAACCGTAAATCCAGTAGATTTTGTTCACAGTTTTGCATTAGTTAGATACTTTTTTGAATTGAAATGAAGTAAAAAGTACATTAAACAAAAAAAAAAATTTCAAACAAAAAAACTTGACTTTTTTTTAATTTTTTTTTTTGGAAAAATGTACTTTTTATTTCATTTCAATTCAAAAAAGTATCTAACTAATGCAAAACTGTGAACAAAATCCACTGGATTTACGGTTTTCTTGTCATTTTGATGACGACTACGCATTGTTTAGGAACAACCCAATTTGTTCCTTTACCTGGTTTGTAAGATTTTGAAGTTTTGGTGAGGAAAAACGGTTCGATGAATCAATTTGAAAATTTACAGGAATATTGATGATTCAAAAGTCTATAAATTTGCATACCAACGCAAGCAATGCAATCAATATTTGCAAGGAAAAAAAAGATTAACGAAAAGACCACGAAACGTTGGTTTTTACTCCTTTTTTTTAAACTAACGGTGAAGGGTAAAAAAAATAATTTCTACAAAATCTTAAAAAAATCTTGTAAAACGCTTTCTCAAATTTCCAAAACTGTCTTTGAATTTTTTATAACGTCATTATTTGCTGAGATATTGGTAATCAAGGCTAAAAGTATCTTTTTTCATTCAAAGTCAGATAAACCATGTCGAAAAAAATCGTACGACAACAACAAAAACAATGAATTGAAGCTGAATAAACAAGGTATCTGATCATGACATTTAATTGACTCAAAAAAAATTATCCATAGAAATGAGGAGCTTCAAAAAAAATAATTTTGTTGTCTCGTCTCATTATTTGCAATAAAGCAATAACGGTACTTCAAAAAAAATTTTTTGCAAACAAATCTCGAAACAAAAAACATAAAGCTGTAAAATGCTTTTTATTTCAACTCAATACGACCACTCGTCACAAAGATACAGCTCTTCAAAAAACACTAACAAAAATTGAAAAAAAAAATTGTTCCTTTAATCATGTTGACTAGTGTAGAAAAAAACTACTTGTTTTAGTGATAAATTATTTAATTTCGTACTTGTGTTAATACTGTGACCACATCAAGTTACACCATTAAATCACAAATAATTATATACAGATGTCTCACCTCCATAGAAAATTCTGTCTTCAAAAATTTTATCAGCCGACAAATCATCAGCCGACAAAATGCTTTTTAAGTGGATTTCATGAGAAGAAGAGAATTTTAAGCCGACAAGTATCCAAGAAGAAAAAGCTTTTTCTAATAAGAAAAGAGATCAACATGGAAAACTCTTTGAATACTTTTCTCATTAACACGAAAACAAATGACAGAAGAATTTCTCTCACACAAAAAAAAAAAATGATAGATACAGGAGAAATATAGCTTTGTGGGTAGTTATGAAGATTTTCAGATGTTTTTTCTTCTGCGGAGTTGGTTTTAATTACTTTGCTATTCAGAATTCAGATGCAGATCGTGGACACTGGCATTGTGATTTTGAAAAGAGAAACAGCAAAATTATTTTTGGTGCGACCTTAGCATATGACACATGTTTTTAAGGTAGTTTTTAATGCTGCATCAAATGACATCAAAACCAAGTCGGTCTCCGTGAAAGAAGTTATTGTCATTTTTATGTATGGATGAATATACACTAGTCAACAAAATTAAAGGAACAATTTTTTTTTCAATTTTTGTTAGCGTTTTTTGAAGAGCTGTATCTTTGTGACGAGTAGTCGTATTGAGTTGAAATGAAAAGCATTTTACAGCTTTATGTTTTTTGTTTCGAGATTTGTTTGCAAACAAATTTTTTTGAAGTACCGTTATTGCGTTATTGCAAAAAATGAGACGAGACAACAAATTTTTTTTTTATTTTTTTTGAACGTCCTCATTTCTATGGAAAAATTTTGTATGTCAATTAAATGTCATGATAAGATACCTTGTTTATTCAGTTTCAATTCAGTTTTTTTTGTTGTTGTCGTACGATTTTTTTTGACATGGTTTATCTGACTTTGAATGAAATAAGACACTTTTAGCCTTGATTACCAATATCTCAGCAAATAATGATGTTATAAAAAATTCAAAGACAGTTTTGGAAATTTGAGAAAGCGTTTTACAAGATTTTTTAAGGTTTTGTAGAAATTATTTTTGTTTACCGTTCACCGTTAGTTTAAAAAGAGTACTAAAGACCGACGTTTTGTGGTCTTTTCGTAAATCTTTTATTTCTTTGCAAATATTGATTGCATGGCCTGCGTTGGTATGCAAATTTATAGACTTTTAAATCATCAATATTCTTGTTAGTTTTCAAATTGATTCATCGAACCGTTTTCCTCACCAAAACTTCAAAGTCTTACAAACCAGGTAAAGGAACAAATTGTGTTGTTTCTAAACAATGCGTAGTCGTCATCAAAATGACAAGAAAACTGTTATTCCAGTGGATTTTTTTCACAGTTTTGCATTAGTTAGATACTTTTTTGAATTGAAATGAAATAAAAAGTACATTAAACAAAAAAAAAAAATATTTAAAAAATTTTTCAGACAAAAAAACTTGATTTTTTTTAACTTTTTTTTTTGGAAAATGTATTTTTTATTTCATTTCAATTCAAAAAAGTATTTTACTAATGCAAAACTGTGAAAAAAATCCACTAGAATTACAGTTTTTTTTTTGTCATTTTGATGACGACTACGCATTGTTTAGGAACAACACAATTTGTTCCTTTACCTGGTTTGTAAGACTTTGAAGTTTTGGTGAGGAAAAACGGTTCGATGAATCAATTTGAAAACTTACAAGAATATTGATGATTTAAAAGTCTATAAATTTGCATACCAACGCAGGCCATGCAATCAATATTTGCAAAGAAAAAAAAAGATTTACGAAAAGACCACAAAACGTCGGTTTTTAGTACTAAACTAACGGTGAACGGTAAAAAAAATAAATTCTACAAAACCTTAAAAAAATCTTGCAAAACGCTTTTTCAAATTTCCAAAACTGTCTTTGAATTTTTTATAACATCATTATTTGCTGAGATATTGGTAATCAAGGCTAAAAGTGTCTTAATTCATTCAAAGTCAGATAAACCATGTCAAAAAAAAATTGTACGACAACAACAAAAAAACTGAATTGAAGCTGAATAAACAAGGTATCTGATCATGACATTTAATTGACTCAAAAAAATTTATCCATAGAAATGAGGACGTTCAAAAAAAATAAAAAAAAAAATTTTGTTGTCTCGTCTCATTTTTTGCAATAACGTAATAACGGTACTTCAAAAAAATTTGTTTGCAAACAAATCTCGAAACAAAAAACATAAAGCTGTAAAATGCTTTTTATTTCAACTCAATACGACTACTCGTCACAAAGATACAGCTCTTCAAAAACGCTAACAAAAATTGAAAAAAAATTTGTTCCTTTAATTTTGTTGACTAGTGTATTTTCTTACTGTTTCTTTTTTCATTTTTGCAAATGGGTACCTACTTCTTAGTAGTTCAAGTTATATAGAAACAGTTTTTAAATTGATAGAAATATTAAAAAGAAATACATTGATAGTAGGTAGCACATTTTAAACACTTTTTATTTAAATTTTATCAAAAAATATTGGTATGCAATATTAGTTCTTTAAAAACCTTTCGCTATCGGGGATACATAAGTCTTAGTTTTTTTTTTTTAATAAAACTGTGAAATTGAAGGATTAGTTACTTCATCAGACAATTTTTATTAATTTTAATCATAAATCACTGGTATATTTTTGTTTTTTTTTTCTATTTTATAATTTTTTTGAAAATAATTGAAAAGACAATTAAAAAAATATTTAATCAATTGGAATAGCTATGCATTCAAATTCAGAATTATTACAAATATTAACAAAAACTGATCTAAGGGGGGTGATTAAAATTAAAAAGGTCACGGAAAAGAGAATAAATTTTTTGATATGTATGTAGTAATGTTCTGGCAAAATTTAAATAAAATTGGTCAAACTGTTTTTGAAAAAGAAAATAGAAAAAACGACGTGAAAAAAAATATTTACTTAAGCTCATTAGAAGCGCTATTTACAAAACTAAAAAAAATGGCTTAGCTATTGAATATACACCTCAAGGAGTTAGGTCGCGTTTATGCTTAAGCTGAGATAGACAATCCGAGCAGCTATGTGAGCAACGATGAACTCGAAGATCGAATCACAGCTTTTATGATGTGTTCATATTGGAGCTTCGATAACTGATATTTTCTTAAACAAATTATTTATTTTGTTTTAAATTATTTGATTTCATCATACAATTTTCAGCATCTTTCCCCGATAAGAGCTTCAAGAATATAAACGATGATTTTCCTTGCTCACCTTACCCTAAGGTGAGGTTAGTTCAATCATTTTTTTTGTATACAAAAAAAATATTTAAAACCTTTTTAAATATTTATTTGTAAGGTAGTAAACATTTTAAAAATAACTATTTCTGGATTTAATCGGACTCGCATTCCCATTTGAGAAAAATTTATTTTACAAAATCTCACAGAGTTTGTTAGAGTTTTGGAAACTTAACATTTAATCACAACAAAAACATAAATGTTAAAAAAAGAGCCAAGTTCTTATGTGTACAAGAAACATGTGCGTAAAAAGTCAGCCAAAAAAAGTAATGAGATCTAAAATATATGCCAAGTTTTAAGTTCATGAAGTTTAATATCAAATATCTTAAGAAGAGTAATATCGAAACAATTCCATAAATCATGACAGAAATTTGGTAATTAATGATTACTGATTAAAATTTGGTGGGTTCACTGGTCAAGTTTTCATGCATTTTAAATTTGTGATTAAGTAAGTATTTAAGAGTAAACTTGCCAAGTAAATCCACCAAATTATAATCAGTAATCATTAATTACCAAATTTCTGTCATGATTTATGGAATTGTTTCGATATTACTCTTCTTAAGATATTTGATATTAAACTTCATGAACTTAAAACTTGGCATATATTTTAGATCTCATTACTTTTTTTGGCTGACTTTTTACGCACATGTTTCTTGTACACATAAGAACTTGGCTCTTTTTTTAACATTTATGTTTTTGTTGTGATTTCACTCCTTTTTGCAAAGATTTATTTTGCCAGGTGAAAGCCAAGCCCTACCGCTCTACAAAGTTTCATAATTCTACGACAACCGAAAGTGCTCCATACAAATAATAGCAACTCTGATAAAGTGGGTGGATGGCACCCCCTCTGAATCGACAATTCCAAATTTTCGATTTTTTTCCTTTCTAAGTACTTCAAGTTCTACCGACCTACCAATTTTCATCGTTCTACAACAATCGGAAGTGCTCCATATAATTTATAAGAATTTTTAAGAATATGGGTGGATGCCACGCCCCCTGAATGCAAAATTCCAATTTTTTAATTTTTTCTTTCTAAGTACTTTAAGTCCTCCAATTTTCATCGTTCTACAACAATCGGAAGTGCTTCATATAATTTATAAGAATTTTTATGAATGTGGGTGGATGCCACGCCCCTGAATGCAAAATTCCAATTTTTCAATTTTTTCTTTCTAAGTACTTTAAGCCCTACCGACCTACCAATTTCCATCGTTCTAAAACAATCGGAAGTGCTTCATATAATTTAAAAGAATTTTTGAGAATGTGGGTGGATGCCACGCCCCCTGGACTGAAACTTCCAATTTTTCGATTTTTTTTTTCTTCTAAGTACTTCAAGGCCTACCGACCTACCAATTTTCATCGTTCTACAACAATCGGCGGCGCTCCATATAATTTATAAGAGTTTTTTGAATGTGGGTGGATACCACGCCCACTGTATGGAAAAATCCTATTTTTCAATTTTGTTCTTTCTAAGTACCTCAAATCCTACCAACTTACCAATTTTCATTATTCTACAACAATCGGAAAAGCTCCATATAATTTATAGAATATTTAAGAAAGTGGGTGGATGCCACGCCCCCTGAATAGAAAATTGCAGATTTTCGATTTTTTCCTTTGTATGTACCAAAAGGCCTACCGTTGTACGAAATTTCAAGTTTATACGATGTCGGGAAGTGCTCCATAATTTTGATGATCTGTCAGTGAGTCAGTCAGTCAGTGAGTCAGTGAGTCAGTGAGTCAGTCAGTTACGGTTTTTGATATTTTTGAAGTCCTATATCTTGGGAACTACTAATGCTAAAGAGTTGAAATTTGGTGAGCCACCTGTGTTTGATCAGTTCAGCAAATACTCCGAGTTTGAAGTTTCTGACTTTATTGTTATTGAAGTTAGAGGGGGGTTGAAAATCGCCTGAGTTTGTTCCTGTAAAAAGGGTGTAGTGCCGCGAACTTGGCTGGGCACTACCGTGCCCTTTGATTTTCCCTTAAACCAGTTTTTATTCTAAATCAATTTTTGTTTTATATCCTAATCTTAGGGCTTTTAGGTTAGGTGGAAATAAATATCTAACTCATATTAAAAAAAAAATTGCAAACACCTTATCACAAATAAAATTAGCTCAAAATTACAAAATTCAATTTAATATTTTTATGAATAAGAATTTGTTTTTCTGTCAACAATTTAATAAAAATTTATTAAATATAAAAACATATTTTTTTCATTTCGTTCGTTAGTCTTATAGAAGGGGGTTAAGGAAAGTTGGGCCCTTCTTTAATTAACTTTAAAAAAAAAAATGAACTTTTTTTTTGATTGCTTGTACTCGCCCAGCTAGGAATTTGGCAGAAACTATTGAAATTCAAGGTTTTTTTTGTATGCGTACCTCTGTTTTGTGTAAAGGATGTCATTAAAAAAAGTAGTAAATCACTAAGTTGCTTTGTGCTACAAGACAAAAGCGAAAAATTGGTCTTTTAAGGGCTAAGGTTTTAAGGCCAAAAATAATGGCTCTTAAACTATATTTGCCATAAGAATAAATTAATTTTTTGTACAATACCGTGAGTTTTAAAGAACGTGTACCGTCCCTCACCCTAGCCAAAAGCTGTGAGGCATCACGCACTATTAAAATGTTCTTCTCGATGCTTGATGCAAAATTGACAGTTCTCTTTTATTGTGAAATTCGGTGCTACTTTTAAAGTGGTTTGTACAGTGTCTGTATAGGAAAAATACGGCAAATGCTAAAAAGAAAAAGGTATCAAGAAGAGACTCGGAAGCCTTGGCCCACGACTCACATGCAACTGTTTTTCCGTCTCATCTTTTATCTCTTTCGCACTCATTTATGTTCGAAAAGAGTCAGACACAAAGAATCATCGTGTAATGGGGGACATAGATATTTTTTTCTGTTTCGATGTGAAAAGTGATTTTTATGCTTAAATTTTAGTTTGTTCCTGTAACATACACAAAATTTATTTTATTCAAAAGTATTTAATGTCCTGAATTCGAATTTTTGGTAATAATTGCAGTTCTGAAACCAGATTCGGATTAAGCTCAGCAAAAACCAGCAGAAAAGTATAGACATATCTGTAGTGTTTTGTAGAACCATAATACCTAGGTAACTCCATTTTAAAACTTGCGTCTTTAAGTCCACTTAACATTAAGCTAGATGCTGGAGCCCAAAAGAGTTTACCGATTTTCTACAATTTTGGAATATTTATGAGCACAATCTTTGACAAATTATATTTCAAATTTGAAGGAAATCAGTTCATCCGTTTAAGCTCTAGGTCGATGTAAAGTGGACGTAAAGACGCAAATTTTTAAAAGCAGTTATAATATTTCTACCAAACAACGGATTCTAGGTAGGTATGTTACTGGTTTCAAATTCAAATTTTGTTAGACATTGTTATTATAGCAGTTTTTTCCTACAACATTATTTTTCTACAGTAGATAATCCTACCTGCCTATATATTTGATACCATTTTTGCATCAAACAAAATTAAAAACACTGGATTTTTGATATTTTTTAAGCAAACACTGAATTTGTGAATCATCATCAGAAGGTTCCTATGTACCTATGTATAATCTATAAGTACAACAAATAATTATATACAAATCCATCTGTAAACCCATCTTTGGAATTTAATAAAGTTTATTTATATAAAAAGAATACGTTACCTTTAAAAAAATTCCCATACCTAGGTAGGTAGGTACATTGCCTTTCTTTCATTTTTTAGCAGACACACAAATCTTATCAAATCAAATCACCCAAAAATTCATCATTATCCGAATCACTCACAAATATTATTTTTCCTAACTTAATCAAGAAAATCTTTAAAAAGGCAAATAAATTCAAATACCTACATATACAAACATATGTATCTACATCTATGTAACTAATACGAAAAATTCTGTTTTGGTTTCCTTTAATGAATACACAAGAAGTTATACTTACCTACCTACAATCGGAATACACAACGCACCTGCACTTGCATTTTTTTCTCGTCTCACTTTTTTTCTCGTTAAGATCCCGCTATGAGAAATTTAGGTACATAACCATAGATATACCTTACGAGAATACTTGAAAAAATACTGTGGCGGGATGTTGGATTGAAAAAAGAGTAACGAGAAACAGAAATAAAAGTGAGAGAGCGTCGCAGAAAATATATTTTTGATGTGCTTTTAGAAGGTACAAATTTGAAAGAGAAAAAGCACTTTGACCAGATCTTAAAATAATTCCATGAAAAGAGCTTTCATAAAAGCTCATTGCATTTTAGATTTTCAGTTTCATATCCCAGATTTTTCTATGAGCGTGAGACATCTGTATATAATTATTTGTGATTAAATTCTATTTAAGTTTTTTTTTGTTGTTATTTTATTGAATTCTTTTTTTGTAAATATTTAAGCTTTTCAGGGTTGAATTAAAAAGTTTTCAATAAATTATGTTCCAAGAACATAGCACAAATACAGATTTTCCTTATTAAAATCCGATTCACTAATGTGTGCTACTTCTCTGTCCAACATTGTACATACCTAGCAACCAAAACTTCATTACATTTTGACATACAAAATTGGAGTGAATTAGGTTTATTGCATTAAAAACAAAATTAAACAAAGACTTTATTTTTTACATGCAAAAGAGTTTTCTTTTTATTAATTTTATCAAAATGTGAAATAACAAGAAAAAATACAATGTGCTACTTTGAAATTTCAATTAAAGCAGGGAAGCATAATACATCTACGATCTACCTACTACAACAATAACGTTAGATAAATCTGAGTCAAGGTCAACATCACAAATTTTCCATTTATGTAGAGAAAATACTTTTTTCGTTTTTCAAATGTTCCACCGATCGCACTACGAGTGAACAAAAATACAACCCAATACTTCATACACAAGGTAAACGTCCCAGCGGGAAATATTGTCCTCAATGAAATTTATTGCTGAAATAATCAATGAATTCACTTGCCAAATCATAAGAGAAACGACATGCAATGATTTAGTAGGTGAAGAGTAATGGAAAGTTTCCTCAGTTCGTAGCTTTGATTTCACTTTCTGCTTTGTGTTTATGAAACGACCCTTTATTTCGGTGAATTTAAAAGGGAAAAGTATGTGATGAAAAATTTGTGGAAAAGTAATGTACAAGATCATCAGTTCATTGTTTGAATCCACTCATCTGCTTAGTAAAGTGTTCATGGCGAGAACAAAAAAAAAAAAAAAAAAAAAAAATGTGAGTGAAACTCATGGGGAATTGTAATCGATGATTCCAACGGTGAATAGTAATGCACAAAGTTGCTTATATGTTTTTGGCAACTATAAATTCTCATTTTGTTGGATACAGTTCACAGTGACTTTCTGTAAAAAAGTCCATGTAAGACGAACTGAAGTCAATAGAAATTGCGTTTGCCGAAACGCCAAAAATTTTTGGTTTGAAATGGAAACAGCTTTTTGGTTTGTTTTCATTTTAAAATAAAGGGTGCATTACCGATGGGATTTAGTAAACAATGCAAATGGGTGGATTTTATTGATGAAAAAGAAACTACCACTAACCTGGTGATTTCATAACTGAATTTTCATTAGATTTTTCATCGAAATTATTGAAGTGATGAATAAGCTAGATACCCGTATGTAGTGAATTCACAGATTAAGCAATCACCATGTTTTTCATCACCTGGGTCGGTGAATAAACAACTTCCATTGAAGTAGTGAATTCGTTAGTGAATTTTCATCGGAAAAGTGGCATGTGCTTCCTGCCAATGACACGCCCATGTTAAATTCATCAAAGGAATAAGCTGAAAAGTGGCAGGTACAGCTTCCATTCCTCAAGGAAAAAGCAGGTTTTTCCTCAATGAATTTTTTAATTTTTCCCGCTGGGGTAGAGCGTACACGTATACGCCAATAAGTAAACACATACCACATACAGCAGACAATGCATACAAAGAAAAAAGCAAGAAAATAAAAGAAAGTTATGTGTGTATGTGTACCTTATTACTCTGTCTATCTTTTTCCTTCTCTCACGCGGAGTGACTTTTTTCGTTTATATTTTTATTCGAAGTTCCGATCTTCGAATCTGAGTTCGACATTTTTGGTTTGTGTCTTAAGCAAAGACACAATATTATTAAAAATAAAAAATCTTCACAAAATTAACACGCAATAAAAATTCACAGAATATTTTTTTGAACAAAAGTATTGGCGGTTCAAAGCTAAAACTCACTAAGTGCAGAAAAAAATGTTCAAGAAAATGAGAATGAAATACATTTTTTCAATCAAAAAAGTCTCATTTTGCACGGTTATTATAAGAACATTTAAAGGTATGCCTGGGAACTTTATTTTAAAATTTTCGGAACGTGACTTTTCAGCTTTAAAAAGTATGTTTCAATTAAATTTCCTCCAAAAGTGTAATATGTTAGTTTGTGAGTTTTACCTTTGAACCGACGGTATATAAAAAAAATGGCTTCCGTCGAAAACTTGAACCCACAACCAGGTAGAGAAGTTAGTAATTCTGGGCTAAAGGATATGATAGCTCTTATTTATCGAAGTGTTCAGGACTCCAAGAAGGATATACAGAAGAAACAGTAGCCGTGTTTTGTTGAAAGTGATGAGCAGCGAGCAATAAAATCTGAACAAACGCTTTTATGCACTTTTGTATACACTTCAGAGTTAGTATAGCCGGCTTTCGTGTAGCCTACCTTTAGGTGGTTTAGCCTACCATTTGGATAGTATAGCCTACTTTTTGGATGGAATAGCATACCTTTTGGATGGTATAGCCTACCTTTGGTGTAGGGATATTTACCCTGTTCCTTGGTTAGTCCCAAACAGTTTCAGACCGTCAGATTTGGTGCGGACCAGTACAATTTTCCAAGTGTGGAACGACTTCGGACTAAATCTGGCGGTTTCAAACTGTTTGAAAGTCGGCAAGGAACAAACCTATTTACTCACCAACCAAGTTGAGCACCATTTTTGGTATTGCCTACTTTTAGGATAGGAATATTTACTCTACAACCGAGTTGAGCACCCTCATTCATTTCACGATTACAACATTTACATTCACTCTTTGTTCACTTTGATAACTGCCCTATATATACTACTATATGCACTATACTATATGCACTCTTAAATGTGTTATTGTTTGTGTGCAAAAATTGCTGCGCTGCCTATACACTCTTTCAAAAAACACGACTAGTGACGTTAATTCGAAGGTGCGCAGGTGTTCTCCGCACACCCTACCAAAATCTTAAAATACGCATACGCACTTGTCTTTCTTTTTAATATCTTATCTGCATCAATATCCCAATCCCAAACAGAAGAATTGACAAACCCAATTTAAAATAAAATCATTCCACCCAATAGGGGAGAGTACGATAACTTAGGCGCCAAGAAATTATAACGGTTTTGTGTAGAACAGTTTAATACAAGCATTTTTTACTATAGGAGGGGGGGTCTATCTCACCCCATTTGGGCGGGAGGGGTAATTTCATAAAAACATTACCAAAAATGTAAAAAAAATGTAAAAAAATAACGGCAATACTTACAACAAAGTACTATACCTTTATTTGAAGCCACCACTCTGTTCTATTAGCCAGTTTTTGAATCAAGTGAAATCTATGCATGGTTTTTGAAAAAATGAATTTTAAACTCAAAATTTGCGAGAAAAAAGCATAAAAAATAGGTTTAAAGTGTAATTTCTCAAAACTGTAAAATTATATATCATTTTTTTTTCTGAAATTCGTTGCTCTAAAGCGTGGTACACATTATCAAACCTGAGTGTCAGCCATGTTGGATATCAAACCGAACTGACAATGTGTACACGCTGAATGATGGTTTGACACTCAGAACTGCCTGCTCACAAAATTTTTTGATACTGCGTGACAACCCTCGGTTTGTTTGGTGGTTGCTCGATGATGTGTACACAATTTCATTCATGAGCCGTCATTCACGGAACAAAACACGATTTTTTATAGCGAATCAGTGGAAAAAGTGCAAACAAAATAAGAAAAAGCTCGTGTGCTTCATGTAAAAAGGGAATCAACACGATTCGTGGCGGAAGTAGCCTCAAAATAATAAGAAACAATTTTCTGAGAGTAGTGGAATTTCTTTGCCTGACGCCCAACATAACTGATAAGTGTGTACGCAAAACTTTTCACGCAGGTTTGATATCCAACACGTGTGACACTCAGGTTTGATAATGTGTACGACGCTTTAAGCGTGGTACACATTATCAAACCTGAGTGTCAGCCATGTTGTATATCAAACCGAACTGACAATGTGTACACGCTGAATGATGGTTTGACACTCAGAACTGCCTGCTCACAAAATGTTTTGATACTGCGTGGCAGCCCTCGGTTTGTTGGGTGGTTGCTCGGTGATGTGTACACAATTTCATTCATGAGCCGTCATTCACGGAACAAAACAAGAATTTTTATAGCGAATCAGTGGAAAAAGTGCAAACAAAATAAGAAAAAGCTCGTGTGTGTCATGTAAAAAAGGAATCAACACGATTCGTGGCGGAAATAGCCTCAAAATAAAAAGAAACAATTTTCTGAGAGTAGTGGAATTTCTTTGCCTGACGCCCAACATAAAGCGTGGTACACATTATCAAACCTGAGTGTCACGCATGTTGGTTATCAAACCTGCGTGAAAAGTTTCGCGTACACACTTATCAGTTATGTTGAAAAAGTGCAAACAAAATAAGAAAAAGCTCGTGTGTGTCATGTAAAAAAGGAATCAACACAATTCGTTGCGGAAATAGCCTCAAAATAAAAAGAAACAATTTTCTGAGAGTATTGAAATTTCCTTGCCTGACGCCCAACATAACTGATAAGTGTGTATGCGAAACTTTTCACGCAGGTTTGATATCCAACACGCGTGACACTCAGGTTTGATAATGTGTACCACGCTTTACAGTGCTGGGGGATCATGACAAAAATTCCTTTCCTTGGGAATTTTTACAAAAATTAGAAAAAGGGAAATCTACTGATTTTCTTAACTATAATTTTTTATATCTAAAATATGTGAATACACATGTTTTTTTTAGAATTATAAAAAAAAAAACAAAAGAGCAAATAAAGTGGAAAATATAATTGCTTTAAATTATATTGAAATTTATTTAGACTTTTCACACTTTTTGATTTTTCAGGAATAATATAGCTTGGTTAACATCTTCACAGATGGATGTATTAAGTTTTCGTTTTCAATAAATTAAAGTACCCAACATTTTTGAAAATTAATAGGCTTAATATTGATGTGATTAAATTTAACACGTAGATTAAATTTCAATTAACCACGTGATTAAATTTAGCACGTAGAATTATATATGGGCCCAAAATGTTAAGAATTATTTAAAACAAAATACTACTGACAAAACAATTATTAAAGAGGTTTAGAATAGCTTCAAACATTATTTTATTTTTTGATTCTTTTAAATGAAAAAAGTCCTCCTCCTGTAATAATTGAATTACAGTTCCAAGGTCATTTTCTTACAAAACAAACTAAGTTGAAGCATTGGCTTCGTGGTAACCTATTCTCATTGGCGCTGTTGCTCTGTTGTACTTAAGCTGACCTTGATTACTTTTTTCAATAAACTAATAGCTTAGAATTTCTGTTTGAAGTATCTCCTTTTATTTCGCAGTGACTTGTGACTGTAAGTGTCCTAGAACAGGCTCGCTTTGGAACGCTGGTACTGTGTGCAACGCTTAAAAAAATATGTTTTCATTGCAAAATAAGTTAGCGCACAACTTACTTAAGTCACCACGGCACGTCCCTGAGAAGAAATAAAAGAACTTAATAATACTGTAGCTAAAATTAGATCAAAAATTGATTAAATCGATAATAAAGTCAACCAGATCGAAGGAAAAGTCAGCAAACACGAAGAAAAAATCAATATTTTAGAGTGTCAACTTCGAGAAAAACGTCATTCTCTTTAACTTAGAAGAAAAATCTACTGCTGACCTCGAATCAATTGTGTTGCATATCTTACAAACAATTTTCGAAATAGACATTTCAATAAGAGACATTGATTTCATCTACCGTCTAGGTACATATCTAAAATGAAAAAAAGATCCGACCAATCAAAATCGGATTTTTGAGTTAAAGAACAAAAAACCAAATAATGGATGAAAAAAAATAAGCTAAGAGAATACAATACCAACCACCACTTAAAGTTTGCTATTCATGATGACCTGCCCAAGGAAATGGTAGACAGAAATAGATTCCTATTGGAAAAGGCGACAGCTCTAAAAATCCGTAATAGTAATTCAAAAATAACAGTTAAAAACAATACACTGATCCTAGACGGAAAAGAGCTAACGACAGAAGAATTGGAGAACATAGAAACTTTTTCTGATCAAAACAAAAGAAAACTTTCTGAGGAGGATTCCGTAAATGAACCAGAACAAGTCAAGAGTCAAAGCACAGGTGCCATCAAAAAGATTCCCAATTCAGCAACAAGAGTAAGATCCTCCCGTCATTTTCACTGTCATCCAATCTGATGAAATATGTGCTGAAGAAAACAATATCAAAAAATCAAGAAGTTCCTAAGAAAGTACAACAATTTTCCGAAGAAAAAATCAATCAAACAATAACAACTAACGTACAAAACACCACTAAAAACAAATAAAGTCAGCCCAAGCATGCTTATGAATAATATTCAAATTTACCAGAAAAATCAACTAAAAAAACCTCCAACACGGTCAGCCACCGCGGAGAAATTCGGCCAAGAACTCCCCTTAAACAATTTTGTGGAATGCAAAATAAGCACGGAAGAACAACACCATAACATCATCTTAAACGAAAATCTTATAAATGAAATAATCCAACACCAAAACGTTATCTTAAACGAAAATATTAAAAATTAAACACGCCCTTATGTGGCAACTCTAAAAACAAGAACACTTCAATCAGAAGAAAAATTTATCGAGTTGGAAAACGCGCTTGAAAAGATAAACTGGGATATAATCGGATAAGCATAAGTTAGACGACAAGGAGATAGTATACCGGAGCTCAACAATGGAAATATATTCGCTCAGTTTGGAATCAAGAAGGGGTTATATGGTGTCGTATTTCTTATAAATAAAAATTTAAAACAAAATGTGCTAGAAATTAAAGGATTTAGTGATAGAACAATAGGAGTCAAACTTAAATTGGGAAAATGCAACATATCAGTCATACAAGTCTATGCACCAACAAAGAAAGCAACGGATGAACAGATGGAAAGCTTCTATAATACCCTAGAAATTGCAATTGATCATTTTAAATCAGAGATCTTACTTACAATCGGAAACTTTAACGCAAAATTAGGATTCCGGAAAAACGGAGAAGAGCTTATTATGGGTGAATATGGCTATGGTAAGCGAAATAAAAGATGAGATTGCCTTATACTATGTATGTGGCAACAGAAATTAATTTTTGGAAACTCTTTATTCAAAAAGAAGTGGATTTAACCATATAAAAACTATAAACCAATGTGACTTTATTTTAGTAAATAAAAGATCAGTCTTAAAAGATGTTTCCGTCCTTAATCAATTCGAGTTCGAATCGGAGCATAGATAAGTACGGGCTGAGTTATTGATGAACCATCAAACTAGACAGCTAAACAAAAACACCCAAAAAATTATATCAAAATCGATAACTACTGAAGCCATCAATACGTATAACGTCGACCTACAACAAAGATTCCTCATAATATCATCAATAAACGAACCATTTCAAACTGCTTTATTGTAAGTATGGAAAGAACCGTTATAGAAGCTACAGATAGACATATCCTCACTCCTTTATCAAAGAAACCGCAAAAACTTTCGAATGGAACTTTAGACCTTATAAGAAATCGAGAACGCCTAAGAAGGAAGACAGGATTGAGTGATCACGAAAGAGAAAAACTAAAAAGAATCCAGAAAAAAAAGAGGATATAAAAACATTTAATGAAAACCTCTTGAAAACAGTGATCGAGGAAACAAAATCTATTAGGAAAAGCTAAAATTGCAGTGCAGGAATATAGTGATTGGATAACCGCTATGTCAAAAAATGGTAGAAGAAATCATATGAGAAGAAATATAAACCAAAAAGCTAATGATTTCTACAACAATTTGTACTCAAAACAAACGACATAATCTGAAGATATGATGTAACTACATCAAACAGATTCCGAAAAAGAATTTCCACCTTTCCTCAAAAGCGAAATTGAGAAAGCAGTATCGTAAGTTTTCACTGCCCAACTGGTTGAGAAATATTTTCAACCAGGTTTTGGTCACCGAGGAAGTCCCAGACCAATGGACGAAATGTGAAACAATCCTCATTCATAAAAAAGGTAACAAGGATGATATTAACAACTATCAGCCTATCAGTATTATATTATCGATTTATAAGGTCTTCGCAAAAAAAAAAAAAAAAAAAAAAATTGAGTGACGCAACAGCTCGTGGAGAACCAGGGCCTAGTGACTTACAACTCACAACCATTCCTGTGGGCGGGTTGTTGGCAGGAATGGAGGGGACCTACAGTTTTTTGCCGAGTCCGAACATGACAAGTATACTCTTGGAGGATTTGTCAGTTCCTCGCAAGAGGCAGTACCTCGGATAAAACATTTCTGTTCTTAGGTGGCACGGCTGGGAATCGATCCCACACCTCGGCATGACAATCCTACGCTTTAACCATCATTCCACGAGGTACTACAAGGTCTTCGCAAAATGTATTTTTCGAACGAATGAAAACCATGCTTGATCTTAATCAACCTATTGAACAAGCTGGCCTTAGGTCAGGTTTCTCCACAATGGATCACCTACAAACAGTTTGTCAAATCATAGAAAAATGTAAAGAATACAACATCACTACCTATTTTGCTTTCATCGACTTTGCCAAAGCTTTCGTTACAGTTGAACAGGATTTCATTTGGACAGCACTTCTTAGTCATGGAATAGATGGGAAAATTATAAGAATCTTGAAAAAAATGTACGACAGGAACACCGCGCACATTAAAACAGACTGCATTTGACCTGAATTTAATAATATCATGAGGTGTTAGACAAGGAGACTTCCTCTCGTCGGCGCTTTTTTCAGCTAATCTTGAAGAAATTTTTAGAAAACTGGATTGCAAGAACAAAGGCTTAAGAATAAATGGTCAATATCTTTCAAATCTTTGATTCGCAGATGATATTATACTCATTTCAAATAGTAGTGAAGAGATGCAAATAATACTTAATGAGTATAATACTTAATGAGTTAGTTTATTAGCAAACCAACAAAAAACTAAAATTATGACAAATGGTGATGTCAATGAAACAAGAATTGGAAATAACATACTAGAGTACGTTGAAGATTGTACCTACCCTGGCCAAATCATTTCATTCAGGGATAAAGAAACAAAAGAAATTGAACATCGAATTACAAACGCATGGAGACAATTTTGGAGTGTTAAACATCTTCTGGACCTGAATATCTCTAAAACCCTAAGAAAAAACCTTTTCGACTCAACAATACTCCCAGTTCTCACCTATGGTTGCCAAACATGGAAAATCACAAAACGTACGGAAACCAAGCTACGATCTTGTCAAAGGGCAATAGAGAGAATAGTACTAAACGTGCGTATCACCCATCGCATAAACCATACACATATTAGAGGTCAAACACGTTTTGAAGACGTTAGACATAAAAAACTTGAATGGGAATGGGCTGGGCATATTGTGCGGATTGGAGGTAGTCGGTGGACAAAAACAGCAACAGATGTGACACTTTTAGACGGTCATCGAAGCGTTGGAGCTTGGAGGACAGCTAAAACGATGGAGAGACGACATACGGGCTGAATGCCCACTGTATTAACATGATGCTCTGGACCGAAGAAGATGGAGAAGTATGGGGGAGGATTATGCTCATGTGGTATAGATTTTTTGTATACAACTATTAAATTGAAAAAAAAAAATAAGCTTTCAATTTGTATTAAAAGTAATTTTAAGAATTTTTTTTTGTAATTTAAAGAATAAATAAAGCTTGGATTAATTATAAAATTCGAAAACAGCATAAGGTTCTTATTAAATTCTTTATTCGTTTAAAATGTAAGGCTAGTAATGGCCTATTGAATAGACCTTTTAAAAGGGACCAATTACGTACAAGGGCTTTTATTATTGAATATGTTCGTTGGGCCCATAAGCATACTTAAAACCGAAAATGCGTGAGAATGGTCACACCGGTCATTTTCCCATATTTTTGGGTTAACTTGAAATCTAAGCCAAATTTGACAATTTTGCAATCAAAATTTTTTGTTCAAATTAAATTTTCAATCGAAATGGATATTTAAGAAAAGTTTATAAAAAAATTAAGCAAGAAAAATTAACCAAAACCAATACAAAAAAATGGAAAAAATTGAAGATTTTTCAATTTTTTCCTTAATTGCGCATAACTTTGTTCGGAGCATAGATCGACCCAAGGTATACTCCGAAATAAAAAGGAGAGGCTTTAATATGCCATGCTCAAAATATAGTTTTTATTTAAAATTGACAAAGATGTAGACCTTAAAAAACTGTACCATTTCTTATCATTTCTTGAAGTTTGCCCGAAATCCCGTTTCTTGGTACTACATGACAAAGTAAACTATCCTTGTATCTAGTTTTATAATACTCGGTCCAGCCGTTCAACCTGTAGGTCTAGACGCATTTAAAACGGCCAGAAAATAAAAATGTGGGCTTACCTACTTTTTAAATATTCTAAATAATCGTTATGTCATATTTCATCAAAGTCTTGAGTTGGAATATTTTTACTAATGTGAAATTTGCCATAAAGTACAAAAGTAGAGGCTTTCGGGGCAAACTGCGAAAAATTATACAAATGATAAAGTTTAAATGGGTATGTATCGGTCAATTTTGAATAAAAATGACTTTTTTAACATGCCATATTAAAGCCTTGAGCCTCTACTTTATTGAGTTTAGCCATATCTTTGGCCTATTCTTGCTCCACAAAAAGTTATACGCAATTTGTTCAAAAATTTAGAAATCTTAAATTTTTCGAATTTTTTTGGTTGAATTTTGTTGATTCTTCTTGCAAAAAAATTTTATATAATTTTTTTCTATTCCGATAGGAAATTTAATTTCGAACAAAAAGTTTTAAGAGTTAAATAGTCAAATTTGGCCTAGTTTCCGAGTTTGAAAAGTGAAGATTAAAGAAAGTTGAAAAGTGACCAGTGTGGCAATTCTCTCAGAAACTCATGGGTGAATCCAGTAGCATTTTCGGTTTTAAGCATGCTTTTGAGCCATAGAAAACAACCATAAAAGCCCTTGCACGTAATTGTTCCTTTACATCACTCATTGTCCAGTCTATTCAATAGGCTTTAAGGCAGTGTTTCAGTTTCAGTTAAGTTTAACCAGAGCCATATTTATAAACAAGGCCTTATTAACGGTAGCCGTCTAACTTCAAAAGATCATTAATAAACATTTAGGCTAGGACAGCAATTGCGATTTTCAGTCGGTGCTATCAAAAAATCGGAAATAATTGCCATGCACTCACTTGCGGCTATCTATCGCGCAAAAAATAGAACATAAAGCTTTCAATATGAATGCACGCACATGCACGTATTAAATTTTGCGACAGAAAAATGCTCAAAAAATAGATCTGGTTCCATTTTTTTTATTTGCTACGGTTTTAAATTCGCGTATGTGTGTATTCACATTTAAAGCCATGTGTCTCAATTCTTACTGCTAAATAATCTTACGATTGAAAGTCATAAGTGCCTGTATGATTTTTGTGTATCTTGAATCGCAAATGTTAGCATAACCATTTGTATCCGTTTGTTTCATTTTAACTTTCGAAAATCGCATCGCTAGAAAAATGGAACAAATTTTCGACTTTTAACCGTCGCTATTTATAGGTAGCGTGTGTTTTCATTCTTATTCAAATTCATATGTTATATTTCTGGCGGCTGATCAGTCGTGCGATTGAAATCGCAAGTGCGGTCCTAGCCTTAACATATACAATAATAGAATCAGTTGCCTAAATCTTTACAAGAAGCATTGCATTTGATTTTATACAGCACAGTTATTAAGTATTTCGAACTTTGTATTAAGACACACCTTAACCAGAAACCCATTTAAGAAAAGCTAGTCAATACTAGCTTATGATAGTTTTTAGTGGAAAACAGCTCATAAATTAGTTCAAATATATTCGCGCTATTTAATCACTTGTTATAAGAAATAAATAATGAAAAATTAACAAAAACAAATTATTTATTTGTCTTCGTGAAAGAAAAACGAATTATACTCAAATATTATAAATTTTTAATTATTGTGTGTGTGTTTCCTTATTCATTCCAGAACAGGAACATAACAGATGAAATAGACGAAATATTTATCCAGAATGGAATGATTAAAGAAACAAAACTGAAGCAAAAAGAATAGTAATGAGTTGTTTGTTTGTATTTCAAAACAATTAACTACAAGTATCAGGGTTACCAATTCCGGAAAAGTCTATTTCGTTTCTTCCTCTCACATTATCATGAAGCCATTATTTTATTAAATTACTTGAACATTATTCCCATAGCTATTAAATAAAAAAAAATTTCAAAAATTAGTTAAGGAGGCAGTTAGTATACTTAGAGCCATTTTTGTAAGAATTACTCAACTTGAGGCAAACTTTGCATTTGACCAACTTAGGAGTTGACTTCAACTCGAAAGTTGAAATTCCTTTTTATCACGAACTTTCTCAGCTCCAGAGTTGATAATTAAATGTTGCCCAACTTCCGATTCAAAAATGTCTCTGGGATATCTTCAAGAGGCGCATGCAAATCATGGAATCCGACAGAAAAAAGACAAGTGTTCGCAAAAAGTCCACAGTTGTAATTTTCAAAATATGTTAGGAGCATGGTATTTTCCAAAGCTGGGGTGGAAAAACTGAAGTTGATCAACTAAACTATAGAGTTGAAAATCGGAAATTGAAAACGTCAACTTTGGGTGAATAAACACAAATTCAGAAAAAGTCCATTCAAGGAAGGCAGAAATATGCATTCCGATCAAAATAAATTCAGCAGTTTTAAAACTTGGCACACTTGTTAAAAAAAAGTTTGTGATGAAAAGTTGTATTTATTAGATTTTCTTAGACCACGCTTGGGCAGCTGTCCAGCTAGTCAATGCCCAAATAGTTTAGGAAACTTGTTATTTATAAACGCATTCCAACGATAGAGATCTCTACCAAATTGTCAAAGCCAAAGTGACAGCTAACAATTCGGCACGTTTGACAGACGCTATTACCAAAAAAAACAAAATCCAAACATTTACACTCCACTTCAAATGAATAGGGACACAAATTTTCAAAGGTCCATTTTTTCTTAACATTGTGCATTTATAAATCATTTGATTATCCTTATTGTTTCTTTATGATGTTGGGAAAAGAAAACAAAGATTAATTCGAAAAGCACTGCTATTTTTCCTCCGGCTCTCTTCAAAGTCTTTCCATAAGGGAAAATGCAGTCTTTTTGTGTCAACTGAATAAGCTCAAATATTGAAACTGGTAATAAAAGTTAATGGATGGAAGGAAACCAATTTTTTTTAAATAGTTTTTATGTTTATATTTATTCTCGGACAATGCACAATGTTTAAAAAAAATTGTCAAACCAACTATGAAAATCCATGTGTTGAATAGGAGTGTATTTGCCTCCGAAATAAAAAAGAAAATGGGTGCTACCTAAATGTCATTTGTGCCGAGGTCTTGAGTTTGACATTTAGAAATGAACATTGGTATTTGCTAAAAAGCCCTATTGCCCAAATGTGACCTCATTTATTCAGTGAAATGCCTGTATTTATTCATTTTTGAATGAATTAATGAATTACCCTTCAAGCAAATTCACTGACCCAACTTTTTCGATACTGTTTGGATCCTTAAAAAAGGAGCTCTCATGGGGATTTTATTTTTTTCCCCACTTATTTTTTTTAGTTTACTTTAGCAAGTAGTGCGGTGGAGATCATTTCTTGTTTTAATTCGTTTTGTTGTGAAAACTTAAACACATTTTCGGTCAACAATACAAACTAAATGCAATTGTAATTTGTTTAATCTTTGCTAGTGCAAAAAAGTGTTTTTTGTAAATATGTATTTGTATAAATTTCAAATAAATGTGCTTTGGAAGGAAAAACATTCTTCTTGTTCTTTGTTTGTCCTTTGTCTGTAGTTGTTGGTTGTTGCTTGTAGGAAATTTAGAACTCGATAAGGGAATTTTCTCTTCATACCTACTGGTTTCGGTGCTTGCTAAGTATGGTGAATTTTGTATCTCACAACGCATGCACAGGTGGGTCCGCGGTGATTCTAATTTCCATACTAATCTGAGCCGTAAAACGCAGTTTTGAGGATCCACATTTGGATCCGAAAACGTAGTCGTTCATACGTTGTTCACTACGTTCGCGGATCCAAAATGGACTCCTTTGCTTGAAGGGTACGCTTTGGGACACGTTCAACTAGCTTTTCATTAATTTCAAAACTAGAAAATTAGGAAACCAGAAATATTTGCCTACCTTATTCATTAAACGTGTCTTCTTTGAAATAAGATTTGGACAGACCTGTAAAGTACTTCAGTATTTCAGGACTTCAGTACTTTCAAGTACCAGTATTTGGTACTGGTACTTGTACTTCAGTACCCTGGTACTGGTACTTGAAAACAGGCAAGTACCAGTATTTTTCAAGTATTTTGGTTCAAGTACCAAGTACTTAAGTACCAAAGTACTTGAGCAGTACTTTCAAGTACTTTGAAGTCCTTTCAAGTACTTTGAAGTATTTTCTAGCCTATTGAGTAATATTTGTCTCAGCTTCAATTTATAATGAGATTTTACTTTGTATTTCATCAGAAGAATGTGTTTTTTTAACAAAGGCCAAGAAATCGTAAGTCCAATTTATTATTGTTTACCGAAAAATGATATAATGTACATATGTACAATGTACTAATATTGTCTCCTAATTTGGCAATATTATTCTGTGGGATGATTTCTGGGATCATTCTAAGAATAAAATTGTATAGTGGGTATATTATATTTCCTCCCCCTGATGCAGAGAGGGGCAATTTCTGAAAAATTGACTTTAAATGAAACAGAAATTATTAAAAATCAACAAAAGTACATACAATAATGTGCTTAGCTTTTTTTATAGCTAATAATATTCCATTCCTTTATTTGTTTTCTTAAATCAAGTTGATTAAGTGAATAGTTTTCGAGAAATTAAATTTAAAAAAAAGTTTTAATTTTTTTTAAGTTGATTTTTGTCAAAATTTCGCGTTATTAAGTGCTAAGTGCTTCTTAGATTTTGAAAAATTAAAAAATCTAAAAAAGTAATGAGAAAAAATGCCATTCGTTTTTTTTTCTTTTTTGTTAATTTCGAAAATACTAAGAAATTTTTGTATATGGTTATGGTTTTCAGTATTTGATTAGGAATTAATAAAGACATTGAATATAAACTACAAAAAAAGCACTTGAGTACGCAAGATTTTGAAAAAAATCAACTTGCAAAAAAATTAAAATGTTTACCGTTCCAAATTATTAACATATATGTAGTTACTATGTAATCCATACAAAATCAACATAAAGTGCAAACCTTCACTTCATTTATTAAGTGTGTTTCCTTACTCATTCTGGAACATTTGGAATGCATTCTTTGTATTCCATGTGCAAGGTGGAAAAAGGGGATTAATATGGGACATGTTGTCAAAACAGGTTAATAGCCATCGATATTTGATCATTCAAACTGTAAACAACCTATGTATGTTGTATATTCTATTGTTTTCAATCGATTTTAAAAAATTGTTCTGTTTCCACCTAGCATGACTGTGTTGACAATGTTGTTCCACATAAACCTACCTGATAAAGGGAATATAGTGCGTTCGGTGCTATTATTTCATATTAAAAAAGAGGTTGGGTGCGACCCACACTGGTAACTTCCCATTGGTGCCCTCGGAAGCTAGAGTCCAATGTTGTTTTTAGTTAAATAATTACAAATTCTCGATCTTCGACATTTTCAGGTGTTTAAGAGTGTTCCGGACTGAAATAGTGATTTCATGAAAAGATTGTGCGTGTACTTGTCCGATCAAAACGATTTAGGTGTGTATGGACAGATAAACTTGATCTCTTGGACATCATTGGAAAAAAATTTAAGTTTGTGCTCTAGTTTTTGGTAAAAACCTCTAAGAAAACGAGAAAACGAGAAAAGGCGAAAATGGCTGTTTTTCAAAGCAAATGTAGCTTACACTATAGCATTTTTTGCAAAAAAAATGTTTAATAACATAAAATTCCATATTTTTATTGGGACACTATAGAAGAAAATTTTTAATTTTGTACCTAATAAAAATTTTAATAATACAAAATAAAAATATTTGTAAATTTTGGAAAAATGCATTTTTGACAGTCAATTTTTTATACCTAACGGTATTTTTTTGAGATTTTTTTTTAGTGGATATAAATTCAATTTATTTTCACGATTTTCATTAATTATATTATCATAATTGAATAATTTGATATTGAAATTTTAAATTCTTAAAAGGTACTTTTTGACAGAAAAAGAAAACTCATGTAAATTCGGAAGTTAAAATCAGTTAATTTTACAAAATGGTTTTTTTAGTACAATAAAAACCAAAGTATCTGATAAAAGTGAAAAAGCGGTCTTATATATGCAAAAAAAAAGTTATCAAATTACTGGTTTTGTTCAGTTCGGAACACTCTTAATATGCAATCAATTGAAGACCAAAGACTGGTTTGTCTTTATTAGAGACAAAAACACTGTTGAATAATATAATTGTAGCCTTTTTCTTAAAAAAATTTTGTTTCTTTTAACACAAATCTTATTAGTTTTGAACAAGTGTGTAGAATAAAATGATACAAATGCCCATATCATTTTTTGTTCTCCAAATATTTGAGACGAAGAACGATTCAACAACTTTTGGTCGCCGAAGTCGATATCTTTATTCGTTCTTGAGCTATGGTGAATACAAAAAATTGAAGGAACGTACGAACGCACGTACAAAAGCAGATATCCCTCTAAATTGATGGATTCCGATTCTTGAGGAGCTCAAAAGGTGAAGACATGTCAAAATTTTCGGTTCGGTTCGGTGAGATGCAATAACTTCCAATGGGAAGTTAAATACCGAAATATATTTACTTCATACCTGGCAAAGGCTGTTTTCTTTCGCTGGTTTGGTCGATTCTCCGAGGGGTCATGCACTCACCTACCAACATTTTCAAAAATTAGTTTCGTTAAAAGCTAGCTCAACTTTTCAAAAAAAAATTAATGAAAAAAATTAATCAAAAATAATTAATAAAGACTAAATGAGACAGTAAGACTAATATTTCTTTTTTTCCCGAATTCGTCGAATAATAATAACATTCCTATCTTTAAAATTATAAAAAAAGACTTAAATTAAGTAGTTTCAATCAACAAACTGATCCAGTAACCCAAAGTACTTGAAAGTACTTGAAAATACTTGAAAGTACTTGAGAGTACTTGAAAGTACTTGAAAGTACTGCTGAGGTACTTGAAAGTACTTCTTAAGTACTTTGGTACTTAAGTACCTGGTACTTGGTACTTGCACCCAAATACTTGAAAAATACTGGTACTTGTCCTTTTTTAAGTACCAGTACCCGAATACTGAAGTACAAGTACAAGTACCGGTACTGGTACTGGTACTGGTACTGGTACTGGTACTGGTACTGGTACTGGTACTGGTACTGGTACTGGTACTGGTACTGGTACTGGTACTGGTACTGGTACTGGTACTGGTACTGGTACTGGTACTGGTACTGGTACTGGTACTGGTACTGGTACTGGTACTGGTACTGGTACTGGTACTGGTACTGGTACTGGTACTGGTACTGGTACTGGTACTGGTACTGGTACTGGTACTGGTACTGGTACTGGTACTGGTACTGGTACTGGTACTGGTACTGGTACTGGTACTGGTACTGGTACTGGTACTGGTACTGGTACTGGTACTGGTACTGGTACTGGTACTGGTACTGGTACTGGTACTGGTACTGGTACTGGTACTGGTACTGGTACTGGTACTGGTACTGGTACTGGTACTGGTACTGGTACTGGTACTGGTACTGGTACTGGTACTGGTACTGGTACTGGTACTGGTACTGGTACTGGTACTGGTACTGGTACTGGTACTGGTACTGGTACTGGTACTGGTACTGGTACTGGTACTGGTACTGGTACTGGTACTGGTACTGGTACTGGTACTGGTACTGGTACTGGTACTGGTACTGGTACTGGTACTGGTACTGGTACTGGTACTGGTACTGGTACTGGTACTGGTACTGGTACTGGTACTGGTACTGGTACTGGTACTGGTACTGGTACTGGTACTGGTACTGGTACTGGTACTGGTACTGGTACTGGTACTGGTACTGGTACTGGTACTGGTACTGGTACTGGTACTGGTACTGGTACTGGTACTGGTACTGGTACTGGTACTGGTACTGGTACTGGTACTGGTACTGGTACTGGTACTGGTACTGGTACTGGTACTGGTACTGGTACTGGTACTGGTACTGGTACTGGTACTGGTACTGGTACTGGTACTGGTACTGGTACTGGTACTGGTACTGGTACTGGTACTGGTACTGGTACTGGTACTGGTACTGGTACTGGTACTGGTACTGGTACTGGTACTGGTACTGGTACTGGTACTGGTACTGGTACTGGTACTGGTACTGGTACTGGTACTGGTACTGGTACTGGTACTGGTACTGGTACTGGTACTGGTACTGGTACTGGTACTGGTACTGGTACTGGTACTGGTACTGGTACTGGTACTGGTACTGGTACTGGTACTGGTACTGGTACTGGTACTGGTACTGGTACTGGTACTGGTACTGGTACTGGTACTGGTACTGGTACTGGTACTGGTACTGGTACTGGTACTGGTACTGGTACTGGTACTGGTACTGGTACTGGTACTGGTACTGGTACTGGTACTGGTACTGGTACTGGTACTGGTACTGGTACTGGTACTGGTACTGGTACTGGTACTGGTACTGGTACTGGTACTGGTACTGGTACTGGTACTGGTACTGGTACTGGTACTGGTACTGGTACTGGTACTGGTACTGGTACTGGTACTGGTACTGGTACTGGTACTGGTACTGGTACTGGTACTGGTACTGGTACTGGTACTGGTACTGGTACTTGAAATTTTACAGCTCTGGATTTGGACAGCCAATTTCAGTGGCTAAGTTAGACAATCGGTGCTAAATGTTTATAAATAACATTTTGGAGTTGGACAGGTGTCCAAAGTTAGACATTGCTTGGAATGGGTTTATAAATACCACTGGAAGTGTACAAATGTCCCTTTGAATCCGAGGCGAGCTCTAGCGGCAACATGTTTATTTGTAGGTTGTTTGTGTTTTTCTTCGAAATGATTGGTCTTATCAAAAAATATTCTGAAACAGAAAAAAAGCTTAGGCGCCAGTTATAGCGATCAGAAAAACCCATCCGAAAAACTTGAAACAGTATGAAATTAATTATTTTTTCTGATGGCTGTTTATAGCAATCAGAAAAAATTTGTCAGAAAAACTTTATAAAAACTATAGACTCTTCGCAAAACAAAAAAAAAGCCGCCAAGATTTTTTCTGATTGAAATTTCAGAAAAACTTTTTCGGATGAAATTCTTTCAGTGGAACAGAACAAAATTGGAACAAAAATCAGTGGAATGATTTGTTCCTTTTTCTGTCAAAAAGCAATCAGTTGATACGAAAAATGAAATTTCATCGGAAAAACAAATAAATCCATTTAAAACATTAAAAATTTTTGTTTTGGCAGTTTTTTCTCTCGAAAAAAATCTACGTTGAATTACGCGTCGATTGATATAACATTTGGCTATCAAATCGAATTGAAAAGTAATAAAAACTTCAATAATTTTTGTTTTCGGATGGTTTTTTCTGATCGCTATAACTAGCGCCTTATATAAAATTGTCTACACTAATGATTATAACCAAATTTTTCACATCTCTTAAGTTGGCCATAAACGACCGGCTCTGTCATGTATGGCCAGCTTTATAGTTAAAAAGTTATTTGCTCCCAAAAATTTGGAACTTTTTTTTCAATTACCTAAGAAGCACTGTATTTTGTTTTCTCAAGTCTGAAATCCGGTGCTAGCGCTTACATTTTAAGCGTTCTTCTATCCGAACAACCAAGGATCTTGCCAAGGCCGTTCATATATTTCCACATCTACCATATAAATATATCATCCAAACCCCATTTCAGAAGTCTAAAAGCAAGTTACAGAAAGCAGCAAAGTCGATAATATTTTTTTTAACGACTGTGCCCTTATTTATGCTGGATAGAATAGGAAATGATGTTTGGTTATATTCTAAGAAAAACGTATTTGAGAGGGGTTTATTTCAAAATTTTAGGCAGGAGGGACAATTTTCTAAAAACGATATACAATACATACTTAAAATAGAAAAAAAATACTAAAACACAACGGGATCATTTAGGTTAGGTGAGGTTAGAAGGGGTGGTTGCCCACATCACCTCACTTGGATCTTCAAGGATCCATTGTGCTCCCCAGGATAAAGGTTAATGAAGAGGTAAGGGCGATCGAGTTAGTGGAAGTTTTAGGGTGGGGTGCCTCCCTGAACCATCCTGAATTGTAAATACATTTTACGATGCTACTTAGTGGAAAAAGTGAGATGTCGCCCGGTTTTTCGAAAAAATATTCTCCGAGGGCTGCTTTTCAAGTTCTGTGACGGCTGGGGCATTGAAAAAAAAAGTGACACAAGCCCTCCCGCAGCTCAGCGATGTTCTGACACCCAGGATAATATTTGGCTCGGCTCAAGTGATGAACCAATTTTGACCAAAGTTCATCTGCCATTTCACTGCCGTAAAGGTCAATGTGTGCCGAGACCCATCTTGACGAGCAATATAATATTGACTATGGCAACGATCAACCAGCTTTGACTTCGTGACCATTGACGATATAGCCTTGATTACCGCCTGGCTGTCTATGAAGATGTCAATAGTCATGTTTTGTTGAAAAGTTGCAACCCACCCAGTTGAAACGTTACACGCAGTACAACAACAAGAAAAATCACCAGCTGACAATAACTTTACCTTTTTTCTGCATTTGAATGTGACTAGCGAAGAATACTTTGGAACAAATTGGAACTATGGAATTCTCATATAAAAATAGCTTTATAATCCAATTTGTTCCGCATCTGTTTATAACTGGATTAACTGTGGAGATACCTGACCCTATCAGCTTCCGTTTTGGAACCGCTGTAAAGAGCGATACATGATTTGTATTTAAGACCCGGTTTTCTTTTCAGAATTCTCTTGTTTGAAAATTTGTTAGTGCGACTGGATTAAAATCTATGTGCGGTGATAAAGTCTGTTTGAGTGTCTATGTCAGTGAACACTTACAATGTCATGCTGTTGCCTTTTTTAAAACCAAAATCCCATTATCTGACTAACTTTTTCAAATAAATTTCTTTTAGTATGAACATAATTTTTGAAAAAATAATTTTCAAACTAAAAATTTAAAACAAGTTACAAATTACAGGAAAATTAGTTTTTTTGTATTTTCAATTTTCTCAAGACCTGCAAGACTTAATTAAGCATATGACTTTAAGTGTTTGGTAAGGACTTAAAACTAAAAAATTACGTAAAATTTGGGAACAAATTGTTTTAGTAACAAATTTTTATTTTTTTTACTTTCAGTTTGAAAACTATTTTTTCCAAAAGTATTTAGGTACAAAAACAACTTTATTTAAAAAGTTAATCAGGGAATGGACTTTTGGCTTATTTATTATCTTGCATGAATACGGCGAGAGCCGTTTATAAATATATTATCGACTTTGCTGCTTTCTGTAACTTGCTTTTAGGCTTCTGAAATGGGATTTGGAGGATATTTATATAGTAGATATGGAAATATATGAACGGCCTTGGCAAGATCCTTGGGTGCTTGGGCAGAAAAACGCTTAAAACGTAAGCGCTAGTCCCTAGTCCCGCATTTCATACTTAAGGATATAAAATGCAACGTTTCTTAGGTAATTGAAAAAAAAATACAAACTCTTGAAGCCAAATAACTCTTTAACCATAAGAGATGTGAAAAATTATGTTATCATCATTGTAGAAAATTTAATAAGCTATTTTATTGTCTGGGATTATTTTTTGATAAGACAAATAATTTCTAAGATAATCACGAAAAATAAACATGTTGCACATTCCCACCTCTAGAGCTCTCCTCGGATTCATGGGGACTTTTATACACTTCATCACTTGATCGGCAGCTCCATTACAGTCGAGATCCTCGCACAAGACGGAGCTGAGCACCTTCACTTCAGTAGGACTGTGTCCGATCGGGACCGAAGAGATAGGGTAAAGCAGGAGAACCAGTTCTGGTGGTTTTAACCTGCACACGAAGTTTCTTCGGATATTTAATAGTTGACTGCAATCTATGCCATGGCTGACTTACATAGGTTAAGGTATTTAGTTTTAAGCAGGGACATTCAGGGTGGCACCGAAAAAAAAATTATAGGATCAAAAAAAAATTACAAAATCAACAAAAACCCAATAAAATTATAAAACCAACAAAATCACAAAAAACAATAAAACCTGAAAATGCTTGCTGTGGCTGTTCTAGTTTGTGAGTAGTTTATAAGTAGTTTGTAACTTTTACACAGTATTTTAGATATATTTTAGCTCCCAAAAATTTAAACACAAACAAAAAATGCAGGAAATCAGGTGCTCTACAAAAAACTGTTTGAAAAAATTTGTTCAGATGAACAAAAAGTGAAATAAACGATAAAAACCACTTTTACAGTTTTTCGACAACAATGTTTCATGATGTCGAAAAACAAAAAAATTAAAAAAATATTTTAACCTACAGAATCAAATAGAAATTTTACTCTTAGTTCTATAGGAGCCGAGAAAATTTCAAAGTTAATTTTAATTTTCTTAATTAATTATTACGAGAAAATTTCATTTACCTTTTTCAAAACTCTTTTTCAAAATGGCGAACACAGTATTTCCCACCAACCAGAAACTGCCCTCACGCGTGTTACATTCACGTAACACTTTCCCAAAATAGAGCACAAGAAGTGTTGAACTCTGTTTTGCAATCGTTGCAACGGAAGAAGCAATTTATAATTAATAATTATGAATTGCAAAAGCTTCCCGTTCTACTGTTGCAACAATTGAGCCAACGAACCTCTTTTGCTGAAACATTAAACTAAGCGTGTTAATCATTTAATTGTTAGGATAGTGTAAGAAGTATAAGAAATAAATAATTTAGTCTTAAGACCAACCTCAAACAATACGTTTTGTTTTTATTTAATTTGTATTTATAAATAAACAAACATAACTCGCGTATCAAAAAACCAGCCAATCTAAAATGACTTGTGTTTTGACGTAGCTTAGCTCTCGAACTATTAAGGATTGAAATTTGTGTGTCAATTTCATTGAAATCGTTCAAGATGCAACGAAATTATAGGATGTTGACATTTTTTTGAAACATCCTGTTTTAAAATTATTTTGTCTGTTACAATTCTGTAACAGCTATATCATCTGCATAGATTTCATTGCAATTATTGAAAATATTTTTGTCCGCCATAACTATGTCTCAGCTATCACCTTTGTCGGGGAGAGTACGATAACTTGGGCGCCAAGAAATGATAACGGTTTTTAGTAGAACAGTTCAATACAAGAATTTTTTTCTATGGGAGGGGGGGTCTATCTCCCACCGTTTGGTCAGTAGGGGCATTTTCATAAAAAAGTACTTAAAGAATAAAAAAATTATACAAAAATAACGCTAATTTTTACAGGTAAGTTTTATACTTTTTTTTTAAAGCCAATACTCCGTTCTGTTTGCTAATTTTTAAATCAAGTGAAATCTATTCATGGTTTTTGAAAAAATGAATTTTAAACTCAAAATTTGCGAGAAAAAAGCATAAAAAATTGGTTTAAAGTGTAATTTCTCAAAACTGTAAGATTATATATCATCTTTTTTTTCTGAAATTCGTTGCTCTTATTAATTCTTAATCGAAAACTGAAAACTAGATGATTTTATGTCTTCTAGTTTTTGAAAAAATTGAAAATTACTAAAACTACTACAGTACAAAACTCGAATGTTTGCTCGTTTTTTTTATGATCTAAGTAGGTATGCATACTTTGAACATTTCAACTGCTTTGTATATGTTTCCTTAATCCAGATTCTTTAAATGCAAAAGAAACTTTGCATACACCCAACCTTGCACCTACCCCGACTCCTATAATGTGCGCAAGCAGGGGGGTTGCAGGGGGGCAGCATGCCCCCCCATACATACCTCACTGTTTATACGCCAGCCGTAATACGTAAGCATAAGCAAGCAAAAAACAAACATCCCATACAAAAGTAGTTATAGTAATTATCGATTTTTTCAAAAACTAGAAGACATAGAATCATCTAGTTTTCAGTTTTTGATTAAGAATTAATTAGAGCAACGAAATTCAGAAAAAAAAATAATATATAATTTTACAGTTTTGAGAAATTACACTTTAAACCTATTTTTTATGCTTTTTTCTCGCAAATTTTGAGTTTAAAATTCATTTTTTTCAAAAACCATGCATAGATTTCACTTGATTCAAAAACTGGCTAATAGAACAGAGTGTTGGCTTCAAATAAAGGTATAGTACTTTGTTGTAAGTATTACCGTTACTTTTTAACATTTTTTTACATTTTTGGTACTGTTTTTATGAAATTGCCCCCCCCGCCCAAACGGGGTGAGATAGACCCCCCCTTCCATTGTAAAAAATGCTTGTATTAAACTGTTCTACAAAAAACCGTTATTATTTCTTGGCGCCCAAGTTATCGTACTCGTGCCCCTTTGTCAATTTCATTGAAATTGGTCAAGGAACAACGAAGTCCCCCGGGAATTTCAAATCTTTTTTCAGAACTTTATACTTCGACACTTAGGGCGGTATTCACCGAGCACTCATAAATGGCTCTTAAGTTTATGAGTCTCTTAACTCAAATATTATTTGTGCTATTCACCAACCACTCATAGCTCTTTTTCGAAGTACGAAAATGAGAACAACTCTCTCTTCACCAGACACCCCCAAACTGGAAAGTCAAATTGTTTTAGAAAATAACCCTACTTTGTCGGTACTTCTTGGATCGTTAAGAAAATGAGTACGATAACAGTGTCCTCCTCTACTTTTTTCCTGTGAACACTGAGCATACACAGGCCGCTTAGTATGCGTCTCCCATAGTTGAGCGATTCCACGACTTAACACGTCTTAATGTGCTAAATGTACGTTCAATGCTACATGTTGTTGCTGGAATTGTTAAACCAATTTTGATTGCGTGACGTAGGTACAGCTGGGTAAAACGGTGTGGCTTCAGCAATTAGATATGCGTTTTCAACAACATATTCATTTGTAATCGCATTATTTGCTTCATTTGTCTTCATCGTCTCATACCATGTGGTAACCTCGGCAATAAAATTATGTAGAAGACCTCCGTAGAGGTTCTGTATATCTTCTGCTGTCGCTATAAATGCTGATTTGTCTAATTTTCTCATATTTTCCGGGTGAAGCTGCATAAGCGAAAATGCTTTTTTGTTTGTTGTAGAAAATCGATTTTTTAATGAAGAATTAATAGAATCTAAGTATGGGATAGATAAAGATGATCTAAAAAATTCTTCCACATTTTCAGATGGTTAATTTTTACAGAAATTAAATTAAAAACAGAAATGTTTTATTCGAGGAACTGCCTCTTGCGAGGAACTGACAAATCCTCCAAGAGTATACTTGTCATGAAAAGTGCTTCTCATTTAGCCGTTCGGACTCGGCAAAAAACTGTAGGTCCCCTCCATTCCTGCCAACAAACACGCACACAGGAATGGTTGTGAGTTGTAAGTCACTAGGCCCTGGTTCTCCACGAGCTGTTGCGCCACCCAATTTATTTATTTTAAGATGGTTAATTTGATCTATAAGTCTGTCTTGCCACTACTCGAGGATGCTTAAATTCAACATCGAGTTTTTCGCAAATTTTTCGAGCTATCTCGAAAATGGATTTATTCTAATGAAGATAAATGTATTATTCCTTATAATATGACTGAAGATATTGGGCCTTACTAATAATCAAACACTAATGTCGACTATTAGCTAACTTAGAGGTTAAAATAAACAGAGCTTAAACAGAATGCTACCAATAAACAATTTTACCGAAAAAAACAAATCAGCTGGCTGAAGCGCGGTACTACATACGTCAGCTGCTTACGTCAACATGTAAAAAAAACGTGTGAAATTCAATGATTCCGCCAAAGCTGAAATTTGGTTATATGATAGCTTATATATTAATTTACGCAAAACGACTAATCAGCTAGCTGTATTGCGGTACTAAGGCCGTCAGCTGACGTGTTGAAAAGAACAAGTACAAAAATACGGTTTCACATCCCACGCACAAAACACGATGTCAATCAAGGTTTTCCATCCGGTTTTACAATCAGCTGATGATTGTCATTCTATTATAAAACGTTTCATTAGCTTTTTGTATACCTAACCAAATTTTAAATTTAACAGAACATATATTTCCTATTTACAGATATTCACCAAACACTCAAATTATTCGTATTTTTAAATCGCGATCGTTTTTGCTGTTATCGTCGCATGTCGGCTGCAGTACTTCGAGTGCCCTATATTTTATCCTGTCTTCTCTTGTTGAATGTATTAAATTAAATGAAAACGTAATCTATTGCACCTTCTGATTTCACACTACAAAAATAATTTAATTAAAAATTATAAACTTTAAGCAAAATTGAATTTATTTGATTTTGTTCCGTCTTAGTACAGGTTAAAACAATAAAATTAATAAAACAAAAAAAAATTATGACAATCATGAAACTTGGTGAAAACGTTTCATGTATTATGGGAATGAAAAATCAAAAGAGTCTATAAGAATATTTCACATGGAAGGGTGTTTTTTTGAGGGGGAGAGGGAAGGAAATTCTGGTGTATCAAACAGGTTTCGATGAATTATCAAAGATTTTCACAAATTTTCATCAACGTTTCAGATTCGGGAGGGGACTCATGGTAGAAGTTCAAAATTTTTCCCTTTCACTAGAAAAAAACCCTTTAACTATAATATTTTTGTAGACTTCTCCTTTGATTCTTCTGGTGCTTATGACAGATGAAATATGTGGACCAAGTTTCATGTCAATGCTGTTGGAACTTGATAATATTTAACTTGTTTCACTAAAAATTCAGTCATCTTTATGAAAAAGGCTATTACTTTTTTGAAGGTGGTTGTATTGAGTTCATTTTGATTTGGTAAGATTGGGCATTAAACAATAACTTTAAAACATGTGTCATGTACTTATATTATACCAAGATATATTTTAAGTTTATTAATCTTTCATATCCCCCCTCCCCAGCACTTTGAAAGTGGCTTTAAAACGAAATAGGTTTTCAATCAACTTTGGATGAAATATAGTAGATTATGAAATTCTGCGTCGACACGATCCTTAAATTTTATTAATAAAAATATTTTTCTAGCTTTTCTTGGCTTTTCAAATTTTCTTTCCCAAAACGTTTTTTTTTCCACCTCTTCGCGCAAGGGGAGGGGTGGAAGGAAATCAATAACGTAGTCCTATGGTTTCAAGGGTACTGAAGCCAACGGGAGTTCTCGGGTCATCGTCCAACCCAACATTTCGGGACTCAAACTGGTAAGTGGCAGCCCTTCTCTTTTCCTTCTGACAGTGTTGCCACCTTGGCAAGCAAGCTCAACAAATCAGGTTGAAATGAAAGGCCCTCATATCGTGCACTAACGCCCCTAGTAATATAATAATTGGTCAATAAGTAAATTATAAGCAGTCCTGGATTTAATCATTGACCCAGTCTAGGGTGTTCAGGGCCAGCCCGAGCTTAATTAGCGCTCTGCGCAAGCTCCATGTCCATCACTAGTAGACATCTGTCCCTAAATTCAGGATAGGTATGGATATCAATATTGGTGTGTGCTATTAAAAAGAATTGAAAATTGAAAAAGTATAGGTAGGAAGTGGTAGTGGCTTTCTTGATACTTGCTCAAGGCCCATTGGGTTCAGCGCCCTGAGCATTTGCACCGCTTGCACATATAGCTTGTTCGGCCCTGAGGGTGTTACAATATAAAAGCCACCGAAAATGCACCTGATGCACCATTCTAATCGAAACAAAAAAATTTGAACTGAATTGAATTTGGAATTCAATGTTATAATTATTAATGCATTTCGAGAACAAAATGTATCCAGATAGTACAGGTAAAATAGTACGAAAAGTCTTTCGAATAAAAAAAAAATGGGACCATCATGAAACTTGGTGAAAACGTTTCGTTTATTATGAGTATGAAAAATCAAAAGAGTCTATAAAAATATTTCACATGGATAGGGGTGTTTTTGATGGGGAGAGGGGGAGAGGGGGTGGGGAGGAAATTGAGGTGTATCAAACAGAAAAATTAGCTTTGTTGCAACCTAAGCATATGACATACATATGTTTTTAAGGTAGTTTTGAATGCTGAATCAAATGACTTTTGTCAATTTTATGTAACGATGACTATATTTTCAGTATAAAAGTTAAATATTACAGTAAACCAGTTGAAATAAATGGTCCGTTGATGAAACTTGCCATCAATGGTTCATTTGTCATGAAAATCTATAATAAGGAGAGTCTATAAAAATGTCTGCTGCTAAAGGAAAACCGGCTAGTTTTAGTGTCATTTGATTCAGCATTCAAAACTACCTTAAAAACATGTGTCATATACTTAGGTTGCACCAAAGTTAATTTATCTGTTTGATACACCACAATTCCCCCCCACCCTCTCCCCCTCAAAAAATACCCTATTCTTATAGACTATTTTGATTTTTCATTCCCATAATACATGAAACGTTTTCACCAAGTTTCATGATTTTCATAATTTTTTTTGTTTTATTTATCCTACTATTTAACCTGTACTAAGACGGAACAAAATTAAATAAATTCAATTTTGCTTAAAGTTTATAATTTTTAATTAAATTATTTTTGTAGTGTGGAATTAGAAGGTGTAATAGATTACGTTTTCATTTAATTTAATACATTCAACAAGAGAAGACAGGATAAAATATAGGGCACTCGAAGTACTGCAGCCGACATGCGACGATAACAGCAAAAACGATCGCGATTTAAAAATACGAATAATTTGAGTGTTTGGTGAATATCTGTAAATAGGAAATATATGTTCTGTTAAATTTGAAATTTGGTTAGGTATACAAAAAGCTAATGAATCGTTTTATAATAGAATGACAATCATCAGCTGATTGTAAAACCGGATGGAAAACCTCGATTGACATCGTGTTTTGTGCGTGGGATGTGAAACCGTATTTTTGTACTTGTTCTTTTCAACACGTCAGCTGACGGCCTTAGTACCGCAATACAGCCAGCTGATTAGTCTTTTTGCGTAAATTAATATATAAGCTATCATATAACCAAATTTCAGCTTTGGCGGAATCATTGAATTTCACACGTTTTTTTACATGTTGACGTATGTAGTACCGCGCTTCAGCCAGCTGATTTGTTTTTTTCGACTGCTTATAATAATGGCAAACAGTATGCAAAGTTTCAGCTTTGGCGGTTTGATTAAATTTTTCATTTTTTTTACATCTTTGAAAGGCTGCTGTAGCCCAAGGTACCGCTCGCGCCGCAGCTGATTACCACCATTCTTCATTGCAAAGCCAAATTAACCAATTTTCAAAAATCTAGCTTTGGCGCTATTGGTCACCAAAATCTGTCGCGAGCTCCCGGGCTATCAGACTTTCTTTGAATCTACTACTACAATTTGCATCAAATTCCATCAAACAAACCCACACACTACCATAACACAACTGAAAACATAGAAGAAGAAATACACAAACACAAATGCATTGACGCAGGGTCGGCATGCAGTTACACTGCTAAATTCTGGGGCCCCCATGGAAAGCAAGATTTCAAAAAAGAAAAAAACTTATTCGTGTGCTTCTGTCATTTTTGCCGAGCTAAGGAGAATGTATAGAGATTTTAATTCGTTAAAATATAAAAAAAAATATATAAGACAAAATATGGCATTAAATAATGTAAAAACACCTATAATACCGAGTGAACAAATTTTTCATTTCACAGTAAGTTTTGTCTCGTATTCTATATAAAGTTATGTGAAGTGGTGTTTTTAAGGTAAATAGATTATCTTAGAATACTTTTCAATTGACATTAAACTACTTGACGAAAATATAAAACTGACATGCAAGATATGGCCCACAGCAGAAAGACATGAATATTTCATTTAAAGCGTTGAAAACTTCAGGTGCTTAATTAATTTGAGCGCCTGCCATCACCAACGTAAATTAATCCGTCCCTGCTGGACAAGAATTTCTCATTTGACGGATGAATTTCAACTAAATCACTCGATTGAAGTATATTTTTATTTACAACAAATAAGATTTATAAAAGCAAAATATTAAAAAAATATCAATTTAAAAGTATTCTGCAATGATGTTACAACCAAAAAACATCACTTCACATAACTTTATGTGGAAATATAACACAAAACTCACTTTTGAAATGAAATATTTGTACACTCTTTATTATACGCGTTTTACAGGATTTCACGTAGCAACGCGTGTTTTTTAATATTTTGTTTAATAAAGCACATCAAGTGTTCATTAAGTACACTTATTATATTACACTTTTTTATTTACTTTAATAAGCTTTTTCCACTTGTAAACAATTTGAAATCTTAAAACACTTTCCTTACCTCGACAAAATGACAGATGAATTTTAATTTGTTTTTTTTTTTCTTGTTCAAAGAGTGAAGATAAGTATTGCCGTATTCTTTTTCAACAGCAACTTTTTCAGTACCTACTATAGTATGAAATTTGTTCAAAGGGTTTGGACAATTTTTATTTTCTTTTATGTACATATTGCACTTAGTTGATAAACATTATAAATACAAGAACATTCATATTTTGAATAAACTTCATAGTTTTTGACATACATTATTTACTTATCAGTACGAAATTGCTACGGAAACAAATTATTTTCTGTCGGGAGTCTTATAGTGATATTTCTCTTCCTGCCCATTCGGTTTATATTTTCTTAGGGATCAGAGTGCTGTTGTTTCCATTGGTTTTCCTTCAAGACGGTTTATTTTTTTTAGTTCCAATAAAATATGAAACGACGTTTTTTTATGAGAAACGTTTTTTCAAGCATTTATTTCTCTGAGAGGTAGTAATCCAAAGAATAACTTTACGTATGTTTACGTCTAGGTGTGCTCTCTCACACCCAAAAACATAACTCCAATGAACCAAGCCACTGGAATACTTTAGGAATACAGAAGGATTGAAAAAAGACTACAAGGAGTGACCAAAGAAAAATGACTTGATTGACAGTCATTTTGAAGTTTGTCTCGTTATTTTTTTGACAGACGCATAAATATATTTTAAAAATATTTAAATGGATTTGATTAGCTTATAATGTTCAATAAATAAGAAAATTTGAAACGTATTCTAAACACTCAAAACAAAACAAATATGTACCTACCTAATCGCTTATAGACACGCATTCAAATATACACGTACAAATACAAAATTAATATTCTTTTTTTTTCAAGAGACTAGATGCAATGAAATCACCAATATAGACACTTGCAAACACACAATTTAAGCAATACAATAACAAAAAAAAAATAATCTTAAATCGATTCCCGTTCAACACAAAAAAATTACTTTTTGGATATATGTACGTAATTGGGTATGTAAATATATAAAACGGAATCAAAAAATAAATTAGAAGAAGATTGAAGCCAGCCCAATGATACATCTTTTGAAATCAATATGATAGCTTGGGAATAGATTTAAGTATTAAATACAAATTTAAATGCCATAAAACAGCACTAAGGCAACACTTTTCATTTAGTGTTCGACTATAAACATGGATTTCCATGTATTAAATTTTGACATATTACTAATACCTCTATTACACGATGATTTTTTGCGTCTGACTCTTCGATTTTTCATGAGTGCGAAGGAGAGAAAACATCGGATTTCACCTTCGCACTCATTGAATTTTGAAAAGAGTCAGACACAAAGAATCATCGTGTAATAAGGGACTAACGACTAAACTGGAGACTAAATTCGGTATTGGTATGCGGATTTTTTTAAAATCTGGAGATTTTCATTTAAGCTCAACACTAAATTCGATTATTAGTAAGGCCCATTGAATATAGTTTTATAGACTCCTTGTTTTCTATGGATGTTTTCCAAATTAATCATGTACATAGCTCTTTAAATAGACTTCTTGATCGAATTTTTATAAAAAACATGTATTTTGAAATAATTGAAGTTAACTTTCCATTGTTAAATAATTCAGTACATCATGTTGCCATATGTTGTATTTTAAAAGTTGAAAAGATGTGTTGAAAACTCTCTTTTGCTATCAAATAATGATTTACATTTTAATTTTAATAAGGGTGATTTCATCGGTTTAAATAATTATATTCAATCGACAGACTGGACATATATTCTTTCTGGTTTATCGTTACAAAATACTTATAAAAAATTTAAGGATATCCTTAAAATTGGTTTTCACGAAAACATTCCAAAGAAAAAATATTTTAGATCTTTTAAAGTTCCTTGGTCAAATAAGCGCCTAGTTAATCTAAAAAATGTTAAAAATAAGGCTTTCAAAAATTTTAGAAAATCAAATTCTGAATTAGATAAGAAATATTTCTATCAGATTCGTAAGAAATATGATTTTCTGAATAAATATCTACATAAGCAATATGTATTGAACACTCAATCTCGTATCTCAAATGATCCTAAAGCTTTTTGGTCTTTTTTAAATAGTAAAAAAGGATGTGTTAATTTATATATATAAGAAATAAATGCACTTTATTTATTTTACTTTTTAAAAAGGAATTAAAGAGCGGAGCTCTTGATTCCTGAGTCTTTATTGATTGAGTATTGCTTAAGAACTAACTTGTGCTATCGCAGATAGCCAGTGTTTTTCATAATTTATTTTTGTGTGTGTCTGACTTTGTCCGACTTTGTCAGCGTTTTTCTTTGTTCTTTATATCTTAATGACAATGGCAGGAAATGGTCATTTCTTTTGTTTGAAATAAAATGCTGAGATTAAAAAATGCTTTTATTATTTTCAGTGGATGTAACCCCTCCCTCCTTAGAGGATTCCAATGGTTTAAAAGTAACCATTGGGAGGCTTATGTTTGTAATGGATTTTTTATTTCTTAATTTTATTCTTAAATAGATACATAACTACAAATATTACAATTATTATTACAACCGCAAATGTAACCAAGTTGTAAGTTATGTGTTTATGTATTTTGGATTCTAACATTTCTATATTATCAATTGATTTAAAGTTTAATTCTTTATAGTAATCTTCTGTAAAGTTATAATTTATCAATGGTATAATTTTGAAATTATTTTGGTATAATTTTTTATTATAAGTTTTATTTCTAATTTCCATTTTACAATCTTCTAATTCTAGAATATAATTTTCTTCTAGAGTGTAATCTAGATTGTTACAATTTTGTTTGATCTCTTCTTTTTGCAAATTTTTGATTATTAGATATTTTTCTTTATTTATGATTATATTTTGTTCTTCAAATTTTTCGGTTTTGCAATCTAAGTTGGTGTTATTTCTAAATAAGTTTCTAATACAATTGTCTTTTATTTCATGTAAGTTCTTAATTTCTTTTGTTACATAATAAAGAGTTTTGTTTGTTTCGATCAATTCGTTGCTAGGTAGTTTAATTATTTTATTCTTTACAGGGAATGTTTGTATATAAATTTTGTTAAACAGTTTATCATTAAATTTAGGAATGCTTAAGATAATTAATAGGTTTTCATTATAAGTTGCCAAAGTTATCTTTAATTCTTTAAGTTTATCGAAATTTATTTCATACTCGAATATCTCTTGAACTGTTAAAATATCTTGTGTTAGGACACCTGTTCTACTGGTCATAATGATGTCAGATATCTTTCCTATAATTTCTTGTACTTCTAATAGGTTTTTATTAAATTCAATTTCCATACGTAGGGAATTGATTCGCTTTTGATTTTTTTATATTTATTTAATGTGTTTGTACTTTGTTTAAAAATATCTTTTAATTGTAAAAATTGTTCATTGAATTGTTGGTTAATTTTTACCTGTTTGTTATTATTTTTCAATAATTCCTCGTTATCTTCTTCTAAAGCTTTTAAGCTTTGTTCTATACTTTCCCTATCGTCATCGTCCATAGTTCCGTATACGAATTTCATACCTTTTCCAATAATATTGATCAATCCTCTTTTGTGTATTATATGGTGGGGAATTATAGTTTGAAGTTTTATTTCTAGAGTGTCTAATTTCTGTTTTTGCTGATCATTTTTATCAGGTAAGGTCTGATATTGATCCTTTAATTGATTAATTAGTATTTGGCATTCTGATAGATTAATTAAGTGTAGGATTATATTATAGTCATTAATCAGTTTTACTTGACCTTCTTGTAATAGAAAGAATTCTCTGTCTATTTTGGTTATCTCAAGATTAGATCTCACTAGGATGGTTATTGAAAAGAGAATTATTACTGTTATTGTCCTCATTATGGGGTTTGGTGAATTTCTTTCTCTTTCGAAACTGGTCTTTATGAAGTAACTGTTTTCTGAGATGAGGTTTAACTAATAACTTTTTATCGTTAATTTTAATTAATTTTACTTTTTTGTGTTTTGTCTAAAATTTTGTTTTTATTTTCCCTAAATGTATATCTATAGGTCTTTCTTTGGTAGTCAGATGTATCGTTTTGTTATAGATATTTAAAGATTTGATTACTAGGTCGAAGATATTTTCTGATCTTTCCAGCAACCTGATGTGCTCGTTTAAGGTACTGTGAAGACGCTCTACGTCTGAATTTCCAGTATGCCTATATGGGGTGGAAAAGTGAATTAGAATCTGTTTTTCTTTGAAATAACTTTCTATAGAATAGGTTTTAAACGTGGGGTCGTTATCTATTGTTATTTTTTTCGGTTGAATCATATAGCTGAATAGTTTTTCTAATGCGTTCAATATGTCTTTTTGATTTTTTGACTTCAATCTTTCTGCTGCTGCAAACTTTGAGAATTTATCAATGCAAGTGAGATACTTGTTGTTGTTAGACAAGATCCATATATCTAAGTGATAATGGATATGTGGTCCTGGAGGGGTTTCAGTTTTTTCAAAAGGGAGTTTAATAGGATTTCGCTCTATCTTTAGATTACAGGTTTCACAATTATTTGTTATCTTAGTGATTTGGCTCTTTAGGTTCGGGAAATAATATTTCCTTTTAAGTTCTAAATAGAGTTTCTCTATGCCTATGTGGTTGAATTCTAAGTGCGTCTTATGAATAATGTCATTTATTTCTGGTAGGTCAAAAATGTCTATTAAGAAGATTTTTGTCCTTAACAATCTTTGGTTATTGTGATTGTTTTTCCAATGATTTTGGAACTTCAGAAATAATTCATCGTCTTCTATGTAGATTGCGTTTTGGTGGTCTACATCGATTTCAGATACTATTTTTTCAAAATCTGTTTTATTAAAAGTTTTTCGGATAATTTTTATCCGGCGTTTATTAAACGGAAAGGTGATATTCTCGTTGTTTTCTTTTCCGATTTTTGCGATGATTTGTCTTATAAATGAATTCAAAGGTTTTTCTGTAATAGAGATTAGGCTAGAACTGTCTGACTCATTTGAATGTTGAGTAGAGACTAATTCTATAGCGTTTATTCATTCAATTTTATACGAGATAAAGCATCTGCATGTTCAAAGGGTAGACATGGTGCATTCAAGAGGACACAAGCGTCCGCAAGCTTTTTTTTCAAAGCGAACCTCTGTCTATCAACTCCTACTCTCACCTCCAAGTGGTGAACATCGGGTGCCTAGTACCTTTAACTGAAGATGGGGTTCCAATCCCTGTGGACGGTTTTAGGGGGCAGCAAACGAGAGAGGGGGGGAGGAGTGTTCCCACTAAGGCACTTCTCCTGTATCCAGGCGGCAGCGGAAGAATTCTCCAGATGGAATCAACGGTGGCGTCTACAGTTCCAGTTAGGTTGAACTACTTAGTGAACACCTTATATGGGCTACTGCGACATATTCGTAGCTCAGGCCTATAAGGAGCGGTGTATCCGGCTCCTCACCCTTGGAGTTATACTAAGGGTCTGGTCCTCCAGGTTGGGGGTTGTGCGTCGGGGTAACTTCCCTACCACAGAAAAACAAACTGGTTCCGAAACGACCACAAGCCTCGGATATGAATGATTTTAATGTTGACGACCCCAGCAAACGAAACATGGACAATGAATTTCGGATCTGCACGTGGAATGTCCGGACCTTAAACAGGCCACGTGCAGCCGAACAACTAGTGGAGAGCCTGGATAGGCTAAGGGCTGACATTACAGCCATCCAGGAAGTGCGATGGGATGGAGAGGGCATACGAAGGATGAATTCGTGTGACATCTACTTCGGCGAGTGCTGCAAGGAGCAGGGTCAGCGGCTTTTTGGGTGTGGTTTTGTGGTGAGGGGAAGACTTAGGCAAGAAGTCTTAGGCTTCAGAAATGTAAGCGAGCGCCTGGCCACAATCCGCATCAAGGCGAAATTCAAAAACATGACGTTGATCTGTGCCCATGCCCCAACGGAAGAGAAGGACGACTCAACCAAGGAGGAATTTTACGATCTCCTTGAGAGAACGTATGATAGGTGCCCCAAGTACGACGTCAAGATTATTCTTGGCGACTTCAACGCCAAGATCGGAAAGGAGGGCATCTTTGGTTCGATAGTCGGAGGACACAGCCTGCACGACAACACTTCCGGTAACGGACTCAGGCTGATTGACTTTGCAGCGGGGCGAAATGTCATCATAGCAAGCACTCGATTCCCACACCTCAATATACACAAAGGGATCTGGCGGTCTCCGGATCAACGAACCGTCAACCAGATTGATCATGTTGCGATAGACGCAAGACATGCTTCCAGTATCCAGGACTTTTGCAGACCTCATCCCAGCCATTTGTTGCTGCGGCTGCCTCAAACTGCTTCTTGTAGATTGACCAAGAAGTTTGCCCATCGAAGGTTGGTGGATGCATCTCTTTTTTCTTCGGACAGTCGCCAGAACTTTCTCGAACCTTCATTTTCTTTACTTTATCTAATTCCTTTGTAATGGATTCGATTTTATCTTCGAACTTTGCTTCTACTGTCGACAATTGCTTATCGACATTAGACAATTGTTGATCGAGAGTCAACAATTGTTTATCGATAGAAGAAAATTGCTTATCGACACGCTCGTCAAGGGCAACAATTCTACTGTCAAAGGCATCTAACTTACATTCGAGCATGTTTGTCTGTTTTTCCAGCAGACACTTTTGTTCTTGGCTTTGTTGCTCGAATCGTTCCAGAAGATTCTTTTGTTCACTCCGTTGTTCTTGGCTTTGTTGTTCGAAACGTTCGAGAAGATTCTTTTCCTGACTATCAAATTTTGCAAGCAGCTGAGACAGCATATTGGTCATGCCCGATGTACTTACTTGCTCTTGCTGTTCTTCCATTTCAATGTCGAATATAAACGTGTCCGGGTTTTTTCCAAATCTTCTTAAATCTTCTTGCAGACGAATTATAAGATCATTCTTTGTTCCAGCAGTAGGAAGATCTCGTTTATTCAGTTCTGCCTTAAGTTCCACTAAATTTAAATCATTCAAAGATTTACCCATTGTCTTTTTTTTTCACTTTCCACACAATAAATTTACTGAGTGCACAAATAAAATAAGTTTTATCCCACTTCTGACACCAATGTAATATTTTATCAGGTTCGTAAATAAAACTTATTTACTTTATTCAAAACGTCCACTAATTTATTTCGCAAAATAAAACACTTTACTTTTCTTACTACAAACAAAACGATTTATTATTCACCACTGAATTAATTCACAAACTTTACTTTTCACTTTTATTACAACCAACTTTATTCATTCACGATTAAAAACAAACTGTGTCGCTGCCGTTCAAACCTGTGCCTTTTATACTTGTTTTCCAAACTCTCGAAATAAGGAGAACGTTCTGGTCTCTGCTTCCAGAGCTTTCCGTAGGGGAAATTTCCCAATAATTTCCCTTCCAAAAGCTTTTATTTGACAGCTGGTAAATCTGCTATAATCCGGCAGATGGCGCTTCCTTCGTTTGAGAGTTGCTATAATTATAGCTAATAAGGGTATGTTTGCACTGCAACCGTTAGTTTTATTGTGTCCGTTTGTTTGCATTTCGGAGTCGTTATAGTTCAAATATGGAAAGTTATTACAATATCAATGATATAGTTGATGTAATACAAAATTGTAATTATCTTCTATATGCGGATGATTTAAAACTGTTTTTAAAAACTAAATGCATTGATGACTGCCTGAAAGTTCAAAATGATTTGGACCGCATTTCCAGTTGGTGCTCTCTCAACAGCATAAAATTAAAAATTGGAAAATGCAAAACCATAACATCTTCCAAATCACTATCTGCTATTAAATTTTCATATAACATTAATTCAAATCCTTTGATTAGAGTAAGTGAAATTAAAGATCTTGGAGTTATTTTTGACAACACACTTTCTCCAAAAAAATATATTGATTTTATTGTTGCGAGAGCGAATACTTTAGTTGGAGTCATTAAAAGAATAGTAAGTATTTTAGCGACCCGTATGTTCTGTTAGCTCTTTACACCTCTCTGGTTAGATCAATAATAGAATATGCAGATGTGATTTGGAATCCATGCTATAAAGTTCATTCTATTAGAATTGAACAAGTTCAAAGGCGGTTTACAAAATACGTTTTCTTTAAAATGCGCTGGAGTTTTATTCCTGATTATAAAGCTAGATGCCAATTGCTAGGGATTAAATCACTTCAATCTAGACGTAATATTCATGATGTAATTTTTGTACGGGATATTCTATGCTATCATATAAAAAGTCCTTTCCTGCTTTCTTTGGTTTCCTTCTATGTACCATCTAGAGTCTAGACATTTAAGAACAAGAAATTTTCTTGTTGAACAAGCCCATAGAACAAATTATTCAAATAATGAACCAATATCACGAGCTATTTCCGCGTTTAATGAGGTTTGTGTTTCTTTTGATTTTAATTTATCTCGTGATAAATTTAAAAATGAATTATTGTTAAAATTTGTTTTCTAAATTATCTATTATCTATTATTATAATTTGTTTTAGTATAAGTATATTATTTATTATTATTTTCATTGTTATTATTATATATTACATTTATAATGAAACATCTGTTAAGCAGAAAGCTTGTAGATACAAAATAAATAAATTTGAGTCCCTCCTCGGAAAAGCAACCTCAGTGTAGTGTCTATACACGCATACATACCTCAGCTGATCCAAGGTAAATATGGGCATTGGAAAAACTAACTTTCTAATTTTTTCCGAAAGATTTTTCTTTAATATTTTAACTATTTCCCATTCAGGAATCTGTATTCTTAATTGTGACCTCAATTTGTTTATTGCAGCGAAATAGTCGTCGCTGTTCTCCCAGGATCCCTGCTTACGCTCCATGATTTCAAGCATGATCTCATAATCTGACTTAAGATTCTTGAACTGGCGCATCAAAAAATTCTTCAACACTGGCCAATCCAGTCTATAATTATTTCTTTGAAACTACCAGAACCACTCCTAAGCGGATCCGAGAGCAACAGGTTGAAATCGCGTAATATCTCCGATCAATGACATCCATGCTGGGCTTGGAGAGTTTCAACCCGATACATGAGTTCTTCCACGGTGAGGTGATCAGGTATTAAAATGAATACCCCACTTATTAATCTTAATTGATCCACGCCTAATAGCCTATTGAATAGACCAGAAAATGAGGGGTATTGAATATGTTTGTTTGGCTCATAAGCATGCTAAAAACCGAAAATGCTACTAAGTTCACCCATGCGTTTCTGAGAGAATGGTCACACTGGCCACTTTTCATTATTTTTGGTATAACTCGCAAACTAAACCGAATTTGACAATTTTACACTTAAAACTTTTTGTTCAAAATAAGATTTTCCATAGAAATAAGTAGTTTAAAAAAAAATTATAAAATAATTTAAACAGAAAAAGTAAACAAAAATTAACCTAAGAAAATCAAAAAATCTAAGATTTCTAAGTTTTTTAATAAATTGTGCATAACTTTTTTTGAAGCAAAGATAGGGTCAAGCCATGTATGAACTAATGAAAGTAGAGACTATGGACTTTAATATGGCATATTCAAATAGTAATATTTGTTCAAAATTGACAGAGATATACCCATTCAAACTTAACCATTTCTTATGATTTTTCAAAATTTTGGCCCGAAAACCCCGTTTTTGGTAAAATATGGCAAGATTCACATTCGTAAAAATTTTCGAAATCAAGAATTGGATATAATATGACATTGCGGCTATAGAGAATATTGAAAAAATTTGTCTGCTCGCAATTTTGTTTCTCGACTGTTTTTAAATGTTTTAAGACCTTCAGACTGAACAGTTGGTCCGATTAATATAAGAATTGGTACTAAGTGCTAGGAATGTTAATTTTTTCATAAAGTACCAAAAAATACACTTTCGAGCCAAAACTGCGAAAAAAGATAAGAAATGGTAAAGTTTGAATGACTATATCTCTGTAAGTTTTCAAATAATATGGCTTTTGAACATGTCATATTAAGACCTTAAAATTCTACCTTACTTTGTTCATACATGTCTTGAGCGTATCTCTGCTCAAAAAAAAGTTATACCCTATTTAGAAAAAAAAATTTAAAATCTTTGATTTTTCGTCTTTTTTATGTTGGTTTTTGTTAACTTTTCCAGCTTAATTTTTTTTATCATATTTTTTAAACTATCCATTTAGATAGAAAATTTAATTTTTAACAAAAAGTTCTAAGTGTTAAATTGTCAAATTCGGCTTAGTTCCCGAGTTATACCAAAAATATTGAAAAGTGACCAGTGTGGCCATTCCCTCAGAAACGCATGGGTGAATTTAATAGCATTTTCGGTTAAAAGCATATAAAATAAATACATAAATTGGGTGGCGCAACAGCTCATGGAGAACCAGGGCCTAGTGACTTACAACTCACAACCATTCCTGTATGCGTGTTTGTTGGCAGGAATGGAGGGGACCTACAGTTTTTTGTCGAGTCCGAATGGCTAAATGAGAAGCACTTTTTCATGACAAGTATACTCTTGGAGGATTTGTCAGTTCCTCGCAAGAGGCAGTACCTCGAATAAAACATTTCTGTTTTTAGGTGGCACGGCTGGGATTCGAACTCACACCTTCGGCATGACAGTCCTACGCACTAACCATCAAGCCACGAGGTACTACCGGTTTTAAGCATGCTTATGAGCCAAACAAACATATTCAATAATAAAAACCTTTGCACGTAATTGTTCCTTTTTCAAAGGTCTATTCAATAGGCTATAAGTGGATTTGCGGTATTGAAAGGTGGTGGAGGAACATTTGTTCTTGCCCTAACCTACTTAGTTCGTTTTGCCTACGACTCTGTTTACCTACAGGAACAAATGTTCTACTACTTGGATCGAACTGAGGTGGACGCTGAACTGGTGCTGGGGCGGGAAGTTGCTGTGCCGAGAAGGGACCATCTGGTTTCAACGTTGGGTCAACAGAAGGCACCGGTCTACTCTGACCCAAATCTCTGATCAGACCTCTTAGTTGACCTTGAATTTCGTCCTTCAAAGTATTCGTAATCTCAGATCTTACCGAAGACTGATATGAAGAAAGGGCATTGACAATCGCGAGATTAATGTAGGTTTTGAGATCTTCTGGAACAAGTATTCTTTCCCTACCACTACTACTAGGACGATTTGTCATACCTTCGACAAGATTTCTCGGAATTCCCACATTGGCGGCGTTGGTTCTTTGATCAACGGGCTGGTTGACTGTCTTGCTATTTTTTGGTGGAATTCGTTTGATTGTGGCATCCTGATCGCTCAAACTACTAAAGGAGGGTGGCGTGATTGAACCAAACGAAGTGTTGGCGAAACTCGATGGTAACGGAGTACCTGTGCTAGCTGGAAGGACTGGAGGTTGGAATCGAGGAGGAGAGTGTTGCACTCGTGGCCTTTGTGAACGTAGAACGTCGTAGATGGCCCTATTTTGTTCGATCTCAGCAAATCTAATAAGCTTTCTAATCTTCTCTTCATTCTCTTTATCTGATGAAGCCATTTCGAAAAATTCCGATATAAACAAAAAGAATCAAAAACTTAACAATTACTAGGGCAAGTTTGTGGAAACGAAAAACAAAATTAGTGTTAAACCAAAAAAAATAGATTTTCTAGGAAAACAGAACAAAAACAAATTGTTTTTCAAAAAAATCTCAAATAATTTTTTTTTCAAAAGTACTGGTAGAATTTCCTTGGAAACAAGGATATTCGAAAATAAATAAACGATGAATGTTATTGAATACAATGGGCCTTACTAATAATCAAACACTAATGTCGACTATTAGCTAACTGAGAGGTTAAAATAAAATGTGGAGCTTAAACGGAATGCTACCAATAAAGAATTTCACCCTTTTGCTAACAAAATCCTCAGATTTTCCTTGAATCTACTACAGTATGCATCAAATTCTATCAAACAAAGCCGCACACTAAAATAACACAAGTGAAAACATAAAAGAAGAAATACACAAACACAGATGCATTAACACAGGGTCGGCGTGCAGTTACACGGCTGAATTCTAGGGCGCAAGATAAAAAAAAAGAAAAAAATCATAGAGGTGCTTGTCATTTATGCCGAGCAAAAAAAACAAAAGCAAAAAAAGTGAATACCTGCAATACTTATGCCCGTCGTCCACTTGTGCGCAACTAGATCAACGAACTGCGTTCAACTGTTTATTCGACTCCATAATTGGATAAACAAATTATTGTCCCCTTACACTTGTTGCCCAACTCACGTTGCTCTTGTTCAGCAACGAAACTTTACAATTTAGTTGTTCAACGCGTTGAAAGCCCCGTACACTAGCTAACCAACTCACTCCATCGTTGAATAATCCCGTACACCTAGTTGGTCAACTCTTTGAACTGTTGGATACCCCCGTACACCAAGTTGATCAACTCACTCAATTGTTGAGCAACCCCGTACATTAGTTGATAAACTTGTCTGATTTTGGACAAAAAATAGGTTCCTCGAGTTGATCAACAGAGTTTCTGGTGTGGTTGCACAACATGTTGGTGAACGAGTTCATAGGCCCGTTCACTTAACCAAGCAACACTCGTTGATCAACACGTTGAATGCACTCATCAGTTGACAGCTACTCACATTTCTAAAATTATTTCTCATCAAAGAACAAAGACGTTATTTGCAAGCTATTTTGTATTGTGTTTCATTCAGTTAAAAAATAATGATTTCACTTCAAAGAAAAAGCAAAGTTGCTGCAGCGTTGGTTCTTTTAGATATGGAGCGCAGGAGGAAAAAGAAAACAACGAGGCGCTTCTGGGTCAACAAATTCCGTCGTAACAATTTGTTAAGATAGAACTTGTAAATAATTTTATTAATATCACCAACTTTCGTTGTAAAACATTGACTATGAAAGCATCTATGAAGCTTCCTTTTCGGCAATGGTGGTACTAAATTGTTACAAGGGTGAATGAAAATTAATAAGCTCACCACAAAAATCAATCCTTGAATTGGAGACGAACTACAAATAATAAAACAAAACCTCCGACTGTAATGTGAAAAACATAAGCAAAAATTATATACCTACCTACAGCTGTGAGTTTGTAAACATGAAACAAAACTTTTCAATTTGTATCCGCACACAAATTTCATCGTATCCAACGCAACTCACACCAAACAAAAATTCAAAACTTGTTCAACGTGTTGAACAGATAATGTGCAGCACATTATCGTGAATTTGTTGCTCAACGCGATGCCCAAGTATGGGCAACGAGCAACACGAGCTCATTCACTTCCCGTACATATGTTGAACAACGCGTTGAGGAACGAACTCCAACCGCAGTAAACGCGACGGTTGAATGGAATTGAGATCACCGTACACTAGAGTTGAATGTGTTGAACTTGAAATTGAACGCGTTTAAAAAATATATGTGTATAAGACAACATGCGGAACTAAAAAATGTAAGAACACCTATAATACGGAGTGAACAAATTTTTCATTTCACAGTAAGTTTTGTCTAATTTTGTGTTGATAGTTTCAAAGACCAAGGGGTTCATTTTACTTTTAATCTTGATTTTACGAAGCATATCAATTTAATAGTCAACAAGGGAAACTCTATGTTAGGGTTTGTTAAACGTTGGTCTAAGGAATTTCAGGATCCTTATGTTACCCTCGCTCTCTACAACAGTCTTGTTCGCCCTCATCTTGAATACGCATCACAGGTATGGACTCCTTTTTACGATGTCCATAAGAATAGACTAGAAGCAGTGCGGCGTAATTTTATACGTTTCGCCTTGAAAGGACTACCGTGGTCCGATCCTTATAATCTTCCTCCTTACGAACACCAGATTAAGCTTCTTCAGATTCAAACTTTAGCACAAAGGAGAATTAATAATGATATTGTATTTATTCATCAACTTTTAACGGGCGTTATTGATGCACCTGATTTATTATCTTGTACTAGCTTTAATTACCGTCACAACACTCGTAGTCTAGAACTAATGAATATATCTCAATACCGTACCAATTATGGAATGCATGAGCCTTTTACCCGCATGTGCAAAATTCTAAATTTGAACTCTAATTTTTTTGATTTTAATATAAGTAAGAATAGACTCAAAGCTTCATTGAAGACCAGTGTACCACGCTCTTAAATGTTTGTAATTGTTAATTTTTTCAATGTCATTTTATTTGCTATTTTGTAATTATTGTTTTTGATTTTTATTTTGTAAAGTGTATGTTTTAAGTAGTTTGTTGCTTACTAACTACTAACACTACACTAGGTGATGAGCCTGATAAGCACTTAATTTGTGTTTGGCAATTCTTTGGTCGCAAGATGTCGCTTGTACTAAGCTCTCTTCGACAAAGATCTGATAGTGTAAAAAAAAAAAGTTATGTGAAGGGGAGTTCTTTAGGTAAATATCTTATCTGAGAATACTTTTAAAATTCTTCTTCATCCCGAAAATACAAAACTGAGATGATTGTTAGGGCCAACAAAAGACCTTTAAGAATATATCATTCAAAACCTTGAAAATAACTCTGCACTTCAGACCCTTAATGGATTTGAGCGCCTTGCTATCACCAACAAAAATTAGGCCGTCCCTGCTGCACGAGAATTTCTCATTTGACAGATGAATCTCAAACTAAATCACTTGATTGAAGTATATTTTTATTTATAACAAATAATATTTATTAAAGCAAAATATGATGAAATATCAATTGAAAAGTATGCTACGATAGTTTAATAACCTAAAAAACATCACTTCACATAACTTTATGAGAAAATATCAGACAAAACTCACTTTTGAAATTAAATATTTGTACACTCTTTATTATAGGCGTTTTTTACAGGATTTAACTAGCACCGCATGTTTTTTTATATTTTGTTTAGTAAAGTATTGCATGTGTTCATTACACTAATTATATTACACTTTTTTATTTAGTTTAATTAGGTTTTTTTCACTTTTTTAACGATTTGAAATCTCAATACACTTTCCTTTGCTCAGCAAAATGACAGAATTAATTTCATTTTTTTTTACTGTTCAAAGATAAGTATTGCCGTATTCTTTTTTAACAGTAACTTTTTCAGTACTATAGTATGTAATTTGTTCAAAGGGTTTGGACGATTTTAATTTTATTAAGTACATAGTTGATAAACATAATGCAAGAACATGCATATTTTGAGTAAACCTAATAGTTTTATGACATAATGTACATATCAGTATGAAAATGCTATGGAAAAAATTATTTTCTTTTGGGATTTTTACAGTGATATTTCTGTTCCTGCCAATTTAGTAGATATTTTTTTTATAGGGATCAGAGAATACTGTTGTTTCCATTTGTTTTTTGGGCAATTTTATCAATTTTGATTCCAATAAAATATGAAACGACCGACTTTCTAAATTCATTCATACTTTACCAAATGACGCTATTTTATGAGAAACGTTTTTTCAAACATTAATCTCTCTGACAAGGAATTCGAAGAATGACTACGTATGTTTACGTGCATAGGTGTGCTCTCTCACTCCTTAACGAAAGCGGGAAGTAAAAAACGACCCCTTTAACATGACTGTAATGAATGAAGCCACTGGAAGACTCTTGGAATACAGAAGGAGTTAAAGAGGACAACTAAGAGTGACCACAGAAAAACTACATTATTGACAATAATTTTGAAGTTTGTCTCGTTATGTTTTTGATAAGATGTTCACCGGGCTGGTTGACTGTTGTTATAAATTTACTTTGAAAAAATTCAAATGGATTTGATTAAGTTATATAATGTTAAATAAATAAAAAACTATGAAACAAATTCTGAAAACTCAAAATAAATCGTTTCCCGTTCAACACAAAAAATTACTTTTTAGATGAACGTAATTTGGTATGCAAATGTTTACAACGGAATCAAAAAATTATGTGCATTCAACGTAAATCCAGACGTACTAAATATTTATGAAAAAATAAATAATCTGCTCATGTTGCAATACATAAACATATAAACAATAATTAAAGTACTTCCAAATAAAGTTCTTCTTTTTCACTGTAAAACAAGGATTGAAACCAACCCATGAAAATACCTGTTGAAATCTACCTGATAACTTGGGAATAGATTTGAGTATTAAATACAAATTTAAATACCATAAAACAGCACTAGGGAAACACTTTTTATTTAGTGTTCGACTTTAAACATGGATTTCCATGTATTAAATTTTGACGAATAAACTGGAGATTAGATTCGTTATTGGTATGCGGATTTTCTAAAATCGGGAGATTTTCTTTTAAGCTTAACACTAAATTTGATTATTAGTAAGGCCCAATGTATTCGAACTTGAAAAACTTGTAAACGAAAACAGACATAAAACTGAACATTACCTTAGAAAACGAACAAATCAAAAACAAGTTTAACTATGTGTATGGATGTAAAAAAAATCTACAACTATGTTTAAGCAAAAAGTATAATGTAGTAAAGTATCTACTTGAGCTAAACTTTTACTTAAATCCTTATTATAAGGTTTTTTGTTTTTCCAATTGTACCTAATATGGAATTGGATTAAATTGAAAAACGCCTAAAAACTAAGTAAGGATAACAAACGAAGAAACAAAATTAAAGTTTTTGAAAAACTTGAACATTTAAGCTTTTGGAAAACCCTGAAATTCGAGTTTTGTCAAAGCTTTAACCAAACTACAAGAACGTAAACAAAAAAATGTTATTTAACAAAAACAAAATCAAACAACTAAGTTTGAAAAACTTGAAAAAAGAATTATCTAATAATCCTTAACCAGAAATATAGAAACCTTATAACCTTATAAATGTTCGAAAACAATCGAGAGAAATATTGTCGTATTGAAAATTTGATTGAGTAGAGTCTATCAGTCATATTTATTAGATTTTCTTAGAACACGCTTGGGCAGTTGTCCAGCTAGTCAATGCCTAAATAGTTAAGGCAACTTGTTATTTATAAACGCATTCCAAAAATTGCCTAAATGTGACCTCATTTATTCACTGACATGCCTGTATTTATTCATTTTTGAATGAATCAATGAATTTTAGTACGCTTTGGGACACGGTCAACTAGCTTTTCATTCATTTCAAAACTAAAAAATTAGAAAACCAGAAATATTTGCCCACCTTATTCATTAAACGTGTCTACTTTGATATAAGATTTGGATAAGTTAGTCAATCGGTGCTAAGTATTTATAAATAACATTTTGGAGTTGGACAGGTTTCTAAAGATAGACATCGCTTGGAATGGGTTTATAAATAGCACTGTATGAATCTTTTTTTAAATAATTATAAACTTTTAGTAAAAAAAAAAAAATCTTAAAGTTATGAGACAAAAAAAATAAGTGATTATTTTTCAAAAAAAAAAAGATGACCACTAAAGCCAAGCTTTGAAAATAAATAAGCTGATCTTAAAAGTTTGAAAACCAAAAAAAAAATAAATGTCGTATTTGAAAAACAAAAAGATTGTAACCAATACTATATGTGAGTAAAATACTGTTTTATATAAGTTTTAAGGATTTACCTTTTCAACGCTGTTACTAAAGCTATATATCTTGAAAACCGAATATATATCGATACCTTTCCGTAAGAATGTATTAAGCGACTTTTCAAAAATTTTGAAGGTATCGAAAAAAAACCTCTGGTCCAGTTATTTATTTATGTATTTATTTTCAACTCAAAATTCCTCTAAAAATCTGTTTATTACAGCAAAATACCCATATAAATAACTGAATAACAGGTATTTAAAAATGTATCTTAAATATTTGAAAATGTAGCCTAATACATTCTTACGGGAAGGTATCGATATATTTTAATAAATAAATGAAACAAATAACCACTATAAGAACTATGACTTTTTCTTTCGGAAAACTGGGATTTTGTTTTTTTTTTGTAAGATTTTTTTTCTATAAGCATACGGGGTGCTTCAGGAAGCTTTTCAGTGACCTTATTTTGTTGACGGGTTGGAGTGACCTAACAAATACCTCTTCCCAAAAATAAAAGATTTCGGACGGATGTGAAAACTATTCGCTTGGTGTGGTGAAATAAGATTGGGAACTACAAAAATTAGACAAGAAAACGTCACAATGTTATCTTCTTCAAACCCGCAATTCAAGTCTGTCACTTGACTTTCTTTGAAGACTTGGTATTGAAACATGAAATGAGAAGATGAGTTTAAAAAACTCGAATACTGTTTGGACTCATTGCAACAATGTTCGAAACCTTCCAAGTAAACTATAACTAGAACTGGACCAATAGGATATGAAAATTGAAATTTTAAAAGAAAAGTAAACTAAAGTTAAGGATAGGAAAAAGGATAAACAAGGGAAGGTAACTGTCGTCATTGCAAATTTTCAATAACCCGTCGCAATTAACCTAAGTGCGTCAGCGACCTTCTTGGTAAAGACATACGGGTATCAAAAGTTTGCAGCAAATGCAGGAAACACACATTAACCGCGGTCGCTATGAACTCTCAAGGAATCGTTGCAATGCTTCTAAGTACGTCAGTGAAATTCTTCAAGCAGACTTACGATCCTTGAAAATCCATAGCGAGTTTGGTTTGGTACTATCACTACGGAAATAAACAAAAATAAAGACTACACAAAGCTATACGTTGGGCGCCATTTGTTGCGAGGTAAGAGGATGGTAGGTAGGAACAAGGATGAAGGAAGGGAACGGGTGGGAAAAGAAATGGAATGGAATGCCTAGTTCGGGAATGCGGCCTGCTTGCAAAGCACGGCTTAGCTCGCCGGAATGGGGGGCATCTTGTCCCCGAAGTTAGAAATTATTGTTGAATTTTCTTCTTTTGGTGGGTAAATTAAAGAATTATCTTCTCTAGGCTTGATTTTCTTTTGTTTTAGACTTCGACTCACGTGACCCCTTTGTGTTGTTTTAATTGTTAGTTGCCTGGTGGAATTGGTTTGAGCGACTCGGTGAGACCAGTTTCCCTGCCTTAGGATGATGGTTATATTTCTGACGGTTCTGATTAGAATCCCAGGTAGGATCCTCTAGGGGTGGGAGCACCAGAAAAAGGCAGCAACAAAATTCCACTAGTATGTCACAAACATAAGAAGATGGGCGGCCACGACTTTTCTTGATCGTCGGTGACCGCCAAAAACACCTAACCAAATTTCAAATATCTCATTTTGTTCTATGTTTCTATATTTTTCTTTTTAATTCGCCAGATTCTCGAATGTCTTTTTTTTTAATTGTTTTGGAATTATTCGCTTTTCTAATTTCGGCTCTTCAAATAATTTACCCTATTTAAAAATAAATTCATTAATGCACCCAACGCACCTATACGATTTCTTGTTTTTTTTTTCTTTATTATTTTAAGATAGGTATCTCAAAAGAGAAATTCTTTCTTTATTTTCTTATTCTTTTTATTTCATTCAATCGTTTGAACAGTCTTGTAAATTTTATTGTTGTTTTTTTTCAGTTTCAGCGTCACTGTACACGCCACGAGTAGGGGTCTGCACTCTGCACTACGTTAGAATAGCGAATGAGGAGGTTAACCACAATTTCTGTTATTCCAAGTCCAAGAAAATACCTGACATAATAGGTTTGTTCGTGTACTTTCTGGACTAAATTGGGCAGTCTGTTAAATTTTGAGGAGTGGAGATGGAATTCTCTCAGAGAGAAGTAAAACTGTGCAAAAGTACACGAACGCATAGAACCAAAGTTTCTACCACTTTTTGAACGTCAACAAAAAGTAAACAAAAAACCAACTGTGAAAATGAGAAAACAAAGCCATGGCTCTTGAATTTGTATTTTAACTTTATATTCATCATTAAATTTTATATATCTTGTTAAATAATTGATTAAATGGTATTAATTGATACCAAATTCAGCATTCCACAAACGAAAAATTGAAAAACACTTGAACACAAAATCTATTTATTATTTATTTTTAATATAAAATATAAATTTTTGCTATGAAATATAAGCTTTCTATTTATTAAAAAAGACTACAAAATTAACAAAAAATAAGTAATTCACAATTTAGTCACATTTTTTTCTTTTAAAATAGTTAAATTAATTTATTTAATAAATAAATGGACGAACAGATAAGAAAAAAATCACTTTTAACATTTTAACAAGAAAAAAACAAAACTAAAAGTAAACAACAGCCATTTTGTTTTTGTGTTGTGGTTCTCAGCTCACAGAACACTGCACTTACCATTTCTGCCCAAACAAATTCCTTGGGTAGAATTTGGCAAAAATTGTCAGGAAGGGGAAATTTTGTATTCTCTCTTGGGCGTTCTCTTCTGCCAAAAACTACACATTTTTTGCGAACGCGAACAGCTTTGGGCTGAATCTGGTAGATTTGGGTAGAATTTGGCTGTTTTGTGTGAGTACGCGAACAGACCTAATATGACTTTATTTTATATTACATAGACAAGGCATCATACCACCTCTCCTATCCAATTAAAAAACTCATGCAACTACCAACGAGCTGCTATTTTCCCACTGCCCTAGTATTGTTAAAACAGAAATACCCAAGGGGAACCGATTCTAGGGTAACGTCATCTGAACCGATTTCCATGCTTTTCAACGGGTGCCTCGTAACCTTTTTCCATCAACTATCTTTGTCATTTATCTTTCTAATTGTGAAGGTTCCACAAAAATTAACGTACTGCCTAGTAGTCTGAAGAAAAATGTCTGCACAACAGTAGTCTAGGGAGGAATTTATAGTTTAAAATTTCGATAGACTCTACGAAATAATCTCACCTCTTCACTATTCAATTCCTTCCTATAGTCAAAAAATTACTAAAGGTCGGTCCTACTGGGTGATTGATAATCTTGACGTTTGTTAGTAACCAACTCTGAAGTTTATTTTTGTTTGTCCTCTCCCCGTATCTGTCAAACATCTCTGAGAATGTAAGATCCACTATTAACAAACAATTCACCTTTGTGGATTCATATTCTCCTTATTCTACTTCCTGGAACTGGAACTGAATGCGACTAGCATTTATCAGTGGCGCGGTGTGTAGTGCATCGGCCTCTGCATCGCAAGGTTCATGGTTCGCTCCCATATGACGGCGAAGAGTTTTTCAATTAATAGGAGTATAACCCAGAGATCAGAAATAAAACTCAACCTTTTGAAAGGTTCTTCAATAACTCTCATTTGTTGTCATTTTCAATAAAAATCACTCTTTAACCTTTATTCTAAAAAAGAAATTTTTTCGGTCACGTTCTGAGAGAAACCTTTATTTTAATTTTTTTTCTGTTTCGGTCAACCAGTGAGCTTTATCACTGAGAGAAAAAAATAAATCTCATCTGCAAATTGATCATTCAGAATCTTTGTAAGTATGAATGTTAAAATTTTGTAGGCCTTACATGGAGAAATGCATTTAATTAGGCTATTTAGTCATCGATGAATACCTACTCATGGATTATGAGCAGAGTTGTAAAAATGTATTTTTTGAAATGCATTTTGGGTTGCATTAATTATTTAAAAAAAAATTAATGCAATGTGAAAATATTTTGCATTAAAACAAATGTTAATGTAAACTCAAAACTTTGTTGCATTGAAAAAAAATGTTAATGCAGAATAAAAATTTTTTGCATCAAAAAAATGTTAATGCTAAATCGAAAATTTGTTGCATTAAAAAAAATTTAAGAATATTTTTTGTTAAAGTCGTTAAACTACGTCCATAGTATTTAAGGGCATGATTCGTGGTAATGATGGGTAGGACACGAAATTCAAATGAGTTTGTATGAAGTACTCATTTTGTGATAGGACGTAGATTCACATAAACACGATTTTTGACAGGTGTTAAAATGTCAACATCAAAATTTTGAAAACCGAGTATGCCAATCGATTAAGAAGGGGGTTATTACCTATTGTTCCCGCCAACGCTGTAGGACCACTAGAACACATTTTATTCGACAGGTTAAAAACCAACATCAAACTTTTGAAAAACCGAGTATGTCAATCGAGTTAGAAGGGGGGTATTACCTAGTGTTCCCGCCAACGTTGTGGGACCACTAGAACACATTTTATTTGACAGGTGTTAAAATATCAACTTCAAACTAAATCGATTGGCATACTCGGTTTTTCAAAAAAAAATTAATTTTATTTTATTGACATTTTTTTTTTCAATGCAAAAAATTTTTCATACTGCATTCTAATTCTATTTTTTTAATGCAGAAAATTTTTGATCCGCACATTTTCACATTGCATTAAAATTTTATTTTTAGTAAAAAATGCATTTTTTTCATTGAAATTTTACCAACTCTGATTATGAGTGATTTTATGCAATAAATCGTAAAAACCATTTTTGATTTATTTTCAGCGAAAAAGGTTAAAGGTTGACCTTTTCCATTTATTTTTTCGCAAAAAACTCAACCATTGAGAGATATTTCTAAGAATTAAAAATAAATCTCAACCGATAACCTAAATTTTAATTTTTTTTTAAATAAATGTCAAACCAAAACCGAAATCTTTTTAATGGAATGTAGATAGTAACTCTCAGAGAGAAACCAATTGAAAATAATGGTTGACAGTTATTTCTGATCTCTGGTATAACCAGACCCACAGTTCACATATTGAAGGTAATATCATTAGCGTGTTCATTTTTTTTCAGTTCTGCGCATCCATCAAAATCAGTGGAAAATGGCGAATCCCGCGACCCCTACTAGTTTAACATCAAAATTTGTTGTGTGTTATGTGTTCATTTGTTACTTATTTATTAGCAAATACAATAATTTCAAGCTTTTTAGTGTTTATTAACATTATATTGTCATGCAAACAACATTCCTTCCTAGTTTTTAGTGTTATTTAAATTACCCTTTTGTGTTTATTTTCTTCGTTGTTGCTGTAATACAGCGGACGGGGTCACGTAAGGCCGCCATCTTTTCTTTCTTTGACAGTTCTCATTTCGGACAACATGCGCAAGATAATACCTTAGATATGTGTACTGTGAACCAGACCAAGCACCACTAAAGGAGTCTGATGATCGAGGTGGCACTCGTGAAATAGCTATAACTCCAGCCTAAATACTTGGTGGTAACACACACAAGCTGTTGTTGTTTATTCAAAATTATTCAATATAAATTGATGTATAACTTGCAGCATACTGCACTTGTGTGTGGATTTCCATTTACACACAAAACCCAACTTAAATTGTAAATTAATTCTTGACCAGTGTCAACTCTTTCAACTCATTCCCCCCCTTGAATGACCAACGAATTGTTGGCATACGAATCGGTGCATGGGGAAAAAAGAGAGAAACCGACTGAACAATAGCAAGCTTCTTGACCAGTGTCAACTCTTTCAACTCATCCCTACCCTTGTATGACCAACGAATTGTTGGCATACGATTCGGTGCATGGGGAAAAAAGAAAGAAACCGACTGAACAATAGCAAGCTTGTATGTGTTTATAAAAATGCTAGTCGCTGTTGCGATTGATAAACAACGAAACCTGCATTGGGATAGAGCTAACCATGTGGTTTCAGTGGCGCGGCGTGTAGTGCATCGGCCTCTGAATCGCAAGGTTCATGGTTCGCTCCCAAATGATGCAGAGCCATTGTATATAAATTCTATAGTATTCTCATGAAGAAAAAAAGCTCTTGGCCATGGATGCGTCCAAATGTAATACTAATTTTTGTTAAGGGATCTCGGTAAGGCGATCACAGCGAACCTATCGACCAAATGTCTACCTACAAAATCGTGTTTCATGAGAATACTATAGTGTATATACAATGGCAGAGCATAACCAAACCAAGCACCACTAAAGGAGTCTGATGATCGAGGTGGCACTCGTGAAATAGCTATAACTCCAGCCTATATACTTGGTGGTAACACACACAAGTTGTTGTTCATTCAAAATTATTCAGTAATATTTTACTTCTGGGTGATTTCAGTCTACCGTTTATAGATTGGGTCCCCTCTGAAGATGAATCATGCCAAGAAGCTTCTTTAACTTCTGCACAATCGGACCTGTTTTTACTTGATACAATTAGCACTTAAGGCAAATAAGCTGTATAAAAATTCTAAAAATCGAATTCTCGATTTAGTATTTTCCGCGGACGCTATTAGTACTCTTGTTCGAAAATCTAGTTCTGGGATTACTAGTATAGATAATAATCATCCTCCCCTGGATATTTTCCTTGACTTGAGTAGTTATCTCACAGTAAATAGTAATTCTTATGATTGCTCATATATATTTGACTTTAAAAAGGCTAATTTATCAATTGCTCTCTGACAAATTAGCTAGTTCTGATATTGGTAAAATATCAACATAAACTAATATTGATGAAGCAATTTTTATTTTTTATTCAATCTTTTATAACTGTATGAATGCTTCTTTACCCTTAAAAATATCAAAAAACTCGAACGTTTGCCATGCATGGTATACGAAAGAGCTCAGATCACTCCGTAACAAGAGAAATGGGGCATGGAAAACTTACTTAAAAACTAATGCACAAATTGATCATGGTTCGCGCTTTTTGAAGAATTCAAAACTCTTTCAAAGGTGCTTTATACTTACTACATAAATAAAATGAGAAGCTTTTTAAAAGAGGATCCTAAGTCATTTTGGCAATTTGTCAACTCAAAGAAGAATTCGGACGGCTATCCGGCGAATTTCGTATACAAAAACTGTTCGTTACAAAATAATACAGATATTTGCAACGCATTTGCGAATAATTTTTGTGATTCCTTCGTTGATAAGCCTGTCGTTGTTGACGAAAGTTATTTTAAAAATTTACATTTCCATTCCCAAACGAATTGTAATAAAATGTTTGTGCACTTGCGCCATTAGCACAATGGCCATCAGACTAGGTGTATTTGCACCCGATTTCTGCAGGAGCTGTCAGGACGTAGAGGAAATAGAAACCATTAAACCCCTGCTCTGTGATTCTCCAAACCTCCAAACAAATCGACTCCGTTATTTTGGAAACAGGTTTTTTGAAGAACTGGAAGATCTAGCGCAGGTCTCAATGGCAAACATGAGAAAATTCATAGAAAGCACAGGCTGGTTCGCAAACGAACCAGTCTATGTGAACCATTAGTTTGGGTGCATCTCTGCCTTCTTTTATAAGGGGATCACAATGGACCAATAGGCCCCCGTGTACGCAACAGCCTTTGTGCTGTGCACGCCCCTCTTAACCTAACCTAACCTTGTGCACCTTAACAGTGTTTTAGAATATCTTTCATCTTTAAATGATGATTACTCGTCTGGTCCAAATGGAATTCCCCCAATAGTATTAAAAAGGTGTAGACATACATTAGTTCAGCCCCTTCAATCTTTATTTGAGCTTTTTATAAAATCAGGTTTCAGTTTCCTTGCTTATGGAAAAAATAATTTTTAGCTCCAGTTTTCAAGAAGGGTGATAGGAACGATATAAAGAACTATAGGCCAATATCAAAACCGTCTTGTATACCAAAACATTTTGAAAAAGTTATTTGTGAATGCTTGGCATTTCATAGTAAAAACTTAATATGCGAAAAACAGCATGGATTTATGAAAAGAAGATCAACGGTAGCAAATCTTCTTACTTTCTTACACAAATGCTCCAATGCTTTAGAGAACGGTAGTGAAGTTGACTGCATTTACACTGACTTTTCTAAAGCATTTGATCAACTTAGTCATAATATCATTTTATTCAAACTTAAAGCTTTCGGCTTTCCACCTTTTTTTTATTCATTGGATAAAATCGTACCTTGAAAATAGATCATACCAGATTTTCAAGACAATAAGTGCTGACCATGACCACAGTCTCTTGCAGGCTGATATTGACAGCTTTACTTTATGGTGTGATAAAAATGGTCTTTTCCTAAACTATGTTAAATGCCAAACAATAACTTTCTCTAGAAAAAGAGTTGCAAGTGCTTTTAATTATTTTATTTCCCAGCACAAACTATGCCGTGTCTTTAGCTTCAAGGATTTGGGTGTTCAGTTTAGCTCTAATTTAGAATTCACAGAACACATAAATTACATTGTTAAAAAAGCGAGCTCTATGCTTGGATTTATAAAACGTTGGGCAAAAGAATTTAACGATCCGTATTTTACTCTTTCTCTATATAACTGTTACGTACGACCTCATCTTGAGTATGCTTCTCATGTTTGGTCTCCTTTCTATTATTATTAAATCAATACAACATAAATTCATTCGCTTCGGTCTGAAGGGTCTCCCTTGGGCTGATCCTTATAACCTCCCACCATATGAACATCGGATCCAGCTACTGCAGGTCCAAACTTTATATCAAAGGCGGGTTGATAATGACTTAATTTTTTCTTCACAAACTTATAAGTGGTCAAGTTGAAGCCCCTGACTTGTTAGCCTGTATTGGCGTAAATTATCGCAGAGGATCTCACCGACTGCGAAGATTTGAACTTTTCACGTCAAACCAGTGCTCACGTTCTTGAATGCATGAACCTTTAAACCGTATGTGTAAGCGTTTTAGTTAAAATGGTTCCTCAGTAGCTAGTTGATTTTAACTTAGGTAAAAAGGGATTGAAAACATTGTTTCGAACCAGTGCTCACGTTCTTGACTGTCTTATACTGTTTAAAATACTTTAAACTTTTTTTATTATTGTTAAATTTTGTATTGTTTTTTATTTAGTAATTTTGTTTAGTTTTGTACACTTTTTGATTGTAAGCATGTGTTGGTTTGCACTATTTTACTATTTTACTAACCAATAACACCTGCACTTATGATGAACCTCTGTTTGTAGGTTGCAGCTTGATCTCTCTGCAACATAGAATCTGAAGTGTTACAAAATAAGTTTTTTTTTGACCAAAGTACAAAATACGTCATGGTTGCACTAATGTATTTTTGCTTTCAAAATTTTTGGTGCCGGCCATTTTTTCTTAAGTTTTTTGAAATCGATTTAAATTTGTACACAAATTAAATATAAGAAGTCATAAGCAAGGTTTTTCAACTTAAAACATTGATATTTCAAAATAATGATGCATAGAAGCTCCTGAGCTAAGACCGCGTGTAAGCGGTGTCTTTATAGGCATCATTGATTTTAATGGGTTAAAATCGATGTTAAAATATGTATTTTGCAGAAATGAATATCAACAAATTTAATAAAATCAATACTGCAAGGCAATTCATGTGTTAAGCTGTTATGTGTGCCCTTTTTGAAAACCGATATTTTAAATTCTTGTTTCACAGGAAGGTGTCCGCAAGAACTTGCATGGTGTCAAGGGCGTACGCAAGGGGTGGCAGTGCCCCCCCCTGAGAAATCAAAATATGTTTCACTTACTTTTTGCTGATGAATAACAAACGCTTAACTCTATAAAATTATTCGAGATGTTGATCTTTTACTTTATCATTGTCTTTTTCTCAACAAAATACATATACATATTAGGAACTGGATTCGCAGCAATTTTTTGTCTAAAGCCTAGTTTATACATCCCGTTAATTAGTCGTTAATTAGTTGTGATAATTCCGAATTTGTCGTTCAATGTTTTCTATGTTTTTTTGGGTGCTTTCCTAACCTAGCACCCTGTCGAAAATCAGTAAAAACTTCTTATACCTGATGATTTATAGCTTAATAATTTGCCATTAATTAGTCGCTAATTAGTTGTGACAAATTAGAATTTGTCGTGCAAAGTTTTCTATGTTTTTTGCTAACTTGATATCAAGTTAGCAAAGCAACTCTCACGGATCGAAAAATGGATAGGTGCATGATTTGTCGTTAATTAGTTGTGACAGTTTCGAGTTTGTCGTTCTATGTTTTCTATGTTTTTTGTTTTGAAAAGTGGTAAAAACTTCTTAAATTCAATATTTTAGTGCTCAATAATTTGCCGTTAGTTAGTTGTGAAAAAATAAATTTTTTTGTGCGATGTTTTCTATGTGTTTTTGGGTTATTTGTTTTCTATGAGTGTCAATAATAAGCAAAGCATCTTTGACGAATCGAAAAATGGGTAGGTGGATAATTTTCCGTTAATAAGTCGTTAATTAATTGTGATAATTTCGAATTTGTCGTTCAATGTTTTCTATGTCTTTTTGGGTGCTTTGCTAACTTGATACTACTCGAAAAGTGTGAAAAACTTCTTATACTTAATATTTTATGGCTTAATAATTTTCCGTTTATTAGTCGTTAATTAGTTGCGAAAAATTAGAGTAAGTTGGGGTAATGTGGTATATGCGGGTAATGTGGTATAGGCAGTTATTTCAAAAACCAAGCATGCTTCTACAACGGTTCTTGATTCAGTGGACGGTGATTTAAATAAAAGTAGTAATGCGTATTTAAACAACCCAAAAATCGTTAATTAATTCGACCGAATTTTTAAAAACCGTAATTGTGTAGAACTGAGTTTTTTTTTGGGTGTAACAAAAAGTGTTTGTGCGCTTTGAAAAATTGTGTTCCAAAGCAATTTGTCAATGCAACGGAAGAATATATTAATCATTAACGTTACTTAATTCTTAGTTTTGTTTAAAAGTATTCATTTTAAATTGTATTGTATTTTTTGTAAAAATATAGAGTTTCGGCTAATGTGGTATACTAGCAGTGGGCTAATTAGGCCTATTCTGCCACATCTTTTATTCTGCTATGAATTTTCTGTTATCAGCCATAAAAGATTTTCAAAATAAAAGATCTTTTATGATTGGTATTCAGCAGTTCGATCTCTTATGCATTTCTGTTATGAAACTTCGAAAACGAAATCTGTTACCAAACAGACCTAAAATCTGTTGTCAAAATCAGCTGATCTGCTATGAATAAAAACTTCGTTTGACAAAATAATAAAATTGGCCAACATTTATTTACATTTAATTTGTTTATTTAACTTTCACCTGTATGGAATTGTTGTATTTGTGGTACACGTAAATTTTACTATTTGTTAATTAGAATTCAAAGTGACTAGAAGATCAAAGTGATTACTTTTGTTTTTAACTTATAGTTCCATGCAGTGATCTGTGTTTTTGCCTTCAAAAATTTGTTTGTTAAAATAATATTTATTTCAATTTATAAATAAAATGATCCGTCTGAAAAACAGAAAAATTATTAACCAACTTTGTTTGCATTTATTTTTGTTAAGAAAACATGTGTATTTGAAACCAAATAATCCTATTTGTGGCTCTTTGTGAATTTCATTTTCCTTATTAGAATTCGTTCCTTAAATTTATCCAACTTCAGACGCTGTATGAGGTGTAAATCAGGAACATCAAAGGGATTATTTGTTATCTTGGTTCTATTAAGTGTTCTGTGCTTTCATAAAGAAAAATAATTTTGTTTCAATTTTATTATTTGTTTTATTATATGTATGTAAATATATACATACGAACGTACTTTAATATATTTTATTACATTTCTCACCTTTTAATAACATTTATTTGACGAAATAAATGATAAATTTTCCATTTTTACTTCATTTTCCTGTGTACTGTTGAATTCTTTTATGTTAAAAGTCCCAGAAGTTTGTCTTTTATTCTTTTATGATTTATAGCAGATTTAATAACAGATTTTGGCATGCTGAATACCAAAAATACGATTTGTAAAAGATTCTGTTATGAGTTCGAAAGTTTGGCAGTTCATAACAGATTTCTTAGCAGATTTAATAACAGATTAAGCATGCCGAATACCAAAATTATAATTCATAAAAGATTTTTTGACAGCTTAAGCTTTTGTATGGAAATTCATAGCAGAATAACAGAATAGCAGAATAAAAGATTACGCCGAATAGGCCCAAATGTGGTATAGTATTCCTAATGGAATATGGTATACCACATTACCCAACCTTAAAGTTTATACCTGCGTCAACTGAAATTTGTGCTTTTGCAATAATCTTTTGTAAAAATGTCTAAAAAAGGTGAAACTAGAAAATGGGACCCGAAAGATATGCAGAGACCCACTTGTACTATGAAGAATTATGAAATTTGCCTTCAAGACATTCGGAGGACCACTTGGAATAGTATACCACATTAGACATTAAGGGTGTACCACATTACCCACTACTTTTCAAAAGTGGCGATTTCGAGGTCACATCATTATTTTGTCAAAATCTTTGTAAGTTACTGTTAGAATCCGACAAAAACAGTTAACGTAGTAGCTTATATGTTTGTGTTAACATCTACAAAATTTGGCAGCATTCGTGTCACTACTTTATCTGTTAAGTCAAAAATACAAACATGTATACCACAATACCCTAACTTCCTCTACATAAAAAACATCGCATGACAAAATTTAAATTTTCACAACTATTTAACGACTAATTAATGGAAAATTATAAAGGAATAGCATATAAATTTTTGCAAGTTTTTATCACTTTTCGAAAAAAACATAGAAAACATAGAACGAAAAATTTAAAATGATGGTAAATTATCAAGCCATAAACCATCCAGTATAAACAGATTTTACCCCATTTTCAGATAGTACTTTGCCAACTTGATGTCAAGCTACAAAAGAACCCAAAAAACATAGAAAACATTGCACGACAAATTCAAAGCTGTCACAACTAATTGAAGACTAGTTTATGGTAAACTATTAAGCCATAAACAGCTCGGTATTACCAGTTTTAATCCCTTTTTTAGGTGGTGCTTTGCTAACTTGGTAGGAAGCTAGCGAAGAATTAAAAAAAACATAGAAAACATTGCACGATTGAATTCAATTTTTCACAACTAATTAATGGCTAATTAAAGGCAAATTATTAAGCCATAAAACATTAAGTATAAGAAGTTTTTCACACTTTTCGAGCAGTGTCAAGTTAGCAAAGCACCCAAGAAAACATAGAAAACATTGAACGACAAATTCAAGATTGTCACAACTAATTAACGACTAATTAACGGCAAATTATCCACCTACCCATTTTTCGATTCGTCAAAGTTGCTTTGCTAACTTGAAACTCATAGAAAACAAATAACCCAAAAACACATAGAAAACATCGCACGACAAAATTTATTTTTTCACAACTAATTAACGACTAATTAACGGCAAATTATTAAGCACTAAAATATTGAATTTAAGAAGTTTTTACCACTTTTCAAAACAAAAAACATAGAAAACATAAAACGACAAATTCGAAATCGTCACAACTAATTAACGACTAACTAACGACAAATTATGCACCTATCCATTTTTCGATTCCTGAGAGTTGCTTTGCTAACTTGGTATCAAGTTAGCAAAGCACACAAAAAAACATAGAAAACATTGCACGATCAAATTGAATTTGCCACAACTAATTAACGACTAATTAACGGAAAATTATTGAGCCATAAACCATCAGGTATAAGAAGTTTTTACTGATTTAACACAGGGTGCTTTGCTAACTTGATATCAAGTTAGCAAAGCACCCAAAAAACAGAAAACGACAAATTCGAAACTGTCACAACTAATTAACGACTAATTAACGGCAAATTATCCAATTAACCATTTTTCGATTCGTCAAAGTTGCTTTGCTAACTTGACACTCTTGACATCTGGAAATAGGGATGAGCGATTTTTATCGATATTAGCAAAATATTGATGTTTGGTCAAAAAATATCGATATTTCAACATTGATATTAACATCCAAAACAACGACCTAAGAAACAAACAAAAAATTAGTACGAAAATGGTTGATTCTGTTAGTAAAATTCTGTCGTTCGCCATCCAAGATGACGAAAGGTACATCAAGTGTTGGTAAACGCCACAATAAGACGCACACCTTGTGTAATCGGTGCGGACGCAGCTCGTACCATATCCAAAAGTCCAAGTGCTCCCAATGTGGATACCCAGCCACCAAGTTACGTTCATACAACTGGTCGGTTAAGGCTAAGAGGAGGAAGACCACTGGAACTGGTCGTATGCGTTTCCTCAAAGTTGTGCGTAGGCGCTTCCACGACGGATTCCATGAAGGAACCCAAGCTAAGCCCAAGAAGGCAACGTAAACTTTTTAAACTAAACTTCTTACAATAAAACGTAATTTTTTGATTGGACAGAAAAAAGTAGATGGAGTGACTTTCATAGTTCTTAAGGCATCTGTAAAATTATTTGTTCACTTTTGTAAAAAAGTGAATTGAATGTAGTTAGGCCTTAACATTGGGAATCTTTTGAAAAAGGAAAATATCAAAGGTTCTCCCAAACCAAACTAAATAATTCAGTACCACAACCAAACTCTCCATGTGCAAAAAGGCACAGATATAAGTTTACACATGAAGTGTCTATCAATTTTGCTTCCATCAAATTTGTTTTGTGTTTATTTGTGCAAAAGAAATTTTTTAACATCGATATTCAAGCATTAATATCATCGATGCTTAGCTATAGATGCCTTTCAAACCATACAAGTTTTTGTACACACCTTTGTTAGCTAAAATATCTTGCAATATCGATAGATAACAGTTAACACATGAAATGCTCGCAATATTGCTTCTATCAAATCTGTTGACGATAATTTTTAGCAAAATCATTGTATATCTACTCTATAGTATTCTCATGAAACACGATTTTGTAGGTAGACATTTGGTCGATAGGTTAGCTGTGATCGCCTTACCGATATTCCTTAACAAAAATTAGTATTACATTTGTATGCATAGATGGCCACTAGCTTTTTTTCTTCATGAGAATACTATAGAATTTATATACAATGGCAAAATACAAATTTTAACATCGATTTCCACGCATTGAAATAATAGCTACTCAGAAAGACCTAGTTTACACCAATGCAAGTTTTTGCACACACCTTCGTGTTTTGCAATGTCGATATATTCCAAAAAGCTACAGAAAATAGATAACACATAAATTCCTTGAAATATAACTGCAAAATACATATTTAATATCGATTTTCACGAATTTAAATTATCGATGGTCAGAAATACGCATTTTTAGAGCCCTACACACGATCAATGTTTATTGTAATATTCAGTGAAAAGTAATTTTTTGCTAAGTATTGATCGTTGTATACTCTTCAATGTCATTGTCATTGACGACATTGATAATAAACAAAATCGATTTTCTAGTTTCACCTTTTTTGGACATTTTAACAAAACATCATTGCAAGAGCGCAAACGTCAGTTGACGCAGGTATAAACTTTAAGGTTGGGTAATGTGGTATACTATATCCCATTGGGAATACTATACCACATTAGCCCACTGCTAGTATACCACATTAGCCGAAACTCTATATTGGTACAAAAAATAAATAAAATTTAAAATAAATACTTTAAAACAAAACTAACAATTAAGTAACGTTAATGATTAATATATTCTCCACATGCATTGACAAATTGGCTCGGAACACAATTTTTCAAAGCGCACAGACACTTTTTGTTCCATCTAAAAAAAAACTCAGCTGCACACAATTACGGATTTCAACGGTTTGGTGGAATTAATGGATTATTTGTGAGTTGTTTAAATACGTTTTACTACTTTTATTATAATCACCGTCTGCTGAATCAAGAACCGTTGTAGAAGCATGCTTGGTTCTTGAAATAACTGCCTATACCATATTACCCGCATATACCACATAACCCCAACTTACTCTATACATATAGCCTAACTGCAGTATTAATAAAAAAAACTTGTATCCGCTCCCTAAGTGTTAAGTGGCACATTTATTCGAAGGTGCCCTGGGTGTTCTCCGCACACCCTACCAAAATCTTAATATACGCACTTGTCTTTCTTTTTAATATTTTACCTGTATCAATATCCCAAACAAAAGTATGGACACACCCAATTCAAAATAAAATCATTCCATCCAGTAACAGTAAACAAAATAAACACCATGTAGACAAGGTGTTCTCAAAACTCAGCGCACCAAGGTATCTAAACCGTTCAATAAGGAAACTCTACCTACATACATACTTGCATAGACATACCTATATTTTTGTAATAAAAATAATTCTTCTCGAATGTCAAAACACGTTTAAGATGGTTTTGAGTAACCTTTAAACGCGGTGGATGGCGTTTAAGTTGAGATGCATTTAAGTAACGTTCCTTAAATGTGAAAATTGATTATAGATACCAATTTCGCACTTAAGAGCAATTTAAAAGCATCTTAAAGTTAAGATGCCTTTAAGTTTTCTCAATAAATACGGCTGTAAGAAGTTATCCGTTCCTTATACGTGGAATTTGGCGAGTTAAAGTTATCCGTACGTTAACATACGTCACAGACTATTGCATATTTGTTAATAAGTATTACAAGTTAAAAGATACATAAATGCTAGCACGTTGTTACCCACCGTTTACTAATATAGGGGTAAATATATGTTTGTAATCACAAAGTTGTATATTCAACACCAGAGCAGGAGTTAAATATTATTTGAATGTAATACATTTAAAACTAGCTTTGGATCGAATGGTTTGATATTTATACCTATTATGTAATACCTTCATGTGCATGAGTGAAAGTAATCATATAAGCACAAATAATCATATACAGATGTCTCAGCCCCATAGAAAAAAATGTCTTAAGAAATTGCCTTACCTGACATCGTCTTACCTGACAAAGCAAAGATACAACAGCCTTAACAACGAAAGATACAAAAGCCCAGCAGCGGTAGGTGACAAAGATACAAAATCTAGAAAAAAAAATTCGTTTCTCATTCTCATTAGGGGGGTTTACATAGACCAACATGCTCGACAACATGGCTCGATGGAAAAAATAACTGTACACCCAACTTCGCGTTTACATGGATACTGATGTTGACGAGCATCATTATTTTTCATTTTTCGGAACAAACGCACGCAGTATGGCTTGCAATTTTTTTTTTATAAACTTCGCTTTTTATTTCCCAAACATCTTTAAAGTCTCTTAAGATCCGAGAAACTGTCTCCAAAACTCATTATTTGTTACTGTTGCCATTTTTTCCCGTCACCGTGGCTAAATAATGCAAAAACAAATACTGATGTTGTCGAGCATCTGTTTACACAAGTTGGCTGGTTGGACGAGCCAGCAAGTTTTCAAAAAATTTTGAAATCCGTCGAGTATGTTGGTGCAGCAGTTTTTTCGCGTTTGATCGAGCATGGCTCGACAACTCCCATGTTTTCGAGCATGTTGGTCCATGTAAACCCCCCTATTAAAACAAGTAGGTAAGGTACACGCATCTCTTTCTCTCTGTTGTCATTTTTGTTCGTGAACTCTATTTTCCCTTGATTTATTTTATTTTTATTTGTTGGGTTTCGTTGACTACCTCAATCCTCATGATGTGTGTGTGTTGTTTTTTTTTATTGCTAGCTGCTGTTTCTGTGTGCATTGGTTTGGCACTTTGGCAGGCGTCTATGTGGCTGGTGGTTGTTTTGTTTTTGTATTTCATTTTTTGTAGGAGTTTACGGGTTGTGATTTCGTAAAGATCTTTTTGTTTTGAATTGGAACTTTCTTTGGTAAGGAAAATGTGATTTGATGAATGATTTTCTTGTAGGGAAATTTTGATTCGCTTATAACTTTGGATCTATGGATCGGATCTTGATAGTTAATCCCTCTAAATAAAGGAAAAATAACAAACAATATTTAGGAAGGTATATTGCGTATTTATATAGATTTTTATACATACATATAAACAGTTATTATATATTCAATTAGAAAATGAACTAAGGGTGAGGTGGACACAAGGTAAATTGTATTTTTTGTGAGTAGATATGAAGGAATAGGTAGATGTAGATAGGTACTCAGATACATTGTAGGTATTTATCTACTTCATTTAAAATATAAAAGCTTATGAAAAATGTCAATACTTTGATAAGCTAGGTATTTAGGTAGATACTAAAATAATGGGTGGTATCGACAAACAAATTAATGCAACATGACAGTTAGCGGATATCCTTTTATTAAAATTAAGATATTTAAATAATAAGATAACTAAATAATTCAAAAAAGGTTAAAAAAAAAACAGATTTACCTATGGTTTTAATACAATAACCCCCATATTAATAAACGGAAGATAACAACGTGCTAGCATTTATACATCTGCTAACTTGTAATTCTTATTAACAAATGTGTAATAGTCTGTGACGTGTGTTTACGTACGGATAACTTTAACTCGCCAAATTTCGCGTATAGTGAACGGGTAACTTTTTTACATACACACGCACACGTGTGATAGCACCGTTTACTACTACCAGTATACACTTCGTAAGGCAGTACATGCATGTGACACATATATTAGAAAATCACCATAATTTGACGAAGAGGTGAATTTGGTGAAGTGATAAATACTGCAAAGATATCATATCTTTTTTAATAAGAAAAGTTATCAAACGGACAAGTTGTCTATCCGTGTGCCAGTTAACACGTGTGTTAGGAAGCGGATAGCAGGTTTTTATTAATACTGCTGTAAGTAATCAGTATCAAAACAGTAGAGAAAAACTTATTCAAATTTGAATCCGCATTTTAGATATATACATACATTACATATACATATATTATCATAAAACGGCGTTTACAGAAGGGGGTCACAGGGTTATGAACTCATGTCATGACACAACAAGCTGAGATCGTATTCCATTCGCTACGAAAAAAATAGTTTTACTCGTAGATTGAAATCTAAATTTATAAAAAAAAAACTATTTTTTGAGTTTTTAATTTTTTGGAAAATATAGTAATATGTACCTAGTGGTTTTCAGGAAAAACCTGTTTTTTGTTCGTAAAAATTAATCAAAATATACACCCTGATTACAGAATCAGACGAATGAGCTGCGGAGGGAATCTGACTCAATTTTGTCATTTGGCTCATAGTAAAAATGTCAAAAATGAGTCTGTTTCCCTCCGCAATTCATTCGTCGGATTCTGTAATCGGGGTGATAAATTGATGACGATTTTTACGTTTATTTACAGTAAAATAAATTATATGCATGATAACCCTCAAAACCACCCCTAAATATAATTACTATAAAGTTTTCTACTCGGTTTTCACAGTTAAAACAGCAGTTCGCATTTTGAGAAAATATTTTGTATCTAAACCAATAAAAAAAGAATGTGGAAGCAATGGATTTTCGTGTACCTTTAGGCCAGGGACGTGCCTTGGTGATTTCAGTTAGGTGTGCACCAACTTGTTTTGCAATGAAAACATATTTTTTTAAGCTTTGCACACAGTACCAGCGTTGAGCCTGTTTTTGGACAAACATCAAAGAATACAAGATTACGCCAATTCTCTCTTTTCGTTTTATTGTTGTAATTTTACCACGCTTCGTGACGTCATTTGTGCAGAAAAAGAATATTTTGTCCCTTCAATTCTATGTGATGAACGGGCGCAAAAACTTAAAGTTACTTGAAATTTTTTTCAAGTGAATTGTTTTCAAAAAGTTATTAAGAATATTGGGTGTATATATTCATTTAATAATATCAACAGTAAAAATAACAAGTTAAGTGAAGAAAATGTCCACATTTAGCTTTTTTCGACAACACAAGTTTTCGTTTTCTTATTTGACAGTTAATATAATTCCAAACGCTACAATTTACCAATAAGGAACATTTTGTTGATATTTCTTTGTTTTTATAAAATGCGAAACTTTATTAAACAGTAAAATATTCACGTCCAAAGATAGCTCCAGCGAAAAACAAAAAAAAAAAATCTTTGTCGCCATATTGTTTCTGCACAAATGACGTAGAAGTGTCGTAATCTTGTATTCTTTGATTCGTGGTTTTCGGGCACTTAGTTGCTGCGAAAAACAGGCAGATACTTCAAACAACAATTCTACAAAAACTTTCACACTATTAATTCCGGATTGCCAATCGAAAAGGCCATTATAGTTTGTTTTGTAAAAAAACGAAGGATCTTGGAACTGTTATTCAATTATTAGAGGAGGTTTAAGAATAATAACGACTTTTTTCATTTAACAAAATCAAAAAATAAAATAATGTGTGAAGCTATTCTAAACCTCTTTAATGATTGTTTTGTCAGTTGTATTTTGTTTTAAATAATTCTTAACATTAAGGGCCAGTAAATAATTCTACGTGTTAAATTTAACCTCTGAAAATACTATGTTTTTTAATTTTCAAAAATGTTGGCTAATTTAATTTATAGAAAACGAAAACTTAATACATTTATCTGTGAAGGTGTGAACCAAGCTATATTATTCCTTGAAATAAGCATCTTTATTGAAAAATCAAAAGTGTTAAAAGTCTAAATAAATTTCAATATATTTTTAAAGCAATAATGATATTTTTCGCTTTATTTGCTATTAATTTTGCTTTGTTTTATAATTCTAAAAAAATGTGTATTCACCTTTTTTATATGTATATTTATAAAAGATTATGGTTCAAAAAATCAGTAACTTCCCTTTTTTCAATTTTTTTTTTAAATTCCCAAGCAAAGGAATTTTTGTTATGATACTTTTAGCTTTGATTACCAATATCTCAGCAAATAATGACGTTATAAAAAATTCAAAGACAGTTTTGGAAATCTGACAAAGCGTTTTACAATATTTTTTAAAGTTTTGTAATATTATTTTTTCTGACCCTTCACCGTTAGTTTAAAAAAAGTAGGTAATAAAAAATGACTTTTTTGTGGTCTTTTCATATTTTTTTTTTGTAAATATTGACTGCATGGCTTGCGTTTGTATGCAGATTTGTAAACTTTTAAAGCATCAATATTCCAGTAAATATTGAAATTGATTCATCGAACCGTTTTTCCTTACCAAAACTTCAAAGTCTTATAAACCAGTGCTTTTATGGCCTTCTGAAAAATACTTCCAAATTTGTCGCTTGCATGTAAAAATATTTTCCACATATTTCCATGAACATGCTTTTGCATGCAATATAAAACAGAAAATAGTGAAGCAATGTTTACAAATCACCAACATTAATTTCCCAGATTGGTTTGACAATACAAATGAATGCTACATCCACAGGCTTGACACATTAAAATTAAACTTCTTAATAATATTAAAAGGTAATTGCGGCCTTTACTCCAAAATGCGTTTCGCCCAGGCATGGTGGTGGGCTCATCAGTTAGATGCCACCATACCCAATCTAAGACGCATTGTTTAGTCGATGGTTATCGACGTCTGCATATAACAATTTAGTGAGAAAACTCACTGTGAATTGTATATATGCTGTCTAAGCTGTCTTAGACAGCATATATACAATTCACAGACGTCGATAACCATCGACTAAACAATGCGTCTTAGATTGGGTATGGTGGCACTGATGAGCCCACCACCATGCCTGGGCGAAACGCATTTTGGAGTAAAGGCCGCAATTACCTTTTAAAATTGAATTTTATTCATAAACTCCACAAAAATTAAGTAATAAATGGATTAATTGTTTATAGTCTTTGGCTATGAATAATTTTTCTATTTATTTTCTTAAAAACTTCGATTTACTTCTTAATAATAGTTCTCTTGTGGAAGAATTGCAAATGGACCCTCGACAAAAACGTTTGTAAAACTAAAAAGCCTAAACGTAAAAACAAAAAACTACAAAACTTAATGAATGCTTAAGAACATATTTACTTTATTGTCAATACATGTTTTAATATAGGGGAAATAAAAAAGGAGGTAGGAGGGCGGGCGGGGGACGAATTTCTGCCACGTCCACGATCGTGTCCCCTGGAAACTACTTCATTTAAGGTGATTTAAGCTTGTTGATACTTCATAATTGAGGAGTCACTTTTAAAAAGGGAGTATTAATAGGTACTTTGAGCCATTTCTCATAATCTAATTTTAAAACTTTCAGAAGAACTTTGGAATTATTATATGAAGATAAGATAAGCTGGATAGGTACCTTTTTAAAACTAAAATTCTTTATGTATGTATATCCAATTTTAAAAGCCACTCCTCAGTTATAGCACATACATAAGTAACCATAAATGAAGTAAGCTAAGAGCAGAAACTATAAGCAGTGTTTAAAAAAAATAAACAAACAAAAACTCTTCATCAAGAAATTTCATTGTGATCGAAAGGTCACAGAACACAAAATGCACTAATTGGGCTTGATTTTGTTAAAATTTAATTTTATAGCCTTATCTTTTAATTGTTCAACTTTTAAGTAAAAAAAAAATTTATTTTTTTAATAAATGTGAGACCATTTTTAATCTTAAAATTTTGTACGTAGCACTGAACAAAAATTGAATAAAAATTGAGCTCCATTTTTTGCTTATAATTGGTTATAGCTCTTTAAATACACAAAACATGAACAAATGCGGCATTTTTTACAAATTCATTAAACTTATTTTCTTCTTGTCAGGACTGCATTTGTATTTTGTCGATAAATACGGATATTATTTTTGAAAAACAAGTTCACTCCTTAATTGAAGATAGCGGCAACCCTGAAAGGAGTTGATGGTCGAAAGTTTGAATTTGAGCTAGTCCTTCAATGAACTCAAAAACATAGATTTTAATATATACCTAGATAGCCAACTTCGCCTTCATAAGTGAAGCTCGGCCACCATTTTATTGGAGGCATTTACAACAACAATTCTATTGTGTTTTGCGTGTTGTTTACTTTTTGCAGAGAAGATTTTTTCTAAAATAAAGTATTTGTATTTGTTTAATTGGTTTTTTTATTTGTGAAACGTGATTTTAAAGTGTGCAAGATTGCAAAAATACAAAAAAAACCTAGCTCTGGTAGTTTCTATGCGTGCAAAAATAGTAACAAGAAAAAATGGTATTTTTGCCATATTTATTTGAGAAATGACAATAAATTATATCTGCAATTAAAGTCAACAATTTAAGCTTTCTTTGATACCAAAAAATGTACACGTCATCACAGAGTTTTCAAAGATATCAGTGTACAAAAGCAAGACTAAGAAAAAATTGCTCGCAAGAAGTTAAATGTAAATATCTCAAAACATATTAAACGTAGCTTTATAATTTTTTTTACCGTTTAAGAGATAGCAAAAATACCTTTCATTTGATGCCAAAATCATTTTATTACCTCTTCTAAATTCCAAGATATGAACATTTATTTAGAGAAACCACTAAGGCATTTAATTCGATTGTTTACATTTTTTGCCTCCAACAAAATGGTCGCAAAGCTTCACTTTTTCTCTGTACAAAAGTTCCTATGTTGGCCATCTAGGTATATATTAAAATCTATGCTCAAAAATAAAAAAATATCTTTCCCGTTTCCATATTGAAAAAAACCCCACTCACACTTTTGAAACACTTATAATTATAATGATGTGCGGATACCTTTCAGGCAATACAGTTGGTAAGCAATTGCGTATAAAAAGATAATGTTGAGAACAAAACTGTAGGAAATAGTGATTACTAGAACTTTTGAAAGAAATTTTCGGTTATCTAATACTGAAAGAAAAAAAATTGACTAAAAAAGCATGAACTCCATTTTAATTGCTTATAATAATTGGTTATGTGTTATAACTCGTTAAATGCATAAAATTTGAAAAATTTGCATTTGTTAGGAATAAGTATATTTTTATTTTTCGATAAAATTAAAATTACGGATATTATTCGTTAAAAACGAATTCACTCTTTAAATCAATATAGCGGCAACCCTCCAAGGCGCTGATGGTCGAAAATTTGGTCTTAAGCTTTCTGTATGGTACTTTATAGAAGTCAAGAAAAAAATTCCTTCCCCAAAATTTTGTTACAAAAAAGTCTAAGTTGACTGGAGTATATTTTTTACATAATTTTTTAATAAACATAATACATTAGACGCTCAATTTAGTCAGTCTCGAAATAGTGAACTATCCACAATAGTGAACACCCAAAATTTTATATAAAAACGTATTTTGTATAAAAATTTCACGCAAGCATTTTACATATCTTGAGAGCTCTGAGGAATTGTTTCTGTTTTTTATTTAGACTTGAATTAAGGCCTTGTTTAATGTTTAATAAAAATTAAAAACATTCACATCAAACGAAATGTGCATTTTGGATCAAATTCGCCTTAAGAAAGCCTTAGAAAACTCCCGATCGAAAAAGTGAACAATCTCGAAGCAGTGAACAGGCCTGGTTTTTATTACTTCACTATATCGAGCGTCTACTGTATATGTAAATGTTCACTTCAGAAAATCTAGTTTTGGTATTAAATTTTTGTATAGGTAACTTTCCTACCTACATTCGAAGCATGGTAATTTAACTTGCCAAGCAAATGAATTTGAAGTTATGTAATTTGAAAGTAATTTTAAATGGGAATTCTAGAAACTAATTTTGGAGATGTTTTAAGAACCACTCACCAGTGTTCTGAGACTATCCGCACGAAATTTTCTTTTATTATAATTTGTTTGGGGCTAAAGCTAAACCATAGATTTACTTGACTAAAATCATAGTACGGGGTAATTAGATTTCATTATATGGAGCTCTGAGAAATAATTCAAACATGCAGTTTGTCTTTGATATTCGAAAGGGTATTAGTACACGAGCCGAAAACCACATTTTTCACAATTGCACCTAGAGTCATTTGGCCGCCATTTTGTTTTTAACGGCTTTTTTTGTTATCAAACGTAACTCACGTATTTTTGACGCTACGAAAAAAAATTGTGAGACAAACTTGTAGAAAATTTAATTGTCTATAAAATATGTTAGGTAACTTTTTTCGATAAGTGCTTTTTTTAAAAAGTTATACTGCATTTTCTTAAAAAAAGTAGCGGTTGATTTTGGTAAATTCATCATATCTTATTTTTTTGTTCTAAAAAAAAAAAAAGTCGAAATAAAAGTTATAGTCCCTTCAATTATCTATATTTTTTGCCTTTACAGTTTTGTTATACGGCTTACGGTTCTCGCCCTGTAGCGTATATTAATAGTAGAGAACTGTAAAGAATCATATATTTTTAACTACTGGACTTCTGCTGGTAAATAGAAACCTCGAGGTTCGAAAGCAAATTAGTACTCGAGCCGAAAACATAATTCTTCACAACTGCCCGTAGAGTCATTTAGCCACCATTTTGTTTTTAAGGTTTTTTATATCTTCGCAAGTAACTCACTTTTTATTTATGCCAGACAAAAAAGTTGTAGAACAAACTTGTAGAACATTTAATTTCCAACAAAATGTTTCTTGTAACCTTTTTCGATAAGTACTTTTTTAAAATTGTATTGCATTTTGTTAAAAAAAGAGTTTCTTTTCAATTTATTTTTTATAAAAAAATAAATGTCGAAATAAAAGTTGTAGTAGACCTTCCAATTATCTATATCTATTTTTTGCCTCATAATTTTTTTCTTATGCGGTATACCTACCTTATGATATGATTTGTTAATAGTTTAAACTATTTGCGTATAGTTTAACTATATTTCCGAATTGCAAAATTAACTAATATCGCACTCTAACTACCCCGTACTATCATAAGAATATATTGATTTTTTATCCTGAATTTTTATCATACAGATACGAATTTGTAACAAAATAAGAAGGTACTTATTAACGTAACGTAAAGTAACAATCATATAGGTACATAATGTAATCTCTTTGGTTAAACTTTTCTGAACATTTTTTTTTGAAAACGATTTCTTCAAAATATATATGCAGGTAAAGTCATTAAATGAACTTTAATCTAAAATAACTAAAAAAAGGAAAGATTCCTGACTTAAAACAGCGTAGCTGCTAAAGGGAATTTGCCGCCGTTGTTTCTTAATGATTATTGATTTTGTTTCCATCCTCTATACTTTTTTCTAGCGAATTGTCCCTTCCGCCTCAACCGTTGAAAAGAACCACCCTCCTAATAGATTTTCTTCTAACTAAAAAGTCTTTTTTTTTGTCGTACCTACATATCTTAAGTGAATCATCCTATATTAAACAATACAAAAAAAAGAGGTGTAAAATTTAAAGCTAACAGCACCAGCGCCAGCGGTATAAAATTAATCATAAAAACACCTTAAAAACGTCCTTAAAAGCTTCCCACCTAACGTAGGTATGTAGTTCGTTTTTATGTTTCCATTATAGGTACCTCCATATGTGCATATACACATATCTATTCTATTCATCTATTTGTTTCCTTTTTCTGATCAACAAATTCAACTTCAAAATGTTTAATGTTATTATAATCGCAAGAAATTAACTTTTAGCACCATATATTGCTTTTAGAATAAGGATGCTGCAAAAAATTACATGCATACATACATATCTACAGACATTATCAAAAAAAAACATCACATATTTTTGCCATCATCAGAAATATCTCCGCCACAAAAAAAATCTTTCTTTACCTATCCTCAAGGCCACAAATGATATCCTATACATGCATACAATTACAATGGAGAAATGAGTTCATACTTTTTGTTCATCGTTGCATGCCTCAGACAAAAAAACGTAGATACCTACTCAACAACCGGCAAAGCAAAGTAAAAAAAAAATAACACTGCCTTGATCGTTGCTTAAAGGGCAAAGCGAGCATTCAGAAACAAAAACGAAACCGACAGAGAAGAAGAGATAGACATAGATATTTTCCAACAGAGTCAAAGATACAAAATTCTGGGGAAGGTGCCTTCATTTTTGTAGTAAAACTAGCTTTTTAAAAGCTTTGAAAAATATAGCTTTTTCAATTTCATAGGTCATTTTGCTCTATAGGCGTGAGACATCTGGATATGATTATTTGTGATATAAGTATGCGAAAAGTAGTCACACATGCATACGTGCGCTCAGTGATTAAAATAAAGTCTGTAGTAAAGTTAGCCCCAGTCGGTACAGTTGCATAGTTCATAAGCATTCGAGTTTAATAAAAGATATCAATGGTCGGGTTTTTTCCAATTATTTTCCTGACTCTAAATAAAAACGCGTTTTGTTTATTATCCTATGGAATTACAGGTCCGCATATTATACATTTTGGTCGCATCGAGCCGGATAAAAAAACAGTGAAAAAACGCGAGTGTAGTCGTGCCGCCCTTGTGGTTTTCTTTTTAGGTCTTTTTCTCTCCCAAAAAACAAGTCACGACACGATATGCTGGTGCATGTAAGTCGGCATTTCCGATGTTGATCCTAAAACAAAATGCAGAAGTAGATTTTTTTTTTTCGCAGTAGAAATGCATTTTCAAATTTGTATTTTATTTTCGAAAAAGAAATTAATAATAAGTCTGCACATGACGACTTTTGAGTCATTACTTTTTTCGAAATTCAATGAGTGCGAACGAGAAAAAACATCTGTTCTCACCTTCGCTCTCATTTAATTTCGACAAAAGTAACTACTCTTAAGTGTTCGTTTAGTAGGGCACTAACAGATAATTGATTGAAAATACATTCTTAATATATTACCTAAGATCTGCAACTGCAAATAAATTTGTTTAGGCAATTCCAACCGCAAATATCAACTGATTCTGGCTTACCTACGTTTTTCGACAAAGTAAATAAACGTTGCTTTCAACAACTTTAAATAGAAAACGGCCTTAAATTTGTTTAAATAGTAAAATTATTATTCACCCCGATTACAGAGTCCGACGAATGAGCTGCGGAGGGAATCAGACTCAATTTTGACATTTTTAATATGAGCCAAACGTCAAAATTGAGTGAGACTCCCTCCGCAGCTCATTCGTCGGATTCTGTAATTGGGGTGATTATATAATTATATTTCCCACGCGACCAATAACCTTTTTTTCTGAGAACCATCAAACCCTAATTATTCGCAGTCCCCAGCGTCAGGCAAACTTCACAAAGCAGATAATGGGTCGTATTAATAAAACAGAGCAATTGCTACCCCCTGCGGGTAAGGGGCAAGAATATACCCGAGGTAGGCATGCTTGTCTTAAGAGGCGACTAAAATCCAAACTCCGTATACTGAGATTGATGTATACATAACTATGCAATGAGCAAAACAATAAGATATAGTACCCCAGGTGGCAGTCCAGGTTCACTGGAAAATCCACCCTCTTCGGAGGTCGGCTCTATGGATTCTGGGGAGAGCCAATTATTGCATTTAATAAATCCCTTCCTAAAAAGTGCAAGGGTATCTCGATCACCACCATCTAAATCGAGTATAAAACCATCCAAATTCGGGCAAAAGAGTCCACCCGTCACGCCAGCGCGCGCCAAAAAAGACTCAGATAAAACAGAAAATCTTGAAAAAGATAATAACGAACTTCGACGAAGACTTGATGAAGTAATGGAACTTTATCAAGAGCTAAAGAAAAAAGTCGATCTTCTTCGAAAAGAAAATGAGATGTTGAAAGGCAAAAATTCTCAAATAAACTCCAAAGCTAGCTTGCCAGAAGTCAATAATTCTAGATATGAAACAGACGAAGAAGAGCTAGCACGTGAAACGGAAAAGTCCTCAAAGAAAAGATTAAGTAAAAAGCGTAAAGCTGGCTCTTCACCTGAGGCAGCCTCGTCTTTTGAAATAATAGTTTCACCAAAACATGCGACAGTAAAAGAAAAACCTGTTAAGGAACGGCCCCCGCCACCGATAAATGTTATCGGTATTGAGGAGTATAACAAGTTATTCAAGTTATTTCACTCAATAACAACAAATGGAAAGTATGTGTGAAAGACCCCGAAAGTTATCGCCTTCTGTCGCGAAAACTAAACGAAGAAAAAGTAGAGTGGTATACCTATGAAAATAAGTCGGAAAGACCCTTACGTGTTGTGGCGAGAGGCTTACACGCATCATGTTCAAAAGACGATATCATTAGTGATCTAAAAGAGCGCAAATTCAAAATCTTAGATGCAATTAACATCGTCAAAAGATAAAAACAGACAAAAGAGGGTGAAACAAAAGTGGTACAGCGTGGTCTTCCACTATTTATACTTTCGTTCGATAAGACTGAAAAACTAGATGAAATTTATAAAATCAAAACAATTCTAAACATCGTAGTTAAGATCAAACCTCTAAGAAAGAGCACAAGGTTAGTCCCTCAGTGTAAACGCTGTCAAGAATTCAATCACACCCAAACTTATTGCAAAAAAGAGCCAAGGTTTGTAAAATGCGCCGGAAAGCATTTAACCGTTGACTGCATCGGAAAAAGTGAAAGTCCACCGACGTGCATTAATTGTAATGGAAATCACCCGGCAAACTATAGAGGCTGCGAAGTAGCTAAAGAATTACAAAAGCGGCGATCGAAATCTGCCAAAACACAAAGAAATCCACAAAGGCAAATAGAAACCGTAATTCCCAAGACTTCCAAATCTAGTAAAGCTCCAAAACCTAGTATCCGTAAGGAAAAGAAAACAGTGTCAATACCTTCGGAGAATATATCAAAGCACGGAAATGCAGAAACATATGCCCAAATAGCGGCCAAAAATATACCCGCAAACAACGACACTGAAACAGACCCGGTTTCAAAAGTCTTTTCAATAATTCTGTCGAAACTTGAGGAACAATGTGACACAAATAAACTTATCTTTGATAGGTTAAGTAAGCTCGAAAATTGTTTTCGACCCAAATCTCTCTCAAAAAAATTATGATGGAAAAGTTTAAAATTCTTACGTGGAATGCCAACGGATTATGGCAAAAACTTGGAGAATTAGAGATGTATATGCAGGAAAATGATATCGACATATGCTTGATATCAGAAACGCATGCCAAAAATGAATCAAATCTTAAAATCCACGGGTTTCTTGACTACCACGCTGTTCATCCTTCAAATAAAGCAAGGGGTGGATCATCGTTATATATAAAAAAGTGCATTGAACACTCAATAGGCCTGAAAATAGAGGTAGAATCGATGCAATTGAGTAGTGTTCAAGTTAGAACTAAAAACATTCTTCTCAATGTCTCTTCGATATATTGCCCTCCGCGTTGCAAAATCGATAAGAGTGAATTTACGACATTGATAAAGTCGCTAAGCCCAAACTTAATTGTTGGTGGCGACTTCAATGCGAAGCACACCTTTTGGGCTTCAAGATGCATATCTCAAAAGGGTCGAATGCTCTATGAGGCAGGAATGGAAAATAATTGCGATTTTCATTCGACTGGAAAGCCAACTTACTGGCCAACTGATCCGTCAAAAATACCTGATTTAATCGATTTGTTTATGGTAAAAGGAATACCCTCCAACCGTATTGAAATTTCAGAAGGCCATGATCTGTTCTCTGATCATTCTGCAGTCATACTCACTATGAGCGAAAGCCTTGTCAAAATTGAAAAACCACCCAGGTTAACAAACGGTAAAACCAACTGGGAAGGATTTAAGAAAGATATCGAGGACAACGTTGAATTGAGGGTATCATTACAAACGCCTCTTGAGCTTGAAGACGCAGTAGATACCTTTGTTGATATAATACAAAAGGCAGCGTGGAATAACACACCTTATCAAAGGGTTACGCCGCGCTATAAAGATATAAAATATCCGCAGGAAATAAAAGACTCAATAAAAGATAAACGAAAAGCACGTAAGAAATGGCAGCGAACCCGTGCTCCTCAACACAAAGCTCATTTAAATCGCTTGTGTAATATGCTAAAAACAGCGATATCAGATTTCAAAAACCGTGAAGTTGAAAATTACCTTGAAAGCTTGTCAGCTGGGAAAGAATCCAACTACTCACTTTGGAAAGTTATAAAAACAACGAAAAAACCAAAGCTTCCAGTACCCCCGATTAAGAAAAGCCAAAACGAATGGGCTAAAAGTGACAGAGAAAGCGGCGGTATTCGCCGATTACCTGGAAGAAACATTTAAACCTTCCGATGGGCAAGCACTCAATGAAAATATTAATATGAGTTTTAGCTCAAGTGAAAATTACAGAACCAGAAATGCTACGCTTGCTGAATTGAACAGAGAAATAAAGAAGCTAAGGTCTAATAAAGTTCCGGGGTATGACTTAATAACAGCGGAAATATTAAAAATGCTTCCTAATAAATGATTAATTAACCTCCTTTATATAATAAAAATGCCGCTCTAAGGCTAGAATATGTTCCAAGCCAATGGAAAGTTGCGGAAGTCATAATGGTTTTGAAACCTGGCAAACCATCTCACGAAAAGAATTCTTACAGACCGATTTCGCTTCTTCCAATAATATCGAACGTTTTTGAAAGAATACTACTCCTGCGCCTGCAGCCTATAATAGAAGAGAAACGATTAATACCTGAACATCAGTTCGGATTTAGAAGCAAGCATTCAACAATTGATCAAGTGCATAGAATAACTGACGTAATTGAGAGAGCTCTTGAAGAAAAGAAAATCTGTTCGACGGTCTTTTTGGATGTGTCGCAAGCGTTTGACAAGGTGTGGCACGAAGGCCTCAAATTCAAATTACGACAAGTTCTGCCTGAAGGACTTTATAAAATTCTTAACGAATATCTAGAAAACAGACTTTTTCGTGTAAGACACGGAAATGAATATTCTAATTTCAAAGAAATAGTGGCTGGGGTACCACAAGGTAGTGTTTTAGGTCCAGTTCTGTACCTTCTATTTACACGTGATATACCTCAAACAGAAGACACTTTCGTAGCAACGTTTGCTGATGATACTGCAATACTAGCAGTAGGCAAAACGATTAACGAAGCTACGATTAAATTACAAAATGCTCTTAATAATGTTGCAATCGGGAAGTGGAGGTGGTTTTAGTGTAGTAAGAATCTCACACTTCTATGAGCACGCGTTTTCCGGTCCTCATAGAGCCTGATGCAGGTTTTGCACCTACCCACGGTCAAAAAAAAAATATAAGTATTAATAAAAATCTACCTTGCTTAAGTTAGTTCGAAAATTCGAACTTAGCAATTGCTTTACATTTGCCATGGTGTTTGTGGTTCTTAACACTTCATGTGTATATAATGTAATATAATGTCAAAACATTCTACCAAGCTATATTTATTGTTTTATTTCACGTTTATTTCACTTTTATGCATTATTTTGTGGATGATAGTTATAAAATTGATCAATAATTGTTTATTAAGCATTTTTATCGTCGCCAAAAGTTCTTGGTCTATAATTTTTTTTTCACGAACATTTGTTGTAACTACTGCCGGTAAGAGTGGAATGATGTGCAAACCTATTTCATTCATCTTGACGCAAAAGATCAAGAATACCAAACATTTAATTGATTGTATTTTCTTTTAAATTAATTAAATTGAATGATTTTATAAGTCTGAAGAAAAATATTTCACGTTAATATCCGTAGCAAATGTTCTAAGTCACGTAAATAGCAGACTTCAAATTTTTTAGTAATTGCTATATTTTTTGTGTTTTATAATTACCGATTGAAGCAAATGAGCGGTGGCATTACTTTTCGAAGATAGAGAAAGCAAAAGCAATTGCTATAAATTTTTATAACTATGAAACTAAGCAATTGCTTCAGATTTGACAATTCTAGCTAGCAAAAGCAATTGCTCGGGTTTATTAATATTACCCAATGACATAATTCACTCAAATTTCAATTTGCTACACGGTTCATAGGCAAGGTACTAAAAGGGTGTGTTTCAGGAGAACTAACAATAACAATGATGATGAGATTATTTGTGGTTTAAATTTTTTTGAATTTAATTTTTTTTTTTCGTAAACTAAAAAGTATTTGATTGGCAGTAGATTTGTTTCACGAAAAAAAAATGTAATAGGCAGCGCTGGTGTTTATATGCCATCTACCTCTGAATGCAAAATGAAAGGGACAGCAATAAAGTATGAAGAGGACAGGGACACAAATCTGAATGGGAAGAACGTTTCATATCGTTTCATATAAACATTTCACCCGATTTTGGGAAAAATCGTACTGCAAAAATCGGGTGGTGTAAATGCCGACTTATGCTATGTTCCCACCTGGCACTTAAACTTGTTTAAATCAAAACTATCCCAAACCAACATGATAACCAAGTGGTTTGCCATACAAAATAAAACCTTTTTAGTCACTGGGTTTCATCTCAACCTACTTGAAACCAACTGCGCTGAACGCACTATTTCAAATATTCCAGTGAAACAGCAGCGCCTCTGTTGACTGTCCGCCATATTTCCGTCTGTGACAGTGACATTTCTTAAGCAAATGGAACTTGCGGGGCAAGAGAAGTAAACGATTGTCTTCCTATTAGGTTTTTATTCTATGGCTCTCTGTGTCAAACAAATACCTTTACCCAAATACTTCTCGTTTGCGACTGTCTTAAAATTTGTTTTTCTATCGCAAATTTTTGTCTTCTTAATCGCATTATTTCGATGATACATAACTGTCGCTTTTGTCTGTAATGACTACTTTTTGCTGATAGTGCCATTAAAAGTTTCATTTGGCTTTGTAAGTTGAAGCAAAGCAAAAGTAAAATATTTCTTTGTACGGAAGACATTTTGAGTCGTGAACGAAATAGGGAAAATTCAATAATTTGTGACAGACCTCAAACGTCAAACGTCAACTCAAAACTTTTTTCCAAGTGAGAACACAAGTGGAATGAAACCTGGTTTAACTTCAGGTGGGAACATAGCATTAGTCGCTGTCCCTTTCATTTTGCATTCAGAGGTAGATGGCATATTAGGAACAGCGTTGCCTATTGCCTTTTTTTTGCTTCGTAAAACAAATCTACTGGCAATCAAATAGGTACTTTCTGGTTTAACGAAAAAAAATATAATTCAACAAAATTAACACCACAAATAATTTTTAAGTTCTGTCTTTGACATGCAGTCATTCTTATTCCTCCTGAAACCCACCCTCTTAGTGCCTTGCTTATGAGATGTGAATAGCAAACTGAAAATTGAGAATAGTCGTATATTCTGATATTATTCTTTCACATGAATATTTTTTGGTCGTCGAATGACTTTAACTGACTTAAAAAATAAACCAGTTAATGCGTGCTAATAATATATGTATAGTTGAATTTAATCGAATTTTTTCACTATATGCTTTGTGAAATATGCGTCCTAATCTTGTGGATGGCGAATAATTAGTTCTCAGAAAATAGCTTGTTGGTCGCGTAGAAAATATAAAATACAAAATTTTAGGATCTAAACGAATTTAAGGTCATATTTTCTCTTTAAAATTGTAGAACGCATTGTTTTTTCACATTTTATAAAAACTAAAACTCAAATTAGTAGACGTTTGCGTTTGGGATTGCCAAAACAAATTTGTTTTCAGTAGTTAGTAGTTTTTACTATGTATTTTCAATCAATTATATGTTATTATTAATTTCTTTTTCGAATATACAAATATAACTTTTATAATGCAAATCTACCAACTGCACTTTTTATTTGGATCTACTTTGGAAAATTTTCTGATTTAGTGGCAACGCTGGTCAACACTGAACACACAAGAATCTGGAAAAAGTGTGAAAGAGAATGCAAACATACTGAAAAAATCGTGTGAGTTTGCCAGGAACGGACGATTTGGTCCTTACCCCCCACTTTATACTCCCTTCACCTATGAACAAAAGATCGTCTGTGGAAAAATCGGGTGGTGTAAATGCCGACTAAAAGCATAATTCCCCTTGCTTTGTTTAAGAACGTTACACCACAACTCCACAGCAGATAATTTCTCTCCAACTAAATATCAGATATTTATATCTTGCATTGTATTCTATCTACGATGGGCAAATTGGACGAATTTTATTTTAAATTAAATCCACCCCGTGTTACAAAATGTCAAAAGTACAGGTATACCTGCGGGCTACCTGCTTTATTGCCCACAAGTGAAAATAAAAAAGGGATTATCCCAGCAAGCAATTTAAATATTGATTCGGATTAAATTTGTGACAGAAGTTTTTTTTTTAAATAAGTGTTGTGTGTGTTTAAATCCGAATCAATAAAGTAATAAAAGTGCAAAGGTAATCCAGCAATGGAACAATGCTTTAGTGGATCGTCAAGGACCTCGGATAAACTAAATATATATAATATTGTGATAAAATAAAGTAATCAGTGACAACCATGAAATGGACATGGATACCGGAGAGATTAACAGGAATCATCCACTGAGGAGCAACTCAGTGAAACCACTAGCTCTGAAGAGGACCCCAACGAGTTTCCCCTGCCTGGGCAAAAAGACCGAATAAGACTTCCAAGAAGGACAATGTGAAGCGCATCCAACTTGACAAGGATTGCCCAATGAATCCGCCTAAAGCGCCAATGCCAGTCCAACCCGAAACTAGAAAAACAGCCAAAACGACCAAACCACTCGTCTCAACGCCAACTCCAGTGCCAGGCCAAGCCAACGTAGAAAAGACCACTAGCTTCAACATCAGTTGCCAACTCATCAAACCAACTCAAGTGCTGCCACCAAAAACAAGAAAAGACACCACGACCATGAATCCAGTAAAAGGACCAAGAATGCCACCAATCTTCTGCTTTTCCGCGAACGTAGCTGAAATTAGAAGACACTGCAGAGCCAACAACCTAAGTATCACCTTTAAAAACAGAAATACAAAGACGACCATCATAATTGCTGGAGACAGGGCATCGTTTGAGGCAGTTAAAAAATTCCTGCAGACAAAAAATATACAGAATAACTCGTTTACGCCAAGAAAAGATAGGAAGAATCTTCTTTTACTGAAAGGAATTTACCACACCTACGCTGCTATCGAAGTGAAGGATGAGCTAAGAAACAAAGGACTCCCAGTCATCAAGAAGACACACTTCAAGGCCAAAAGGATAATGGGGAAAACCTACAACAACTTCGTCGTGGAACTGGCAAAAACCTGTGGTATCAGTGAAGTTTATACGAGGACGCTGATAATGAACCAGAGGGTCCACTGGGGAATGGGAAAGCTGCAATCCAACGACATTGTGCAGTGCAGAAACTGTCAGCGCTTCGGACACGTTGCCAGTAACTGCGGACGTCTATACGTGTGCGTCAAGTGTAAAGAGGAGCACGAGCCCGGACAATGCCAACGAAAGGAAAATACCGGATTGGATGTATGGTGTTCCAATTGCCAAAAGGAGAAGGTCACCCAGCCAGCTTTAAAGGTTTCCCAACCCTCAAAGCAAGACTCAACGAAAGGAACAGATTAGCTGCAGAAAAAAAAGGCATGCGTGGTTACCCACCCGGTAGTCAGCATTGCAGCAATGGTGAAAGGTGGATCATCACAGAAACCAGCAAACTCCAGGAACCAACAGCAACAACAAAAAGTGACTACACCAAAAGTGATCACACCCCGAACAACAACACCTAGGAGTGGACCAAAGAAGGCAACATCAGCCCCACCAACAAAACTGAACACCGAAGTCCAAAGGATTTTTGGATCCGACCTACTAACAGTCATGGGAAAAGCTCGGAGTACAGTTCCACCAAACTATGCTCAGCTTAGCGAAGCTCCGCATCCTGACGTTTAATGTCAATTCATTGTGTAGCCTAGAGAAGAGGATGACATTCAGCCTGTGGATGAAGAACAGTGAGACCAACGTCACCAAACACAAAAACATCGACATGGCCGGCTTCAAAACCTATCGAAGGATGAGGGCCGTAGAGGGACAGCAAACTACGTTAAGAAGAAGATTTCCCCCAACACCACTGAAACCATCATCACAGGTCTCACATCCATCGAAGCCAATGCAATCAACATTGAACTTGGAAGAGATGAAACCCTCACCATCATCAGTGTGTATTTCAAGTGCAAATCCAGCATGAGAAATATTCACAATGACCTCAGAATTTTGAACGGTGTCCTCGAAAGAAGCTGGATACAACGATCAAATACAAGGGCAAGGCGATTGCTGACTGGCTGGACGCCAACAACGACCAACAGTCCTTGGTGGTTGTTTCGCAACAAAAACCAACCTATCCCAAAACACCATCGACACTTGATTTTTTTTTTTCTACCTCTAAATTTTCTTGTATACTTCCAGAACTCAAGAACTAAACCTGTTCTACAATACCCGGGGACTCGGACCATGAAGCTGTTCAGCTAAACATCTAACTCCAACAACCCATATTCCTGACGACAGAACCAACTGAGCACATCATCAACTATAGGAGACTGGATGTGGATAGATTTCAACGAGACTTAGAAGCCACCATAACTCTGCCACCCCAAAACAGAAACCTGCAGAACACAGAAATACACGCAGTCATCAACTTTCTAAAAACGGCTGTTTCTAGTGCACTGGATATCCAAAGAGAGCCCAAGACATCAAAGGACAGATACCAGCACCTTCCTGAGTAAATACAGAATCTCTACACTCATCGGCAGTTAAGGAAACGGCTTCAAAGGATCCACCAGCCCGAACTGAACACAACAAACAGCAACTACCAGACAGTATGCAGCAAACTAAAGTGTGTCAACATTATGTTGCGGAACTCTATCCAACACCATAACAATAACCACTTCAACAAGAGACTGCCAGCCATCAAACCTGGACCTGACGCCTACAAAAAAATTAACAAACTGATTAGGAAAACACCAATAGTTGCACTTTTTCTTCTGTGGGTTGGGGGATCGTCAATTATTCTATATTATAATTATTTTGATTTATCAAATGAAATCAAAACACCGCGGAATAACCAAATATTGAACTTAACAAAACGATTGTGCACTTGTGCACCACGACGAGAACTTTGACAACTGGTAGGTAGGTTAAACCACGAGGAAGAAGGTAAAAGAGAGCGCAAATCACCAACAATGGAGAAATAACAACGACACAGGACAAAGCTGAGGCATATGCTGAATATTTTGAAGGAAACTTCACCCCCAACCCATCCACTGATCCAGTCTTTCTTGATGAAGTGAAGGATTCCATCCAACTAGTCCTGGAACCTTACTTGGACAGAGCAATATTCAGCGAGTGATCCAGTTGACAGCCAAAACCTTAGCAACCAAGAAGAATAATTGAAATAATCAGCAGCTGCAGGCCAAAGAAGTCAACAGGACCAGATGGAATATCCAACTTCATTATAAAGAGGCTATCAGAGAAAGTTTTGTTCCTTCTCACCATCATCCTGAACAACTGTGTCAACAACAACTACTTCCCCCAAAAATGGAAAACAGCGAAGATCGTAGCGTAGCGATCCCGAAGAAAGGTGTCAGGAACATGATATCTAACTATAGGCCAATATTCCTCCTCAGCATGCTCTTAGAAGAGCTGATACTAAGGAAACTGAAGAAGTTTTGCAATGACAACAGCGGTATTCTTGACATGCAGTTTGGCTTTTGGGAAAAGCACTCGACACTACACCCACTCCAGAAGTTCCAGCATGACATCACCATAGCCCTCAACAGTCATCGTGTCATTTTCGGATGCTTTCTGGGTGTCGAGAAAGCATTCTATAGCGTCTGGATAGATGCTCTAATACATAAACTACATCTGCTACGTTTACCACCGCCACTAATAAAAATTCTTTTTTCTTTTCTCTCTTTAAGGAACTTCTTTATGCAATTGGGAAACTGCTCATCAACTGTGAAGAATATCGAAGCCGGAGTCACACAAGGTTCGAAACTTGGCCCCTTCCTCTACAGCCTGATGACATCAGACCAACCCGTCCCAACTGGCTATGAAAACCTGCTGTTTGCAGATGACTCCCTCACATACGCTACCTCAATGTCACCACTCGTCGCAGTCCGGATAGAAGAGGCTCACATACACAGACTGTTCGATTTCTACAAGAAATGGGGAATCAAGATCAACTCAGCAAAATCAGAGCTTATTTGCATCAAGAGACCCCGTGACTGCAGAAGTCGCCCAGCAGCCACTTGCAGAAACTTAGTTCTGAAAGCTCCTGATGGATCTACCATTAGCTGCGTTTTATTATCTCTGGGTCTGGGTCGAGGTTATTTTTTAACATGCATTACAAAAACAACATGGGATCTAGGTTTTTATCGAGGCTAGTTTCAATAACCCAAATAGAGGTTTTCACTCTGATCGGCAGAGGGCTATTTACCATTGTGAATGGATGTTAGCGATTTGTCAGCAGTATTAGGAATAGAGAGGAAAAGAGACAAGTGCTTACATGAAAAACAAATAAACATAAGAAAAAAGGGACTGATATACAGCACTGCTTTTGCACTAACCCACATCGTTTTATTTTCACGAGGTGAACCATATGGGTTATGAGCGATAATAAAACGCGGCTATTGCCAGTCCCAGTCTGGTTCACAATTACAAAATCAGCGATGAACAATCTCCAAATCTTCGAGAGGAAGCGACTGGCAGCGAAGAAAGCATTACTTACTTACTTACTTACTTACTTAAGGTGGCGCTACAGTCCGGGGTGGACCAGGGCCTCAACCAACAAGCTTCTTCCAGCCGGCTCGGTTTCTAGCTAGCTGTCTCCAGTTTCGCACGCCAAGTTGGTTGAGGTCCTCTTCTACTTGCGTGCGCCACATTTTGCGCTGTCCACCTCAACTGCGTTGTCCCAAGGGGTTGGATTCAAAGACTTTCCGGGCCGGAGCATTGGTGTCCATTCGCTCAGTGTGACCCAGCCATCTTAGTCGTTGGCTTTTCACTTTTGTGGCTAGGTCGGTGTCGCTGTACAGCCCATACAGTTCGTGGTTGTATCTTCTTCTCCATTCCCCATCTATGCAGACGGGACCAAAAATCACCCGGAGAATTTTTCTCTCAAAACAACCTAACGCGTTCTCATCCACCGTTAGCAGTGTCCATACCTCTGCACCATACATCAGGACCGGGATGATAAGCGTCTTATACAGGGACAGTTTAGTTGCTCGAGAGAGGGCTTTGCTTCTCGATTGCCTTCTTAGCCCAAAGAAACAGCGATTGGCAAGAGTAATTCTTCGTTTGATCTCAGCACTGGTATCGTTCGCTGAGTTAATAGAGGATCCTAGGTAGACAAAGTCTCTGACCACCTCAAAATTATAGCTGTCTATAGTGACGTTCTGTCCGAGACGTCGGTGTTGGGTGTCCTTTCTTTTGACAGCATATATTTTGTTTTGCTTTCATTCACCGTTAGACCCATCTTCTTGGCTTCTCTCTCAATGCTCACAAAAGCACCACTGACATCACGCTTTGTTCGTCCGACTATGTCAATGTCGTCAGCGTATGCGAGTGATTGGACGGACTTTTGAAAGATGTGAAGAAAGCATTACTGGAACAAGAATCTCTACAAAGAAGCAAAGAATATACCGCTGGACAAATAACTAGCAAATTCGGCGATGAAGCTAGTGCAGAACACCATCAATCACCCGAATCAACTAATGAGAAGGATGGCCACCGAGCAACAACATCCCGAGCCGAGGTTCCTCAGTGTGACGGAAACCCTGGATGCCAATATTTTCACCGACAACTACGAAGCAGCCGTTTCCTTTCACGCTGAAACAGGGCCAGCCTACAGCCGTGGCTAAACGCCAACCTTTTCCACCAAACCGCACCCAAACCACAAATGGACAACCGGGATGGAACAACTAGAGAACATTAAAGTCAACCGACTTTTAATTTTAAGTTGACATGTATAATACACTGCCGCTTATCTGAATTGGTTCAACTTTTTTCGCTTGTAAATCAGAAGTTGAAAACGTCAACTTTGAGTGAATAAAAACAAATTCACAAGTTGAAAATAAAAATCCTCAAGTTATGTTCAACTTTGACTGAAAAAAATGGCTGCAAATATATTTTAGGTCTTCTTTCGATGCGTATGTTGAATTCTAAATCAGCGTCGAAAATATTTAATTCAAAATCCATTCTTAATTTCTTTTTATTTATTTATTTGCCAATTCAAAAACCGAAATTAACTTTCACTTCCAAAAAAACAATTCTAAATGTGAAATGTTAAAACAAACAACATGAACGAGCTACATCATACAACGAGCTACACATCCACTACATCAATGAGCTACATCATACAACACTTCCAGTTGTAGTTATGAAACAAAAAAATGTAGTTGATGTAGTTGTAAAATCTTGCTGTAAGATGTAGTTGGAAGCGAAGAAATAGCCTCCTTTATCAAAACGTCTATGCAAACAAGGGCCTTGATTTTGGATCTAAATATAAAATTTTTGTTGCTGCATCAGAAACAAAAATGATTTATGCAGCTCAATCATGGGGATGGCGTCATTATGAAACAGTTGAAAAGCTACCGTAATTTTACCCAAAACGCCAGTTCCGACTGCCTGATACAACACCAAATTATAATTTGTTTCTTATTAAGACGGGTCTATCCCACTGATCTCTATAATACACTGGATAGTTTATTCCTTATAATGTATAACAGTTTCTTTGCTTCCATTTGAAGATGACAATTAGGTGGTCGGCTTCATAATTTGACGTCTGCATTATACAAAAAAAAAAAGTATTTTCCAGATAGGGATGTGCGATATTGAAACAACATCGATTTCAACATCGAAGACCAAACATCGATGTCAATAAATTTCGAACCTAAAGCCTAGTACGCAGATCGAGACAAAATTTATCTCCCATATAAAATTTTTCCCAGGACAAATTTTATCTCGGTTTTTTTCCAAGCGGTACGCAGTTCCAGCGACAAATTTTGACAGTTGAAACCGCTGTACGTGAAAAGGTAAATGACAGTCTCCAATTAATTTTGTGCGGAAAAAGAATGCTCGAAGCATTATTTTTCCGGACAAATTGTGACGTTTTATACATATTTCGCTTTTTATAAACTAAAATCATCTCCCTGTTTCATTCTTTCCATTTATACATTTATAAGACGTTGAGAGGACGCAAAACTGAAATAAAATATAAAATGCGTACAAAAAATGATGATATGGAATGAGAATAGAATTAATTGAACAGCTGTTTTAAATCAGTCAGTGGCGTAGGTAATGAGAAAGGGTACAAAAGGGCCACATTTCAGATACGGAAAATATTTGTTTCAATAAAAAATTTAAATTGATTCCCAAAACGAGTTGGCAATTTTAATTGGATCTTGGGAGCAGTGGAAAAATGTGAACATTTCTGATTTTGACATGTTTTTTTTAATCCATCGACAGCACATCCATCCATCAATGGAATTTGACAGTTGATGGCTTGAAAGATGAAGAACAAACTATTTTGACGGAAAAAGTTAATTTGATCCAAATGTCAAAAAAGTGCCCTAAGCCACTTTTCCCGAAGAAGTAAAAAACCTTCAAACATTTCGGAATTTTTAGTGGTTTTTGTTAATCATTGACATCGTAGCAATCCTTCAATATATTTTAACAGTTGATGACTTGATAGATGGGAGACAAACTATATTTTGACGGAGAAAGTGTATTTTGATCCAAATGTAACCAAATCGCCCTAAAATCGCCTTTTTCCAGAGAAGTAAAAAAAATTCAGACCTTTAGTATTATATTAGGCATCTTTTACTATCATCGGGATCTGGATCTGGGTTTACTTTTAACTTACTTACTTACTTACTTAAGGTGGCGCTACAGTCCGGGGTGGACCAGGGCCTCAACCAACAAGCTTCTTCCAGCCGGCTCGGTTTCTAGCTAGCTGTCTCCAGTTTCGCACGCCAAGTTGGTTGAGGTCCTCTTCCACTTGCGTGCGCCACCTTTTACGCTGTCCACCTCTACTGCGTTGTCCCACGGGGTTGGATTCAAAGACTTTCCGGGCCGGAGCATTGGTGTCCATTCGCTCTAGATGACCCAGCCATCTCAGTCGTTTGCTTTTCACCTTTGTGGCTAGGTCGGTGTCGCTGTACAGCCCATACAGTTCGTTGTTGAATCTTCTTCTCCATTCCCCATCTATGCAGATGGGACAAAAAATCACCCGGAGAATTTTCCTCTCAAAACAGCCTAACGCGTTCTCATCCACTGTTAGCAGTGTCCATGCCTCTGCACCATACATCAGGACCGGGATGATAAGCGTCTTATACAGGGACAGTTTAGTTGCTCGAGAGAGGGCTTTGCTTCTCAATTGCCTTCTTAGCCCAAAGAAACAGCGATTGGCAAGAGTAATTCTTCGTTTGATCTCAGCGCTGGTGTCGTTCGCTGAGTTTATAGCGGATCCTAGGTAGACAAAGTCTCTGACTACCTCAAAATTATAGCTGTCTATAGTGACGTTCTGTCCGAGACCTCGGTGTTGGATGTCCTTTCTTGTGGACAGCATATATTTTGTTTTGCTTTCATTCACCGTTAGACCCATCTTCTTGGCTTCCTTCTCAATGCTCACAAAAGCACCACTGACATCACGCTTTGTTCGTCCGATTATGTCAATGTCGTCAGCGTAAGCGAGTAATTGGACGGACTTTTGAAAGATTGTGCCTCTGGTGTTGACGTGAGAGTTTTGCACTATTCTTTCAAGAACGATGTTGAAGAAGTCGCATGACAGCGCGTCGCCTTGCCTAAAACCTTTTTTGACATCAAAGGTGTCGGTGAGGTCTTTGCCGACCTTGATGGAGCAGCGTGCATTCTCCATCGTCATCCTGCACAAACGGACGAGTTTGGCAGGGATGCCAAAACTAGACATTGCTCTATATAGCTCGTCTCTATAGATGCTGTCATACGCGGCCTTGAAATCGATAAAAAGGTGGTGGGTATCGATTTGGAACTCCTGGGTTTTCTCCAAGATCTGCCGTAGTGCGAATATTTGGTCGATGGTGGACTTCCCTGGCCTAAAGCCACACTGATATGGACCTATCAGGTTGTTGACGAATGGCTTCAGGCGTTCACAAAGTACGGCAGAGAAGATCTTGTAGGCGATATTAAGAAGACTGATGCCTCTGTAGTTGGTGCAGTCCAGAGGATCGCCTTTTTTGAGGATCGGGCAAACAATACTGAGGTTCCATTCATCGGGCATGCTTTCTTCCGACCATATTTTACAGAGGAGCTGGTGCATACTCCTAACCGATTCACCGCCAGCCGCTTTGAATAGCTCAGCCGCAAGGCCATCAGCTCCAGCAGCTTTATTGGACTGAAGTTTAGATATGGCTATCCTCACTTCGTCAAGACTTTACTTTTAACACGTGTTACAAAAACAATTTTAGAAAATTTCCCATTATTTTGTTTTTGTATTACGTATAAAACTTAATCCAGATTCAGATCCCGATGATAATAAAACACGCAATCAAGCGCATGTGATCAATTTTTCTTGCTCTGCAAATGCTTTGAAGGAATCTAATTTCTGTACATAAAAAAGTTTCAAATTTATGTTAATTTAAGGAAATTTTATTATTTTTCAAATTTCTAACTACGCTACTGTTCTCATTTGACTTTTGTTTTTATCTCTACGCCTTCAGAATTTGTCTCGAGAAAAAAAATGTAGAGACAAAATTTGTCTTTGCTCGATCTGCGTACTAGGCTTAAAACATCGATTTTTTGTCAGGTGGTTTTGTTTAAGTTTTTTGTTTGACCAAAGCAAAAAATGCGTCATGCTATGCTCTAATGTATTTTTGCTTTCAAAATTTCTGGTGCCGGCTATTTTTTGTTGAGTTTTTTAAAATCGATTTAAGTTTTCATACAAATGAAAAATATAAAGTCATAAGCAAGGTATTTCAACTTTAAACATCGATATTGCAAAATAATGATGCACAGAAGCTTGTGTGCTAAAACCGCGTGTAGGTAAGTGGTATCTTTCTAGGCATCAATGATTTTAATGGGTGAAAATCGATGTTAAAATATGTATTTTGCACAGTGAATATTAACAAATTTAATAAAATCAATATTGCAGAGGTAATTCATGGTGTTAAGCTGTTAAGTGTGCCCTTTTTGAAATCCGATATTTCAAAATCTTCTTTCACACGAAGTTGTGCGCAAGAACTTGCATGGTGTAAACTGCGTGTTTCTGACCATCGATAATTTAAATTCGTGAAAATCGATATTAAATATGTATTTTGCAGTAATACTTCAAGGAATTTTGTGTAAACTGTTTTCTGTGGCTTTTTGGAATATATCGATATTGCAAAACACGAAGTTGTGTGCAAAAACTTACATTGGTGTAAATTGGGTCTTTCTGAGCATCTATTATTTCAATGCGTGGAAATCGATGCTAAAATTTTAATTTTGCAAAATATATCGTCCACAGTTTTTATAGAAGCAATATTGCTAGTATTTCATGTGTAAGCTGTTATCTAACGATATTGCAAGATATTTTTACTTACAAAAGTGTGTACGAAAACTTGTGTGGTTTGAAATGCGCCTTGCTGAGCATCGATGACATTAATGCTTGAATATCGATGTAAAAATATTTCTTTTGCAAAAATAAACACAAAACAAATTTGATGGAAGCAAAATTGATAGGCACTTCATGTGTAAAGTTATATATGTGCCTTTTTGCACATCGAAAGTTTCGTTGTGGTTCTGAATTTTTCAGTTTGGTTTGGGAGATCCTTTGATGATTTCCTTTTTCAAAAAATTCCAAATGTTACAGATGACTTAAAAACTATGAAAGTCACTCCATCTAGATTTTACTAGCAGAATCAATCATTTTCGTACTTACTTTTTGTTAGTTTTTTAGTCCGATGTTTTGGATGTTAATATCGATGTTGTAAAACATCGAAATCTTTATTATCGATTAAAATCGCTCATCCCTATTTCCAGATGTCTATCTGAAGAAAGGGAACAGACCATGATATGAAAATATAAACTTTTGTGGAAGTTTGTTTTATTATTTATTATCTAGTTATTCACTGTGTGCATTTGGTATATTTTTTTTAGTATAATTACATAGTGGAATGAGATAAATCATTGCAGTTTCCGAACAAGTTGAGCAAAACAGCTAATGAATAATTATGATGAGGAGGATGCGATTGCATATTCTGCGTTTTTTTTAAATGATTTTACCTCCTTGTCACACTCTTTACGTTTGTTATTCCGTTTCATTAACTAATTAGTGAATGAACTTAAATTACGAACACAACAAATGTTAGCAAACAGATCCCGGGGGGTGAAACGAACGGAAATTTGATATCTGTTTAATGGATTATCTTTGTATTACATGTTATACAGTTGTACTGTTATACAAAAAAGTGGTCAGCTTCATAATATAACAATTCTTCAAATGGAAGCAATATTTTTGTATCGATACACTATCCAGTGTTTTATAGAGATCAGTGGTCTATCCCCGCTTTACCTCAAAACCTTAAAACTTCAATTTAACTATATCATGAATCCAGCCACCTTGTAAAACGGACTAATCAAAAGGTAACAGAAGCCGTTTTATTCTGGAAGGCGCCCTACTAGGTCTAAATGAATATGCTCAAAACCAGTGACGTGCAGCAGTCGAACAAACTAGGTAGACAGTAGACATCCGTTATTTTGCATCTTATCCAATCAAACAAAAAAACTGTCAATTTAGTCCCAAATACAGCGTATTTCACTTTGTATGAAAACAATGGTTAGGTACCAATGAGCCTGATTACACGATTCGTTTTTTCGGCCGTTACGTGCTTCATTTTTTTTGACACATTGGGTGAGGGGTGTAGAAATGTAGGGGGAATGAAGTAACCAAAGCACGTATGAACATTTTAAGATTTTTTCCGGTTGAACTTTGACGTTTATGATTTGACAAATGAGTAGAGGTGGAGAATGCTTATAAAATTTAAATAATGAGATTAAAAATTGATTTTCATAGTTACATTACATTACATTACATTATTTATTTCATTATTCTTATCTTACAAACTTTGTACATAGTAACGGGTGATTTTTTAAGAGGTTTAGAACTTTAAAAAAAAAAAAAAACACAAAAAATTCGAAAAAATGAATGAAATATTTATTTGAATCGATAGTTTGAACCTTGCAATTTAATGTTTAAAGATAATTTCATGCAAATGTTGACCGCGGCTGCGTCTCAGGTAGCCCATCCGCTGAGTCCAATTTTGGCATACTCTTTCACACATATCGGCCGGTATCTCACGAATGAATGCATGGATGTTGGCTTCCAGTGCGTCAATCGAAGCGGGCTTGTCCCTATAGACATTAGCCTTGACATACCCCCACAAAAAATAATCTAATGGTGTCAAATCGCACGATCTAGGCGGCCAATTGACCGGCCCGAAACGTGAAATTAACTGTTCACCAAACTCGCCTCGCAATTGCGCCATTTTTTCGCGTGCTGTGTGGCATGTGGCACCGTCTTGTTGAAACCACATATCATGCAAGTCAAGAACTTCCATTTCGGGCAAAAAGAAGTTTGTTATCATCGCTCGGTAGCGTTCCTAACTGCTGGGAACGGCGCCGAATCGACATTTCGCGGTCTTCTGTCACACTAGCTGATACGGCCGCAATATTTTCTTCACTACGCACAGTACGTAAACGTGTTGGTGGTTTAATGTCCAACAAAGTAAATTTGGTGCGAAATTTGGTCACAATCTTCCGAATAGACTGCTCAGAAGGTCGAGAATGCCGACCATAAAATGGAAGCAGCGCGCGATGAACATTTCGAACCGAGCACGAATTTTGATAGTAGAATTCAATAATTTGCAAGCGTTGTTCATTTGTAAGACGATCCATGGTTAAATTGCAAACTAAACTGAAGCTGTTTGACAGTGACACAAGGTACTAAGCACACGTCAGCTGTCAAAACCAGTGTTGCCAAAACCAAACCAGCTAAAAAATCACCCGTTATAATAATAATATAACAAATTCAAAAATAAAGAAAGAATAGCCAGTGACATTTTTATTTGAAAATAAAATAGTGCTAATGTCACATCATTGAAAAATATCTTAAAAATGTGGGGTGTACAACAATTGATTACCAATTTAAGAACAAAATTAAATTAAATGAAAAGCTAAAAAAATTTTTCATGAGCAAAAGGCTTAGGAAAAAACAAAATAAGAAGCTTAACTACATAATGTGCATAAGAATATAAATGAAGAACGTTATTAAGTGATATACAGCAGCAGAGTTTTGATTTCATGGTGATTGAAATCTAGAAGCCAAATTTTAAGTCTATTTAGGAAAATAGGTAGAGATCTAATAAACCGAAAATTCATAGGTAGACGATTGAACAATTTAAATGATACAACGGAGAAAAAGTTTCTGAAGTGTGTAGTTCGAAATGATGGAGTGACAACAGAATTAACTGAATTGCTACGCAAATACCTGGTGTCAGAAATTGGACTCTGCATATAACCACCTCTCAAGAAAAATATTTTTAAAACTTTAAAATAATATAAATGTTTTAGCGGCAGAATTCCCAATGTCCTAAACAGAACCATAGAATGAGCCAAACGATTTGCTCTGAGTATTTGTCTTACAGCGCATTTTTGTAAAACAAGGAGTGGTTGGAGAGTTGTGTCGTAAGCGCCTCCCCAACAACTCAATCCATACTGCAATCTTGATTGAAATATTCCGTAATAAACCATTCTAAGTGTTTTACTGTCACTGAACTTTCTGAGTCGATAAAAACTACGAATAGAATAACGTAAATATTTTTTTAGATTAGAAACATGTTTGAACCATCTCATGCTATTATCAATTGTTATACCCAAGTATTTAAACTCTGATACTACTTCAATTTTAAAGCAGTTAATGTCACAAGTTGCATGTTCATTAAACATTTTATCAGGTGCATCAAAAGTACACAAAGAACTCAACAAGTTTTGCCTGATACAGTTGTTGGCATGGAAATATATTCCCCCAACAGCGCATTCCGGATTGCTATGGCTAAAATACATTAATTTTGTTTTCCTGCTCACAAATAATTTGTGTTCAGAAAACCAAATTCGAAGTAGATGAACGTCATGATTGATGTCAGCACTAAGGTTTAGAGCACTATCTGAACGGTAAGCAATCCCAAGATCATCAGCAAAGGCTGTAACCTTACCTTTAAACGTTTGAAAAAACAGAGAGTTAATGTAAATTAAGAACAATATTGGCCCCAGGACTGAACCTTGGGGCACACCTTGATTTATTAATTTGAAATTACTTAGTACATCTCCTACTTTAACTTTTTGATTTCTATCTTTAAGGTAAGACTTGAACCAATCATAAATAAAATCCCGGAAACCTACGCAATATAATTTTTCTAATAGGACGTTATGGTTTACCATGTCAAACGCCTTGGTTATGTCCACAAAGAGGCCGGCACAGTGTTTTCTGTCATCCATTGCCTTGTATATGAAAGAGCAGAACTCCAAAAGAGCATCTTCCGTAGAAAGCCCCTCTCTAAACCCGAACTGATCAGGGCTAAAAAACTTTATATTTGTTAGATAACCCATTACCCTATACTTAATTGCTTTTTCAAAAATTTTGGAAATAGAAGACAATAGCGAAATTGGTCTATAATTATTCTTGTCACATTTACTACCCTTTTTAAAAAGAGGTATTACATAAGCACACTTAAGTTTGTCAGGAAAATTTCCAGTAAGAATACTCAAGTTAAAAATGTGTGCTAGTATATCGACTATATTAAGTGCTATTTTTTTAAGTGGAAGATTTGAAATACTATCACAACCGCAAGAATAGGAATTATCCAAGGAATTTATAATTTTATAAAGTTCAAAGCCAGAAATCTGTTCAAAACCGAAGCTTACATTACTCATACTGTCCGTCATTAATTGAGTCCTTGTACAATGCCTACAATGTTTGAGATATTCATTCTCATGGGATATTTGCCCAACCGTAGAAAAAAATCATTGAATTCATTTGATATAATTGTAGGATCATCAATAGTAACACTTTCATTTCTAAGAATAATAGATTTAGGAGAACTTTGAGACTTGCCATCAATGATACTATTTATTACTTTCCATTCTTTTCTATGATCACCGAGAGCTCTGTGTACTTTGGAGTAATAGTATCTATCTCTAGCCAACCTTATATCTTTGTTAACTGTTTTACTCAATATTTTGAAACGTCCTTTAAGTTGAAAATTTAGTGGATGTTTACTACATTTTTTTCCTAATTCATTTTTTAGTCTAATTTTTTTTTAGTAAAGTGCGATCAATCCATGGCTTAAGCCTTATTTCAGACTTTGCCTGAACTAAATTATAGCTAAACTTACGTATGTGCGAAAGCAATAATGACAAAAATAAATCATACGCTGTAGAAGCATTGTCTTCTTCATAGATTTCTTTCCAATTTTCAAAACGTAATACATTGTTAAGTAAATCAAATCTAATTTTAGTTACACAAGGTGAAGAATTATACTTCCCAGATTTTTGGGTTATTAGTTTTTTGACCAAGATACCTGTCATGCAATGATCGGTGATGTCGATATTGAGGTTAACTCCAGCACACTGGTCTAAAGAAATTTTAGTAAAACGACCAAGATATTGGTCTTGTGACTTCATTTATGAATGAATTAAGACCATGCTCAGCTGTTAAGGCAAGATAACTGTCAGATGCAGATCCTGGATTCAAGATGTCAATATTAAAGTCACCTAAAATTATTAAATTGCCCGCTTTTTCATTGCTTAAGAACATTGAGAATTCATTCAAAAACACTTGAATATCATGAGCGTGTAATCTATAAACACAAACAAATTTATAATTTTCATTGCGTATTTTGCAAAACAATTCAATCACATCTGCACTCACAAAATTAACACAATTTATTTTATAATCTTCATAATTCAGAGAATCACGAACAAAAACTCCCACTCCACCTGCAGCATATGTTTCATTTGTGCTTGCGCAGAAATTGTAACCAGGAATATAATAATCATCTATTTCACATTCAAAAATCCAAATCTCAGACAAAAATATCAGATCTGGTAAACTAACAAGTGCATCTAGATAACACACTAATAAATCAAAATTCTGCCGTAAGCTACGTATGTTCTGATGTACAACAAAAAATGAGTTATCTTCATTGGCATTACAATTAAAAACTCTATCGTTAATGCTTATTATAGTTTTTGAGGTTGGATTGTTGCTTAAAAGATCAAAGTAGTTATTAAAATCAAACATATGTAGTTAAATGAAAATATTAAATGAAAGACATTTAGTCTTCCAGCTTTTTAAAATCATCAATAGATCTTATGACAACAATCCTACCTTTTTCAATCTTTCTCATTAAAATTTGCGAGTTTTGAAACCATAAATACTTATATTTTTTCTCAACAGTTATAAATTTGAACGAGAAGTGATCTAAAAATATTTTAAATTGTTATTTCTGCCTATTTTCATTTATTGGAAAATAGGCAGAAATAACAATAAACTTCAAACTTGTTGAACGTCAAAATCACGTATGGATTTTTTTCGTTGTGTGTAATCATGAAGGTACGTACCTGTCAAAAAGACGAAAAACGAAACGAACGAAAAACGAATCGTGTAATCAGGCTCAATAAAAAACTCTTCTTTAGCAAACATAAATACTTACCTACCTATTTAATACAAGAATACAAATTAAAAACTAATGTACACACATATTTATATTAAAGAAATGTTTGTATTTTTACGAAACAAGTATGGTGAAGGCCAAAAGAAGTAGTCCTCATGAAGTCTTAAGAACATCTTGTTGAAAATATTCTAGTTTTCAAAACTATCATCCTCATTTATTTTTGTTGATATATTGGTGATCGAAGACTAAGTATATTCTTAGCTGAAAGCTAGACACCAATCTAAAGCAAACAAAAATTGTAGACCTCATTTGATTTAAGCTGAATACAAAAATTATTGATTGATTAAACAAAAGAACAAGAGTGCCATAGAACAAAGAAAATAAAAAAAAAAAATTGTTTCTTGTACCATTTTTTACAGTTCCGCATTAAGAGTGTTCCGAACCGATCAAAACCAGTCATTTGCTAACTTTTTTTTTGCGTTTATAAGACGGGTTTTTTCATTTTCATCCGATACTTTGTTAAATAAAACTTTTTATTTTTACTAATTGGTCACTATTAGGCGTTTTATTGTACTAAAAAAGCATATTGTAAAAGAAACGGATTTTAACTTTCAAATTTACGAACATTTTCTGTCAAAAAAGTGGCTTTTAAAAATTGAAAATTTCAATATCAGATGATACAATTATGATTATATAATTAAAATGAAAATTGATAAAAATAAATTGAATTTATATCCACTGCAAGAAAATTTGTCAAAAAACACCGTAAGGTATACAAATTGACTGTCAAAACTGCGTTTTTTCAAAATTGCAAAACATTTTTATTTTGTATTATTAAAACTTGTATTTGGCATAATAAAAATATGGAATTTTATGTTATTAAACATTGTTTTGCAAAAAATGCTATAGTGTAAGCTACATTTGCTTTGAAAAACAGCCATTTTTGCCATTTTCTCGTTTTCTTAGAGGCTTTTACCAAAAACAAGAGCACAAAATTAAAAAATTTTTCCAATGATGTCCTAGAAAACAAGTTTATCTGTCCATAAACACCTTAATCGTTTTGATCGGACAAGTTTTTCATGAAATCACAATTTTAGTCCGGAACACTCTTAACGCGAAACGGTACCTTAAAATGTATGTTTGCAAAATAATTACAAAACAAGAACAAACATATAGTGGGGCGGCTTAGTGCCCATATGAAGCATGATTGTACACTTTGGGATAAAAGCAAATTACTTTAATCGTCGTTGGCACACTATAAAAGAATGATTTAAAGATATTGGGCCACTTCGTATTAAGAAGATTTCAAATTGTTCCTTTTTACTTGCGATATAGGTACTATAGGGCAAGTTTTGGATTCGTGCAGAAAAAAAATTTCGAGATAACAATCAAACATGACATTACTATGATAGAGAACACGAAAAAAGTGGGTGGCAAAATTCTGTCTGTCTGTCTGTCTGTCCGTACCTGAACGTACAGCCTAAACCACTGAAGCGATTTTCTTCAAATTTTGAACTTAAGGCTTTTTTGTAACTCTCCAGAGGGGAAATTGAAATTTTTTTTCAACTCAAAAAATAACGGTACTTGCCATACAACCGTTAAGGAAAAGCTTATTTATCTCAAAAACGCCTCCAACGATTTTGATAAAAAAATTCAGTGCATTATTGTAGATATGATGTGTCTTTTAGTAAGAACAAAAATTACCAAAAACTTTTATTAACGATACCTGCCATATAACGGTTTTTTTGATTTTTGGTTTTCTCATTAACCGCTCATCCGATTTCAATAAATTTTTTTGCTCAAAAGCTTTGTTAGAATATAAATAAAACTGATACCAACATTTTTGAAAAAATAAATTTTGGATTTTTAAAAAAAGATTCAAATTTTTTTTTTGAAAATTCAATATTTCAAAAACCAGTTGATGAATTATTTTGAAATTTCAGTTTTAAATGTATATTAATATATACTCAAAATTGGCATACCAAATTTTTTTTTGAAAAATGTCATAAAAATTTTATATATAAAAAATTAGTTTTAAAGAAAACGGCTCCAACGATTTTAAATTTTTTTTTGCATATATTCATATTTTTTCGAGTAATCAAATGGCATACTTTTTTTTGAGCTCTAAGTTATTTATCAGACTGTTTATAAAATTAAAAGAACGATTTAAATATGCTTTTTATACTTTTTCTATAATTACTTGAATATTTTTAAAAGTTCTTAAGTACCACACAACTTGCACATAAGAGCAAGTACGTGCGATCCAGTCGTGCATTTTATTTTTCTCAAAAACGACTCCTACGATTTTGATTAAACTTTTTCTATATACTAAAATTAGTACGATCTACTACTAAAAATTATACAATTTTACACTTAGCACCTATTAATAGTACCTGTCATAGAACGTATTTCCTTATTTTTAATTTTCTCGTTATCGGCTGAACGGATTTAGATGATTTTTTTACGAACAAATTTCAGATAAGATTAAATAATATTGCATATCAAAATTTTCAAAAAAAAAGTTTTTGGATTTTTAAAAAAAGTTTAAAATTTTTTTTTTGAAAATTCGATATCTCAAAAACGGGTTAACAATTTTTTTTCAGATTTTGTTTTTACATACACATAAAAATATACTTTAGATTTGCATACCAAATTTGTTCTTAAAAATGTTTTAAGAATTTTATATACAAAAAATTAATTTTTAAGAAAACCGCTCCAACGATTTTAAATTTTTTTCCCCATACAATCATATTCAATCAAGAATTAAGATGGCATTCTTTTTTTTCCACCTCAAACTGTCAAAGGAGTTGTTTTAGCCATTTCAAATGTCGTATTTCATGCTTCTCTACATTTTTCTCTCATAATTTCCATGTTTTTATATACAATTTTCTTAAATCCGCAGTGTCTTGAACATAAGAGCACGACACTTTTATTTCGCATTTTATGCCATTGCCTGCAATGAATTGAGCCGCCATTTTATGTTTAAAATATATTGAGTCGCCATTTTATCTTTTGCCACAAATATGGAGCGAACACCACATAGAAGAAGTCCAAGGGAGCACCCCGAATCCAATGCTTCCTCCACATCAAGGGTGAGCGCAAGAGCAGCACAAAACGCTGCCGCAGCACAACCGAGTTCTAGTAGAGTTAGCTCCACTATTGCCGCACGCACCATGGAATCCCAAGTTTCCCAAGCAATTCCGCCTGCTGAAGAAGTTTTAGTTCCCCGCAACATTCAAGTCGTAGCTTCAGTTGTACAAGCAGCTCCAGCTGCCCAAGTAGCTCCAGTTGCTCAAGCAGTTCTAGCCAAGCTTTTCCAGCTGCCCAAGCATGGAATAGCTACAGAATCAAGTCTACAGCAACCGCATCAAACCCAAAGTGAATCTAAAGGCGACCCCATTCTTAACTGCACCACCAATTAAGCAGAAAGTGATCGTATACTTTTTCGTGTGTCGCCAGTAACACTATGGACAAAATAAAGCCATCGATACGTACGCCCAACTAGATGAGGGTTCCTCAGTAACCATGTTGGATAGGACATTGGTAAGTGAGTTAGGCTTTAAGAGGCCTCCATCCATAATTTTGAAAAAAAAACGAGAAATGGGGCAGTTCGTAAAAGAAGTTGTGAAGCCCATATAATGCTACATTTCCACCTAACGCTAATCTGAGATTTAATAAGATTTACCTCAAATCTTCTTTAAATCTCGAAGATTTACCATACAAATATATTTCGTTAATCTTGAAGATTAGAAATTAATCTTCCTAGGACAAAAACTTTTACAAATCAAACTAACCTATGGCGCTGAAGGATTCATTCATGGCTGAATTCAGTTCTTCACAAAGGAAACATTCTGTCTCATTCGCACTTCATAAGAAAAATTGAAACGCCATTTGCATTTTTGAAGGTGCTGTCAAATTTAATTTTTTTTAAATCTTTTTGTGTGGTGGAAACACCAAAAAGATTTATTTAATCTAAGCTGAGATAAACCTTTGGTGGAAACATAGCATAGTATGTATTGTAAAAAACTAAAGTTATTATTAAAGAATGACATTTAAACTACAAAATCGCCTAGCCACCTTTTTATTTTGTTTATTTTTTCCTTATTTTATTTTAATATTTCGGTAACCTCTTTCGAAAAATTTCTCAAAATTGCTCAGGGGGTCAATTCTCGATCTGTGAAACTGTGAAATGAAAACAAAGTTATCATTTCAGTTTTCAAAGAGTTTTATCATTTTATCACTTCACAAACACGCGCAAGGCGATTCCCGAACTCGTTATGAAGAACAGCTGTCAAAGCGAGTACTAAAAAGTACTAACATGAAAATGCTACCACTTGCTCATAGAAAAAGATGATTGTAACGTCATAGAATGACCAATATGGCGACTTGAATGTATCAAATGAGCACAATTTGTTTCTGTTTATCATTTTTCTTTTCACAGAATGAAATGATTGTGATAAACGAATTATCATATGAAAACATTTTGGCATTTGTTTTCATTTTTTCACACTTCGAGAATCGCATTTGGCTTGTAGGCGTTATCATATTTATCACTTCACAGTTTCACAGATCGAGAATTGACCCCCAGGTGTAATAAAAGTTCTGAGAAACTGAAGTGGAAAACATATACCCCATATTAATAAACGGCGGATAACAACGTGCTAGCGTTTATACATCTGTGGTCCGTTCCTTTTCTCTAAAATGTTAACAATTGATAACAATTTTTAACACTGATCGTTCCTAAATTCTCAAATTGTAACATCGTGTAACATTATGACGTCATAAAATCGTTCCTAAACTCAATGTTGAAGTGTCAGAATGTTAAACTTTGTAACAATTTCCAACTCATCTCCTCGACATGAATTGAAAGTGTTGATCTGTCAAAAACAGCTGAAACTGCAATGTTTTCATTTTGTGATTTTTTTGTTTACTTTTCCTTGTTTGGATTTGGAATTGTTTGCATTTTTGCAAATATGTGTTTTCAATTTATTTGATTTTAGTGTTGTTTTTGAGTTTTGAATTATGTTATGATAAATTTACTTTTTTTCGACATTGAATTCTATCAATTCCGCGATTTTTGTTAAAGAAATTTGTGCTCATAGTTAGTTCAAGTTAATAGAAATTTTATTTTCAAATTATATCCCCCATATTAATAAACGGCGGATAACAACGTGATAGCGTTTATACATCTGTTAACTAGTAATTCTTATTAACAAATGCGTAATAGTCTGTGACGTGTGTTAACGTACGAATAACTTTAACTAGCCAGTGCCTACGTTCTGTAACTCTCGCTTCGAAAAAACTAGTCGAGAAACGATGAAAATTGAAACAAAATGCATGAGTTTTGTTCCGTTTTTCAACGTTTCTCGCCTGATTTTATCGATGCGAGAGTTACAGAACGTAGGTACAGATTCCACGTATAATGAACGGATAACTTCTTAACACATACACGCACGCGTATGATAGCACCGTTTACTACTACCAGTATACACTTCGTAAGGCAGTGCATGCATGTGACACATGTATTAGAAAATCACCATAATTTCATGAAGTGGTGAATTTGGTGAAGTGATAAATACTGGAAAGATATCATCAGTGCTATTTATAAACCCATTCCAAACGATGTCTAACTTTAGACACCTGTCCAACTCCAAAATGTTATTTATAAATACTTAGCACCTATTGACTAAAGGTAGAACTAGAATAGGCGGAAGCTGTCGGAAGCTTATGTCAAAACTGATCGAAAAGTAGCTATCCGAAACGTCAATTTCACAAGTGACCCATAATGCACTTAGTGGTTGGAAGTGAAAAAAAAAACAAAAATACATAGTTATTCAATGTTTATTTTCTCATACTTTTTCACAGCACAGAGTGATATGCTTTTAATTATTTATTTTGTGAAACCACTAAAATTCGATGTCATATAAATTAATTAAAAGAAAATTGATTTGACTTCACTCATTCATTCATAGAACAGAAAAAAAGTTGAAAACTGCACCAAGCGCCAAGTTTTTGTTAGTTTGCTTCCACCATTTTGATTTTGCATTCGCCCACTTACGAAAGAGCGGTCGTTGAGCGCTCTCACGTCCGACGGCAAAAGTTAACGAAAACTAAACGAAAAGTTCCACTTCGCAATTATGTGCGCGTCATATAAATTTCTTGTTTTCGCTCGATTTCGTACGACCACTTAAGTTGGCTTCCGACTATTCTAGTTCTACCTTAACTTATCCACTGAAATTGGTTGTCCAAATCTTATTTGAAAGTAGACACGTTTAATGAATAAGGTGGGCAAATATTTCTGGTTTTCTAATTTTCTAGTTTTGGAATGAATGAAAAGCTAGTTGAACGTGCCCCAAAGCGTACTAAAATTCATTAATTCATTCAAAAATGAATAAATACAGGCATGTCAGTGAATAAATGAGGCCACATTTGGGCAATTGTTGGAATGCGTTTATAAATAACAAGTTGCCTAAACTATTTAGGCATTGACTAGCTGGACAACTGCCCAAGCGTGTTCTAAGAAAATCTAATAAATATGACCGCATATCTTTTTTAATAAAATAAAGTTATCAAGCGGACAAGTTGTCTATCCGTGTGCCAGTTAACACGTGTGTTAGGGAGCGGGTACCAGTTTTTTTATTAATACTGCTGTATGTATTTATTTTCAATTAATTTAATGCAATAAATAGTTTTTTCTTGATTATTCATTCTAAATGCATTTCGATTTTTTTTTCAACCTTGCCGTTTGACAGATCAACAATATTTTCAACATTGATCGTTCCTACATGAAATGTTACAAAGTGTAACATTCTTAACAATGACATTTTAACATTTTTTTTTGACACGTCAACAATTGTTAACATTTTAGAGAAAAGGAACGGACCACTGTTAACTAGTAGTTCTTATTCACAAATGCGTAATAGGCTGTGACGTGTGTTAACGTACGGATAACTTTAACTAGCCAGATTCCAAGTATAGAGTGCGTTTCTTTATTCATTCTGAAACTTCAGAATATTTGGAATGAGCATTTTGCGTTTCTTTAATCAATGGAATATTCCGGATAAACCATTTTGTTGTTTCTTTATTCATTCCGGAACATTTGGAATGCATTCTTTTAATTCCATTTGAAAGATAAGGATAAGTATTAACCCCAATATTAATAAACGGCGGATAACAACGTGCTAGCGTTTATACATCTGTTAACTAGTAATTCTTATTAACAAATGCGTAATAGTCTGTGACGTGTGTTAACGTACGGATAGCTTTAACTAGCCAGATTCCACGTATAATGAACGGATAACATCTTAACACATACAAGCACGCGTATAATAGCACCGTTTACTACTACCAGTATACACTTCGTAAGGCAGTGCATGCATGTGACACATGTACTAGAAAATCACCATAATTTGATGAAGTGGTGAATTTGGTGAAGTGATAAATACTGGAAAGATATCATATCTTTTTTAATAAAAAAAGTTATCAAGTGGACAAGTTGTCTATCCGTGTGCCAGTTAACTCGTGTGTTAGGGAGCGGATACCAGTTTTTTATTAATACTGCTGTAAGAAAAATTTAGTATCCGCTCCCTACAACACGTGTTAACTGGCATACGGATAGACAACTTGTCCGCTTGATAACTTTTCTTATTAAAAAAGATATGATATCTTTCCAGTATTTATCACTTCACCAAATTCACCACTTCATCAAATTATGGTGATTTTTTAATACATGTGTCACATGCATGCACTGCCTTACGAAGTGTATACTAGTAGTAGTAAACGGTGCTATCATACGCGTGCGTGTATGTTTTAAGAAATTATGCGTTCATTACACTGATCTCTATAATACACTGGATAGTGGATTCCCTATATGTATAACAGTTTTTTTTGACTCCAATTGAAGGTGACATTTAGGAGGTAAGCGCACCTTTTGACGTCTATCTTTTCAAAAAAAAAAAAGTATTTTGACGTAAGTTTGGTATGTGAACAAACAAACATTTCTTAAACGCTAACATACTTGCATAAAAGATGCCAGCAATCGGTATTGATTTGGGAACTACCAACTCCTGTCTTCCAGCATGGCATGGTAGAAATCATCGCAAACGACCAGGGCAACCAAAAACACCCAGGTATGTGGCGTTCACAGATACAGAACGACTCATCAGTGATGCTGCCAAAAACCAGGTTGCCATGAATCCCAAAAACACAGTATTTGACGCAGAGGTTGATTGGAAGAAAATTTGATGACCAAAAGAATCAAGATGACATAAACCATTGGCCATTCAAAGTTGTGAGTGACTGTGGAAAAAACCAAAGATGAGTGTCGAGTTCAAGGGGCTGTAAAAGACATTCGCTCCAGAGGAAATCAGGGGTGGAATCGGCTAAGGTGATTTGTGATAGTTGACAGTCACATTGCCATTGCTTTTCTATTGTATTGTGACTGTCAACTATCACAAATCACCTTAGCCGATTCCACCCCAGCTCAATGGTTCTGACCAAGATGAAGGAGACTGCAAAGGCTTATTTAGGACTGACCCTAGAGATGCAGTGATCACAGTTAAGCTTACTTCAATGACTTGCAGCGCCAAGCAATTAAAGGCGCTGGAGCAATCGCCAGGTTGGATGTGCTCAGAATTTTCAATGAACCAATAGCCACAGCCTTGGCTTACGGTTTGGACAACAATCTATCGGGTGAACGAAATGTGCTCATTTTAATTTGGGAAGAGGAACCTTTGATGTGTTCATTCTGACAATCGATGAAGGGTTCCTATTTGAAGTGAGATCGACAGCTTGAGATACACACTTGGGAGGTGAAGACTTCGCAGAAGAGTTCAAGCGCAAGTAAAAGAAGGATCTAAGATCGAATCCACGAGCTCTTTGACGCTTGAGAACAGCTGCAGAAAGAGCTAAGCGCACATTGTCATCCAGCACTGAGGCGACTCTTGAAACTGATACTCTGTTCTGACCTATGCCATCCGACTCTAAATCCGGTGGAGAAAGCCTTGAAGGATGCCAACATGAATAAGGGTCAAATCCATGACATTGTGTTGTTTAGAGGTTCAACGATAGGATTCCAAAAGTACAGAATCTGCTGCAAATGGTTTTCAACGGCAAAACACTCATCTCTCCATCAATCCTGACGAAGCTGTTGCTTATGGAGCAGCCATTCAAGCTGCAATTCTCAGCGGACAAAAGTAACGAAATTCAAGATGTGATATTAGTTGATGTTGCTCCTTTGTCACTTGGCATCGAAACAGCCGGGGGTGTGCTGACTAAGCTGATTGAACGCAATTCCAGAGTTCCTTGCAAGCAATCAAAAACCTTCACCTTTTATTCTGATAACCAGTCAGCAGTTACTATCCAAGTGTTCGAAGGAGAAATCGCACTCACCAAAGACAACAAACTTCTGGGTACTTTCAATTTGACTGGCTTTCCACCAGCACCTCTTCGTGATCCACAGATCGATGTGACTTTTTTGAAGTAAAAACCAGTAGCTTTCAACAATCTCGCGTATATATGTACATCTCGCACCAAAAATAAAAATCTTGCAAATGAAAAATAGAAACTATAAAAAAACAATATTGGGTGTTTTCATTTCCATCTTTACGGGTGTGACAGTGAGACTCTTATTTTACTAATTATTCACATACTATTCCAAATTAATAAATTAAATCTTTAATAATCTATAGGACACCTTAAGCCCTTTAAAAAAGTTAGTTTACTAAATTATGAAAAATTTCAGTTATAGGATCCAGTTTTGTTGAGTTACGGGTGTGACCTTAGAAGACTTTTAATTTGCGATTGAGATATCTATAATGTTCATGTGGTGTTAAATATTGCATGAAAACTATGTATCATTCTTGAACAAATATTAACCTTCCATTTCAGTTAAGAAATGAGAAGCAAAACTATGAAAAATAATATAAAACTTTAATTTGAAAACGTTACGGTTGTGACAGGTAAGCGTTTCGGGTGTGACCGAGCATGATTAGTAAGCATGAAAAGAATATGATAAACGATATTTTAGCGGGAAATTTTCGTTATAGATGTATAATCATTTCTCACAAAAAATAAGAAACACTTCTTCTAGAAAATAGAAGTTTTTCTCACAGAAAAATGAATAGATTTCTCACTTCAATGAGATTTTTTCCATTTTCTTTTAAAGAAGGGAAAACTTTCCCTTTAAGCCGATTAAATTCTCACTTAAAGTAGATTTTCTTAGAATTATCTAGAAGCAACAAAACTAAATTGAGTTGAAACACAGAAAGAATAAGTTTTTAAAGTTTAAATGCCAACCAGTTACGGGTAGGTATACAACATAGGCTTAAAATTTTTATTACGGGTTTAGCACTAATTTCACTCTCCCTTTTTGCCCCATATTATCAGTTTGATAATTTTTTTTCTAGCTATTATTATTATAATATAACATGCATTTTATTTTATTTATAACTCAAAAAGGGACTGTGTTATCTAAATGACTTTTCACTTCTAGTCTGTCGGGTGGATTTGGATTTATAGAGCAAAAATATATGTATGTACATATGAGGTGATGAAAACCTAAACTTGCCATATCCATGCCATAACCTTATTTAATAATAATTTGTATATCTAATCATAGATTTTTAAATCTATTTGTTAATGTTGTAAGGAAAATTTTATAAAAGTCTCGTCAAAAAGATATTTAAAAATTACATCTGGCTGTGATGAGTTTTTCTGGCATGGATATGGACAGTTTTGTTTCTCATCGCCTCATATGTACTTACACTATTGTGTCTGTCTGAAGTTATAGCAGGAACTTTTGTATTGAGTCCTTTTGCTTTGCCAGTAAATCTTTGTATCATGGCAGTTATACGCCATGAGAACTTAAATTCAATATCTTCTTCAAAGTCAGCTCAGTAGAGCATTTCAAAGGGTTGAGATCGTGTTACTACTTTCGTTTGACGTACAAGTGTTTCTTTGGGAACAGTGCGTGCATACGTTCTGAAAAAAAAAATAAACATCAAGAATATTAAATACGCGTGAGCAGTTATACTTTCTTGGCGTGATAAAACAATTATCCCTTTCGCTTCAAACATTTTTTCCACGTGAACTGTGATGTTCGAATTTCGATTTTAATGCACTTTTTGATATAGATTCTTCAAATTTACGCACGTAATCTTGGAACTCAAAGTAACGATTTTGAAAAACTTCAGAGCTCAATTACCCTTGGTTTTTTCAAGCCGGGCCTGAATAACAAAATTTTATATTTTGATTTTATCAACAAAAAATATAAGGGTATTCATGCAACAGCGTAAACTCGTCGTAAACATCGTAAAGTTGTAAACTTCGTAAATCTGTCAAATTTTCCATACAAATTGTGACAGAATTACGAAGTTTAAAAGTTTACAACGATTACGACGACTTTACGATGTTGTATGAATACCCTTTATATTTATGTACCTGAAATGTGTCTCTTGCTACAACAAAAAAAAACGCGTTCAGCTGCCTCCTTTTCAGTGCATACCTTGAGTTCTTTAGTGGATATTTATATTTTTGTTTATACAAAATCGGGATGCATCTCAAGGCTTCAAGCTACGAAAAATTAAAATTAGAAAAAAACCAATAGTAGATTTATTACTTACCGCGTTTTTGTGGTGGTTCCAAGAAGTTTTTATTATCCGATACCTCAGCTATTGGATCGACTTTCATTGGCATCTCGGCCTTTGAAATAATAGTTTGATCTCGGAGCCAAATATGACCCAAAACATAATCAATTGAAGGTCGAGAATTTGGACAAACAGTGAGCATTTCGATGATGAGAATTATGGCAGGTTTGTTCGACCGACTTTAAGGCAGGAAGATTGAATTTTAATTTACCATTTTTGATTTGATCAATTGCTGGTGAGCCATAAACATCGTGGAATGGAAGTGTTCCACTCAATCACGTGAACAGCACTACACCCAAACTCCAAATATCAACCTTTTTTGTGTAAGCACCACGTACCTGAGTAAGTAAAACTTCCCGAGCAACATACTGTGGGGAACCGCATAATGTCCTCATAACAGAGTTCTTTTGTACGAACCTGCTGATACCAAAGTCACAAACTTTTAAAAGTGTTTCTTTGCCTGCGGACTCCAGCAATACATTCTTCGGTTTGAGACCACGATATAGCCAAATCGTAATCGTTTCGTTGCCCTCTCCTCGTTCAGCTGAGAATTTTTCATGACACAAATCCAAAGTTTTAACTTTGATATTTTGTCCATTGTCTGACCATAGATGACCATTACATAGATGCTTGGCTTTGGGTGGCTCCTTGTGTGTCGGGGCAATTTTCACAGGCCATATTTGATTGCAATGTTTATTAGGTTGTTCTTTTGATGGAAAACAATAAATTAAATTTAAATTATATTAAATTTACTTTGGCACTGGATTTGACATTGAATTTGAATGGCTTCTTTGGATTAGCAAAGCAGTTTCAATTATTGTAGTTGGTCTCTACAGTTAGACCTAATTAATGAGTTTTAAAATGTTCTCGGAAATCCCGTGACTCCTCCTCATCAAGATAGCGTTTAGATTTATTAGAATGGTCGCTGCGCTCGCGACGTGGCGATCAAATTTCTCATGATGTTCATTGTGCTCACAATGATTTCTTGAAGATTTCAATGGTCTGCAGAGGAAGATAGTTTTTGAATTTTTTGTCGCAGCTCTTCACTAAACTTGTTGGCGATTAAAGTAGATCATGGACGACGTGATCCCCCATACTCCCTATCCATGTTTTTTTTTCGCTCGAGGTTCTTCAAACTCTACTTTAATACACAAAAATACCGAAATAACTAACTTTCTCACGAATAAAAAAGATTTTTACTTTTTGAAGGAAGACATTTTTGTAAATACACAAAAAAAAAAGTTTGACGTCTTTCTGTCATTTTTGACCAAAACAAAATGTTATACAGTTATACTGTTATAAACTTGAAGGTAAGCGCACCGTATAATAGTTCTTCAATTGGAGGCAACTTTTTTGTATGGATACACTATCCAGTGTATTATAGATATCAGTGGTTCTTTATACGTGGAATCTGGCTAGTTAAAGTTATCCGTACGTTAACACACGTGACAGACTATTACGCATTTGTGAATAAGAATTACTAGGTAACAGATGTATAAACGCTAGCACGTTGTTATCCGCCGTTTATTAATATGGGGGTAACTTTCCCCAAATGACAAATGTTTTTTAAAATTGTTTCAATACAAAAACAAAATGTCTAAAATTAATCTATTATTGCAAAATAATGTTTTAAAAAAGTCTTTATTTTCGAACAAAAATCGTTATTTTATTTTACTGGCGGTTTTAAGATCACCTATCGGCTACAAGATGTTTTTTTTTGAAGATTGGAATATAGTTCTTTTGAGTAAAAAAATTCTTCGAGGTGAGAAAAAAAATATTTTCGACAAAGAAAAAATGTCCGTGGTGTAAAAATTTTTTTGTATTCGTCGTCAGCTTAGAGTTCCCAAAAAGAAAAATCTCAATGAGACTGATCTATGAAAAAACAAACACAAATGCCAAAACGATTTTTTTTTCGGAAAAAGAATGTCAGTGACATTGTTTTGTACGAAAAAATTTCGTGGTGAATATAAAATTTGTTTTCTTTGGGTAGTTCACAGTTCGATAAAAAAATTTAAACGTCAAAAAACTTTTTTTTCGCAAAAAGCGATGTAGTTTTTTTTTTCTTCAAGGAACTGTATGCTTAGCTTAAACAAAAAAAAGTTTGACAAATTTGAAATGCGAGTGGGTGTTTGTGTGTATGAGTGGTTCAGGCAAAATGTGGTGTAGATACACAGTGCACTTATTAAAGGTAATAAATTGCGCATGTTGTCAGAAACCGGTTGTCAGGTACTGAACAAAAAAAAAAACAAATTAATTCTCAGAGACCCTGTCAAATATACAATGAGTACATTCAATACCATATTAAATTGATTTGATATTGGAGATTTTCAACGTGTTTTTTTCATGAAATAAATAAAAGATATTATGTTGAATAACTTAAAAACACTTATTTTATTTATTTATTTACTTAAATACATTTCGGAAGCAATGACTATGGAAGCATTGCTTCCGACATGCATTTAAGTAAATAAATAAATAAAATAAGTGTTTTTAAGTTATTCAACATAATATCTTTTATTTACATTCAATGCCTCAATTTCAGTACTGAATCTTCAGTGCCGAGATTCAGCTATTTCAGCGAGTAAGATGAGATGACTCGCCTTACTCGCCGACTCATCTCACTTCACTCGCAAAAGTGATTCAGCTATTTAAGTGAAATGAGTAAGTTCGAATTTAGTTTCGAACATGAGACAAAGAATAAATATAAAAGAGCTAAATTCTACCTCCTTGTCACACTCGTTACGCAAAACGAAATGAAACAACAAATACAACAATGTAAACATTGGAATTTTTAGTAATGGTTTTGGAGTATCTTTTATTTCAATTTTTTTTGTTTGTCATAATTAAAGTTTAATGTGAGTCTTACCCTTGAGAAATAAAAAGTTTAAAAGTGTTGAAAGTGAATAGAATATAAATTTATTTAATATATATATGTGCATATGATAATAAAATAAAATTAAAGAATCAATAAAAGGGTAGTTGTTTTTATCTACATACGTTGTTGTTTTTTATTTCGTTTCCTATCCATGAATAGGAATTCTTGAGAAAAGCACATATACCCATCCAAAACTAGAAATTTACCAACACATACACCAAGTCACTGCGGAAATATCTGGCGAGTAATCTGACATTTTATTTCACACGCTCACTCACTCCCTTTTGCTAACTGAATCGATTTTCGACGAAAAGTGACTCATCTCACTCACTCCCTGCGGCTTCGAATTAGCTGAATCTTGGCACAGATTTCTGAACTCTGGACAATCAGAGGCTTGGATAATTGAAAAAACTGACAATCTAAATGTAAAATTTAGAAAGTGTTGAACATGGAACATTAAGGCGATATTACACTAGCATATAAATATGGCTAATTTGCCATATAAGTATGGCACAAAAGAGTCATATAAGTGTGTGAGACATATTTATATGACAAAATAGATATTATATGACGCCATATATATGGCCATGATTTTGAGACATATAATATGGCAAAGTGTAATATCAAAACAAAGGCGTTGTCATATTTATTTGGAAGTTTTGTGCCATATAGTCATATAAAAATCAATTGATTTTATATGCTCATATGATTGTCATATAATTTTATTATTTATCGTAGGCAGGAATTGTTCATTGATTTTATTCTGGTTGGTGTAGTTTTTTTTTTATTGTGGACCTAGGTTTGCATTTTTTATTGTTGCAGCTTGTTGCGAATGCAGTCTATATAAATCTCTCATAATGTGACTTCAAAAAATGCAGTCGCCATTCTTTTTTCGTTAAAAAGATTACAGTCTTTTCTGTTTCCAATCATTTGTCAACATCAACTGATTACAATCTTTTGCGACTTCATGCATTCTTTTGAATTCTTTTACATCCTTTGAATTTTTTGCATTCTTTTGAAGTCTTGAATTTTTTTTGAAGTTTTTTGCATTCTTTGAATGTTTGCATTTTTTTAAGTCTTTTGAATTCCTTTGAATTTAGGATCTTTTGTACAGAGAAAAAGTGAAGCTTTGCGACCATTTCGTGGAGGCAAAAAATGTAAGCAATCGAATTAAATGCCTTAGTGGTTTCTCTAAATAAATGTTCATATCTTGGAATTTAGAAGAGGTAATAAAATGATTTTGGTATAAAATGAAAGATATTTTGGTATCTCTTAAACGGTAACAAAATTATATAGCTACGTTTAATATATTTTGAGATATTTACATTTAACTTCTTGCGAGAAATTTTTTTAGTCTTGTTTTTGTACACTGATATCTTTAAAAACTCTGTGATGACGTGTACATTTTTTGGTATCAAAAGAAAGCTTAAATTGTTGCTTTTAATTGCAGATATAATTTATTGTCATTTCTCAAATAAATATGGCAAAAATACCATTTTTTTCTTGTTACTGTTTTTGCACGCATAGACACTACCAGATCTAGGTTTTTTTTATATTTTTGCAATCTTGCACACTTTAAAATCACGTTTCACAAATAAAAAACCAATTAAACAAATACAAGTACTTTATTTTAGAAAAAATCTCCTCTGCAAAATGTAAACAACACGCAAAACACATTAGAATTGTTGTTGTAAATGCATCCAATAAAATGGTGGCCGAGCTTCATTTTGAAGGCGAAGTTGGCTATCTAGGTAGGTATATATTAAAATCTATGATGGTAATACCGCGTTTACACACACAATTAACTGACATAGGTCTCTGAGATTTGGACACATGCGTGAACTTCAACGAAAATTAAAACTCGGAAGATATTACGTTTGATATGTGTACTGTGCAGCGTTGCCACGATGAAAAAAATATTGAGGGCCTTTTTGGGGGCCATTTGAAACAAGTCCGGGCCACTTTCCGTCATAGAAACAAATTCAATGAATCTGAAGGTGATTTACAAAACGAAACGTAGTTTTAATAAAATTGTAACCCGCTTTAGAAAAAAATTGAAAACAAGAACTATTAACCAGCTAGCTTAGCCATACTTTCGAGCGTTAAAGCAATATCATTTTGATAATTGTTTTATAGAAAATATTTTTGTTTGAAAACAAAAAACTAAGATTTGTGGGCCATTTCTGGTTGGCCCGGGCCTAGGGGCCAACACTCAAACTCGAGGGCCATATGGCCCGATCGGGCACATTATGGCAACGCTGGTACTGTGGTGTAGATAGATATTTATGAGAGCAGAACCTTGGTGACGGTAGTGGATGGTATTTGCAGGGTACGCGCAAGGGTATCTAGTTTTGTTGTTGGTTTTTGTCTTTGGTTTCTGGTTTCTATCTTTTCTTTTCCTGCAGTGAATTTTGTGAATGTGTTAGTTGTTTACATTCGTATGTATGTATCTATATGATTGGAGGTTTTTGAATGGTTTTCGTTGAAGGATTTCTCTGTTTTTGCGTTTGAGGGTGCAGAATATATTTTTTTTGCCGTGATTGCAATGTTAGACTTGGGGCGGTTTATTGTTTTGTCATTTTTTGCTGTCAATATGCCTGCTTTCTTTTGCACGCGTGCTTATTTATGTCCTTAGAGGAACATTTGCTTCGTTCTTTGCGATCTTGTAATAATGGCAAGAGTTTTCGCTTTCTTTAGTTCCGATAATTTGTGTGCCACATAGGAAAATATAAGAGTATAAGAAATGCCGATGTGGGAAGCGACCACCATTTGGTTCTGATGAGTCTCAAACTACGAACCGCTGCCGTACAAAAACCAGCGCAGGATGCAGCAAGGAGCTCAAAATTCATTACGAATGCTTTAAATGACCCCAACATATGTCGAAACTATGTCACCACCCTTAACGACAGAGCCTCGTCATTAAACGGAATCCAGAATTCAACAATTGATGAGATGTGGGGTGAAATTAAAAGTGTTTTTATGGAGGCTGGATCCGAAACTGTACCCAAGCGAACGAGACGTAGAGACTCTTGGATATCCCAAGACACCTGGGATAAGATCGAACTTCGCAAATCGTTGAAAATCCAAATAAATGCTGAAGCAGATGTTCAACGAAAGGCTGACTTGCGAAGAGAGTACCGCATTGCACATAAAATGGTCTATCGCTGTGTGAGACGTGACAAGAGGGTGAAGGTAGATGGACTCGCAGATAATGCGGAAATCGCTGCCAGAAGAGGAGATATCCGGGAATTGTACCAAATAGCCAAAGATGTTATCGGGAAAAAAAGCAACACCAATCATCCTGTAATTGATGTGGATGGCACACTTTTGGTATCAATTGAGGATCAGCTTCGTAGATGGAAGGACCATTTTTGTGCCCTGCTAAATGAGGATTCAGTTGAGCAGAGTGCTGAAGTGCCCCAACTAAACGAGATGCGCAGGTCCTATAGGGGTATTGACATCGAACCCCCGTCAGAATCGGAAATCCAGACATCAATAAATCTCCTCAAAAACAACAAGGCAGCTGGACTGGACGGAATACCAGCTGAATTCCTGAAAGCCGATCCCGTAACAGCGGCTAGTATTTTACATCCGTTGATAAAAAACATTTGGGAAAACGAAAGCTATCCCAGGGATTGGAAGGATGGTGTGATTGTTAAGTTGCCAAAGAAAGGTGACTTAAAGAATTGCAACAATTGGCGTGGTATCACCGTTTTGTCCGTTTTCCCAAAACTAATGGCAACCATCATTCTCGAGCGAATAAAGGAGAGAATCGAGTCTACACTCAAGAGGCATCAAGCTGGCTTCCGCAGTGGTCGATCGTGTGTCGACCATATCAACACCCTGCGTATCGTCCTCGAGCAGTCGATGGAATTTCAATCACCGCTTTACCTCATGTTCGTGGATTTTGAGAAAGCCTTTGATCGAGTTAACCGAGAATGTATATGGAGATCGTTGCTTGGTAGAGGAATTCCACCAAAAATAGTTGCCATTATTAAAGAGTCCTACAACAACGCAAGGTGTTTTGTTTTGCACAACGGGCAGCTATCCGACTCCTTTGTAGTGCAACAGGGTGTGAGACAAGGGGATGTTCTATCACCAATTCTCTTCCTGCTGGCGATGGACGACGTATTGACGGCCAGTGTAGGTACAGCAGAGCGACAGGGCATTCAATGGAGACCGTTCGAAAGGCTCAGTCATTTAGACTATGCCGATGACATATGTCTACTGGCAAATAACATCAGTGGGCTGAACGGGATGTGCCAAACACTGCAAGTGAAGGGAGAGTCGAGTGGTCTAAGAATAAACAGCAAAAAGACAAAAATAATGCTCACAGGCCGCTCCACACAGCAGCGTATTATTCTACAGGAGACGCCAGTTGAAGTAGTGGAACAGTTCAACTACCTTGGCAGTATTGTCTCTGCAAACGGTGGTACGGATCTGGACGTTAAAAGTAGAATAAATAAAGCTCGTGCTGCCTTCGGTACTCTGTCCCCAATCTGGAAATCAAGTCAAATCTCCTTACGCACTAAGTTGAGATTCTTCGAATCCAATGTCAAATCCGTGCTGTTATATGCTTGTGAAACCTGGAAAGTCACGTCTATCATTTCGAAGAAATTGCAGGCTTTTGTGAATCGCTGTCTTCGCCATATCCTAAAGATTCGGTGGCCACAAATAATATCAAATGAGGAATTGTGGCGCAGGACAAGTCAAGAGCGGCTGGACGTCGACATAAGAAAGCGTAAATGGCGTTGGATTGGTCACACACTGAGGAAACCAAACAATGAAATTGCAAAGCAGTCCTTTGAATGGAATCCTCAGGGTGCACGGCGGGTGGGAAGACCAAGAACAACATGGAAATCAACTGTCTTAGCGGAAGCAGAATCCCAGAGAAAGACGTGGCCACAGCTAAAGTACCTTGCAGCAGACCGTGAAGGATGGAGACGTTTTGTTGACGCCCTATGCCCCAGCCGGGGTTACAGGACACGATGATGATATGATGATAGGAAAATTATTATTGAAGGTATTGAAGGAAAAGTTTGTTATTTAATAAATTTCAGTTTTGACTTCTGGTGGTGGGAAAGGAATATATTTTGTTTGTTTTATTTATACCTACAGTAAATACAAAGAATGACAAGTTTTGAAGCAGAAAAATACCACAACTCATCATCATTAACGTCCCGTCATCATACATATTTTTCTTTTAAATATTGTAAATAATTTGAAACTATTTTTAGTTTCAATTCAAATTTCATAATTACAGAATTTTAAATTTTTAGACACTGAAACTGGGCTCTATTTGTCGGGCCCGCACTTGGCATGCTTGTCGGGGGCACAGCTAGGAACGACGGTGGGCGAGGTCCTTGGTCCGCAAATAGCCAGACGCATACAAAAGATTAACATTAGTTCATGCCAAGATTTCTAATTCGAAGACGACGGACGGACATACTCTCTAGGGTCTTCCATTCTCTTCATCTGGCAACGTTGGGTGTTATAGTTGCTCGGGTACCTTGTGATAAATCCCTCCCTATGACACTACGTGTCCACCTCGATAGCTCATACCCTTAAATAATTACCAAGTTGGCTATCCCTCAAGTGACTCGGTGAAGATGATTTACGTCACTTCATATAACATAAACCCCACACTAAAAGTCTAATCTAGTTCATTTCAAAAATTTCAATTACAAATTTATTCTCTATGATTGGGATTATTACAAGACATCGATTGTAGTAAGATGGTTCAATTTGTAAAAGGAAAAGAATATTGATTTATCTTTAGATTTTAATCAAAGAGATATTGCATGTTCAGTTTATATTTTATTAAGGAAGTTAAGTAGTTCAATTTCGTAACCGTACCATTGTATATAAATTCTATAGTATTCTCATGAAGAAAAAAAGCTCGTGGCCATCTATGCGTCCAAATGTCATACTAATTTTTATTAAGGGATCTCGGTAAGGCGATCACAGCGAACCTATCGACCAAATGTCTACCTACAAAATCGTGTTTCATGAGAATACTATAGATTGGATATACAATGACCGTACTTATTTTAAGAAATGTGCTTTGAATATACTGATAATAGAGTCCCGCGGCTTAGGTATGTTTATATGTATAACTTGTTTGTTATGACAGCTGATTCTGACAAGGTATATACTTTGTGCCAAGTAAATATACATAAACGGAATATATATAAAAATAAAACTCACCACTTACGGTCTCCAGAGATTGTGCACAATATCCGCCGTTATCTATTCTCCTTTCTTTGATGATGCTGTGGTATGTGAATATGTGTTGATTCGCGGTCACTCTTGTCAAATTCATATGACGTAATCACTTCACTGTATATATAAATACCTACGCTCACGTTTATTTTTTTTCTCTTGAGCACATACACAAATGCATATACATGCACCCTTCTTTCACAATACAATATGATAGGATATTAATGTGGGCAAAACCTCTTTTCCTTGAGACGAAAATCAACCCTTGGTTAAGAGAAATTATCAACTTTTAAAGCTAAAAAAAAACTGGTTGCTTATTATATTCTCCCTGTGATCATGGAGCATCTATGGGACTCCGCTGGGCTCGAAGAAAGCTCTCCGACCTCTCCCCCTCTCACGCCGATGGCTTCCGGGTAGCTTAAATTTAGCCTAGCATTCACACTCGCACCGTACAAAACCACACTCCCCGCTCACCGCACCTGTCTCGAGTACGCAGCGTCTGAAGGATCAACACTGTCGTCCCGAGGTTTAAGCGATTACTGAACTGATTCTAGCCTAGTTCTTGTGCAGGTGTGCAATTGTAGATCTGTGGGTTGGCGATTAGCGGTCGTGGTGAATTCTGGTCATATAGATTGACAAACGGTGGTTCTCTTTGATGGTTGGGGCTTAGAGAGATAACGTTGCAAAAGCCCTCAATCGAATAGAAGGATCGAGTCCCCGTTCTTTTGACGCAAATCGCTTCTGTCAAACGAATCGACACTGGAAAAAAAAACTTTTCTTGAGTGACCGGATTTGACAAAAAAAAGCGACAAAGGAAAATTCATGGATTTATCCTAAATTATTTAATTTATTGTTTTTTTTTTCTATTGTTTTTACCTGGATCCAGTGTTTCCAAAGGCCTATTAAATTAAATTGAGTAGATTAATTTGGTATTTGGTGTTTTTCTTCGGACCTTGTTGAGATTTTTGCAGAGTAGCAGTGCAAGTAATTCTCAGAAGAAAAATCAGAATTTCCTTGAACCACAAAACTACGAAAAGGTTGAATGTGTCACGTCCAAACTAGTTGGTGGTCAATCGAGGAAAAGAATGAATTGTCCACGAGCCCTGTTCAGATAGATAGAATGTACCAGTTTCCGGTCAAGCAGATGTTTTCGAATGTGTTTGGGCTAAAATTTCAAGTTAAAAAAAAAAATTACAGGGTGATCGCGTGTTTCGCACGGAAACGATACGAAATTCCACATGACATCCGTAACAAACCTTCTTTGTTTCCGACTTCGAAAGTCAGGAAACGAAAAGGAGCAACGAGAAGTCAGTGGATTCAACGTGCGACAAACTACTGTTTTATATCTTTAGCATGATATTTTCCAATCAGCTTTCCCTGCAGATTCTCTAACTCATAAAGGCAACTACCAACTCGTCTTCTGATTCTACATTTTATAAACTTTGGTGAAAACTTAGCATTCTTCGAGTTTGCGAAGGAACTTTGCTCAAAATTGCGGCGAAAAACTTCCTGTCCAGGAACAAACGAAACGATTTTTGCTCTCAGGTTATAAGAGCGCTCGGCCTTTAGATGAGCAGAGTGTAAATTTTTCTTGACACGTTCCCTCATCAGGAGAATTTTGTCTGAGGACGAAACTGTCTGGACATCGGGTTCGCTCAGGCATTTGAGCTTCCTTAAAAGTTCATACTCAGAACCGTTAGAAATCATGTGTTGACCAAAAAGTGCATAGTAAGGGGAACAGTTTATGGATGAATGGAAATCACCTCTCAAAATAGCACCTATTGTCGAGATGTACCTATCCCATTCGTCATGTTTATCCGTTACAAAAACTCGGATTTTCGAAATGATCTCCCTATTCACACGCTCGGAACTATTTGCCTGAGGCGAATATAAACTTAATGCTTAATTTCATGATTTCCCATAAGCTTGGCAAATTCTTTGGAGACAAACTGTCTACCATTGTCACTGTGGATGTGTTCAGGGAATCCAAACAGTTGGAAAACATCATTTTCTAAATAGTTGCATATAGATTTCGCGCACGCCTTTTTCAATGGTTTCAAGAATACATATTTTGTAAAATGGTCGATGGCTATAAAGATGGTCGTATTTCCAGATTTTGTGCGAGGATACGGGCCTAGCAAGTCAATATAGAACCTCTGCATAGGGCGTTCTGTCACCAATTGTGAACCCATCATAGGTCTCAATATCGTGCTTGCAGGTTTTATTCCCTTACAGATATCGCAGGAGCTCACAAAATCTTTGGTTTCCTTGACCATTCCTGGCCAGAAGTACTTTTGTCTCACGCGAAACAAAGTCTTTTCGATGCCCCCGTGGCATCCTACATCGGTGTTGTGAACATTCGCGATGGCTTCAGTTGTGAGCCCCCTTGGCAACCAGAGTCGCCAAAAGCTTTCCTCCTCTTCTGGAGAGCCTGTTCGAAACCTAACTCGTTTATAGACGTAGCCATCGGAAACGCGAAGATCAGGAAGGCTATCTTGGTCTTCACATATATTTTTCTTGAGATTTTCGTATTCTTCTGATAGAAAGTGAGGAGATTTTAGGTCAATTTCTTTGCTTTTGTCAACAATTCCTAGATCAGCTATGTCCATTCTTGACAGCGTGTCAGGCACAACATTAAGGGAACCTTTTCGGTGTTCCATTGTAAAGGTAAAAGCCTGGAGGCGCAAACTCCATCGTCCTAGTCGTCCACTCAAGTTCTTTTGTGACATGAGCCACTTAAGACTTGCGTGGTCGGTGACGACTTTAAAGGGCAGCCCATCAATATATGGCCTGAACTTTTCAACGGCTATTATTGCTGCAAGGCACTCCTGTTCTGACACAGTATAATTTCCCTGAGCCTTGTTCAGTTTTTGTGATACATACGCAATTGGATGTTCATGACCATCGTCATCCAGTTGGTAACCCAACTAACATTTCAGCTTCGGTTCGGCCTAACTGAATAGGCTTTCTGATTTCCTTAAGACATTTGTAAAATTTCGTTAAGCATAAAAAGGAGAATATTACAGAACTTCGAAAATGATTTCGGAAAATCTTCTTGGAGGCCCCGTACGCAGATCTTTTAAAAGCTTCAAATTCTATACGATCCATAAGAAGTTTTAACGAGCGCTATTCGAAATCTTAGTGAAATTATGGTTTTGACAGATAGCTTCAGAAATGTTTCTATAAAAGTAAACACGCAAGTGTAATAGAAAGTCTTATAATAGCTACTAGAAGCCGACAATACAGCTCTTACGGAGGTTGTAGGAAAATGGGGGAAAAAATATAATTCTTTTTACTTTCAATTTCTTTTGAGTGATTTTTACCGCATTTAATGTTTGTTAAACCTGAAACTATTATTTGTTTTCAATTATTTGTAAATTAATGAATTGGAAATAATTATAAAACACAAAGATTTTTCTTACCCGTCTAGGAATCGAACACGGAACTCCTGCGTAAGAGTCCATCACTCTTTTTTTTTTTTTTTTTTTTTTTATAAATTCATTTTTATTTTTCATTCATCTTAAAACTATCTTAAAGCTAGACAAAAATTCATAAAAACTAGCCTACTTATCAATATCTTACAACTAACTTACTGGCCCCATTCGGGCGCTCTAAGTTAAACTAATAACTTAATGCTAATGCCTTTCGGCCTAAGAACTATCTTAAAACTAGAATTCATGTTGGTTTTATTTTTCACCAAGAAGAATTGTAAAAAAACTTGGTATCTTTATCTATTTTTTGTTTTATATAAAACTTACAACTAAATAAAACTAAATTAAAACTATTTAAAACTAATTAAAACTAATTAAAACTAATTAAAACTACTATAAAAACTACTTAAAGCTACTTACAAACTACTTACAGACTACTTACAAACTAGAACAGCCACAGCAAGCATTTTCGGGTTTTTATAGTTTTTTTTTTGTGTTTTTATTGGTTTTATAATTTTTTTGTGTTTTTATTGGTTTTATAATTTTTGTGTGTGTTTTTTTTTTTTTTTTTTTTTTTTTTTTTTTTTTTGGTGCCACCCTGACTGTCCCTACTTAAAACTAACTACCTAAGCCTATGTAAGTCGGCCATGGCATAGAAAAATGCAGTCAACTTTTAAATATCCGAAGAATCTTCGTGTTCAGGTTTCAACCACCAGAACTGGTTCTCCTGCTTTACCCTATCTCTTCGGTCCCGATCGGACACAGTCCTACTGAACCGAAGGTGCTCCGCTCCGTGTGCGAGGACGTCTCGACTGTAAAGGAGCCGCCGATCTACAGTTCTACGGCCGACGTGATAGATTAGCGGAACCGCCACTCTATCCTGGATCAGCCCTCGACTGTCTAAGTAGAGGAATGCATCGGGCGGAATAAAGCCGCTTAGACGCACACTCTCGTAGTAATCGTTTTTAGGGTAATAAGCCCCAAAAATTAAGCTGTTGGTCGAGGATATTGCTCTTGCAATGTGACCTCGAATAAGCTTCAGCAAGAAATTATCTATCCTGTTTATGTTGGCGCCGTTGTATAGAACCAGGTTGGAATAATAATGTTTGTACTCCGACTCTGGTGTTCTGTGTAATCCAAGGCAGCGTCTAAGACACTGCCTCTCAAACACCCGAATCTTTTCCATTTGAGATGGGGCAACGTTGAACCAAACCGGGCACCCATAGGCAATCATCGGCCGTATGAGGGCCATGTAGCAAATCACCTTCACCCTGCTGTCAAGCCGGCTGCTATAAAACAACCGTTTCGTCAGGGCAAAAGCTCCCCTAGCCCTGGACAGAGCAGCATTTATATGTCTGTCGAAATACAAATACTGATCCATCCAGATGCCAAGGTACTTTACTACACTTTTACTCGCCAGTGGCTGTCCATTTGGCCCTACGATCACCAGCTTACGCCAGTTCTTTCTCGTATCCCTTGTGGCTCCATGCAACGGAGTCCTAAACAAGATAGTTTCTGATTTCTGGAAGTTGATTTTCAACTTCCAGTCATCGCAATATCGCTGAATCTTCTCGAAGTCACGCTGCAAAAGAATTCTGATGACCTCGACTTTTGGAGTTGTTCTGTACGCAATTAGATCGTCGGCATACGCAATTGCCTGAGTTAGACTACTTATTAGATCGCTGGTGTAAATGCTGAATAGAATCGGCGAGTTGACCGCTCCCTGCTGAAGACCATTTTTAATATTAAAGGTTGTGGCAGAAGTCACATTGCCACTCTTGACAACTAACTTTCTACCATTGAGCATATCATAAAGCATATACAATAGTGGTTTACTAATGCCAAGTCTGGTCAGCTTTAGATAAAGACCCTCTAGCCATACGGTGTCGAAGGCCTTCTCCAAATCAACCAGACAGGCACCCGTACACTGCTTTTTAGATTTGTTCCATTGGACATCAGAAACGAGTTTAGACGCGGCATGAATGGTGTCATGTCCCGCCTTAAAGCCGAACTGATTATCCGGTATGATATTATTGTCCTCTGCCCACTTAGACAGAGCTCTATTAATTACTTTTTCGAATACCTTGCTGATACTCGGAAGAAGACTTATCGACCGGAGATTCGCCGGATTGGAGTTGTCCTTTCCCTTTTTCGGGAGAGGATGCACCACAGCTGTCTTCCACCGCGCTGGATAATATGCATTATTCAGAGCGTTGTTAAACAGTGTGGTATAAATGTCTACTGCTTCTTGGGGTAAATGTCGAAGTACAACGTTGGATATGCCATCGACTCCTGCTGACTTCTTCTTCTTTAATGAATCGAAGATAAGCTGAAGCTCCACCTTCGTAATTAACAGGGAACTTGGCCCATTTCGCTCGGCGATTATGGCGTTTGCCAAATGATCTTCATTGAACCCGGTGAAACCGAGGTTCTCTGATCGCCATTGCGTTATGTCATTCCGAAGGTAGAAGTGGTGGAGCAAGGCTCTGTTTTCCAGGTCATGGTTCGGGCGAATGCATGCATTCACCTTGTACACTTGCTGGAAAGCAGCCCCCACAGCCTCCACTTTCTCCTGCGGATCCTCGACAATAAAGAGGTCATCGTCCAAGACGGCGTCCTCTGGATCAATTCCTGCTGTCAGAAGTACGTCTCTGTTATCTGTCGTTCTCTGGAGCTTAAGACACGGAAGGTCGTTTTGATCATTCCTTCTAAATATCTTGTTAATTTGGGGAAACATACTCGGGTCGCTAGAATTAACAGCCCGAATTTTGTTATCCCAATACAAATTAATCGACAACCGATAATTTTCCTTAATAAGCTGGTTGATGTTCTTGATCGAAGACTTCAATGTCCTAATCTCCAGATCGTTTGGGTCAGTAAACCGTCGGTACAAGCGTTTGAGTCTTGTCAGCAGTCCACTTTTTTGTCTGTGTAATGCGTCAATGGTCGCATTCCGGTACATGTCGGTTGCGTCCCGTTGTTTGTACTTTGGTATCGTTCTGTCCATTGTTCGTTTGATTGTCTCGTCCATTTGTTCAAGATATTGGTCTATTTCGTTATTTGTCAAATTCCTGTCATTTGGTGGGGATATATTATTCGAACTGATTTCGCTCGATAAGGCGTTGGTAAAGCGTGGCCAGCGCACCTTACTGTAATTGTAAGTATGCACAGGCACATACTCATCCAACTCCACGAGCTCGTTCGGAAGCTGTATTACGGCGGCGAGTCCGCAGTGGTCACTGTCGTACTCGATCGTTCGTAAACAGTTTCTTGGTCTTTGACCCACAGTGTCAGTAATTGTCAGTCTTGAGTCTATTAGCAATAGATCCAGATAGGCACCGCTTCTTGGAAACGATGGCCGATCCGTAGCCAGCAGGTCGACACCATATTCAGTGTTATATCGACTCATCCAATTAAAAAGATGAATACCTCTTGGATTCTGTATTTGATTTCCCCAATCTAGGTGTTTGGCATTCAAATCACCGGCCATGAGAAAGTAATTTTCTTCCAAGCTCAAGCGTAGACATTCGAAAAGTTTTTCAAGCTCTGTCATAAAATCAGTTGGCTGAGGTGATTCCGGTGCATAAGCCGCAATCACATACATTCGCTTCCCCTGTTGGAGAGGAATGCACACGACGCACGCCTCTAACAGCCGAAATCTACGCAGTTCACTGTTATATATAACTTTATGATTAATGCCTTTTCGTATGAAGATTGCGACGCCCCCCCCTTGAGTGGAGTTGGGTCGATCTCTTCTAACGATATTGTAATTGTTGTTAGTCAACTTATGTTTCTGGTTCAGCTTAGTTTCGCTGGCCATAAACACATCTGGACTCTGGTCTTTCAACAGTTGAAAAAGATTAGCTCTACGTTCGGTCCTAATCAGTGAATTTACATTCACAGCAAGGATCCTAAGAGGCCTCTCCGACAGCGCGCCTTTAACCTCTAAAATGCGATGGGCTAGGCAAAACAGAGTAGAGATGATCTACCCTAGCCGCCTGCTCACTTATCTGTTTTTGAAGTCCTGTCAACTGGCTTTGAATTGCCAGCAACATGCTTCTTATTTCGGCCTGAGCGTCCGGAGCCTTAGGCACGAGGGCCGGTTGGGCTACCTTAGCTGCAGGCTGTACCGTTTTTCCCCTTCCTGCCGCCATTTGGGCGTAGGAAATTTGGGGATTGACGGGCGTTGCTGTAGGAGCACGCGTTGATGGGCGTATCTCTACCGCTGTTTGCCTAGCCGCTTTGTTGGTGCGGATTTGCTGAAAAGCTGAGCAACCCCTATAGTTAGCAGGGTGCCCCTCCTTCCCGCAAAGTGCACATTTAAGCTGGGTCATATCATCGACCCTTTCCTCACCGAGTTTACACTCCCCCTTAATGTGGTTCTCACCACACTTCACGCAGCGTGACTGCATTTCGCAGTTTGCTGCAGCGTGGCCGAACCTTTGGCAGCGCATGCATTGAAGCATGTCGCCGCGTCTCTTTAATTTATCCCATGTTACAACCTGGTAGTTGAGGACGGAGATACTCCTCAAACTATCCAGTTTGCTGCTGGGCGAAAGTTGAACCAAGAAGAACGGCAAAGACCGCTTCTCCCGTCTGGCTCTGACTGTAGTGAACGGCTTGACCCCGATAAACTCGAGATCGCCGCTCGCTTTTTCACAGAGCTCCTTATAGAGCACCTCTGGTTCCGTGCAGGAATCTATGCCCTTCAGGAGGACCGTTTGATTTTTATCAACTTTGGGGGTAAAACTGAAGAACTCAGTCGTGGATTTTTTTAATAATTCTTTAATTATTTTATGCTGCGCCACTGTAGAGCAGTGAATCGCATGCCTATCTCTACTTAAGCGCTTAATAAAAAAGTTTTGGCCTATGGCCGACTTACATAGCTCAATTGTATCCTGTAACTCCATCTTGTAAGTGTTGATGGGTGGCACCTTTTCTTTTTTATTTTGTATTTGGGGCGGCTGTGGCTGCTGCTGGTGATTCCTCTGCTGCTGCTCGTTCCGCTGCTGTTGGTTCTGCTCCTGTAGTTGCTGTTGCTGCTGCTGCTGTTGTTGCATTTGTTTTTTCGGGCGTTGCTCCTTCGGTTGTTGCTGTGGCTGCTCTGCCGGCAGCTGTTGTTGTTGCTGCTTGTTTTTGTTCTGCAGTGGCAGTTGTTGCTGTTGAGCTTGGAGATTTGGCTCTTGTTGTGGCGCTGCTGGCTTTTGTGGCGCCTGTGCCGCTTTTTTTTGCTCGCGCTCCTGCTTCTCTCGTTCACGTCGAGCTTCTTGTTTCGCCTTTAAGGCTTCTATCAGTGGGGTTATGACGGCATTAAGACGTTCCATCTCCCCCCGGATTGCGTCGATCTTTTGACTGATGGCTTGCTCATCCAGACCGTCTTGTGCCTCATTTTCCTCTTCGGAGGACGCCTCTGGTGAGGTTAAGTCAACAAACAGGTTGTTGTTGCTTTCACCTGTGGTATACAATCCCTCGCCACCTTCGGACATGTATTCAATGTCGTCATCGGATGGCGAGGTGTTTAGCTGTCGTTGGATCTTTGCTGCTGCTGTAGTTTTTGCTGTGCGCGCCGTCTCCTTCACCCCGGCTGGCAGCTGGGCTGAGGTGATGGTGGAGCGGCGCTTGACGAGGTTCGGCGCACAGCTAATCCTCTTCCTCCTCTTATTTTTGGTGTCGGCTGTTGGTGCCGTTGATGCATTTGCCGTTGTTGCTACGGCATTCGACGACGGTATGGCTGGTGGTGCCATCGCCTTCTTTGATGTTGTTGGTGCTGGTGCACTTGCTGTTGCTAAGGCTGGTGGTGGTGCCATAGCTTGCTTGCTTGTTGTTGTTGTTGTTGGGACACCTTTCGATGCCCCCGCCGTCCATCACTCTACCCACTCAGCCATCTTAGATATAAAATGGAAGATGCAAAAACTTAATCAGTATTTCCAGTCCTACATGCTGGCTCCACTAGACATGAACGATGTCCAACATCCAAACCACAATCCAATCAGCAAACTGATTTGTATGGATATGTCACTGCACGGACATGGATTTTTGAGACTCCATTGTTTTTTTTTTAAACATGTTCATAATCCAACCATGGCTCATGCCCAGTGGAGCCACCATGTTAATAACAAATTTGTAACCCATTCACACAAAGAAACAAGATGTACAAGATTTTTTTTTTTCAAATCGCTTGTTTATTATTGAAATTAAAATCTGAAGAGCTGAGTGGTTGTTTTTAAATTCAATTGCCCATTGCCTGAGGTTAAGTCTAAGCTTTTGATTTTTTCATCTTCGTCATCGCTTTCTTGAAAACTTTAATCATTAAACTCGTGTGTGTTATCCCTCATAAAAGTTTCGCCTCTCATGCTGGTAGTGGGGTTCATATCTAAGTACAGAATGAATATTTATACTTAAAAGAAAATTATAAACAGGGAAACAATGAAACACACTTAAATCTTCTGGCTCTGGAGATGTTTGATTTATCGATGAAAGACTTATTAAATCTGAACTTTCTTGCCGTCACGTCGTTGTCTTTCATTTGCATTCTTTTGAAGATCTAAGTTACGAGCTCTCTGGAGTATTAAGAAACGTCTCACCGCAAGAGATCTATAATAATTTCCCGACTTTTAATTTTTTTCCACGAAGTAGACATATTCACGCAAAAAAAATTTCACAAACAATTTATTCAATAAACGAAAATTTATCAATGACTTCATTAAAATGACTTTGACAGATTTGAGTCTCTTTAGCATAGACTGACATTTTCTATTATGGTTCGTTAATAAAGTCTGAGAAGTCTCTGCGAAGTATTCGATAAGGCTTCCAGCAAATTGTAACCGAAACCTTTTAAAGACAAAGTGACAGGAGCTTCAATTAAATTACTCTATACAATCTTTATAAAGTGACAGCTTCACGTTTCTTCGTTAATGTTATTAACAGAGGTCTATCCGAAACAAAGACGCTAGTCTCGTTTAATTTTCTATATCAAGCTTTCAAACGACTTTAAAGAAGCAGTTATTGAAATCATGACTTCTATTAGAAATGTATTTTTGATGAAAGCTTTATAGAAGCTTTATACATATCCAGACTTGCAGCATATCGATATTTCTAAGCTAATAGAAACTGAAATGTTAGTTGGGAAGTGACAGGAGCTTCAATTAAATTACTCTATACAATCTTTATAAAGTGACAGCTTCATGTTTCTTCGTTAATGTTATTAACAGAGGTCTATCCGAAACAAAGACGCTAGTCTCGTTTAATTTTCTATATCAAGCTTTCAAACGACTTTAAAGAAGCAGTTATTGAAATCATGACTTCTATTAGAAATTTATTTTTGATGAAAGCTTTACAGAAGCTTTATACATATCCAGACTTGCAGCATATCGATATTTCTAAGCTAATAGAAACTGAAATGTTAGTTGGGTAGGGCAATTGTAGTATGAGTGACCTATCTCTTCACAGTTCCAACAGGTGAATTTAGATGTATCTAAAGGCTTGGAATTTAATTTGCTACCTGTTGTATATGCTGCAACTTCTTGCCCTTCAAATGTTTTCTCGTCGTTCAGATCTGAATCGTGTTGTAATTCGCTCACGTTCTTTTTAGAGTTTGAGGTTGTCTCAGATGTTTGATGCTTCAAAAATGCTTCTCCCTGCCTCGCTACATCTCTCATATATTCCAGACTGGTGATTTGATAGGGAAATAACAACGCACCTAAATTTTCTTTCGAGTTTTTCTTTATTATTTCGATTAATTTGATATCACCCAATGGTTCTTTTAATCGGGCATTCATACATACAATGTCCGTATAAAAATCGTCGAATGTCTCTCTGAACGCTTGACGACGAGAAACCATTCTTAGAATTTTGTCGTATTCATTCTCAGTTTTACTGAACTCTTTAATGATTGAGTATTTGAGACTTTCATACGACGCAGCAGGATTCTTTTTAAGAAAGAACCAAAACCAAGATTCTGCTTTACCTTTCAAGTGAACATGAAAGTTGGCTAAAACATGATCCCAGCTACACTGTGACCTTTCTTTTAAAGTTTCGACTTTGAACCAAAAGTCGTGGACGTTTTCCGATCCGTCGAAAGAAATTTTCCACTTTTCGATTTTGCAATTTGTATTGCTTGTGTACGTCTGGGAACCAGAAGTGTGTTGGCTTGGAGGAACTCGATTTTGAGTCGAAAATGAGACGTTGTTCAAGAATTGTTCAAAATCTACCTGATTTGAATTACGAATATTCCCAGTATGAACTGGTTGTATAACAGGAGTAATGTTAATTTGGTCTAATTTTTGAGTTAACGTGTCCCTTATTGCTTTCATTTCGGTTATGACAACTTTATTATTAGCTTCAATGATTCGTTCAAAAGCTGATGCTAATGTTTGGATGTCGTGCCGTATTATTGTTATGAATCAGAACGGCGTTTTGAGCCGGAGCTTGATGGCTGCAATGGGGAAGTTCCATATCACCTAAATTTGGAATTTGGCCTATATCTCCTTGGTTTTGATCGGAAGCGGGAAGAACCTGATTGGCGTTTTGGAGAGCCTGATCTACGAGCTGAGGAACTTGTATTTGTTCCTGATTGTGTATGTCTTATACCTGATTGACGTTCTGATTTTGTGGTGGTGGAGAGTGTGCTACAACATGTCTTCTTGGAGCTGAGCCTGACTGAGAATTGTTTGTTGAGGTATTTCTATTTGAGGTGTTAGAAAATTGACCTCTTGAATTGTTTAATTTTCCTCTAGCACGCGTATTGCGTCCTCTACTTTCACTCATGGTTGAAAGTATTAAAATTCAGTTCGAAATACTTCAAGAAATCTGATTTTTAAGGAATGTAATTTGGTTAAAAGTATACGAATAATTTGGATTTAATTTGTTTTTTATCATTGACTTGGGGGTTGTTGTGTGGTTAGTCTTTCGTGAGTCTTACAAGAGAATTTTATGATTTTATAAGCGGACGGACTATGCAAAAGCATTTGGATGAAGAAAAATTAAAAGAAATGAAAGAGGGTAATAGTGGCAACATGTTCCAGCACTAGTGCTAGAAAATGGACAACACTATTGAAACAAAAGTGTAAAATTCACATGCAACGAACCTTCGGTGTCGGTCGGTAAGCGAGGTCCTTGGTCCGCAAATAGCCAGACGCATACAAAAGATTTACATTAGTTCATGCCAAGATTTCTAATTCGAAGACGACGGACGGACATACTCTCTATGGTCTTCCATTCTCTTCATCTGGCAACGTTGGGTGTTATAGTTGCTCGGGTACCTTGTGATAAATCCCTCCCTATGACACTACGTGTCCACCTTGATAGCTCATACCCTTAAATAATTACCAAGTTGGCTATCCCTCAAGTGACTCGGCGAAGATGATTTACGTCACTTCATCGCTCTTCGAAAGACTCAAGACCAAACAGCACATAAACCCCACACTAAAAGTCTAATCTAGTTCATTTCAAAAATTTCAATTACAAATTTATTCTCTATGATTGGGATTATTACAAGACATCGATTGTAGTAAGATGGTTCAATATGTAAAAGGAAAAGAATATTGATTTATCTTTAGATTTTAATCAAAGAGATATTGCATGTTCAGTTTATATTTTATTAAGGAAGTTAAGTAGTTCAATTTCGTAACCGTACTTATTTTAAGAAATGTGCTTTGAATATACTGATAATAAAGTCCCGCGGCTTAGGTATGTTTATATGTATAACTTGTTTGTTATGACAGCTGATTCTGACAAGGTATATACTTTGTGCCAAATAAATATACATAAACGGAGTATATATAAAAATAAAACTCACCACTTACGGTCTGCAGAGATTGTGCACAACATCCTCCGTTATCTACTCTCCTTTCTTTGATGATGCTGTGGTATGTGAATATGTGATGATTCGCCGTCACTCTTGTCAAATTCATATGACGTAATCACTTCACTATATATATAAATACCTACGCTCACGTTTATTTTTTTTTTTTCTTGAGCACATACACAAATGCATATACATGCACCCTTCTTTCACAATACAATATGATAGGATATTAATGTGGGCAAAACCTCTTTTCCTTGAGACGAAATTGAACCCTTGGTTAAGAGAAATTATCAACTTTTAAAGCTAAAAAAAAACTGGTTGCTTATTATATTCTCCCTGTGATCATGGAGCATCTATGGGACTCCGCTGGGCTCGAAGAAAGCTCTCCGACCTCTCCCCCCCTCAAGCCGATGGCTTCCGGGTAGCTTAAATTTAGCCTAGCATTCACACTCGCACCGTACAAAACCACACTCCACGAACCACCCGCTCACCGCACCTGTCTCGAGTACGCAGCGTCTGAAGGATCAACACTGTCGTCCCGAGGTTTAAGCGAATACTGAACTGATTCTAGCCTAGTTCTTGTGCAGGTGTGCAATTGTAGATCTGTGGGTTGGCGATTAGCGGTCGTTGTGAATTCTGGTCATATAGATTGACAAACGGTGGTTCTCTTTGATGGTTGGGGCTTAGAGAGATAACGTTGCAAAAGCCCTCAATCGAATAGAAGGATCGAGTCCCCGTTCTTTTGACGCAAATTGCTTCTGTCAAACGAATCGACACTGGAAAAAAAAAACTTTTCTTGAGTGACCGGATTTGACAAAAAAAGCGACAAGGGAAAATTCATGGATTTATCCTAAATTATTTAATTTATTGTTTTTTTTTCTATAGTTTTTACCTGGATCCAGCGTTTCCAAAGGCCTATTAAATTAAATTGAGTAGATTAATTTGGTATTTGGTGTTTTTCTTCGGACCTTGTTGAGATTTTTGCAGAGTAGCAGTGCAAGTAATTCTCAGAAGAAAAATCAGAATTTCCTTGAACCACAAAACTACGAAAAGGTTGAATGTGTCACGTCCAAACTAGTTGGTGGTCAATCGAGGAAAAGAATGAATTGTCCACGAGCCCTGGTCAGATAGATAGAATGTACCAGTTTCCGGTCAAGCAGATGTTTTCGAATGTGTTTGGGCTAAAATTTCAAGTTCGAAAAAAAATTACAGGGTGATCGCGTGTTTCGCACGGAAACGATACGAAATTCCACATGACATCCGTAACACACTCAAATTATATCAATTTCCATTATTTTGTATTTTTGAATTCGCCTTAAAACTTTAACTGAAAAATATAACGTAATCTTTCTTTCGAAATTATATGAATTTTTGTATAAATACCAGTCGACGAAATAAAACATTCTTCTTTTGAATCACAACCCTTAGGGGGAAATCTGGTCTTTTACTTAAAGAAATCTCGTCGTCTTTCGTCGCTTTGATGGTCTTTGTTCGGAAGCAATTTAAAGTCCTCTTCGCTAATTTTTATAAAGTAATCAAATAAAACCAGCAGGGTTTAACTTGAATAAATTCGCTTTTTCGCTACCGTTGAAATCGATCAACGCACCAACCAGGATCTACCGATCCTTTCGATAAAGGAATGAATAGAGATCTCTGGGTTGACGATCAAAGGTTATTTGATTGTTCAACTATTTAGATTTTAGATTAGATTAGATTAGATTTTATTTGATATTGATAAAAAATGATAACAAAGTATATTTTTGTTTTTATAATATACGCGCACTAAAGGGGTTGTGACTAAAATGATTGAACACAGTACAAGCGTTAGGAAAATAGGGAAGGATTTGAAAGGAGATACCGATGCACATTAGTTTTGAAGTTCTGAATATCAAAATGGAAGGGAAAAATAGAGCCGGGTAAGGCATTCCATATTCGTGTTGTTCGGCTGAAAAAAGAATCTCTGTACTTTACAGTACGTCCGAAATTGGGCTCAAGAGTAAACTGATGCGCATTCCTGGAAGTGCGAGTATTACGGTGGAATTGTTTTAGGGGAGGAATGCAACTGGCTATTTCACTAGAACACTGTTTATAAAAATAGCGATAGAATAAGGAGAGACATGAAACATTACGACGGTGTTCAATAGATGCGAATGTTTCAGTTATATTACAGTCACCTATCATTTTAAGAGCTCTTTTTTGGATTCTATCTAAACACTTCGCAGCGTTTTTGGCGACATTGAATATGTGTCCATTCCACAGAAGGTGATCTGAGATGCACATACCCAGGACTGAAAGCTGTTCGGTTTCCTCGATGCAAGTGCCACTCATGGATAGTGGCATTGGGTTGGTTCTGCCTTAGAGACAGCAAACAGCATTGAGTTTTTGAAGCATTAAATACTACACGGTTTCTTATTCCCCACTGAACAATGCTGTCAAGATCAGAATTTAATGAGCTTATCATACGCTGCCGTTCCGAAGGACAAGGATGTGAATCTGAAAACGAATATGAAAAGCTGAGGGTACTGTCGTCAGCAAAACAATTTAATGGATTAGAAGTTTCAGGCAAGAGATCGTAGATGAAAATAAGAAAGAGAGTCGGAGACAAAACGAAGCCTTGGGGCACACCAGCATTTTTTTATGAGTATCAGACTTGAAACCATCCAATACAACTTGTATTGAGCGGTCTGAAAGGTGGTTTCTAATCCAGCAAAGAAGAGATTCATCGATACCAAATGCACGCATTTTCGATAAGAGAGCTTGATGCCAAACTCTATCAAATGATTTTGAAATATCAAGTGCAACAATCTTACTTTCTCCAAAACGATGTAAAGATTTGTTCCACTGCTCGGTGAGATATACCATCAGATCACCAGTGGACCCATTGCTACGAAAGCTGTACTGCCGGTCATTAAGAAGCTTCCATTCTTCAAGATATTTCTTAAGCTGATAATTAATCAGCGTTTCCATGACCTTAGAAAGAAGGGACGTAAGTGCAATTGGTCGATAGTTGGAGGGAGACGAAGATTCACCTTTTTTAGGGACAGGCTGGACAAATGCTGTTTTCCATCCACTCGGAAAGAGACCAGTAGAGTAGAACAGATGGAAAAGCTTACGCAGTGGCTTTACCAGCGTTGAAGAACACCTCTTCAGAACAATTGGAGGGATACTATCCGGGCCATTGGATTTGTGTACATCAAGATCTTTTAGAACTCTAGCTACTTTACGAGTGCGAAAGAAGATTTGCCCCATGAAATCATTACCGCTCTCAAGTACAGGCGAAGTCATGACACTGACTCATGACATGACACTCTCTGGCAGCGTCGAATTAACAGCAAACTGCAAGCGAATTGGCTTTTTCTAGTGAGCTGACAGCAGGAGTATCATTGAAGACGAGCGTTGGAACCGAAGACGAGGTAGAATTACGTAAGTTTTTTACAAATGACCAGACATTTTTAGTACTTTTGGGACATTGTAGTATTTTTGCCTTAATTTCTGATCATGCAAAAATTTGGTTCTTCGAATATGAACGTTACAGGTCTTTCGAGCTTGTTTGAACTTATTCCAGTTTTTCTCAGTGGGGTTGGCTTTGTATCTTCAGAAACTTACTTCTCTAACCCTGATAACCTCTTTACAGCTCGAATCGAACCATGAATTCTCTTTCGGTTTGATTGATTTTATCCTGTTCGGAATAAAATTTCTCATACCTGCGCTGGAGTCAACGTCACTACCGAGGAAGCATAATGACCAGTTAAAGTTCCTGAAGAAATTATTGAGACCGTCCCAGTTGGCTTTCTCGTATTGCCAAACAATTCTCATAGGCGTTATCTCTTTATCTGGATTGATTTGGCACGAGAAATTAGCAGATATGACACAATGGTCCGATGTGCCTAGAGGCGATAGTACACTAATAGTGTATTTATCAGGATCAGAGGTAAGAAACAAGTCTAAAGTGTTGGCGGATTGACCTGCAACATCAGGGATACGAGTTGGCTCGTCAACAAGCTGAGTTAGTTGGTTTAACTCATCAAAGACCTCAACATACCTTCCTTCGGGTGTTGTCTGGCCATAAAGCGAAGCCACGAAGAATTGTGTACATTGAAATCACCCGCAATGACGATTTCAGTGTGAGGATAATGGGCAACAATTCCTTGTATGGAGTCGGACAGAGAATCAAATTCGTTAAAAGTTGAATTTCTGTCCAAATTTGAGCTCCGATAAATGAAGCAGGTATGAATGATGCGCTTATTCACCGGGAATTTTTACCACACGAAGTTGAAATTTGTGTTTAGGCACAAACCATATTGTGGTTGGAGTTGGTACGCAACATCATTTCTTATGTAGATAGCGAGACCGTGATGGGAAAAGAATAATGGCACTAAGCTATGCCCATATAGATTAAATTATGAAAAATCAGAATTTTCCCCTATCTGAGTTTCACTTAGTGCCAAAACAGTATGCTATAAGCTGATAAAGCACAGATTTCCAACGAACAAAATCAAAACTATCTAGACCCAGGTTTATCTCGCACTCCAAAGCCAGGTCCAACCATTCAGAATACCAGCTTGATTTATCTCGTATGACTTGTAGAGCCACTATCTTAGGAAGCCTATGATTTTCCATCTTCATAATCTTTAAAACATAATCTATTTGCATTTTGAGTGTTCGAATAAAGAGGGGTGATAATCCCGTTTCCAACATAACCATGTAATTTGGAGTATTAGGTGGCATTTGGAAAATACACTTTGTATAGTATCGCAAGAGCTTCTCTACACTTTCGTATTGCTTCGCTCCCCAGATCTGTGCTGCATACAACAAATTGATTCCGATACCGCTTCAAAGACTCTAAATTTACTGCTATGAGCAATACTTTTATTATAAAAGCATCTATTCCACGATGCACTGATTGCGCTTTTCGCCTTAGTCAGCTTCTCCTTCAAATGCTTCTCCATATTTAGGTTCCTTGTGAAGTATACTCAGAGGTACTTAAATTCCTTAACGATTTCAATTATCTCGCCATCGTAGTACCATTTTTCGTGTACACAGCTTTTGCCTCCTCCATTCTTAAAAATCATAATTTTAGACTTTTCTAAATTCACAATTTAGTTCCAAATTCGACAGTATTGAAAAAGCCGATTGATCATTAGCTGCAATGAATCAGGAGAGTACGCCAAGAGAACAATATCGTCCGCGAAAAGAAGTGCCTTTATTACGTGACCTGCGTATTTGATTCCACTGGGTAAAAAGTTTACGAGATCATATGAATAACGCAAACAAGCTTGGGCTCAACGTGCAGCCTTGTCTGATACCTGATTCAGTTTTTAACCACTCCGACCTCTCTTTGCCATTCCATACTGAAGATATTGTGTCCATATACAAGTTTTGTAAGACTCTGCCAAACATTCCAATACCTAAGTGACAGGAGCTTCAATTAAATTACTCTATACAATCTTTATAAAGTGACAGCTTCATGTTTCTTCGTTAATGTTATTAACAGAGGTCTATCCGAAACAAAGACGCTAGTCTCGTTTAATTTTCTATATCAAGCTTTCAAACGACTTTAAGGAAGCAGTTATTGAAATCATGACTTCTATTAGAAATTTATTTTTGATGAAAGCTTTATAGAAGCTTTATACATATCCAGACTTGCAGCATATCGATATTTCTAAGCTAATAGAAACTGAAATGTTAGTTGGGTAGAGCTTGTAGAAAAGTACCTGTCTATCAAACACATCAAATGCTGACTTGAAGTCTATAAAAAATACATATAATTTCTTCCCTTTTGTGATAAATGAATGCGCTCTATTTCTCAAAACAAAAATATGGTCAATCGTCGAATAGCCAGGCCTGAAACCTGTCTGGAACTCTTTCAAGATCTTATTTTCGTCGATCTATTTGTGAAGGTGTCTCTGCAGAATTAATGTGAAGATTTTATAGCAAGCATTTAAAAAGGATATACCCCTATATATATATGGAAAGTTCTGAAAAGCTTCCTTTTTTATGTATGGGGAAAATTAAAGATTCTCGAAATTCCTAAGGTATCATACCAGTTTCCAACACATCGTTGATTGATCAACTCTGTAGTGCTATATTTATAAAACTCGGTGGGGATCCCATAAAACCCAGCTGCTTTTCCATCCTTAAGCTTCATCATTGCTGTAATTACTTCTTGTTGAGTAATGACCGCACCCAACACTTCATTAGTAAAACCAGGAGGAGCATAATGAAAATTGATTTTTTCCTGAACCGGATTCAATAAATGCCTGAAGTGGTTTTCCAGAAGGTTCGGGCTTAGTCTTTGATGGATGATGAGGTTTTTTCCGTTCAGATTTCTAACTAAGTTCCAAAATTCCTTTGCATTCCGACAATGGGCTAGTCGTTTGGATTCGGCTTCGAAAAACATTGTTTTTTTTCCTCTTACACAATGCCTTGTAGTCGCTGTTTGCTTGTAGATAAAGGCTTTTGAAATAACTTTTATTTGAATTCCGAAATGCAGCCAACCAACTAAATGATATCTGTCTGACTTTTTTACATTCATGATCAAAGCAAGGAGCAACATAGTCTACTCGAACATTTCTTGTTGTGTTAGAGATCGGATAAGCGGATTTGATGATCTCTTCTAATTGGTTAGGCCACACTGGGGTTGTTGTGTTAGAGTTCGGATAAGCGGATTTGATGATCTCTTCTAATTGGTTAGGCCACACTGGGGTTGACTTTGAAGAGATAAGTTAAGCTGAGCTTAATACACAATCGACTTTACCGGGTCCCATTTAAGTTTAGGCAGAAGCCTCATAGGTCTTGTTTCTTCCATTTCCATCGCCGTAACTCCAAAAGTAACAATTATCGGAAAATGATCAGAGAATGGGACAGGTTCAACTTTGAAGTCAACAATGTGATCATTCCATTTGCCTCCCACGAGACATAAGTCAATAATCGAGCTGCCCTGATTTCCAACAAAAGTGAATTCGCCTTCTGTATCAGACAAGCTTGTTCCGTTAAGTATTCTTAACCCATAAGAGTTACAAAAATCTATTAATTTTAGACCCCTTGCATTAATGACCGTCAGCCTTATTCATAAACGCATTAAAGCCAAAATATAGCGCTATGCACTCGCTATATTGCCACCGAACGCGAAAACCTTATTCATAAAACTTATACAACGTAGAATAGGCTCATTATAAGCTAAACGCGTTTGGAGGTTGAATAGTGGCAATATAAGAATATATTAGTATCGGAATGTCACTAATATACTCACAGAAGTGAAATATTCAGATATGTATGCCTACACACACATACATAACCTATTCTTCCCAATAAAAACTGAGCAAAAGGCATAATGAAATAAAACAACAAAACAGTTTTTATCTCAAACATTTTTATTTAATTTATGCACATAATGCGTACCTACTATTAACAATAACAATGAGAACTGTATTATAAAAAAAAACTAAAAATAATCCAAACGGAACGGAGCTGTGAAGGCCGCGCCGGCGGCGCAGCAGGAAAAATGGGGGTTGATTTGTTCTTTTTCTTTTAATAAAAATGCACTGAGTAAACGGAATATTAAATAGCTTAGTTTTATTGAAATATTTATTAAATATTACTAAAAACGACACAAGGAAACTTCAAAATTATAATTATTAACACAGAAATTGAAAAGACCCGAACCGATAGCATTATTCTTTTATTGATTTTTCACGAACAGCTGATGTTTTCTTAGAGATGTGCAAGTAAAATGTAATAGATTTTCCCTTTTTGATACTTTATTTGACACAAGCGTTGTATAACTATAATGGGTAGGAAAATGTTTTATGAATAAGAATTTGTGTAACTTTGAATAGTGGCCTTATACAGTGTATAACTATTCATCTGTTTAGTGGAATCTAATGAATAAGGCTGCGTATCTTTAGATTTTCGTTCTATTCCAACTTCTAAGTTTTCATTTCCCGCTTCGTTTCCAATTCTTGCATTGAGATCACCCACAACCAGTATATTTAAGCTCCTTTCCTGTGCCATGGTTAGGTTAGGTTGAGGTGGCTGTCAGTCATGAAAACTGACACACTTAGACCATAAGTTGGCCCATTGTGATACCACAAGAATCTGGGAACCCTTTTTCCCTACTCGATGAACCATTTGGAGCTTCTTATGAAGCGTAACAGACTTCCTATGTCAACATTTACTAAATCACTATGATCATTGAAGTAGAAATCTCCAAGATGGAGTCTTCGCCTATGAGATAGAGCAGGACAAGTGCATAGAAGATGAGGAATCGATTCTACCTCTTCCTCGTCCATACAGCTTCTGCGAAAATCGTTAGAGAATACGCCAAGACGCGTTGCGTGCTTGCCTATAAGACAGTGTCCGGTTATGACACCTATCATGGAGCTAATGTGCAATCTGCTTAGAGATATCAACATTTAGATCGCTTAAAATCCATTACTGGCCAGATTTGTTTTGTTGCCAAGCAAGTGGTGATATTATTCCACCTAAGGTTTGTTTTCTCTAAAGCATCTTGCTTCAGCATTAGTTTACATGTAGCGATTGGAATACCAATATCTGCCTTACTAGGTAGAAGAGGTAGAGTTGTTCCATTTTTAGCGAGTTCGCCGGCCTTACAATTACCTGGAATGTCTCTATGCCCCGGCACCCAACACAGGTGAATGTTAAACTACTGCGCCATCTCCAACAGAGAAGAACGACAATTTAGGGCTGTTAAAGAGTTAGTAGAGACCGATTCCAGAGATTTGATAGCTGCTTGACTATCCGAGAAGATGCGGATATCTGTAGTTGATAACACGTTTTCTTTCAGCCAAGATAAGGCTTCTTTGATCGCCATAAGTTCCGCCTGGAACACGCTAAAATGATTAGGAAGACGGAAGGAGAGACTTAACTTTAGTCTTTCTGAGTACACACCACCACCCACCCCATCTTCAGTTTTCGATCCGTCAGTGTAAATATGGATTTTTGTTTATTTCAACTGCAGACTGATGTCTAAGTTGTTAAATATTACTTGTACAATATAATAGTAAATTTAAGTCTACTAACACATATTATGAAACACTTAACAGGATAATAATATTTTTTTTAAACTATTTTTCGACATGTTAAAATCAATTAAGTTATATAAACGATTAAAATCATTGCACATAATGTTTAAAGCTGTGTTTAATCCATAATTTACTCTGGCAGAAGGTGTATACAAAAATGCAGGATTACGGGTTAACCTCGGACGGGAATTTATGTTCAGCATACTCAGAATTTTTGGAGAATGGATTGATCCCGATAAAAGTTGAAAAAGGAAAAGAACATTATTCACTTCCCTCCTCTTCTTTAGCGTAGAAAGGCTGAGCAGTTTCAAGCGATTGTCATATGGTGGAAGATGTTGATTAGGATCCCAAGGAAGATGACGGAGGACGAATAGCAAAAATTGTTTTTGAACACTTTCAATTTTAGTAATGGAAACCTCATAAGCAGGACACCAAACACAGCTGCAATACTCCAGGATGGGACGGACAAGTGAACAGTACAGGATCTTTGTAATATGAGGATCATTAAATTCTTTTGAAAATCTCTTGATTAATCCAAGGCGGCTTCTTGCTTTACTTGTTATCATATCAATATGAGGATTAAATGACAGTTTCGTGTCAAATAAAATTCCCAAGTCGTTAAAGGTGTCAATTCGATCAATTAAACTATCTTCTATAAAATATGAAGAGAATATTGGTTCTCTCAATCTTGAATATGACATTACTTTGCATTTCTTTCTATTTAATTCCATTCCATTTGACGTGCACCATTCGAAAACAGTATCAATATCGTGTTGTAAGAGCAAGTATCCACTTGGATTTGTAAAACCATTAAAAAGCTTAAAATCATCAGCGAAGATTAAGATATTTGAGTAAAGAATGCTCGTAGTAATGTCATTTATAAATAGTATAAATAGCAGTGGCCCAATATGACTACCTTGAGGAACCCCGGATGTAACATTTATTAAATTGGATATACAGTTTTTGTATTTGACATATTGCGTACGATTTTTTAAATACGACTGGATCCAAGAAAGTATCCACTCTGGAAACCCATATCTTTCCAATTTCGCTAAAAGAATAGAGTGGCTCACTCGATCGAAGGCTTTACTTAAGTCAGCATAAAATACGTCGGTTTGTAGTCCGTTTTGCATATTACTGTTAACTTCATTAGTGAATTCGAGAAGATTCGTTGTCGTTGACTTTTTGAGGCAAAATCCATGTTGCTCAGGTACAATTAGGGATTGGCAATAAAACTGAATGTGTTTGCAGATTATATTTTCAAAAAGCTTTGGTATACATGAAAGTTTCGCGATGCCTCGATAATTCTTAGCCTTGTTTCTATTTCCACACTTATGAAGAGGTGTAATAAATGAAGACTTCCATAATTCAGGAAAAACACCAGATGACAGCGAACAGTTGAATAAATAGGTGATTGCAGAACAAATATAGGACTTACAAGTTTTAACGAAAATAGAAGGAATATTGTCAGGACCAGACGAACAAGTACTTTTTAAGCCGTCAATATATTGCACTACCTCCGCTTCAGTCAGTCTTAAATTAGGTATATCACAGTTTAATTGATTCCGCATGGAATTATCACAGTATTCAGGATTGCACGTATTATAAGTTTGTTGGAAAAAGTCAGCAAATATATTACTTATTTCTATATCACAGGAAGAGGTTTTGTTTTTATATTGCACGGTTGAAGGAAAAGTCGAAATTTTTCTTTTAGAACTTATGAACTTCCAAAATAATTTAGGGTTATGCGATATATTGCACTTAGTCTGGGCTATGTAGTTCTTATAAGTTAAGTTTAGTGAGGTATTAAACAGTTTTCTGCAGTAAGAAAACTGATTATAGAAAACTAGTTTATGAGTTTTTTTCCACTTTTTAAAAAATACATTTTTTAGGTTTCGAATACGCCTTAGATTTTTATTCATCCAACAAACTGACGACGAAACATGCAATTTATTTTTGATAGGAACACAGTAATTAACACAGTTTCTTAAAACAGCATAAAAGTTCTCAACACATTTATTTACATCATTCGAATTTAAAATATTTGTCCAATTCACGTTGTTAAAAAATAGTTCAAGTTTAGCTAAGTTGATTTTGTTAAAATTAAAATCTGACGACGATGAAGGGATAGCCATATTTTGTTTTTCATCAACACTTATTGGGATGCAACATTGAACAGCTATATGGTGTGGAACTTTTGGCAAAAGCCAGTCATTAACATCTAAGAGTTCACAGAAAACAGGACAATCGGTAAAAACAAGATCCAAGTAACGTGCAAATTCATTCGCCAGTCCATTGACTTGGCTAAGTCCAGCGAGCATCACAGTGTCAACGAAATTCCGTTCAAATTCAGGACCATGGATTGGATTGTAGGATATTTTTGTATCCTCATCAAATTTCCAGCTTATATTTGTCAAATTAAAATCTCCAAAAAGAAATACAAATGAATCTCCGGAATTTTCCACGATATCAGTTAAGGCTGAGGAATACAATTCATACACAGAAGACGATGAACCAGACGGAATATATACACCAGAAATTATGTACGAAGAATGCGGAACAGTTAACTTTATTGAAAGTAGTTCTAAATTTATGAATTTATTAGATAATATAAGTTCCGAATTTAGACAACACTTAACAGCAATCAAAATACCTCCTCCTTGCTTATGAATACTATTAGATGGATTTCTATCCATTCGGTAAACGTTATATTCTGGAGGACAGATTTCAGAATCAAGAACAGTCGAATTAAGCCATGTTTCAGTAAGAATAATAACATCGAAAGATCCACTGAAACAGTTCAGGTAAAAATTATTAAGCTTCGTCTTCATTCCTCCTACATTCTGATAATATACAATCAGTTTTTTGGAAATACAGTTTTTTCTTCAGTAATTGGTTCGGAAATGTGGGCTATATTTTTCTTCCTTGGGATATTTTTAAACTCATGAGCCACTGTACATTTCGGCCAGAAATCAGGAGATAACATTGCTTGGATCACAGGGTCAGGTGCAAAAATTTTAAAAGAAGATATACGTCGTTCGTATGAAAAATGCATTGATTCATCTTCCAAGAGAGCCGTATCCTCCCAGAGAACTCTAGAAGGAATGCTGACTTGAAAGTTTTTGCCAAACTGAAGTTTTGGAATGGTGTAATCAGTGCGACTTGGGATTTATCCGAATGAATTCAGAATGATGGAATGGCCAAAGTTGTTGTTGGTGTATTGTGAGGAAGCTTTAAGGCGAATGGCTGTATTTGCAGCCACTTGTTTGCTGAAAATATTGAGGGGTGTCAGATGGAGCAGAACGTCTAGAGTAGCGGAAGGTGTCGTACGAAGTGCTCCACTTATGCACAAACAAGCAGAGCGTTGGACTTTGCTCAATTTGTCGCAATTTACCGCTTTATCCAGAGCAGTCCACCACACTGTCACTCCATAAGTGAGGATCGGTCTAATCACCGAAGTATATAGCCAGTGAGTGATTCGAGGTTGAAGGCCCCATTTGTTCCCAACGGCCATGAGAAAACTGCCACTGTGGCTTTTTTGACTCTTTCTTGTATATTAGCAGTCATATTTATTAGATTTTCTTTGAACACGCTTGGGCAGTTGTCCAGCTAGTCAATGCCTAAATAGTTTAGGCAACTTGTTATTTATAAACGCATTCCAACAATTGCCCAAATGTGGCCTCATTTATTCACTGACATGCCTGTATTTATTCATTTTTGAATGAATTTTAGTACGCCTTATGGCACGTTCAACTAGCTTTTCATTCATTTCAAAACTAGAAAATTAGAAAACCAGAAATATTTGCCCACCTTATTCATTAAACGTGTCTACTTTCAAATAAGATTTGGACAACCAATTTCAGTAGATAAGTAGTCAATCGGTGCTAAGTATATATAAATAACATTTTGGAGTTGGACAGGTGTCTAAAGTTAGACATCACTTGGAATGGGTTTATAAATAGCACTGTAGGTTTCCAGCTTAACTTTTTGTCCAAAATAAGACCCAAATACTTTGCTTGATGTTTGCCATTAATTTTTCCAATTTGTCACTGTCCCAATGGTTGCAGTTAGTGTATATTGGGATCAAACGAAATGAAGTATTATTAAAGTTGATATTTATGAACGTAATTCCTTCAAAGGCTCGAAATTCACATTTAATACCCTGCATTTCCTTCTTGAAACCGAAAAAACATCCTCCAGTGGCTCTTCCCTTTGTCTGTATTCTGATAGCTGGTATCCATTTAAATTCAAAGCTAATGAATCTATTTTCAAAATTAGTCAAGTTTTCTTCTGTTAAAAAGGTTTCGTTAAGAAAAACAAATTCAAATTGATTTATAAATTTATAAAAATTGATATAAACACTCTCAGTCATATTTATTAGATTTTCTTAGAACATGCTTGGGCAGTTGTCCAGCTAGTCAATGCCTAAATAGTTTAGGCAACTTGTTATTTATAAACGCATTCCAACAATTGCCCAAATGTGACCTCATTTATTCACTGACATGCCTGTATTTATTCATTTTTGAATGAATTAATGAATTTTAGTACGCTTTGGGGCACGTTCAACTAGCTTTTCATTCATTCCAAAACTAGAAAATTAGAAAACCAGAAATATTTGCCCACCTTATTCATTAAACGTGTCTACTTTCAAATAAGATTTGGACAACCAATTTCAGTGGATAAGTTAGTCAATAGGTGCTAAGTATTTATAAATAACATTTTGGAGTTGGACAGGTGTCTAAAGTTAGACATCGCTTGGAATGGGTTTATAAATAGCACTGTCTTTCAGCAGTATTAATAAAAACCTGCTATCCGCTCCCTAACACACGTGTTAACTTGCACACGGATAGACAACTTATCCGTTTGATAACTTTTCTTATTAAAAAAGATATGATATCTTTGCAGTATATCACTTCACCAAATTCACCACTTCGTCAAATTATGGTGATTTTCTAATATATGTGTCACATGCATGTACTGCCTTACGAAGTGTATACTAGTAGAAGTAAACGGTGTTATCACAGGTGTGCGTGTATATGTAAAGAAGTTATTCAATTAAAAAGGTTTTTGTGGCCTTTACTCCAGAATGCGTTTCGCCCAGGTATGGTGGAGGGCTCATCAGTTAGATGCCACCATACCCAATCTAAGACGCATTGTTTAGTCGATGGTTACCGACGTCTGCATATGACAATTTTGTGAGAAAACTCACTGTGAATTATGCTATCTAAGGAACTTTAATTACTTCGCCTGGCCACGGACAAAACAACAACAAAATCTAAGTGCACAACTTTAACCAAAGTTCCTTAGATAGCATAATTCACAGTGAGTTTTCTCACAAAATTGTCATATGCAGACGTCGGTAACCATCGACTAAACAATGCGTCTTAGATTGCGTATGGTGGCATCTAACTGATGAGCCCACCACCATACCTGGGCGAAACGCATTCTGGAGTAAAGGCCACAAAAACCTTTTAAATTGAATTTTATTCATAAACTCCACAAAAATTAAGAAATAAATGGATTTATTGTTTATAGTCTTTGACTATAAATAATTTTTCTATTTATTTTCTTAAAAACTCTTCTTCGTAAAGAAGTTATCCGTTCACTATACGCGGAATTTGGCGAGTTAAAGTTATCCGTCACAAGTACACACGTCACAGACTATTACACATTTGTTAATAAGAATTACAAGTTAACAGATGTATAAATGCTAGCACGTTGTTATCTTCCGTTTATTAATATGGGGGTTATTACTTAATCCTGCAACATTATAAGAAAGAATTTTATACTTTAACGACTTAAAGTTATTCATTTTTACATAATCATTTCTTAAAACATTTCTAATATGGCAGACGGCATTACAATTAAAAACGACTCGTGTAAACATCTTCGAAACTTTGAGAGCTTCTGTTGTTTACTGCACTTGCGCTTTCGCCATAAGAGTATCTGTCATTGAGCGCTGTCATATCACTGTCTCCAGCCAATTGTTGCAGCAATAACAAACCCTCTTCATCATCGGATGTCAGTTTCCCATTTCAATCCCACAAAATTTAAATTTTTTTCATTCATTTGAAGTGTATCTCCTCGCACTTGCACTTTATGCCCTTGTTTTTCGATACTATAGGTTTGTTCCTTGCCGACTTTCAAACAGTCGTTCCACACTTGAAAAATTGTTCTGGTCCGCACCAAATCTGGCGGTCTGAAACTGTTTGGGACTAAACCAAGGAACAGGGTTTATATCAGCATTGGGTTGATTTAATCGTCTTCTGCGTTCTCTTGCTGCCACTGGGTAATCTTTTTGTATTGAGGTACCAGCGTAATGGAATTTACTTTTAGCTCTAAGCACACGAACAACATACATAATCTCGGTCCGACATTTCAATTCGACTTCCAGCACTTATTTGCCGAGCCGTTGTTATATTAGAGACTTTGTCCGTCTGAAGAAGATCCAAGCAAATTGATTTGGCTTTCTCCACTGTATTTTGAGGACTTCCAGCTTCAGCAGGTTGCAAATGTACAACCAAAAATTCTCTCAATAGCTTTTCTTTCAAGCATCTCGACATACCTTTCGAGCGAAACACATCGAGAATCCATTTGATGTAGTTGCGTCTCCAATGCTTTGTTGCTTTGCTTCAAGGAAGATATCTCAGTGCTTATACCTTCAATGTCGGTCAACTATTTAGAAACATAAGTAAATAACAGAGTTTGTTGATTGGAAAAAAAAATGTTTTTAAGCTTATACAATTTGGAAAAGAATTAAAATAATTGTGTCATTTGCAGCACTTAATTTGTGTAATGAGAATGAAGTAATAAAATTTATGTATTATGTATCTATAATAATGATAAAGAATATTTACGTTACCAATAAGGTACGTACGGATTTTTAATTCTATGGTAATGTAAATAATAAATAAATATCAAAAATTTATTTATGCATATGTACCTATTTGTCTAAACTTATTTGTGTAGGTAGGTAGGTATTTTAGTTGCGAGAAAGCCAGATTTACTAGATTTGTTTTTAGAAAAGAATTTGTTTCTAGGAGAAACGTTCCTCCCAATTTTAGGGCATTAATTAATGGGTAGGTAGTTACATTTAAACATTCCTGCCAACAACACGCACACAGAAATGGTTGAGAGTTGTAAGTCACTAGGCCCCGGTTCTCCACCAGCTGTTGCACCACCTAATCATATGATACATGCTTTAAGAGTAGTTTTCAACGCTGAATCTAATGAAACCAAATTCAAAATGATGACATTTTCTCAGGGATATACAACAGGTAAAATATTACCGAAAACCCTTTGAAAATAAAGGTATGTAAATGAATTTTTGAATAAATGTTTCGTGTGTCATACGAACTTAGAATCAATAGAGTCCCTAAAAATATCCATGGTGAAAGGATTTTTTTTAAGGGGGAGGGGCAAGTGTAGAATGTTTACCATAACACCCACGAAAAAACACTTATACTCATAAAATTCGCCAAAAATATTAAATTTTTCATCATCAAACCATACCTCATATCATATACCTCAATCATGCCAAATCGGAATTTTGGCTCAAATCTTCCAACTTCTTCCCAGATTTTACCTCTCTTTAATAAAAAAAAAACCCAGAATAAAAATATTTATGTGGACTATTTTGATTCTTGGTTGCCATGATAATATTTTTGGCAAATTTTATGAGTGTAAGATTTTTTGCGTGGGTGTTATGGTAAACATTCTACACTTGCCCCTCCCCCTTAAAAAAGCACCCTTTCACCATGAATATTTTTAGGTTTTTATATGACACATGGAACATTTATTAAAATTTTCAATAACATACCTTATTTTCAAAGGGTTTTCGGTAATATTTTACCTGTTGTACCTGAGAAAATGTCATCATTACTTAAAAAGGACCATAACTCTTTTTTGGGGGAGAGTACGATAATTTGGGCACCCAGAAATGATAACGGTTCTTTGTGGAACAGTTTAATACAAGCATTTTTTACTATGGGAGGGAGGGCTCTATCTCACCCCGTTTGGGTGGGAGGGGCAATTTCATAAAAAGTACCAAAAATGTAAAAAAATAAAAAAATATTAAAAAATAACGGTAATACTTACAAATAAGTATTCTACCTTTTTAAAGCCAATACTCTGTTAGCTAGGAAGGAAAATTATACTAATACATTGAAAAAAGATTAATTTGAAATCGCATTCCATTGGCAACAAAAAAAATAATTTTTTAGATGGAAATCTGAATTTGCCAACAATGGAAAACCCCAGAATGCTACATTCCCAACTAACGCTAATCTGGGATTTGAGATTTGCCCCAAATCTTCTTTAAATCTTGAAGATTTGCCATACAAATATATTTCGTAAATCTTGTAGATTAGAAATTAATCTTGTTAAATCTTCCTGGGACAAATAGTTTTACAAATCGAACTAACCTATTTTAACATGGTGCTAAACGATTCATTCGAGACTCGATTCAGTTCTTCATTGTTTGACATGAATCAAGATTCTTTCTCTTTCGCACTTCATAAGAAAAATTGAAACGCCATTTGCATCTTTGAAGGTGCTGTCAGATTCAATCTTTTTTAAATCTTTTTGTGCGGTGGAAACACCAACAAAATTTATTTAATCTAAACTGAGATAAACCTTTGGTGGAAACATAGCATAACTATCATATTCCTACATAAATCAGCACAGCGCAAACGACACGACGACAGCTACTGTCAACCACAAGGTTACTATGTAGGTACCTATGTAGCAACCAAAACTTCATTACATTTTGACATACAAAATTGCAGTGAATTAGGTATATTGCTTAAAAACTAAATTAAAAAAAAGACTTTACGTTTTGGGATGCAAAAGAGTTTTCTTCTTCTTAATTTTATCAAAATGTGAAATAACAAGAAAAAATACAATGTGTTACTAACTAACTTAGAAATTTAAATAAAAGCAGGGAAGTATAATACATCTACGATCTACCTACTATCATTGTATATTAATCTAATAGTAGTATTACTTGAGGAAAAAGATACTAGCGCTACGGACGAGTGGAGCAAGAAGTATATTATTCCCTCATCATTGCTTCACACCCAACTCACAGCAGACGAAAGATCAAAAAATACATTATTTCTTCACTTCATGAGAGAAGGCAATTATCTTCTTTCTCAACATGTCACAGCAGTGCCAATATACGAGAGTGAGAAGGGAACAAAAAAAAAGAGAACCAAAACAAACTGCCGAAAAAAAAATAAAGAATGAATTGGTGTGTATGTACATACATACATTCGTAGGTACAGACATTGAGTAGAAGAGGAAACAGAAAAAAAGAGGAACAAAACAAGTTTTTATCCTTATATAAAGGTTCAATACACATCGCATATTTTCTAAACAGAAACAAATTCTTTTGTTCTCGATGACGCGTGCTTTGCCAAGAAAAAGGACCGAAAATGCTTTACGTGTAGGGAGCCTTTAAAATAGATTGGAATGAAAATTAGAAACTGATGTCTATTTGCGTAGGTATTCGTTCTTATTTTCTTGTATGTCGGTGGAAACAGGTTTTTATTTGTTTGTATCGCTTTCTATGTTGTTTTTTTGATGTGGAGCGTCGAGTTTCTCAGATTTAATTCAAAGTAATATGAGGCCGTGAGTGCAAAAGTGGTGTACCCATTTTTTGGTATTGTTGATATTTTTGTATCGTATTTTTACATTTATGCATCAAAATCAAAAATCATCAAAGTTAAAATTTTAATTTCTAAAATATCTAAGCTTTCCAAAAATGTGACGTAGGTATACTCCTTGAATCTCAGTTAAAATAGTATTAAAAATCGATTCAAACGAAAAATATGATTAAAAAACAATGGGTTAAACCACTTTTACACTCACAGCCTCATATAATGATTGTATGAAAAAAAACTTAAAATCGTTGAAGCGGGTTTTAAATAAATTAATTTTTAATTATCAAATTCTTACAACATTTTAAAGGAAAAATGTTGATATGCAAATCTTAAGTATTTATTTATGTGCATATAAAAATAATATTTCAAAAAAAATTTTTTGAACTCGTTTTTTAGATATCAAATTTTCAAAAATATAATTTGAAACTTTTTTCATAAGTCCAAAAATTAGTTTTTTGAAAATTTTTATGTGCAATATTATTTGAACTTATTTGAAATATGTATATAAATACAAATACAAAAATTAATCTTAATCCATTCTGCTGATAATGAGAAAATTCAAAATATAAAAAACCATTGTATGAGAGGTACTACTATTAGTTGCTAAGATTATAAAATTTTATAATTTTTGATAGTTTTAGCTAACGGAAAAACTATAATTGAAATCGTAGGAGTCATTTTTGAGAAAAAAATATTTTCTTTAATCGTTTTTTAACTTTTGTGTGTAAGGTACCGTTGTTTTTTCATAAAAGTAAAATGTTTTCTTAAAATATTTTAGAAAGTATTAAAAAACTCTTGAGTATCAAGTTCCAAAAAAAAAAAATGGAATTTTTTTTTTAATTCAAAAAAAATTGTTTTGACAATTTTGGTATACAATACTGTTTTATTTTTTTGGAATCTTCTGTATAAAAAAAATTATTGAAATCATAGTCAAAAATAAAATGAAGTTCAACTTTGGATGCTCTGCCAGTCAATTTAACTCGTGTTGGTAGAAGCTTAAGAGACAATAAATTGTATAATTCTCGACCGTTTCTTCAGAATTTTGAATAAAGTAAAAATATGCACAGGGAATAATTGTTATTTGTTACAGTTATACAAACTTTTTGTATTTTTCTCGGACGAAGTTGCGGGTTAAGGCTAGTAATAAATAATAATTGTGAAAAATGTAAAAAATAAAATATTTATTTTCTTGATTCCATATTCGTTTCTTATAATCGATCTATGCCATGAATATCGTATCTTTGGGTTTCGTACTTTCTGCCGTTCGTTTCGTAATTCATAATAGGGCCCCTGCTGAAAGTTTTTACTATGACAAAGTGCTTAGAATTTTAAGATGATAGGTACCTACTTTTATCTATTTTATTTATCTAATTTTTGTTCATTCAAAAATCTTATGGGGATGAACAAAATGCAAAAACTATCAGTATGATTGCCTTACGAAGCCTATAAACTATATAAATAAAATAAAATTAAATACACTAGTCAACAAAATATAAGGAACCATTTTTTTCCAATTTTTTTTTAGTGTTTTTAGAAGAGCTGTATCTTTGTGACGAGTGATCGTATTGAGTTAAAAAAAAGCATTCTACAGCTTTATTATTTTTGTTTCGAGATTTGTTTCCAAACAATTTGTTTGAAGTTCCGTCATAACGTTATTGCAAGTAAAAAAAACACGAGACAAACAAATATTTTTTTTTAAATTTTTTTTTGAAGGCCCTCATTTCTATGGATAAATTTTTTTGAGTCAATCAAATGTAATGATCAGATACCTTGTTTATTCGGCTTCAATTCATTTTTTTTTTTGTCGTACAATTTTCGCTTGCATGGTTTATCTGACTTTGAATGAAAAAAGATACTTTTAGCTTTGACTACCAATATTTCAGCAAATAATGACGTTATACAAATTTAAATACAGTTTTGGAAATTTGAGAAAGCGTTTTACAAGATATTTTTAAGGTTTTGTAGAAATTATTTTTTTTTACCGTTCACCGTTAGTTTAAAAAAAGCATTAAAAGCCAACTTTTTGTGGTATTTTCGTAAATCTTTTTTTTTTCTTTGCAAATATTGATTCCATGGCTTGCGTTGGTATGCAAATTTGTAGATTTTTAAAGCACCAATATTCCTGAAAATTTTCAAATTGATTCATCGAACCGTTTTCCTTCACCAAAATTTCAAAGTCTTACAAACCAGATGAAGGAACAAATTATGTTGTTCCTAAACAATGCGTAGTCGTCATCACAATGACATGAAAACCACAATTCCTGTAGATTTTCTTCACAGTTTTACATTAGTTAGATACGTTTTTGACTTGAAATGGAATTCAAATGTACTTTTTCCAAAAAAAAAAATATTCAAGTTTTTTTTGTTTGAAATTTTTTTGAAATAATTTTTTTTTTGTTAAATGTAGGTACTTTTTATTTAATTTCAAGTCAAAAAAGTATCTAACTAATGCAAAACTATGAAAAAAAAATGTACAGAAATTGTGGTTTTCTTGTCATTTTGATGACGATTACGCATTGGACAACACAATTTTTTTGTTTTCTTATCTGGTTTGTTGTGAGACTTTGAAATTTTTGTGAAGAAAAACGGTTCAATGAATCAATTTGAAAATTTTCAAGAATATTGGTGCTTTAAAAGTCTACAAATTTGCATACCAACGCAAGCCATGGAATCAATATTTGCAAAGAAAAAAAACATTACGAAAAGACCACAAAAAGTCGGTTTTTAGTACTTTTCTTAAACTGACGGTGAACGGTAACAAAAAATTATTTCTACAAAACCTTAAAAAAAATTTTGGAAAACACTCTCAAATTTTCAAAACTGTATTTAAATTTTTATAATGTCATTATTTGCTGAAATATTGGTCATCAAAACTAAAAGTATCTTTTTGCATTCAAAGTCAGATAAACCACGCAAACAAAAATTGTACAACAACAAAAAAAAATGAAATTGAAGCTGAATAAACAAGGTGTCTGATCATTACATTTGATTGGCTTAAAAAAATGTATCCATAGAAATGAGGACCTTCAAAAAAACTTCAAACAAAAATTTTTGTCTCGTGTCATTTCTGGTAATAAAGCAATAACGGTACTTCAAAAAAATTTTCGAAACAAATCTCGAAACAAAAAACATAAAACTGTAAAATGCTTTTTGTGTCAATTCAATACGACCACTATAGTGACAGAGATACAGCTCTTCAAAAAACACTAACAAAAATTGAAAAAAAAAATTGTTCCTTTAATTTCGTTAGTTTTTTGTCTTAGACTTGTGTCTACAAAAATAGAAATACATATGTAGGTATTCTTAATTCTTTTTTCTTAACTTTCATAATGCAACGTTTGTATTGATATTTTGGAGTTCCCTCTTATTTTAACTTGATCGTTTAAGACGAGAAACAGAGGAGTAGGTACCTACCTAACTACCTACAAAAAAACTGTAACAACCTTGTAAAAAAAAGTGACCCAAACGAAGATTTAAATTTGTAAATATTAAATTACTCTGAACCCCGACAATAGATGAAATAAATTCTTGGTTCATGTTTTCAGTGAAAATAACTTTCCACCCACATCAATAGCTAAAAATCATACATATTAATTGACATCACATTTCGGCAAAGAAATCACTTCCAATTAGGCAGGCAGATACCTACCTAACTCCTTTTATAGTTCATGCCAAATAGCTTGAAATATTGAAAACAAATTAATTGAAAAACTTCTGGTACAAGAAAACCAAACTCAAACTACCTACGAATAAGTTTCTCTATCTCTATTTTAATCTTTTTCTTATGCATTTATACTTTTTCTTACTTAAAAACAAACTACCAGAGTTCAGACAAGAGAGACCGAAACAATCAAACCCGAAACCACAAACAAGTTTTATTTTCTCTCTGTCATTTTGTGAATGCTCTGCTCATACTTTCAGTTTTTTTACATTGACTTATAAAAAAAAAACATCGTTGCGTAAGTAGATATACCTACATGCTACATGCTAGAATGTTCCTATCCTATTTCTCTCTCTTATTCCTAAACACAAGAAAATCGAAAAAGTAACCAGGTATTCTTGTTTTTGTCTGTCGTTTTTTGTTGTTTGGAACCAGTTTTTCTTATTTTTATCTGCCATTTGTTATGGGCTCTTTTGCTGTTTGTTCAGTTGTTTTTTCTGAGTAAGGGAATTTTTAATTTCCCTTTTTCTGAGAAGCGATCATACGCCATCTGGTTTGTGAAGGAGTCGAGAAAAAATTTCGTCTGATGATAATACTATTAGATTCATATACAATGCTACTATAAAACTAAAGTTAGATAAATCTGAGTCAAGGTCAACATCACCAATTTTCCATTTATATAGAGAAAATACTTTTTTCGTTTTTCAAATGTTTCACCGATCTCACTACGAGTGGACAAAAATACAACTCAATACTTCATACACAAGGTAAACGTAGAACGTACACGTACACACCAATAAAAGTGCCTCTACACTATCCCACAAAGTATTAACACATGTCAGAATAAAGTGGGAAAGAATTTCATATGACTGCCAAATTTGTGTGATGAAAATGATTTTCATATTTTGCTTCCACACTTGCATCAAATCAAATCAGTTTCACCATAACCTCAAACGCCCAAGTGGGATAGAATTTTTGATGGTTTTAGAACCGATCTTAAATATTTTCAGGTATTAACACATGTCAAATCGTGTAGGATGCGATGTCAAGTTGTGTGTGATGAAATTTCATATTTTGCTTCCACACTATTATACAGGACTTTCTTCACACTTTTTGACATATATTAATACTCAATGGGATAGTGTGGAACGGCTATAAGTAAACACATATCACATACAGCAGACAATGCATACAACAAAAAAAACAAGAAAATAAAGGAAAGTTATGTGTGTATGTGTACCTATCTATGCTATTACTCTTTGTATCTTTTACCTTTTTTCTTCTCTCAGGCGGAGGGACTTTTTTCGTTTTTATTTTTATTCGAAGTTCCCATCTTCGAATCTGAGTTCGACATTTTGGGAAGAGGCCTCTTAAGGGTCAGCAGCACCACCTGGGTATACAATGGGTAGGAGGTAGAATGGAATTGAACAAAAAATGAATCGCGATGAAGATTTTGTTGTCACGTATAGTTCAATAATACGGGAACACATCAACAAAAACTACGCTCGAAAGCTGCAACCGAGAGAAGCTATCATTAGAGGCCCCAGGACATGGTAGTTGCCTCACTTTAGAGTTGTAAATCCAAACAAACCCCAGAAATTTCGAATTGTTTTCGATGCTGCTGCCAAAGTCAACAACATCTCGCTCAATTTCCATCTCCTGAAGGGACCTCAGCAACTCAAACTACTGCCAACCATATTGCTTAATTTCCGTCAAGGAGCTGTTGCTGTATGTGCAGACATCCAGCAGATGTTCCATCAAGTTGTCATTCGTCGTGAAGATCGATGTGCTCAGAGGTTCCTTTGGCGTGATGGTGACGATAAGAGGCCACCAGATGTATATAAAAATTACGCTCGAAAGCTGCAACCGAGAGAAGCTATCATTAGCGGCCCTAGGACATGGTATTTGCCTCACTTTGGAGTCGTAAATCCAAACAAACACCAGAAACTTCGAATGTGAATGACATTTGGTGCTGGTTGCTCGCCCTGTGTAGCACATTACGTAATGAGAAGAAATGCCCTAGAGCACCAACATCAACATCTTCGAGCCATCAAATCTATTAGGCCAGGAAAAATGGGTTCCGAGGTTGAAATAATTAATTCATGAAATATTAAAATAAGAATCGACGCAGAATTGCAACCTCTATAACATATCTAAAGTCCCCCAAAATCCCCTTATTGGCTTTTTGTGTAGGTGCATTTGAAGAGTTGCAGAAGGGGAGAACTTGGAGGTCTATCAAACTAAAATATTTGTTTTGGTCCAACCTAACCATATGATACATGCTTAAAGGGTAGTTTTTAACGCTGACTAGCTTTTTTTTTGAGTGGTTGTATCATTTTGAATTTGGTTTCATTAGATTTCAGCTGAGAAATTTTACTTCAAACTCATCAAATGTGCTAAAGGCACTGGATGGTAGTACATCCGCTGTGTCAGTTCCAGAGAAAGGAAGTCTCGGAACAGAGAAAGTTCTTGCTTGAAATGGCAACCAGGCAGCAATGATTTCGTTTTTCATTTACAGTTTCATGAAGAAAAGAAAGATTTAATTTCGGTAGAGAAAACCCCTACTAGTGATGGGAACTATCGAATGATTTGAACTATCGATAGTTAGTAACTGAATGATTCCAACTATCGAACGAATTCATTCATTCATTTATTCGGTTGAAATAGAGTAAGATGTTGATTGTTTTTAGGAAAATGATACTTGTAGATACGTTTGTAAACTAAAATACGACCGGAGTTAGTCGTAAGAATATTTTTTTACTATTTAAAAGAAAATTGAAAACTATGAAAAAAGAAAAGAAAGCCAAAAAGTATCGGATTATTTTATTTATCGCTCAGAAAACAGTCCCTTTCTGTCAAGCCATAACCTGTCAAATTCAGCAAAGGATGGCTACGATGACAATAGATTAAAAACTTTTAAGAAATACGAACAAATTGAGATCTTGTTTTGACCACAAAAAGAGAAATTTTCGAACTTTCCAGGTATTATTTTGAACAAAATACTCTGTGTCTGTCAAAGAAGAATAGTTCTTCTATTTTTAAAATCATAAACTGTCAAATTTCACAAACGGATGGCTGCAATGTCAATGGGTTAAACAAACTCTTTAAAAATATGAAAATATAGTGGTTTTATTTATTGCTCTGGAAAAGGGCAATTTTAGGGCTTTGGGTGAAACGTGAAACTCTTTCTGTGTCAAAGAATAATTATTTGTCCATGAAAACTGTCAATTTATACCCAAAGATGGCAATGGATTAAAAAAACCTCAAAAAAATCGAAAAATTTAAAATTTTGTTATTATCTCCGGAAAAGAGCAATTTTAGGGATTTTGGGTGACATTTAAAAAAATACTTTTTGGGTGTCAAAGTAGAGTCTGTCTTCTATTCGCTAGACTATTAACTGACAAACTCCATCAAATGATGCCCACGATATCGATGAATTAATTAACTTAAACAATATAAATGTATATAAAGTTTCACTCAAATCTCAGATATCAAATTTACACTATTATTCCAAATTTTCAATGCATAGCGCATAGAAAATATAGTAGAGTAAAACAACCCAAAACTATACCAGAAAGAGCAAGAATGCGAATGAAATTAATGAAAATAGTAACAGTTATATCTGACTAACAAGAACAACACAAAAAAAAGTAATATAAAATCGTTCAGTAATACTATCGGTCAAAAAAGTAATCGAACGAAAAGCCAATGAACGATTCCAGAATCGAAACTAGTAGTAGTCGAGTGAGAAAGTATACTTAAATCGTTCAAAGTTAATATCGAGTGAAAAAGCGATTGAACGAAAATTGCATTACTGAATGAACGAATGTATAACTAAATACTATCGAATAAATGAACATTTAGCTACTATCGAATAATTCGATAGTTTTTATTCGATAGTTCCCATCACTGACCCCTACCAAAAGAGAACTTCTAAGTATCATCATGTTGGTTTTCAATTCTTTGGGTTTCTTAAGCCATTTTATGATTACTGCAATACTGTTGATGAGCCGCCATGGTGGGACGATACCTTGCCAAATGAAATACTTGTGTCTTGGGACAGTTGGCACCAACAATTGTCGTTTCACGCTTTTATTCTATTTCCGGAATGGCTTCAACTCCAACTTCATATTTTTGTTGACTCCAGCGAAGATACGTTTGTAGCGGAGGCGTACTGGAGGGCCATAAACGACAGTAAAAGTATTGAGCTATCCTTCATTTGTGCAAAGACGAAATGTACTCAGCCTCTTACAATTCCACGCCTCGAGCTCCAAGCCGATGTGCTAATGAAGGCAATAACCAAAGAAAATACGGTCAAAATCCATCGAAGACTGCTCTGGAGTGATTCTACGACAGTTATAAACTGGATTCAAAGCAATAATCGTAGATATAAACCATTTGTAGCGCATAGAATCGCAGAAATCCTTTCAACTACCGATTCATCAAACTGGAGATGGGTCCCAACTCATGCTAACACAGCTGACCTGGCAATTCGTCCAAGCAGTCGCATTAACGTTCACTCTTCCTCACTCTGGCTGAAGGGCCAAGTATTTCTACTGGAAGACGAAAATAATTGGCCAAATTTCCGCACCCCAAGAACCAAGGATAATCAATGTGATGATGAAGAACTTCCTACCAAATACTCCTTGACTGTGGTGAGTATTAATTTCATTGATTTTAATCGATTTTCTTCCTTTAAAAGGCTTGTAAGAAGTATAGCCTAGGTAAGGAGATTTTTAAGTCGATGTCAGAAGCAGTCAAGCCCCGTAAAAGAAAAAGATCTTACAGCATCTGAGCTCAATACAGCAGAGATATCACTTTGTCTCGTCGCACAACGTGAGGTTTATTTTACGGAGCTTGAACAGATTGAAAACCAGAAAGTGATTGAAAAATCAAGTGTGTTATACAAACTCTGACGCTCAAGGTGTGAGTACACTCTTCTATGTTTTCTTATAAAAGCCGAGAACGTTGTGAATTTCCGCCCACTTACGCATTTAATTACCGGCCCTGATCAAGAAGAGCCACTTACGCCAAACCACTTTTTGCTTGGAACGGCAAACACAGCACAGACACCAAGCTTAAACGAGGAGGCTGAACAAGTGGAGAATTGTATGTCAGTTGAGAGATCGAATGTGGAAGCGCTGGGTGGCTGAATACCTTCCCACATTGACCCGCCGAACAACGTAGTCCCAAAGATCGAAGCCAATAACAAAAGGAGACCTCTGCCAAGACTCAGCTATTTCAGCGAGTGAGATGAGATGACTCGCCTACTCGCCGACTCATCTCACTTCACTCGCAAAAGTGATTCAGATATTTAAGTGAAATGAGTAAGTTAGAATTTCGTTTCGAACATGAGACAAAGAATAAATATAAAACAGCCAAATTCTACCTCCTTGTCGCACTCGTTACGTTTGATATTCCGTTTCACATCACCATATAAATAACAAATACAACAATGTAAACATATAATAATGGATTAATAATGGAGTATCTTTTGCTCAATCATTTTTTTTGTCGCAATTGAAGTTTAATTTGAGTTTTCAACCTTGAGAAACAAAAAGTTTAATAGTGTCAAAAGTGAATAGAATATAATTGTATTTAATATACACAAACCAACTCACTGCGAAAATATCTGGCGAGTAATCTGAGATTTCATTTCACTCTTTCACTCACTCACTTTTGCTAGTTGAATCGATTTTCGATCTAATGTGACTCATCTCACTCACTCCCTTTTGTTTCGAATTAGCTGAATCTCGGCACTGGTTTTTTCAGTTTTTTTTTCTTAGTTGCGAAACAGAATATCAAACGTAACGAGTGTGACAACGAGGTAGCATTTGGCTCTTTGATATTTATTCTTTGTCTTATGTTCGAAACTAAATTCGAACTTACTCATTTCATTTAAATAGCTGCATCACTTTTGCGAGTGAAGTGAGATGAGTCAGCGAGTAAGGCGAGTCATCTCATCTCACTCATTTGGACAATGATTTTATAAAGATATGTACATTCATTTAAAAAAATTAAGAATCAATTACAATTTAATTCAAGTAAAAAAGAAAAAATTTTTAAAAAGGAAAAAAAAAGAAAAAATACTTTAAGAAACTAAATATCTCCATTTATTTATTTTAATTTGTAAAGAGAAAAAAATGAACACCTACATTTTCAGCTAGACTGAAAGTAGACAAGTATGTCGGCATTTACACCACCCGATTTTTCCTCAGACGATCTTTTGTTCATTGGTGAAGGGAGTAGAAAGTGAGGGGTAAGGACCAAATCGTCCGTTCCTTGCAAACTCACACGATTTTTCCAGTATGTTTGTGTTCTCTTTTATACTTTTCCCAGAGTCTTGTGTGTTAAGCGTTGCCACTAATCGGAGAATTTTCCGAAGTTGATCCAAAAACAAAATGCAGTAAGAAGATTTATTTTTTTCGCAGTAGATATGCACTTTCAAATTTGTATTTGTATTTTCGAAGAAGAAATTAATAATAACATATAAGTGATTGAAAATATTTACATACATAGTTTGCTACACGACTCATATGCAAGGCACTTAAGGGTTGGGTTTCAGGAGAAAAAACTGATTGCAAAATGAAAGAGAGCAATAAAGTATGAAGAGGACAGGAATAGAAATCTGACTGGAAAAATCGTTTCATATCGTTTCATGTAAACATTTCACACGATTTTGGGAAGAATCGTACTAGAAAAATCGGGTGGTGTAAATGCCGACTAACTCTCTCCGAAACATAGACTCACCCCTCAGTTCCCTAACATGCCGTGGCAGAGTATTCCACAGGCGAGTAGCATTAATAAAGAACTGCCTCCTAGAAGTAAAATATTTATATCGCGGATGAATTATTGTCTCTCTGAGGAACCAAATCTTAATCTATCGAAAAGATACCGAGGTTGATATGTTTGAATAACGTTGAAGAGTAACATAAGGGTTCGAAAACGTAATAAATTATCAAACGAAATATTAGAGATTTGCCTTGAAAAATTAGAGACGCTCTCATATCTTCTTAGTCCATAAATGTAACGGGCAATGCTATTATAAGCCACATTAAGCCTCCTCCTGCTAACAGAATCACAGTCACAGTAAATCTCGCACCCGAATGATAAAATTGGTAGAACCAATGTTTTGGCGAGCAATAAACGAACCCTTAGGGGTGTAAAATACTGCGAAGTCCATAACATACGGAGAGCACCATAAACTTTTCCTACCCCTGCGCTGCGTTGATGTGCCTATCCCAAGTTAACGTTTTATTAAATAACATTCCTAAATTTCTAGCTGTTTCTACTTATTCAATGGGGGAATTATTGAGAAAAATAGTTGGGAAATAGGAAAGGTTCAAAGGATTTCTACTAATAACCATACATTTGGACTTAATTGGATTTAGAAACAGACCATTCCTTTTAGACCACAGTGAAATCCTTTCCAGATTCAAGTTAATAGTGTTTGCGCAGTCTTCGAGGAGTCCAAGCGGACAGCTTCTAAACAATTGAACATCGTCAGCATACATTTGGATAGATGAGGATGAAATAAGTGAGGTAAGCTCATTTATATAGAGGGAGAACAACAGGGGTCCTAGTATTGATCCCTGGGAAACCCCTCTTACAGTTGGTAGGAAACTTGAAATATTATTTCCTATCACAACAGCTTGTTTCCTATCAGAAAGATAGGAAAACAAAAGGTTAACGGCTGCAGGAGAAAACTTATAAAGCATTGACAGTTTACAAAGGATTGAATGGTCAATCGAAGGCTTTAGAAAAATCTAAAAGAACCAGGAAGGTCACGTGGTCCTCATCCAAGGCCAGTCTCATATCATCGACAACGTTGATAATAGCAGTGGTACAGCTATATTTTTGACGAAAACCGGATTGCATAGGAGATAAAATGTTATTTATTTGAAGATGAACTTCCATTTGTTTTTGCAGAACTCTCTCAAAAACTTTGGACAAAAATGGAAGAACAGAAATTGGGCGAGAGTCATTACCTATACGCATTTTGGGAATTGCTATAATTTTAGACAATTTCCATAGGTTAGGAAAAATTCCAGTCATTAATATTGTGTTAAATACATGTGTAACATGTATATACATGTATATACATATTATAATCAAATCAAATCAGAGTCTACCCGAGCGATTGGATATACCTTTCAAATTAAAAAAATATGAAAATAAAATTAAAAGGGAGATATTATAGAAAAGTGTTTGCGTATTAATATGCGTTTTCCTTTGGAGGTGGCAAAGTACTTGCAAGTACTTTGCTAGCTTTTTTCAATGGAACACATAAAACTGCTTTCCCATGTAAAAAATATCTACTCGCACATGAGAGAATGTGCAGTTGGTAGTACTAGATTAGGATTTTCATCTACTCACAAGTACTTTGCCACCTCCAAATGAAAACGGCTAATATATGTATATAAATTGTTTTTTCCTTTGAGGGTAATTAATGCATTTATGGAAAAGATATCAAAGAAGGAGTGCCGACCTCTCTACCATCGAGTGCACATTTGTCCCTGTAAAAGTCTTGTCGAAGGAAAAAGTTCGTCTCGTCCCTACCGTGTCTGTGTCTTCTTTTATTTTATTTGTGCTATGTCTCACACCCCCAAATATTTTAAGTTTAATAAATTTTACAATAAAAAATTAAATAAATAAATATCAACAAAAATAATAAGTATACATATATCAATAGCAAAAATTAATACAACATACAAAAAAAAAGTCTCGCGCCGCAATCCAACACAATTCAGTGCAAGTGCAATCAATAAACAACAACAAAACCTATTAATCCATACTATGTGCAAAAAAAAAACAAATCAACACATCACAACGAGCGGTAATCCTTCTTTTCCTTCCTCTTGTATTCTTACGCAGTCCATTTGATTTGATCATTGTAGCATTGCGTGGGGAATCTCTCGCAGTGCATGCAGAGATCAAATTAAATTTATTCTCGGATGGATAGCTGTTTGTCAACTTAGTAACCAGGGGCGGATCAAAACATTTTATTGCTAAGGCATAACACTAGTAATAAATTGTTTTGTGAAGTCAGATTGGGACTGAGATTGATACTCATCTTAGATAGTCGTCTGGGTTGGTTTTTGTTTAAGTTATTGAATATTTTTAAATGGTCGGTAATTTTAGGGTCGATTATTGCAACATTCATGGGCTAAGAAAGAATTTCTGTGCTGCGTATGTTTATACTGCGTTAAACAGGCCAGCTGTTTTGGCACTGAGTGAAACTCAGGTAGGAGATAATACCGATCATATGGAATTTAACCTACATGGGTATAACTTAGTGCCATTATTCTTTTCCCATCACGGTCTCGCTATCTACATAAGAAATGATGTTGCGTACCAACTTCAACCACAATATGGCTTGTGCTCAAACACAAACTTCAATTTCATGTGGTTTAAATTTTCGGTTAATAAGCACATCATACATACCTGTTTTATTTATCGAAGTCCAAACTTGGACAGAAATTCAACTTTTAACAAATTTGATGCTCTGTCCGACTCCATCCAAAGAATTGTTTCCCATTATCCTCACACTGAAATCGTTATTACGGGCGATTTCAATGTAAACAATTCTACTTGGCTTTGCTTTTCGGGTCAGACAACACCCGAAGGAAGGTATATTGAGGTCTTCGCTGAGTTAAACCAACTGACCCAGCTTGTTGTCGAGCCAACTCGAATCCCTGACGTTGCAGGTCAACCCGGGAACACTCTAGACTTGTTTCTTACCTCTGACCCTGATAAATACACTATTAGTGTATTATCGCCTCTAGGCACGTCAGACCATTGTGTCATATCTGCAAATTTCTCGTGCCAACAAAATCCAGTTAAAGAACAAAGCCCAAAGAGAACCGTTTGGCAATACGAGAAAGCCAACTGGGACGGTCTCAATGATTTCTTCAGAAACTTTAACTGGTCACTATGCTTCCTCGATAGTGACGTAGACTCCAGCGCAGATATGATCACAAATCTAATTCTTCACGGGATGAGAAACTTTATTCCGAATAGGATAAAGTCTATCAAACCGAAAGAAAATTCATGGTTTGATCCGAGCTGTAAAGAGGTTATCAGGGTTAGAGATGTAAGTTTCCGATGTTATAAAGCCAACCCTACTGAGGAAAACCGGAATAAGTTCAAACAAGCTAGGAAGACCTGTAACGCCCATATTCAAAGAACCAAATTTTTGCATGACCAAAAACTACGGCAAAAAATACTACAATGTCCCAAAGGTAGTAAAAATTTTTGGTCATTTGTTAAAAACATTCGTAATACTACTTCATCTTCGGTTCCAACGCTCGTCTTCAATAACACTCCCTACGTCAGCTCACTAGATAAAGCCAATTTGCTTGCAGCACAGTTTGCTGTTAATTCGACGCTGCCAGAGAGTGTTATGACTCCTCCTGTACTTGAGAGCGCTCACGATTTCATGGGACGAATCTTCTTTCGCACTCGTGCAGTTGCAAGAGTCCTTAAAGATCTTGATATACACAAATCCGCTGGCCCGGATAGTATCCCTCCTATTGTTCTGAAGAGGTGTTCTTCTACGCTGGCAAAGCCACTGCGTAAGCTTTTCCATCTGTCCTACTCTACAGGTCTCTTCCCGAGTCGATGGAAAACAGCATTTGTCCAGCCTGTCCCTAAAAAAGGCGAATTTTCTTCACCCACTAATTATCGCCCAATTGCACTTACGTCCCTTCTTTCCAAGGTCATGGAAACGCTGATAAACTATCAGCTTAAGAAATATCTCGAAGAACGGAAGCTTCTTAATGACCGGCAGTACGGCTTTCGTAGCAATAGGTCCACTGGTGATCTGATGGTATATCTCACCGAGCAGTGGAACAAATCCTTACATCGTTTTGGAGAAAGTAAGATTGTTGCACTTGATATCTCAAAAGCATTTGATAGAGTTTGGCATCAGGCTCTCTTATCGAAAATGCGTGCATTTGGTATCGATGAATCTCTTCTTCGCTGGATTAGAAACTACCTTTCGGACCGCTCAATACAAGTTGTATTGGATGGTTTCAAGTCTGATATTCATAAAATAAATGCTGGTGTGCCCCAGGGCTTCGTTTTGTCTCCGACTCTCTTTCTTATTTTCATCAACGATCTCTTGTCTGAAACTTTTAATCCATTAAATTGTTTTGCTGACGACAGTACCCTCGCTTTTCATATTCGTTTTCAGATTCACATCCTTGTCCTTCGGATGTGGAACTTGAACGGCAGCGTATGATTAGCTCATTAAATTCTGATCTCGACAGCATTGTTCAATGGGGAATCAAAAATCGCGTAGAATTTAATGCTTCAAAAACTCAATGCTGTCTCTTGTCGTTAAAGCGGAACCCACCCCCTATGCCGCTATCCATGAGCGGCACTTGCATCGAAGAAACCGAACAGCTTTCAGTCCTCGGTATGTGCATCACAGATCACCTTCTGTGGAGTGACCACATATTCGACGTCGCCAAAAACGCTGCTAAGTGTTTGGGTTTCCTTCGACGATGCAAGAAATTTTTCTCTCCTTCTGATCTGGCTACAATCTATAAAGCCTTCATCCGACCTAAGCTTGAGTACAACTCTCACATGTGGGCAGGTGCTCCTATAACTCACTTGAATCTCTTTGATAGAATCCAAAAGAGAGCCTTAAAAATGATAGGTGATTCATCACTAACGCAATCAATAACATCTCTGAAACACCGTCGCAGTGTTTCATGTCTCTCATTATTCTATCGCTATTTTTATAAACAATGTTCTAGTGAAATAGCCAGTTGCATTCCTCCCCTAAAACAATTCAACCGTAATACTCGCGCTTTTGGGAATGCTCATCAGTTTACCCTTGAGCCCAACTTCGGACGTACTGTAAAGTTCAGAGATTCTTTCTTCAGCCGCACAACAAGAATGTGGAATGCATTACCAGGCTCCAAACCAATGTGCATCGGTATCTCCTGTTAAATCCTTCCTCATTTTCCTAACGCTCGTACTGTGTATTATAATCATCTTAAGGGTAGTCATAACCCCTTTAGTGCGCGCAAAATATAAAAAAAAAAAAAAATATACACATGGATAACATAGGTATATGCATATATCTGTGTATATACATATAACAATGATGCAAATATTATCTACATATATAATGACGTTCCCATAATTTCGGTTCGATACTTTTGGTCTAGTTTCAATTTTAAAGCTTTCAGACGCATACCTCACTCAAGTGAAACTGAAGATTCTGAAGTATACCACACATAATTGAAACCGAAGGCACTGAACACAAAAAAAGAAAGGTTATTAATTTCACTTAAGTAAATTTGCTCACCCATAATTACGGTTTGTTACTTTACTCACTTAAGTGAACTTAAGTGAAAATGAAAAATCTTAGGTAAACCTCATCACTTAAGTGAAACTGACAATTCTGAAGCACAAAATGGACAAAATTACTGATTTAACTTAAATGAATTATAGGAATGTTTGCCCTTATTTAGGGTCTGTTACGTATCTACTCTCATTCAATAATTCTTCTTCTGCAGTGAGGAGAGCTCTTAAGCGCACCTCACTTAAGTGGAACTAAAAAAGAAAATGATAGAAAAGTAGTTCTATATTTGTGTTAAATACTGAAAGTACCTTTTATGTTATTTTACATTGGCAACACTTTATGTAACACTTGTTATCGATAAGTGACAGTAGTCGAAATAAGAACATGATTGTTTGGCTAAGTAAGAATTACAACTTTCTTTCTGATTAAAACCACCACCGAGACCAGTCGTTGGATTATTGATAAAGCTAGGTAATTTTATAATTGAAAGATACTGCCTTTTTCTTTACTATCCAAATACACAACAACTGGCGAAGAGGATGGGATTTTTCCTAATTGGTTGGAAGTGAAAATTAAATACTTATTAATTCCATCAAACTTGCTGTGCTTGCTTTTGCTGCTTATTTTGCTGTTGTCGAGCAAAACTACGTATTTTTGTTTCCCTTAAAATTGCTTTTGTTGCTACTTTCACGTGGGAAATGTGTCTGCCTCTAAGTTGCTTCGATACTCTTGTTGCTAACACGTGATCAATCTTGTTGCTTGTACAATTTTGGGAAAAGTGTCTGCTGCTGTGTTCCTTCGATACTCTTGCTGCTAACACGTGTACAATCTTGTTGCTAACACGTGTAAAATTTTGTTAAACTTGTAAAGATGTCTACTGGTGGTGGTGGTACTAAGACGAATCCAGCTGGTGGAGCCCCACCAAATGTATCGATGGTGGCTGCTAGTGAAGTCCCACCAAACTTCTCAATCGAATTTTTCGATGAAACGAAAAGCAAATTTGAACGATGGGGCTCCAACGTCTTGAAGGAGCATTTGCCATTTTCCACATTCAAGATGCTGGAATTAAAGTGAATTACCTACTGCATTACATTGAACCAAATTCATTCGACCTACTCTGTGATGGAATCTCTCCAGAGACACCTGAAAGCCGAACGTACGAGGATTTAGTTAAAGTGCTCAAGGAGCTCTACAACCCTCAATCTTTGGAAGTTGCCGAATATTATATTATATCCACTATAATTTTGGTGCGTGATGAGTATTAACACAAACATCTGTCATCATCACCAGTCAACCACTCATTCAGAGAGATGATCAGTTCATCCTAAGCTCTCATCATAGACGAATCAATAATTTATTAATTATTACCTCTTAAAATGTAACTAGTTTTAGTTTATTCAAATCGAGTAAATAATTATACATTTTTTTCAAATAATGAATTAAAACACTGAATTAATGTATTTGTGAGTTTTATTCTGTTAATACACAACAGAAATTGGCGGCGAGAAATGGTGTAAGAATTCACGCAAAACGAAAAAAAGAAATTGCATTGAAAAAAAAACGTGGTATAGCACATGGTAAATTCTTAATTTCTTTGAATAAATTTATTTCATTATGGCTGAAGAAATACAAAAGACATTAAAAGACATCATATCTAACCATAATAAATTTTTCGAAAGCTTAATAAGTCGATTAGGTCGTGTTAAAACAGAAGATGTAGCAGTAGAAAATAACACAAGTAAAAATGTGCCCCCATTTTATGCTTTTGATAAGGAAAAAAACTCTTGGGAAACATATCAGCAGCAGCTCCAGCAACACTTTTCAGCTTATGATGTTTCATGCGAAAATAAAAAACGATCGTATTTTTTATCTTGGCTCGGAGCTGAAACTTACGAACTCTTAGGTAAATTATATGGTTCTACCAATATTACACAGCAGCCATTTTGCGAACTAGTTGAAAAGCTTTCCAGTTATTTTAAATCTAAGGTTCATGTGTGCACCTCGCGCTATAATTTCTTTAGAAGCCGAATGCAAAAAGACCAATCCTATGCGGAGTGGATTGCAGAGCTACGAGGGTTAGCAAAGAATTGTGATTTCAAGTGTTCTAAAGAGGACTGTACTACTGAGTACATTGATGAGATGATTAGGGACTCCATTATCTTACACACGCCACACGATGCAGTGCGTACAGCAGCGCTCCAGAAAACAAAGCCAACTCTCGAGGAAGTGAGAACAATGGCAGAGGCTTTCGAAGCCACACAAAAGTCAATGCTGGTGCTTAAAAGTGATCGCTTTGAGCAAACAGTAGAAGTAAATCAGATAGCGAGCTCATCGGGTCACAGCAGCCGTCAATTCGTAAAGGGAAGAGGCCGAAGCAAGCACCGCAGCTTCAGCAAAAATAAGCAACAACAAAATCATAGCATTTCTAGTACACAAAAGTCATGTTCAGGTTGTTTTTATCGCCACAGTAAAGCGAACTGTAAATTTTTGAATGCCGTTTGCAGAAAATGCAATAAAAAAGGGCATATTGCCCCAGTGTGTTATCTATATAACAGTAATAACAGCAATCGTGGTTCATCGTCTAACCATAATAGTTCTGTTAATCAGGATTACGTTAATAGCGTTATGGAAGAAAATATTTTTTCTCTTGGCGAATCAATGCAAACACAAGGCAACAAGTTATTTTTGAATTTAGAAGTAAATGGTCGAAAAGTTAAATTTTTGCTTGACACAGGTGCCAGTAAATCAATTGTGGGTTTGTCTGGTTTTAATGAAATTTATAGGCCAAAATTTTTCGAAACTAATCGTCGGATGAAGTCGTATGGTGGGATGGAGGTGCCTTTGCTAGGAGAAGTGTTGGTGGACGTAAAATTTAACGGATTAACCAAGAAGTTACCGTTGCTTATTACAAGCTCGGTTCATGGTGACAGCATATTCGGTTGGAATTGGGCCCAAGCATTTGGGATGCGTGTTGATTTTGAAGGTGCTCAGAAGGCTGATGTTTCAGAAAATGTGCAATCGATAGAGCATATAACAGTGTCTGATGGCGATGTCAAAGATTTATGTGCCAGATTTGGAGATCTGTTTTCTCCAACGTTAGGACATTGCAACTCAGTTCAAGCAAAGTTGTATTTGAAACCTAATGCAACACCGAAATTTTTTAAGGCCAGACCCATTCCATTTGCTCAAATCGATGCATTTAAAAATGGAAGCAAAACGTCTCGAAGATGAGGGCATTTGGGAGAAAATTCGATTCAGTGAGTGGGCAGCTCCTGTGGTTCTGGTGCCAAAAGCCAATGGCCAACTGCGAATCTGTGGAGATTTCAAGGTCACTATCAATCCTCAACTTGAGATAGATAAGCACCCGCTTCCGCGCCCTGAGGAAATGTTCGTCAAGTTAGCCAAAGGACAACATTTTAGTAAACTTGACATGTCAGATGCTTACTTACAGTTCGAGTTGGATGAAGAATCTCAGCAATACGTTGTCGTTAATACTATTTTAGGATTGTATAAATTTGTGCGTCTTCCTTTTGGTGTAGCTGCCGCGCCTGCAATTTTCCAGCGCACTTTAGAAGCAATTTTAGAAGGTCTTTCGTGTGCTATTTTCTTTGATGACATTCTCGTTACTGGTTCTACTATCCAAGAGCACTTGCTTAATTTAGAAGCTGTTTTTAAGCGATTGTGTGAGCACGGTCTTAAAGTGAATCTCAGAAAATGTGAATTAATGAAACCAGAGGTGGAATATTTGGGCCATGTGGTGAGTGCTAAAGGTGTACAGCCAGCAGGAAGTAAAGTGGAAGCTATAAAAAAACTGCCTCGCCCCAATAATCTAAAAGAACTGCAATCGTTCATGGGTAAAATGAATTATTATAATTGCTTTATTAATAATTTTGCACAGATTGCAGGTCCTTTAAATGCCCTCCGTAAGCAAAATGTAGCATTTCGTTGGGAAGCTCCACAAGAAGAAGCGTTTCAGAAACTAAAAACGCAAATAGAGGAAGCTACAGTGTTAACGCATTATAAGCCTGAATTGCCGATTGTTTTAGCAACAGATGCGTCATACTACGGGCTTGGTGCAGTCATCTCGCACATAAATCCAGATGGCACAGAGCAGCCCATAGCTCATGCCTCTAAGACTTTAAGTGACTCACAGCGCAACTATAGCCAAATTGAAAAGGAGGCCTTTTCAATTATTTTTGGAGTCACAAAATTTCGGCAGTATTTGTTTGGCCGAAAATTCATCTTATATACAGATCATAAGCCGTTATTAACATTATTCCATCCATGTAAAAAGCTACCCATGATGACAACAGGTCGTTTAACTCGTTGGGCTCTTATTTTGATGGGCTTCAATTATGAAATTCGCTACAAAACTTCAAGCCAAAATGCCAATGCCGATGCTTTATCGCGCCTACCAATGGGTCCAGATCTCAATTTTGACGCTATGGAGGAGTCCTGCCAAGAGCTTACTTTTGAAATCGAAGAAAAAGTTGAAAACTTTCCAGTCAATGCCCATGAAATTGCTCAAGAGACGCGTAAAGATAATATTCTTAAGAAAGTAAAGTTTTATACACAAAATGGATGGCCAGAAAAACTGCTTCCTACAGAACATAATTTGTTGCCATTTTTCAATAGGCAAAATTCACTCACTACGCACAAGGGTGTCATATTGCTCAAAACGGATTATCTTCGAGTAATAGTTCCAGATAAGCTTCAAGTTCGAGTACTTAAAATGCTCCATGACGGTCATTGGGGTATAGTCCGCACAAAACAACTTGCTCGACGGTATTGCTGGTGGCCTAATATTGATCAAAGCATTGAGTCCAATGTAAAAACGTGTTCCATTTGCCAATCATCTGCTGTTGATCCTCCCAAACAGTTCATTCCATGGCTGCAACCTGAGAAAGCTTGGGAGCGTATTCATTTGGATTTTGCTGGGCCATTTTTAAACCAAATGTGGTTGATTTGCGTTGATGCTCTCTCAAGATTTCCATTTGTAGTTCCAATGAAGGAAGCAACTTCATCATCGACAATAAAAGCTCTTTCGAAAATATTTGCATTAGAAGGGTTACCTGAAGTCATTGTAACTGACAATGGCCGTCAGTTTTCATCAAAAGAATTCGAGGATTTTTGTCGGTTCAATGGAACGCAGCACTTACGTACAGCACCATTTCATCCAGCCTCAAATGGAGAAGCTGAGTGGTTCGTCCGAACTTTTAAAACAAATATGCGAAAAATATACGAGGAGGAAAAGAACATCGAGAGAGCAATTTCAAAATATCTCATGACGTACCGAACAACACCGAATACAATTACGGGGAAGTCACCTGCGGCAATGTTGCATGGTCGAGAGCAACGCACCGTTCTAGCACAAACAATGCCATGCACCAAAACAGTTATTAAAAGTCGATCTCGCCCTGCATTCACTGTGAATCAAAATGTTTTTGCTCGCAATTATGGCAAGGGCCCATGGTATAAGAATAACAAGGTATGCCTGACAGCTCAGGCAGTTGACTCGTGACGTCATTGCGAGTGAATGATCTCAATTGTTTGTCATTTATGGCAAAGAAAGTAAACAGAAATTGTTTATATTTTGAAGCAATTTGCTATTAAAACTCAAAGTAAAACAATAGATTATTTATGTTTTGAAGTTATGTTTTGTTAAATTTCAAGTAAAACAATAAATAATTTATTTTTTAAAGCTATGTGTTGGTGAACACTCGCTATGACGTCACACAAAACAAAATATGGCGACCCTTCATCTCATATACAACATGCCTTGTATTTTTATACCATGGCAAGGGCCCCAAATGGGAGAAAGGTATCGTAATCTCGCAGCTTGGTACAATTACTTTCTTGGTACGCACTACAAAAGGCAATTGGAAGCGTCATAAGAATCAGTTACGTGCCAGAACTGATACCACTGTTGATAGTTTTACCACAGCTCGGATATTATCGAATGCTATTCCTGCTTCTGATCAAACACCAAATGATCAAATAGGTAAATCAAATGTGTTAAATTCAAACTTTATATTTTCCAGAGATGTTCAGTCTGAAATACAAAGCCGAACTTCTGAAGAGTATCACAGGTCAAATGTTGGTACCCCAGTATCACCCAGACGTTCAGGCCGCATAAGAAAACCAATCGTACGGTTTCAGTGTTGAGGGTCTTCAAGAATTGGTGGGAAGGAATGATGAGTATTAACACAAACATCTGTCATCATCACCAGTCAACCACTCATTCAGAGAGATGATCAGTTCATCCTAAGCTCTCATCATAGACGAATCAATAATTTATTAATTATTACCTCTTAAAATGTAACTAGTTTTAGTTTATTCAAATCGAGTAAATAATTATACATTTTTTCAAATAATGAATTAAAACACTGAATTAATGTATTTGTGAGTTTTATTCTGTTAATACACAACAGTGCGTATTTGATGACCGCTCTAAGAAATCAACTTGTCTGTGGTATAAGAGACAAGCGCATCAAGGATCGGTTGCTGGACACGAAGGGTCTTACTTTTGAGAAGGCTGTGGAGACTGCAACAAGCCTAGAGATGTCCCAACATAGCTCCGTTCAACTCAACGAGACAGCGATCCACAAAACTTCGATACATGCCGTAAATCAAAACAGACGAGAACGCTACAACAAGACAGCTTCATCAAGAAACCATCAGAACCCGAACAACAACATGAACTACAAGTCGCAGAAATCACATGTTCAGAACCAAGAGAGTAAATTCGTAAAAAAACAAATTAAATGCTTCCGATCCGACGGCCCACATCTTGCTAGTGTTTGTTTTCACATTAACACAGTTTGTAATTTTTGCAATGTGCGTAGTCATTTGGAAAAAGTGTGCTTAAAAAACGAAGGAAAACTAAAAATCATCACATAAATCAATTGGAAGATGACTACGAACAAAGCGAAGATGAACCTATAGTATATATTAATACATTATAATAGTATATATTAATACTTTATAAGGGCCAGTTTTTCAGTGCGAGATCATCCTAGTCTCGGGGTTAAACCGGAGTTAACTCCAAAAACGAGTTTTTCAGTCAATTGAAATCGAAAGTTAACTCTGAGTTAACTCGTCTAATTTGGTGAGTTAACTCAGGCACCAAATTGAGGGTCTTTTTAGTTAGGTTTTGGAACGACCAAAGTAAGAAATGGTTGATCTGTCAAACAAAATGGATGAAAAAAAAATCGAAATAGGTTTGGAATTAAAAATCAAGAACAAATTGTGATTCCATGAGATTTATTGAAAAGAACTTTTATTAGCACTTTGAAAATACATATTTTTTTCAAATAAAATTTCATTTTACTTCATTCAAGCACAAAATGGAATATTTAAGCAAAGTATTTTCAATTATTTGCAATCTTTTTTTTTCATTCACTACTAGCACAAATTTCTTTATTAGAAATCGATCAAATCGGATAAAAAATGTCGCAAAACGTAAAAAACAATTTCAAAACTCAATATCGACGATTAAATCAATTAAATTAAAAATATTTATTACAAAAATGAAATCAATTCCAAACCGAACGATCGAGAAGCAAACAAAAAATAAATCAAAATGAAAACATTGTGATTTCAGCTGCTTTTGACAGATTAACCCTTCAACTCATATCAAGGAGATGAGTTGGAAAAAGTTACTCAAAGTTACTTTTTGACACTTTAACTTTGAATTTAGAAACGACTCAATGACGTCATAAAGTTAAATAAAGTAACTTTTTTGAATTAAAGGAACGATGAAAGTTAACTGTAGTTAACTTTGGTTAGAAAAAGAGCGTACCACAGTGCAATTCGTTGTGGTGCCATCTCTCTTCCTTTGCGTAAAAGGCGTTGAAGGGTGATATCCATAGTGTCGCACATCGTTGGCCTCAGAATGTTGACAGCTGAAAGATAAAGTTAATCCTCAACTGAAAAACTGTTCCTGAGTTAACTCAGGGTTAATTTATTTTCGGGATTAGCTAACTCTGATTTAACTCAGAGTAAAGCATGAACTGAAAAACTGACCCTAAATGATAAAAATGAATTTTGCAAACAATTATGGCTAGATGTTAATATAGAGAATAAATTAATTAAGATGGAGTTAGATAGTGGGGCCGGCGGCGTATCGGTAATGAGTTATGATGAATTTCTTAAAAATTTTAAAAGTTTGCCAATAAAAAAATCTAAAATCAAATTAAGTACTTATGATAATTCTATCCTAAATGTGATAGGTGTTGCAGAGGTTGCTGTTGCTCTTCAGAACATGAAATCAGATAACAGAATTGAGAAGAAATTACAACTGTACATTGTGGATTCCGATAAGCACGCACTTTTTGGAAGAGAATGGCTATTTGCATTCAATGGTTTGCCAATGATTGAGATGTTCGATGAATCATGCTGCAGAAAGAAAAAAAATAAATTCAAATTGTAACCAGATAAATGTAGATTCTTGTGCATTACTAAGTTTGTCCAAGGTTTCAAGTGTTCCACCTGAATTGTCAATGCTTTTGAAACAGTATAGTATTTTATTTAGTGATGAAGTAGGAGAGATAAAAGGGCAACCGGTTTCGATAGATTTGAATCCTAACGCGAAGCCAATATTTATTAAACATCGGCCGGTGCCTTTTGCACTTCGTGACCCTATTAAAAAAGAAATTCAAAATTTAGTTGCGCAAGGTGTTCTTAAGAAAGTTGATCATAGTGATGGGCTACTCCTATCGTACCTATTGTGAAAGCAAATGGCAAAATACGCCTTTGCGGTGATTTCAAAATTACTTTAGATAAATTTATGCTTGCGATCGAGCATCCTTTTCCCACAATAGACGAACTGTTTCACTCAATAAATGGGGGTGAAAAATTCTCGAAGATTGACCTTCGTCGTGCCTATTTGCAATGGAAAGTGAGGGATGAGGATCAAGAGATATTAACACTATCTACATTTTTGGGCCTTTTAAATGCACTCGCCTTTGGTATGGTCTCAGCTGTGCACCAGCGAAATGACAGAGAAAAAATAAATTATTAGCTGGGATAGAGGGTGTAGGTGTCTTCATTGATGACATATGTGTCACGGGCCCTGATAACAAAACACATCTGTCTAGATTAGAAGCTGTGTTTGCGCGACTGAGCTCGTTTGGGCTGCGGATCAATTTGATTATTTTAAAGATTCAATCGAATACTGCGGTTTTAAAATAGACAAATACGGAATTCATAAGACAACAAGCAAGACCGATGCTATTGCAAGGGCTCTTTCCCCCACAAATGTATCTGAGGTAAGGTCTTTATTAGGCTTAGTGAACTACTATGGTAGGTTCCTTCGAAACCTTTCTGACGTTCTTGAGCCTTTGCATATGTTATTGAGGAAAAATAATCGTTTCAATTGGAGTACGGAATGTGAAAATGCTTTTGCAGCAATTAAAAAAGAGATAATTTCGGATAGGTTTTTGGTTCATTATGAAAAAGATAAGCCTTTGTGTTTATTAACAGATGCTTCGCCAGTGGGTGTTGGAGCAGTCTTATGTCACATTTACCCAGAAGGCAGTGATAGACCTATCCAGTTTGCCTGACAGACACTTATGGACTCCCAGCGTAAGTGGTCACAGATTGACAAGGAAGCTTATGCAATTATTTACGGTGTAAAAAAATTTTACCAGTTTTTTTTCGGCCGTCATTTTATACTTTACACTGATCTTAAGCCGCTAGTGCAAATATTTTCTTCCGATAAAAGCTTACCACATATGTCTGCCACACGTATGCAACATTATGCTATTTACTTGCAAGGTTTTAACTATACCATTAAATACAAACGTTCCGAACAAAATGGAAATGCTAATGCAATGTCGCGACTACTTATTCCGAAAGCAAACAGCATAAAACTTGAAGAATCTGATTTGTTTGAGATAAATCAAATAGAAACTATGCTAATCACTGCAAAACATATTGCTGAAAAAACAGCAAGAGATTTGGCACTAAGTAAATTGCTAAAAGGTATTCAGAGTGGTACCAAGGTTGATACAAATTTCTTATTTGGTATAAACCAAAATGAATTTTCTCTTCAAAATGGTTGCATCATGAGAGGCTTAAGAGTGGTCATTCCAAATAAATTTCAAAAAATTGTTCTCGAGGATTTGCATTCATCTCATTTTGGTGTCACCAGAATGAAAGAGCTAGCTCGCAAATTTTGTTGGTGGCCAAAAATTGACCAGCAAATGGAAGATTTTGTTCATAATTGTGCAAGTTGCTGTAGAATGAGGAATAATCCACATAAAGTTGAGGTTCATCATTGGTGCTACCCATCTTCTCCTTGGGAAAGGGTCCACCTGGATTTTGCAGGCCCTTTCATGGGAGTAGAGTATACTTTCTTGTTTTAGTTGATGCCTTTTCCAAGTGGCCGGAAATTCATATTTTGAAAAGTATACTTACGGATACGACTATTCCTATATTAAGGAAAATATTTGCTACTTTTGGGATTCCAAAAATCATTTTTACAGACAATTTACCAATATAAAATTTAAACATTTTTGCAATGCGAATAATATTGTTCATAAGCGAACTGCACCTTACCATCCTGCCACAAACGGGCAAGCAGAAAGCTATGTGCAAACGCTGAAAAATAAATTGCGATGTCTAATAAATAAAAATGAAGAATTAGAAGTAATGTTAAATAATATTCTTTTACAGTACCGAATACGACTCACCCGGTTAATAAAAAGTCACCATCTGAAATTTTATTAAACTACCCTATCCGCACAAAATTTTCCTTTCTATTACCAGAAGCTAAAGGCGAACTCAAAACTTATAACACAAATTGTAAAGCTAGGGAATTTGCGAGGGGGAAAGAGTTGCTGTTAGAAATTACATTGGCAAGAACAAATGGAACTTTGGAGAAGTTGGTGAAAAACAGGGTTTGTTGCATTATAATATTCTACTTGATAATGGGAAAACTGGCCATAGACATAGAAATAATTTCAAATAATGATATCGACATAAATAAAAAAAAAGATTTGATAGTTTTGGAAAACAAAGAAGTTCCATAACGTAAAAGTAATAGAGTCCGAAAGCCTGTGGACAGATTAATATATCATTGAAGTATGTTTATATGTATGTATATAAAAAAAAACAATATTTTTAAACTAAAATTTTATTTAGTTAAGTTAAATAAATATGTTTAATAAAATAAATAAAACTTAAACATCAATAGTATTGTAAATCACATTGTCATTATATTATCAAATATTGAATTGTTAACTGATTATAAGAATATCTATCTATAAGTAATTTTCTTTGAGAGGGAAAGTTGTTAAATACTGAAAGTACTTTTTATGTTATTTTACATTGGCAACACCTAATGTAACACTTGTTACCGATAAGTGACAGTAGTCGAAATAAGAACATGACTGTTTGATTAAGTAAGAATTACAACTTTATTTCTGATTAAAACCACCACCGAGACCAATCGTTGGATTATTAATAAAGCTGAGTAATTTTATAATTGAAAGATACTGCCTTTTTCATTACCATCCAAATACACAACAATTTGCTTTTAACGCTTACATTTATATTTCTAAACTACCCTGTTGCAAAATCCAAAAAGATTTAGAGTGTTTGTTTGTTTTTGTTTTGAAATAATACAAATTACCAGTACAACAAAGTAACCATTTCTCTACTTTTAATCACTGAAATTTACTTCTGACATGCGTTTTACCTGTCGAGTAATTTTAACAGGTTCGAAACTTTCTCGACTTTTTTCTTACAGAAACAGTTTAACTCACATTTTTCCAGGCTCTTACAGTTTTATTCATATTTTTCCATGCTCTCACAGAAATTTTATTCCGAAAAGTTTCAAGTCGAGAAAATCTAGTTACAGAACCAGGCGCATGTGAGAAAACAATTTTAATGCCAATTCACGTCATATTTGTTTTGATTCACGTGTTCCATGCGAGACATTTCTCGATGCGAGAGTTACAGAACGTAGGCACTGGTTAGTGAATCGGGTCGATTTACGGGGTTAGGGATGTTGCGGAACGCTGCTCAGCCGAATAATCTTCATCCACAAATGTGAACCCAGCTTTGATTTTATCTTCTTTCAAACTTCGTACTCGCACTGACATTTCGACACTCGTTAAAATTAATCGAGTATTTCGGGAAAATGATAGCCATTTCTACGAACACGCACAATTTCCTTTTGCATTTCTAATTCTCATTGTAATTTTTCAGACCGAAGCAGGAAGAAGAGGAACTTAAAACTGCGGTAAGAAAATATAGAGATATCTTTAAAATTGTATATAGAATGAATTTATTCTCCAGAAATAAACATCACACAAAAGTCTTGTTATGATTTCTAATTGTTCCGTTTTTACTCGGCACGACACCCAGTATCAATTCCCTTTTTTTACTTATCGTCCAGCACTCAGCAGCATAGAGTAGAAATGGTTAAATTAGCGTTTTGTATAGCGTGCACTTTGTATTTCAAGGGAATTTTGAACCCATTTGTTTGGCCAAACCGAAGTAGCAGCGGTTCGCTAAGGTAATTCTTCGTCGGATGGGCAGATGAGACTTTGTTTGTTGATAGCATATACTTTGTTTTGTCCTTATCACTTCAAGACCAACGCGTTTCGCTTGTTCATCAATCGATGTGAATGCTTCAAGTACAGCTCTCTTGGAGTGGCCGATGATGTCAATGTCTTCCGCATGGCCAAGTAGTTGAGAAGACCTGTTGAAGAAAGTTTGTTCAACGTTGCCCCATCACAAATGGAAAAGATTCGGGTGTTTGAGAGACAGCGTCTTAGATTTCTTAGATTCTGCCTTGGATTACACAGAACACCAGGGAAGGAGTTTAAGCATTATTATTCCAACATGGCAGTGCCAACATAAACAGGATAGATAATTTCTTGTTGAAACTCATTCGGAGTCACATTGTAAGAGTGATGTCCCTAACCAACAGCTTAGTTTTTGGGGCTTATTACCCTTAACTGTCTGGACAGAATGGGGATGGAGCTGCAACTGCTGTCAAAACGTTGAATACACACAAATTCAATGATGCGAACAGAACACGACGCAGCTGCAGACGCAGCTGGACAAGTTGGCCAACTTTTAACTTTTGCTTGCTGCTTTTTTGACGTTTCGAAATTGCGAGCAAAATGTGTAGGTTGAAGTGATTTTTAAACTCTTTAATCTCTCTCTTCTTTTTCATCATTATTCATTTTTATTTTTGTTTTTATTTTTATTTTCGATATCAAAATGTCAGAAAGCTGTACAGCTGCATTGTGGGCGCATAAAAAATCCACGTACACATTTTGACAGCTATTCCAGCTGCAGCAGCTGCTCCAGTTGCAGCACTCTATTCTGTTCAGGCAGTAAAACGAATACTACGAAAGTGTGCGTTTAAGCGGCTTTATTCCGTCTCTATTTAGACAGTCGAGGGCTGATCTAGCATAGAGCGGTGGTTCCGCTAATCTTCCACGTCGGCCGTAGAACTGTAGATAAGTGATTCTTTTAAAATCAAAACAAGACGGAGCCGAGCAGTTTCGGTTCAGTAGGTCTGTGTCCGAGCGGGACCGAAGAGATAGAGTAAAGCAGAAGAATCCCTTCTGGTGGTTGAAACATGAACATGAAGTTTCTTCAGTTATCCAAAAGTTGACCTTGCTATTTTCTGTCATGGCTGACTTACATAGGTTAAAAGAGTTAGTTTTAAGAGTGACAGTCAGGGTGGCACCAAAAAAAACATAAAACCAAAGAAAAACACAAACAAAATTATATAAACTGGAAAGTTACTTGCCGTGGCTGTTCTAGTTTGTAAGTGATTTGTAAGTAACTTTAAATAGTTTTAAGTGGTTTATACAATAGTCGGAAAAATATTTTGACAAACAAAATATTTCGCATTTTTCTTTATATCTTTCGTTTTATTGATAGAAAAAATCTGAAAAAATATATTATAATGGTATCAAGATGAGTTTCCAAAGAAACATACAAAAGTTAGATTCATAATTATAGTTTCGAAAATAAAAACTGTATTTCAAAAACGTATAGGGAAAAAAGTATTTTGACAAAGGGGCATTTCACGTGAAGCGGACAACGAAAAAAAGGTCGGGTCTTGAAATTAGTTCAATTTTGGGTCACTTGTACTTCTTTTTATACTTAACATAAATGCAGAAGGATTTTGAATTTTGAGGCCTGGTGCTGGAGTTATGGGCTTGTGAAGTTTCGGCAAGCCATGGGGTAGAGTTTGAAAGAAAAATGTTTATAAATTAAATGAAGGGATAGGAAAATTATTTGAGTAATGGAGTAAATGGGAAATTACATGTTCTTTTCATTAATGAAATATAAACCGGAAATCGATTTTTTTTTTAAGTAGAAAACCGGAAGTTAACATTTCAAATCAGATTTTAAGAAACTTCGACCATTTTAATTTTTTTTGTTTAGGTCTCAAAATTTAGCTTATACAATAAAAAACTACATGCCAAGTTTCAGAGTGGGATCTCAATTCGTTTAGAAGATACATAATTTTTAGTGCGTGGCTCTCATTCAAAAAACTGATTTTTGTATAGAAAACCGGAAATATAGGCCAAGAGACGAGTATTTTTTGTATTCAATTTTCTATTGAACTGATTTTCTTATTGCAATATGTTCAGAGGTGTCCTCCATATGTAAATCCAAGTTGGCGGACCGGGGTGATGGGAGCGTCAGCCGCCATCTTGGAAAACACGTTTTATCAAATATGTCGTGAACCGTGCATCGGACGAATGTAATAGTAACTTTTTTCGAAAGCTTATATTCCATTCTCTTATTTACTTTTTAAATCAAGTTGTTTAAGTGAATACTTTTTGAGCAATTAAATTTTAAAGTCAATATTTTTGAAATTTTTTGTTTTAAGTTGATTTTTTTCAAAATTTTGCATGGTTTAGCACCACTTTTCTATTAAGTATTCAATGCTCTCATTGATTCTTAGTCAAATACTGAAAACCAAATGTAAAAATGCTTCTTAGTTTTTGAGAAATTAAAAAATAAAAGGTACTTTTTCTTATTTCTTGTTTGTCTATGAGGCAAAAAAAGTACCATTGATAAATTGAACTTTTGTTTTTTTTCTTAATTTTTCAAAAACTAAGAAGCATTTTTACAATTGGTTTTCAGTATTTGACTAAGAATCAATGAGAGCATTGAATACTTAATAGAAAAGTGGTGCTAAACCATGCAAAATTTTGAAAAAAATCAACTTAAAACAAAAAATTTCAAAAATATTGACTTTAAAATTTAATTGCTCAAAAAGTATTCACTAAAACAACTTTATTTAAAAAGTAAATAAGAGAATGGAATATAAGCTTTCAAAAAAGTTACTATTACATTCGTCCGATGCACGGTTCACGACATATTTGATAAAACGTGTTTTCCAAGATGGCGGCTGACACTCCCATCACCCCGGTCCGCCAACTTGGATTTACATATGGAGGACACCTCTGAACATATTGCAATAAGAAAATCAGTTCAATAGAAAATTGAATACAAAAAATACTCGTCTCTTGGCCTATATTTCCGGTTTTCTATACAAAAATCAGTTTTTTGAATGAGAGCCACGCACTAAAAATTATGTATCTTCTAAACGAATTGAGATCCCACTCTGAAACTTGGCATGTAGTTTTTTTATTGTATAAGCTAAATTTTGAGACCTAAACAAAAAAAATTAAAATGGTCGAAGTTTCTTAAAATCTGATTTGAAATGTTAACTTCCGGTTTTCTACTTAAAAAAAAAATCGATTTTCGGTTTATATTTCATTAATGAAAAGAACATGTAATTTCCCATTTACTCCATTACTCAAATAATTTTCCTATCCCTTCATTTAATTTATAAACATTTTTCTTTCAAACTCTACCCCATGGCTTGCCGAAACTTCACAAGCCCATAACTCCAGCACCAGGCCTCAAAATTCAAAATCCTTCTGCATTTATGTTAAGTATAAAAAGAAGTACAAGTGACCCAAAATTGAACTAATTTCAAGACCCGACCTTTTTTTCGTTGTCCGCTTCACGTGAAATGCCCCCAAAACTAAAAAGGCTTGTAAATACCGGTTTACTTTTTAGTACAGGCATTGGGGATTGTTTTTAAATTCGCTTTTGGATGCCGAATTCAAATCCGTCATCCGTTTGTGTTGATCAGCTCGGGCTCTCAAGAAATTCCCGTTAGAAAATGACCAAAAATCGTTTTTTTTCGCTATTTTTGAGACCTTGTAACATCTAGAAATAATTATTTTTCAACAAAATTTGCGAAACTATCTGAAAGCAATAATCTTCGTTTCAAATATCAGTTTATTTCTTTCCAATATCTTCTTTCCTCTCTGATCAATCTTTTGTGGAAATGTATGCGTTTGGCATATTTGACCATACACGGTTTATTTTATATTACGAAATATTTATTTATTTATTTATTCAATCTACGATAGTTAAATCCACAGATTTTCTTAATGGTAAATTTATATAAGTTAGAAATATAGAGTGAAGACTAATATCTAGCTAAGAATTTCTCGGTAAGTAAGTGAAATATTGAAAAGATTTAAACTGATATTTGAAGACGAAGATTAGTGCTTTCAGATAGATGATTTCGAAAAATTTGTTGAAAAATAATTATTTCTTGATGTTACAAGGCCTCAACAATAGTGAAAAAACGATTTTTTGTCATTTTCTAACGGTAATTTCTTGAAAACTCGAGCTGATAGCAACAAACGGATGACGGACTTGAATTTGGTATCCAAAAGCGTATTAAAAAACAATATTCACTGTCTGTACAAAAAGTTAACCGGTATTTAAAGCCTTTTTAATTTTGTCAAAATACTTTTTTCCCTATACGTTTTTGAAATAATATTTTTATTTTCGAAACTATAATTATGAATCTATTTTTTGTTCGTGTTTTTGGAAGATCATCTTGATACCATTATAATATATTTTTCAGATTTTTTCTATCAATAAAACGAAAGTTATAAAGAAAAGTGCGAAATATTTTTTTGTCAAAATATTTTTTCCGACTACTGTAGTAGTTTTAACTAGGTTTGTTTTAGTTTTATGTAGTTTTTAAGTCTTATATAAAAAATAAAAATGAAACTGATACCAATTTTTTTGTCAAATCTTCTTGGTGGAAAATAAAACCAACCTGAATTTAAGTTCTTGGGCCAAAAGGCATTAGGATTTACTTGATTTCTCAAAGGCTTTTGAGTTAACCATGATATACTGTGCAAAAAGCTGAAGCACTACTTTGGGTTTCACGATAGAGCTGTGCGTCTTATTAAAGATTATCTTTGTAACCGAAGCCAAAGAGTACATTTTAGGCAGTTACAATCTGAGTCTTTGAACTTGCAAATGGGTGTACCGCAAGGTTCTATTTTAGGACCAGTATTGTTCTGTATTTACATAAATGACCTTCTAAAAGCATGCTCGAGTGTACTGCTACATCTATACGCAGATGATGTACAAATGTATATATCCCGTCCACTTGGCTTGCAGGAAGATTTGGTATGTAGATTAAATGAGGATCTCACAGCAATATCCAATTGGTCACTCCAAAATAGCCTTACGCTTAATCCAAAAAAGTCCCAACTCATCGCAATATCCAAAAAGCAGTTTGATACGTCACTTTTGCCCCCAATTTTTCTACTTCAATCACAGCTTGAATTTGTCGACAGTGTAACCAGTCTTGGTATTAAGGTGAATAAATCACTTTCAGCTGAAAACCACACTAATTATATAGTCAGTAGAATTTACGCTGGGCTCCGTAGGCTCTGGTTATTTTCTTCCCTTACCCCCGTTAATACTAAACTCAGGCTCATAAAAACTTTGCTTTTGCCCTTAATTACCTATGGTTATACCGTGTATTGTAAACCTGATTCTCATTCCCAACACAAGCTCCTTGTCGCTTTTAATGACAAGATTAGATATGTGTATGGACTTCGGAGACATGAGCACATATCGCATTATCATCGGCTTGTCCTTGGATGCTCCCTTCAGCAATATCTTGATGCCAGGTGTTGTATATTCTTACACAAAATTATTCAAAGTAAAACACCTTTATACATTTATGAAAAATTTACATTTGATCAATCCCACAGAACTTTAAAGATTTTGGTACCACATTTTAACTATTTGAACTCTTCGCGGCTCTTCATGATCTATGCAACGAAGCTATGGAACTCTCTCCCAGTGGCTATTAAGAAAATTATAAATGTTTCAAATTTCAGAAATGCAATTACTTCTGAATTTCGCTTAGCTCCTCAAAGCATTTTTAAATAAATTATAGGTAAACGAAAGAAAATTAAACAGGTTCTTTTCTACAATTAAATCTCACATTACATTACATACATAATTGTTAATAAAATAAAATAAAGTAAAATATTATTCATTTATATTCATAACTATAGTTACAAACTTTATGTATACGTATATTATTTAGGTTTTTTTTATTTAATATAGTAAAATAATTGCTTCTTATCCAACTGTTAGGTACTATTAAAGACAAAGTCTAACTGTACATTTGTATTTAATAAATTGAATTGAATTGAATTGAATTGAATTGAATTGAAAACTTAGAGTGCCCGACTGAGGCCATAGTTAGTTAGTTACAAGATATTGATAAGTTGGCTAGTTATTATGAATTTTGTCTAGCTTTAAAATAGTTTTAAGAAAATGGAAGAATAATATTGAATTTATAACAAAAAGGACATAGACCTCTGAATCGTCAGGTTCATGGTTCGTTCAACGGCAAAGTGTTTTTCAATTAATACGAGCATACGTCATTTTTCTTTTGATAGTTTGGTCTTAATACCGTTTTGATTTTAGACAATATTTTTCTTTATTTTAAAAACAGAGAAACAAAATTATAATACAAATTTTAGGTAATAGTTCCTGCCCCTGGACCACCTACTATCTGGTTAAATATTCTTTCAGTAATTGCATTTTGTTGAGGTTGCACGAAAATTTTAGACATAAATTTCTCAATATATGTATTTGAAACTTTGAAAGATCACTATCAATTTATGACTTTTTACAATTTAATTTATTTTTTGGTTTCATCCAAGAAAAAAAAAAGATATCCCTTCAAACTCGTCTATAGTTCAAGATACTTAACAGTTTTTGATATTATTTGAAGCAATCGCTTTATATTTATATGAAAAAAAAATTAAATCGAAGATTATCGAGATTAAATGAAACTGAACTTCATAGAAAATAGAGAACAAAAAATACCCTTGAAGAGAGAGTCTTTAATAGAGATATGATGGGCATCCTAGGTGGTAACACACACAAGTTGTTGTTGCTCATTCAAAACTATTCAAAATAAATTGATGTATAATTCGCAGCATGCACTGCACTTGTGTGGATTTCCATTTCAGTGAATACCACTCTAATGTGGTGGATAAAACATAAAAGTAATAATCAAATTACTGTTCAACAACGGATTTCGTACTTGATATGAACTCCGAAGCTGACTTACTCTGGATTTTTCTGCAAGTTGAGCCGTAGTGAATAAAATGAGTATTCATGTCATTAAAAATGGGGTTTTACAAAACATGCGTCGATATCATATTAACAAACAAAAATTGTTGAATACTTACGCCCATGCATACTTTGAAGCATTTCTTTTTCCAGTAAAAAGTGGAGACAGTTCTGCTCTTAAGCGGATGAGAGCTTTTACTTTGTCTGCGTCCCCTATAAGAAATAGATTAGGTAGTAAATTAATTTGAATTTCTTTACAGCAATTTTTATTAATAAAGGTTTTTTTTATAATTTGTTTACAAAAACTTGTAGCTATCTCATTTTAAAAATATTAGGTGAGGTGTTAGTAGGGTCGCTTAGCAAGAAAATCTGTTTTTGCCGGACAAAAGCACCAAATTTTTTTTAGGTACTACTTAGGTCCATAGCTTGAGATTTAGGGTAGGACCCATCTCGGCGGTCAGCCATCTTGGATTTTATAGCCGCCATTTTGAAATATAGGTATATTATTAATATCTCGGCTTTTAAATCACTTAGGATCCCAAACTTGGTGTCTAGGTATACATTTTTGGGGTCAGGAAATACAACCACATACTTTTCAAATGTTAAAGTTTGCAAATATACGAAGGGGGCATGGGGGTCATGACCCCCTTGCTCCAAGACAATCATATATTATATTTGGGGTCGGATGATGTATGTATATACACAAGTTTAAAATGTATCTGACTAAACTTATCCAAGGAGGGAAATGGGGGTCATGACACCCCCCCCCCCTCAGAGTCCAGGAAAAAGTATAAATAAAAAACAAACTTCATTTAAACACACAGAAGTGCAAAAACTGACGCGACGTACGGCTAGCCCAAATTATTTCATAACCGTAATGTTACCTTTTGTGAGACCATGGGAATATTATTCGCGAAGACTGTATGTTTTGTCGTATCGAGTTTTTCTGAAAGAAAAATGAATAAGTTAAATGAAAATACATTTAAGTTAGGTTGTATACTATCTATACTATATATAATATCTAATTATTAAATCGAGTGACAATTCTTTTAAATTCGAAGATATATGGTTGAAAATGAAATAAGATATATTTACATGTACATACATACATGTACATGTAGTACCTCGTGGCATGATGGTTAATGCGTAGAACTGTCATGCTGAAGGTTGTTGCAAGGCAAGAGGAAGTGCGGAGAGGAGTTGGCGATGAAGTAGAAAAGGAAAAAGGAAAGGCTAGGAAAGTGGGAAAGGAAGAGTTTGGAATGTGGGAAAGAATGTCAAATTCCGAGGACGCGGCCTGCTTGCTATGCGCGGCATCAGCTCGCCGGAATGGGGGGATCTTGCCCCCGAAACTTGACCTCACCTGCAAGCAAAACATAAATCAGGCCAGGGTAAACTAATCAAAAAGACAGCAGACGGACGATCACCACTTCAAGGGCACTGCAGATGTTGTGGCAGTGTTGCCATTACCCACCCAACCTTGGAATCCGATGGCTATATTTGGATTCCCCCAGAAAGATCGATGACCAGCTTCCGGTCATACCATCTTCATCGAAATATATTGGCTACCATCCGCACCCCTGAAAAGTATATCTTCAAAATGTCATGTTTCGATAAGTCGAAACAAGCAAACACAATGACTTCATCCAAAACGGGCGTTAAGAGAAGTTTTATTTATCAAAATAACAAGAAACATCAAGGTAATTATGAGATGATTTGATTAAGAAAATTTACAATATAAAAATTTTAACGATAAATCGATTTTACTTAATTCTAGTTTTAAATTTATGAAAATGTATAAATGGGCTAACAAAAAAATGAAAGAAAAGCTAAAACAACGTGTCTCAGATGCGTTTCTCACAGGTCTACCAAATCAACATAAAAAAAAACGTCAAATGCACCAATACTGGCACTTGGTTATAAGACCAAACTTTCGGAATCCAAGGACCTACCCCTATAGAGCTCTTTGGAGGTGGAATAAGGAGCAAACCGAAACAAAAAAAAACTGAAAAGACAACAAATATCTGACAGATCCTGGAAACTCTATCCTATTTCACTTACAAAAAGAAGTATTTAAATTAAGAAAAAAGTATTAAGTTTAATATAAAAAGATCTTTAAACTAATCAAAAACAACTTTAACGCCACTTAATTTAAATCAAAAGAACATAAATTATATAAAAAAAAAGGTAATCTTTAACATTTGGTACTTTCCGACCAATTTTTATATCCAAAATTGGCGAAAGTATTCTCGTATTTTGTTTGTTTGATTGTAATATAGATATAAGTATACGTTTAGTTTGAATACCTGGGCTTCGGTCTATTCTCTTTTTTCTATAGGACTCACTGCGGTTCGGATGGAGTCTTTATTTACATTGACTCTGATGAAAGGGAGCTGTAGATCGAACGTCAAATGAACTAATCCTCTATTGCGGAGCGTACGAAGGATGTAAAGTTCGATATTGATCAAATGATCGTTGCTTTGGAGGCGATAGCAGTAGTTGAAGTGTTCCAGAAAAAAAGGTGAAACTCCAGGTATAATAACGGAGGATAGGACTTCCAAGCCCGGGGCAGAAACGAAAGGTCTTGGTGGACAGGGTTCCAAAAAGATGTCCGAAACGGTAATGGAATCCGTACAAAAATCGTGTTGTTTCACACAAAACAAACGATAAAATAAAGATGTGGCGGCCCTGGTCTTCTGTAGCGACTGGGGACCGCCAATGGAGTAATTTGTAGATTCACAATAACCTGTGTAAATTTTTCATTGTTTCAGCATAAAACATTTTCTTTCACAACTCACCCTGTTCTTGTTTTATTTTCTATATATTTGTTTTATTCATCTTATATTCTTAATAGGATCTCGCACCACTGTGTTATTTTATGTTGGCTTCTATGTCTGTTTAAAACACGTTCTCTGGTTTTGGAGAAAATCAGGCATTGCGCACAATCTTTAAGAAAAGAACTAGGCTTAGAATGTTTAGCACAAATCGGCCGGAAAAGATACCCACCATCAGGTAAGCTAATAGGCAAAACTTAAAGGTTGCACAAAAAAACACACGTACTTTAGGATTCGTTGTTCTTAAGAGCAACGTAATTTAGCCGACCAGATACTTTAAACTTGGTTTGAGATTTGAAGGTTCTCTCCTTCAACCATCCTTAACCGAGAAGAAAAAATGTCATCCGACTATTTTTTAAACGGTGCAAAATCATCCCACTTTCCTTTTATTATTTCCTCCTCCCACACTATTTTGATCATTCGATCCAATTTACCAGCTGGTTATCTATTTTTTTTTCAGCTATTGATATGTCATTGTATGAGTGCATATCCCCTCTCATCCTCTACCTTGGTTGACAGTTCGGAAATTATGGTACTTTCTATTGTTCTGATCTACTACATTGAGGCAGAATACTTATTTTGTTGACCGCTAGATGTCGCTAAGATCGGAACATAAGGTAAAGCTCAGTTTACACCCAACATCTAGACAAGGCGTCCACAACAAAATTCGTGATTTCTTTGGATACACTCCAACTAAAGCACGAAGCTGAGGTCGCCCGAAGTGTACGTTTGGAACCTAAACCTTCAAAATTACATTTTATACCTATTCCATAAAATTTACCACTGGTCGACATTGTCTAATTACTGCTCCTGATCTCTTGATACTTCTTATGGGTTTTTCCAGTCTTTGGATGAGACATTTTACCGATACTAATTAAAGGGAACCCTACTCTAGAAATTTAAGTGAAATGACATACTTCCGCGCTTCATATCAATTATGTGTTAGGGGGTTAATTGTCTCCGCACTTTTCCTAAACAAAAATATCCCTAAAATTTCCCATTATAATTTTTCTCTAACCGGGAACGCGATCATCTGACATTTGGAATGGGTAATTTCTATTCATTCATCATTTCATTTCATTCATTATTTAATTTTACGCCAAGCAAGAAGTAGCAGCAGCAGCAGAAGAAGCTTAGAATTCACTAACGTTTTAGTTTTGGTAAGTATTTTAGTTTGGTATTTATAGTAGTTCGGGTTGTCTTATCTTTCGTTTTAAATAACTTTTTCAGTATTTTAACATTATTATTAGTCTTTCCTAAGGTGTTCATTCTCATCTTTAGTGATTAATAGAACGACGCGACGCCGCACAGTGGTAAAAACAACCAATCTAGGTGGACATTGCCCATAACTTCTAAATAAAAAGTCGAAATCATCTGAAAATTTGCATCGTATTAAAATTCTTCATACCCCTTGTGTAAGCTATCGTGTGGCGCTTATGCGGTGCTACAAATCGCCTGCTGCGAAGGTCACAGTGGTTGCCTTGCGAGCACACCGCATACTTATCTACCAAAAATCCATGTTTGGTATCATTTGTGATGTTTTTAGGTATATACTTAATCGAATCAAACAAATATCAGAATACTAAAATTAATCCTTATGTCAGTAGGGAGCACAAATGAGTACATGTTTGTAATTCGCGCACTTATTGATGCATAAGAACAGAAATAATAGAGCAAATTGAAAATTTTTTTTTGCTCTGTATTTTATGTTCAATTCTCAAGAAAACGGTATATAATACATAACGGAAAGGAGCAAGTTCTAAGAAAAAAGCAAATAAAACAAAAATAAGTCGCATGTACTCAATTTTGCACCAAGCGTTAATCAGCAAAAATATCGAAATTTGCTGTTAGATTTGCAAGTTTTTGGTTTGTTTATGACTTCCTATATCTTTTTTAGTTTGAGATATGTTTAATTGCGAATGGTTAGAACTTTCACCAGCATATTTTAATAAATGAAATAAATAATTATAATAATTTCATTGCTCTTTGAAATAATGAGTTGACTATTACGACAGATTGAGGACAGTATTGTAGTCATGACAAAGAGTGGCTTCTCGACGCAAATGATAGCTAAGAAGCTTAAAATAAGCCAATCGGTGGTCATAAAACTCCAGAAAAGGCGAGCTATTGTTCCTAGAGCACAAGTCAGAGGCCGCATACAAATTTTGACGGATGCGGACGCACCTCGCAGGATATTAGAAATGAAAGGGAACAAGTGTTTAACACCAAATCATGCTTCCTTAGCAATAAATAAGCCCGTTAGCCAATGAACTGCAAGAAGAACCTTCAACGACATTGGTTATATCTCAGCGGTTAAAAAAACAAAAGCCTGCATTGTCAGTAAAAATGCTAAGGTGTGGTTAAAGTTCGTCAGAAAACACAGAAATTGGACAGTAGGTAATTGGAAACGTGTAGTGTGGTCAGATGTCCAATTTCTGTGTTCTCTGTCGAACTTTAACCACACCTTAGCATTTTTTCCGACAATGCAGGCGTTTGTTCTTTTAACCGCTGAGATATAACCAATGTCGTTGAGGGTTCTTCTTGCAGTTTCTCGGCTAACGGGCTTATTTATTGCTAAAGAAGCATGATTTGGTGTTAAACACTTGTTCCCTTTCATTTTTAATATCCTGCGAGGTGCGTCCGCATCCGTCAAAATTTTTGTGCAGCCTTTGACTTGTTCTTTAGGAACAATAACTCGCATTTTCTGGACTTTTATGACCACCGATTGCCTTCTTTTAAGCTTATTAGCTATCATTTGTGTCAAGAAGCCACTCTTTGTCATGACTACAATACTGTCCTCAAACTGTCGTGATAGTTTCCTCATAATCTTAAAGAGCAATGAAATTTTTATAATTATATATTTCATTTATTAAAATAGGCTGGTGAAAGTTCTAACCATACGCAATTAAACATTATCTCAAACTACAAAAGATAAAGGAAGTCATAAACAAACCAAAAACTTGCAAATCTAACAGCAAATTTCGATATTTTTGCTGATTAACGCTTGGTGCAAAATTGAGTACATGCGACTTATTTTTGTTTTATTTGTTTTTTTCCTAGAACTTGCTCCTTTCCGTTATGTATTATATACCGTTTTCTTGAGAATTGAACATAAAATACAGAGCAAAAAAAAAATTTCAATTTGCTCTATTATTTCTGTTCTTATGCATCAATAAGTGCGCGAACTACAAACATGTACTCATTTGTGCTCCCCACTTATATGAACTGTACATTTTTTGTGGGAACGGTTCAACGACACAAATCGAATAAAAACAAATATTTTCTTAATTCAAAAATTTTTTTTTATATTTTTTTATTTTCATTTATTTTGTTCTAAATAAGCATTGCGTTCATTTTTATGTTGTTTGTTTATACACATTACATAATGTACCTTTAAAAAAGGCAGGAAACAAATTAAGGTACCAATTCATGTTTCTACTCTTCCATTTCTAGGACTTCAGAAAAGTTACTAGTTCCTCTATCAGATTCAGCTAAGAGTTTTCGTAAAAACATACGTAATTTTTATCTTTAACTTTTTTATTTTCAATTTTATCATAAGAGTATATTGATATCAATTGTAGAAAATTTTATTTTCTATAGTAAAAGTTAAATTTTTCGTGTGCAAAACTAACGGTTTTCAAGATATCTTGGAAACTCTTTTCTACCCCTTTTTTCAAGATGATGGGCGAATGGTGGGGCTTTCAACCCCGAAAATTCGGTTTTATACACATACTAAACTCCCCTACACATCAAAAGAAAAAAACTTTGTCCAAGCCGAAATACAAGGTCTAAATACCATTTCAATGAACTAAAACATCACTTTTGAACGGGGACACTTTCCTGAACAAAATTAGATATCTAAGCCGTATGGGTCTGTATGGGTGTGATTTTTTGCTTTAAGTATTTTGTAGATACTCTTCTTTCAGACCATGCTTTCCGGAAGGTGGAGAAACACGGAGAAAAAAAGTTATATCATTTCAAAAACTAAGTTTAATGAAAAATTAAAGTGCTACTTCTCGTTGGTCTGTACCAGATAATTGAATACCTTTCCGAATCAGGTAACAGCTAAATATGTTGTACTAACCACTAATAAGAATATCCAGAAGTCAAAAATTTAATACCTTACTTTTGAAAACTAGCAGAACAATATTTAACATGGTCTAAATTTAATACAGAACTGCGAACCACCTGATGTATTACAAAGAGTGACATATTTGAACACGTACATCACATCAAACGGAATTCTCAATGCAGTTTCTGTCTAGTCAACCATTTCTGGTTATAATTATAAAGTCCATTCGCCAATCAGTTGACATGAATTTTTGTCCTAATGTCCAGCTAGATTGGCCATTTTTACCACTGTGCGCCGCCGGCCAGCCAATAAAAGAACCGCAACGTGGTGAGCTAACCCACGCTAACAAAGCCGGGCCTACTGTACCTACGATCTATGTATTCAGTTATGTTGCACCTGACCTTGATGGGTAATGTATACCATGAATTTATATGTATACATAATAATGCATATACTGTTACTAATTGTTTATTTTAGTTTCAGGTAGGCATCACTAAAACCCACTTTGGATTTATTTATTTTTTTTCGATATCAGGATTTGTCGGACAAAAACCTCAATCCTACGAGGAGTATATGTGACTCCGCATCCCTAACAAGCCACCGAAAACAAAACAAACCCCAGGATAGTAAGAAACAACAAGAAATCTTACTTATCCTCGTCAAGAGCATGTTACTGTACCAAGTTCTTTTGGCGAAAAAAAAAACTGCAATTTAGTTTAACTTCTTGGTCAACCAGAGGAATTTATGGCTTTCTATGCGAATTCAAATGTATGTAAATCTCGTTTCCTTTTCTTTTTTATTTATATAACTGACACCCACTAATTATTTTATTCTTTCAGGAATGGAGTCAGAGAAAATACTCTCAACGAATAGTCTGGCAGGTGGAAGAACAACTTGTAGATTCGACAAAAGATCTGAAGCAGTTACAAGCCAAGGAAAAAGGAACCTAGTCTCAGTACGGAAATAAGTGAAAGGATTTTTAGAATTTCCATAATTTCCATTACCTTATCGGTAAATCCAGGTCAAGATTTATTTTCTTTTTAATTAATGGTTTGTTTGTATACAGATATTCATACATCCGCTTCCAAGTGTTATACGCTGACTTCATTTACCCAATCGATGTTATTGGATTTGGATTTTTTTTTTTTGATTGGCCAGCTATTTCATCGCTGGAATTGACGCCATATGGAATAATTATGAAGGTCATTGACCCACAAACGACCAGCTGATACGCCACTACACAATTTAGCTATAGTTTTGGGTGAGTCATGTATATTTAAGTTGATTTAAGATTTTTCTGGGATAATACGGGACAGAGTTAATAAATTATATAAATAAATAAAGCTCAAAGTTATGTAATTTAATGAAGGGAGGGATATTATAGGTGGAATTATTCTATTATCACAGATTAGGAATCACAGTTTAAGTAGGAGATTAAGATTAGATATTAAGTACGTTTAGGTCACAATATTTTTAAGGAAATGTACATACATGCAGAAAATAAATAAATAAATAACTAGTTAAATAAATAAACAAACACAAGTTACTATATACTAATTTGGTGTGATAAGGGGAGGTGAGTCAGGTACAAGGTGAAGGTATGTCAGGTACAATGTGAATATTGTGCCGGTACAATGGGAAGGAGATTTATTGGAAAGATTCGGGAGTGGTTCTACCAAACATTTAAACATAATATTGCTATCAGGTACTGTGTGTAAATCAAATTTTTGTTTGTTTTATAGCAGTGCTACAAATCTAACTTAATTCTAATCAGGTACTAGTAAATAAAGATTTTAATAAATTATTAGTGAAATGTACGAAATGAAAACGGAAAACTTGAATGTGGCGTATGTTTTACGACATCAATAAGAATGTTTTTGGACATATGGACGTGGACCAACGATGAAAAATAAGGCCTTTTTTCGGGTTTTAGAAGAATTATGTAGCATAGGTGTTATTAACAAACCAAATTAATTAACATCTTTGTGACGTGATCGATCGGTTTTCCAGCGTTCATTTTTTTTCAACGCGAACAATTTCGGTTATTGTTTAAGATCCTTAGCATGAAAGATACCAATTTTCTTGCCGGATAAATTCTCAAGTTCGTACATTTGTTTCCCTATTTGTTTGATTACCCGACACTTCAGGTATTTGGGACATAATTTGGCGGACAAGTTTTTGGAAGAATCGCTTAAGATGAAGTTTCTTCTATAGATTTCCTGGCCGGGCAGGAATCTTACTTTTTTCGTGCGAACGTTGTATGTTTTCGCCGATCTTTCGTTTGATTTCAAAATATTTTCGCGGATTCTTTTTCGTATGCACTCCAATCGTTTTTGTCGAGGAAGGATTAACAGCTCGCTGTCGTCAATCGCGTTCAACTTTTGTGCTAGTTCATAGCTACTACCGTGCATCATCATGTTCGTGCCGAACAATGCAAAGTATGCGGATACCCCAGTAGAGCTATGAACAGAGCTTCTCAATGCACAAGCGATGTCGTTGAGGTAGTAATCCCAATCGCGTTGATCCATTTTGAGATATGAGCGAATCGCTGCCAACAACGTGCGGTTAACCCTCTCCGACGCATTCGATTGGGGTGCATAGTTCGCCGTTCTGAAATGCTGAATTCCATATTTTTGCAACAGGGTTTGGAATTCCTTCGCAAGAAACTGCTTTCCATTATCCGAATGGATTATACGCGGTACACCAAACATATCAAAGACCTAATTGTGCAAAAATTTTATAACACTTAACGTGTTTGCGGTTTTCAATGCTTTGAGAAGAACGAATTTGGTCATATGGTCTAAAACAACGAACACATAGGCATTCCCTGATTTTGATCTGGGATAAGGGCCCAAAAAATCAATATACAATTTTTCAAAAGGCCGGTCAGAACAATATGAGTTGACAATATGTGGACGGGACACTTGATTCGACGCTTTGCACTGTTTACACACAGGACAATTAGACACGAATTCACGAACTTGTACGGTTATATTCGGCCAGTGAAAATTTTGGTGGATTCGGTATAGCGTTTTGGCGATACCACCGTGAGCGACTTGAGGTGGATTGTGTGCTCTTCTAATTATTTCCTCGGTAAGTCCCGACGGAACCCAAAGAAGCCAATTGTGTTCTAGCATTGCTTCTTCATCTACATTTCTAAATGCGCGTTTATACACAAATCCGTCCTCAACTTTAAGATCCGGAAGTTCATCGGAGTGATCTTTTATTGTTTCGATCAAGCTGAGGTACTCTTCGGATTGAAATTCCGTAGAGTCCAAATCTATAAGAGGAGCTACTTCTTCTATGTCCAGCGAATCTACGTGTACCCGAGAAAGAGTATCCGGAACGACATTCAGGCTGCCCTTTCGATGCTGTATGTCGAAGACATACGACTGCAACAGCAAACTCCATCTGGCTAATTTACCACTTAGATCTTTCATGCTCATTAGCCAGCGGAGACTAGAGTGATCTGTGATAACTGTGAAGTCCATGCCTTCGACATACGGCCTGAACTTTTGAACAGCCATCACCGCAGCCATACACTCTTTCTCAGTTACACTGTAGTTTCTCTGGCTTTTATTAAATTTTTGAGAGAAGTACGCGATAGGTACCTCTTCATCCTCCGCATTCTTTTGAAAAAGTACGGCTCCGATTCCCGCATCTGAGGCATCGCACTGGATGAAAAATCTTTTTCTGAAATCAGGATGCGAGAGAACCGGCGCCGTAGTTAACGACTTCTTCAGATTCTCGAACGCTCTCAGTGCCTCATCAGTTAACTTGAACTTTTCGTTCCTCTTCTTCAAAAGGTCAGTCAGGGGTGCAGTCAAACTCGAAAAATCCTTTATGAACTTCCGATACCACCCTGCTAAACCAAGTAGCCTCCGAACCTGCCTCGGGGTTTTGGGAATAGGGAAGTCCACAATTGCCTCCACCTTAGCAGGGTCGGTTTTAAGCTGCCCACCACCAACTATGAAGCCCAAATACTTCAGCTCTTTGAAGCAAAACTTGGATTTCTTCATGTTGATGGTTAGGTTAGCCCTGCGTAAGCAGTCGGCTACTTCACTTAACAAGGTGATATGCGTCTCAAAATCCGGCGCCATGATAAGCAGATCGTCAAGATACACAAATACACGATCCCTAAGTCGTGCAGGAATTACCTTGTCCATTAACTGGCATAACCTTTGAGCTGCATTACACAACCCAAAGGGCATAACAGTGAATTGGTACAAGGGTCTTCCCGGTACCGCAAAGGCAGTCTTTTCCCTACTCTGTTTCTCCAGCGGTATTTGCCAGAATGCTTCTTTAAGATCAATACTACTAATGTAGTACGTATCCGGTAGTCGGCTGATGAGCCCCTCGATATGGGGGAGAGGATTCGCATTTTTCTTCGTCAGTGCGTTCACCTTGCGAGAATCCAGGCAAAGTCGATTTTTGCCTGGTTTTCGTAAGAGAACCACTGGCGAACACCACGGACTTTCACTCTCCTCGATAACGCCGAGGCTCAACATCCGATCTAACTCTTCATACAAAATGGCTTGTACCGCTGGTGAGACAGGGTAGTGACGCTGTTTCACAGGGAGCGCATCTCCGGTATCAATAACATGTTCCATGAGCGTCGTCTTTCCAAGACCATCCCGGTCGAAACAAAGGAATCTCTGTTTGACTGCATCCAGTCTGGCCTGTTGATCAGAGTTCAACTGATGAGCGTTCGAGAGATCCGCTTCATCCGTCAACGAGATCGAACTAATTAAGTTGGGAGCTAGTTGGAATATCTTCCAAAAATCTACACCGAGGTAGATTTCCTGGTCTAGGTTAGGAACAAGGTAGAACGTTAGTACCTCTGTTCGACTTTTGTACTGAACGTTTGCTTCTACTTTCCCTACAATAGACTGACTTTTCCCGTCTGCCGTTTTAACTCCAGATCGAAACGTCATACGCGGAAGTTTGAGTTCTTGAATCAAGTGTAAGCAATTTTTTCCAAGGATGCTGACACTTGCTCCACTGTCAAGCAATCCTAGGACTTCTTTATCTCCTATCTTTATCTGAGCGTAAGGTCTGGGGTCTGACGACAAGTCTATTACGGTGGAAGCAATTCGGTTTTTAATTATTTTCCTAGCCTTGTATCTAGCTCTAGCTTTTACAATTTTCTTGGAAGGTGAATACATTTTATTATTAAATATCCTATCTCTTGCTCGATAATACTCCTCGATTCTTACATGTAGAGGTTTAAGTTGAAATAACTTCCGACTTGTACTTTTCTCTGTTTTTGATTCTAAGTTCGAATCTCTTTTTAAAATTGTTAATTTTTCTTCGTTCGCTATCGTTTGAGGACCTTCAATTTCGGTAGACTTGATGTTGATTTGGGTTTTTGCATTTACTGGGGGTTCTGGGTTTGGGTTGAACGCGAATCCCCCGGATTCTTCACGTTCAACGAACGGTTTCCCGGGTGGCAACGATTACAATGTGGCGTCTTCACTCCCTCTAGCCCACACTTGTAGCAGAACAAGTTAAGAACCTCGGACTCGCACTCAAAGTATGTATGGCCCTGCTTTTTGCAGTTCCAGCACACCAAACTAGGAGTATCAGCATATTTCCGAGGAGGAACTTTTGGGCGTGCACCATTAAACTGGAAAGCAGCTAGTTGTTCGTCAGAAGGCCCGTATTGGTCTAGATATTCCAGCTCATTGGCCATATATCTTCCTGTTGGCCTTTGAGTTTTCGGAAATTCTCGATCCCTCCTCGGAAATGCTGCTTCTACATCCTTACAGGCATTCCTCAGCTGATCCAAGGAAAAGATCGGCATAGGATATACCAAGTTCACTACTCTGTCGTTCAGATTTTTCTTGAGGATCCTTACCAACTCCACTTCGGGAATCGGAATCCTCATTTGCGACTTTATCTTGTTGATAGCCGCCAAGAAATCATCAATGCTCTCAGAAAACCCTTGTTTTCGATCCATAACATCGCGCATTATGTCATAGTCTGACCGGTTGTTCTTAAACTGGCGGAGCAGAGCATCTCTCAACATAGGCCAGTCAGGCCGATGATTGTTTCGCTGAAACTGCCAGAACCAGTCGTGGGCATTTCCTGCTAGCAAGAGATGAAAATCTCGAAGTATTTCGGCCCACGAACAATCATACTGGCTCTGCAAAGTTTCAAGACGGAAGATGAAATCTTCAACGGTCATACTCGCAGGCTGACCTTCAAATTTTAGACCCCACTTGTTGATTTTTATTGGAACTTTAAATCCAGAATTTAACAAGTGAGGTGGAAAAGGAAGTTGATAAGGGTATGAAGTCGATGGATTTGGTGGATATCTTGTGGTACCATGAAAAGCATCGCGGAAATCATTGGGTTGGTACATCCTATCCTGATTTCGTGCGAAATTCTCCTGTTGCCTCTGGCGTTGCTGAACAGAAGGAACAAAAGCACTTCGCCTTGGATCAGACTGAGGACGCTGCATCGTTGGTGGCTGGACTGGTGGCGGAACGTGGTACGAAGGCGCGGAGGTATTCGGAGCTTGCGTGTTCACGGCCGGAGTAGACCGTCCTAAACTCAACTCTCTGAGAAATCCTCCAAGCTGTTGCTGAATCTCATCTTTCAGAGAACTGTTTACTTCGTTTTGAACCGAATTTTTAAATGAAGAAAAGGCATCCACAATGGCAAGGTTAATATAGGCCTTTAAGTCCTCAGAAACGACTGTCTTTTCTTTCCTTTTGTTCGCTGATGGTCTTTGCGCCAAACTATCTAAAATATCTCTAGAACCACCTAAGTTATGCCCATTTCCACTGTTTGGTCTAGATTCTGATGCCCTAACTACATTTGGCCTACCGGTTTCGTTAAGAGAACCTAAGCTGTCACGTTGACGCGGTAAGGCTCCAGCTCCCATGCCACTAAGGTTACTGTAAGATGGAGTAGGAATCGAGTCTATAGAACTGTTGGCCTGACTGTTACTAACTGGTACTGGAATACCAGAACTAGCGGGTAAATTAGATGTGGATCGAAATGGTCTTGCATAGGTGAGAGGAGAATGCATTACGCGGCGCCTCTCACTTGGATCTAATTGTTGGCTAACTGACCTAGTCAACCTGAGATTATCCTCGATTTCGCAATCTCTTATGATCCGGTTTATGCGATCATCTTCGTCTTTGTCCAAGAGAGGCATTTTTAAATTTCGATAGGAAAGAAAGACTAAAAAAACTACTATGACTACAAAAACTGTTATAACCTAAATAACACTAAAACGAGATAATCTTTATCATACAGTAAAGGGTGAGTTTTCAAAAGAAAATGTTTCCTTTTTTTCTTTGTACTTTCTTCAAAAAAAAATAAACACCAAAAGGTAGTATGAATTAAGATACTCAAAAATTATATAATTTAAGTTAACGAAGTAGGAGTAATTTAAGTAGGTAGTATTTAAGATAATTTATAAGATTAGAATAAGATAACTGTAGAAAAATTTATTGATAACAATAAACAAAAATATTATATAAATAACGAAAAACAAAATAAATGTTTTTATTTTGGTGAATTAACTTAGTTTTTACTAAGAAAATGTATGTTATAAAGAAAAACTGTTTGCTTTCTTTACTTTTTCAATATAGGTTTGGGTTTCTGGTTTGTTTTTCATATGCATTCGGGGTGCTTCAGGTAGCGTTTTCGATGGATTATTTTTCGATATGGTATGACCTTACTATTGGTATCTTAAAACAAGATAAGACTGCGGACGGACGTTGTACTAAGCCCCTTGAAGTGGTGAGGTAAAAAGGAATGACAAAAAGTAGAAAAAAATGACGAAAAAGATTTAGTTTTCCTCACCGTTCCCGCAATTCCAGTCTGTCTCTAGGACTTTGCTGAAAGACTTGAAACGGTGAGGGAAATGAAAGACAAAAATTGAGAAAAAAACTCAAAAAAAAATAAGTTGGACGGTGCATCGATATTCGACGACTCGTCAAACACGGTCACTGCGTCCAAATCAAAAACTAAAGAAACTAGACAAGAGAGGAAAGAAATTGAAATTAAAGAAAGAAAAGTAAAAAAAAAATGTAGGAAAGGAATAGGGAAAAACAGGACGAAAGACGGTATCTGTTGCTACTGTAAGTTCCCAAAAATTCGTCGCAATACACCTGGTATGTCAGAGACTTTCCAGGTGCAGACTTACGAATTTTGGAAAGCTTAGAGCAACTCCAGAAAAACGCCAAAACACAAACTAACCTGCGGTCGCTGTGAATTTCCAAGAAATCGTCGCAATTCACCTAAGTGCGTCTAAGACCTTCTTGGTGAAGACTTACGATTCTTGAAAATCCACAGCAAGTTTGGTTGGGGACTTTCACAAAAACGTAAACTACAAAAGTCTTCGCTAAAAAGCTCAGACGTTGGGCGCCATTTGTTGCAAGGCAAGAGGAAGTGCGGAGAGGAGTTGGCGATGAAGTAGAAAAGGAAAAAGGAAAGGCTAGGAAAGTGGGAAAGGAAGAGTTTGGAATGTGGGAAAGAATGTCAAATTCCGAGGACGCGGCCTGCTTGCTATGCGCGGCATCAGCTCGCCGGAATGGGGGGATCTTGCCCCCGAAACTTGACCTCACCTGCAAGCAAAACATAAATCAGGCCAGGGTAAACTAATCAAAAAGACAGCAGACGGACGATCACCACTTCAAGGGCACTGCAGATGTTGTGGCAGTGTTGCCATTACCCACCCAACCTTGGAATCCGATGGCTATATTTGGATTCCCCCAGAAAGATCGATGACCAGCTTCCGGTCATACCATCTTCATCGAAATATATTGGCTACCATCCGCACCCCTGAAAAGTATATCTTCAAAATGTCATGTTTCGATTAGTCGAAACAAGCAAACACAATGACTTCATCCAAAACGGGCGTTAAGAGAAGTTTTATTTATCAAAATAACAAGAAACATCAAGGTAATTATGAGATGATTTGATTAAGAAAATTTACAATATAAAAATTTTAACGATAAATCGATTTTACTTAATTCTAGTTTTAAATTTATGAAAATGTATAAATGGGCTAACAAAAAAATGAAAGAAAAGCTAAAACAACGTGACTCAGATGCGTTTCTCACAGGTCTACCAAATCAACATAAAAAAAAACGTCAAATGCACCAATACTGGCACTTGGTTATAAGACCAAACTTTCGGAATCCAAGGACCTACCCCTATAGAGCTCTTTGGAGGTGGAATAAGGAGCAAACCGAAACAAAAAAAAACTGAAAAGACAACAAATATCTGACAGATCCTGGAAACTCTATCCTATTTCACTTACAAAAAGAAGTATTTAAATTAAGAAAAAAGTATTAAGTTTAATATAAAAAGATCTTTAAACTAATCAAAAACAACTTTAACGCCACTTAATTTAAATCAAAAGAACATAAATTATATAAAAAAAAGGTAAGTAAATTGATAAGAAAAATATCCACGATCCGGAAATCCTCTCTGGTGAAACTTATACTTGTGCGTATTTATAAATCTTTAACATTTGGTACTTTCCGACCAATTTTTATATCCAAAATTGGCGAAAGTATTCTCGTATTTTGTTTGTTTGATTGTAATATAGATATAAGTATACGTTTAGTTTGAATATAATACCTGGGCTTCGGTCTATTCTCTTTTTTCTATAGGACTCACTGCGGTTCGGATGGAGTCTTTATTTACATTGACTCTGATGAAAGGGAGCTGTAGATCGAACGTCAAATGAACTAATCCTCTATTGCGGAGCGTACGAAGGATGTCCAGTTCGATATTGATCAAATGATCGTTGCTTTGGAGGCGATAGCAGTAGTTGAAGTGTTCCAGAAAAAAAGGTGAAACTCCAGGTATAATAACGGAGGATAGGACTTCCAAGCCCGGGGCAGAAACGAAAGGTCTTGGTGGACAGGGTTCCAAAAAGATGTCCGAAACGGTAATGGAATCCGTACAAAAATCGTGTTGTTTCACACAAAACAAACGATAAAATAAAGATGTGGCGGCCCTGGTCTTCTGTAGCGACTGGGGACCGCCAATGGAGTAATTTGTAGATTCACAATAACCTGTGTAAATTTTTCATTGTTTCAGCATAAAACATTTTCTTTCACAACTCACCCTGTTCTTGTTTTATTTTCTATATATTTGTTTTATTCATCTTATATTCTTAATAGGATCTCGCACCACTGTGTTATTTTATGTTGGCTTCTATGTCTGTTTAAAACACGTTCTCTGGTTTTGGAGAAAATCAGGCATTGCGCACAATCTTTAAGAAAAGAACTAGGCTTAGAATGTTTAGCACAAATCGGCCGGAAAAGATACCCACCATCAGGTAAGCTAATAGGCAAAACTTAAAGGTTGCACAAAAAAACACACGTACTTTAGGATTCGTTGTTCTTAAGAGCAACGTAATTTAGCCGACCAGATACTTTAAACTTGGTTTGAGATTTGAAGGTTCTCTCCTTCAACCATCCTTAACCGAGAAGAAAAAATGTCATCCGACTATTTTTTAAACGGTGCAAAATCATCCCACTTTCCTTTTATTATTTCCTCCTCCCACACTATTTTGATCATTCGATCCAATTTACCAGCTGGTTATCTATTTTTTTTTCAGCTATTGATATGTTATTGTATGAGTGCATATCCCCTCTCATCCTCTACCTTGGTTGACAGTTCGGAAATTATGGTACTTTCTATTGTTCTGATCTACTACATTGAGGCAGAATACTTATTTTGTTGACCGCTAGATGTCGCTAAGATCGGAACATAAGGTAAAGCTCAGTTTACACCCAACATCTAGACAAGGCGTCCACAACAAGGTGTGGGTTCGATTCCCAGCCGTGCCACCTAAAACAGAAATGTTTTATCCGAGGTTCTGCCTCTTGCGAGGAACTGACAAATCCTCCAAGAGTATACTTGTCATGAAAAAGTGCTTCTCATTTAGCCGTTCGGACTCGGCAAAAACCTGTAGATCCCCTCTATTCCTGCCAACTACACGCACGGAGGAATGGTTGTAAGTTGCAAGTCACTATGCTCTATCCAACAAAAATTGTCAGTACAGGGAAGATAGGACGTTTGCCTCTCAGTCTGGTTGCATTGGCTTGCATACATCTGTCTCCAGTTAAAGCTCTCACAGGGTTTCCGTACTTTGAATTATAAATTGCCACAAATCGAAGAACAATGTGCATATGGTTACCATTGATACCATTTCAAACATATTAAAAAAAAGATCCATTTATCTTATTTTACCACAGCACACCTTTTTAAATTAATTTGATCACGTAACGCTTTGTGAATGTTTCAAAACTTAGCGCAAATAACTTTTTTCTTCTTAAAGACTAAAATCGTACAAATTTTAAGTGCATTTTATAGCTTTAATCAAATATACAAACAAATAATAAGGGGACAATCAAAACGACAACACTTTTGGCTCTCACCTTTGTAAATATTGTTCTCAAAAGCTTCAAAACTGAAAGTTCTTTCACAAAAACCACTGAAAAAGTACTTTCGTACTGTTGCAACATGGCAAATGCAACTCTGTTGGAATTTGAATTGTTTGTTTTATTTCACACAGCAAAGGTAGAAGCGAAAGCGAGTATACGATCAGAATGCTTTTGGCATTGAAAGACGACGGTTATGTTGGAGCGTACGAAATGTTTTAAGGAGTTGCAACAACAATTCCTGTATGTTTATCAGTGGTTTAGTATCTTTTTCAGTGGCAGGTTTGTTATTTGAGTGTTTTGATGGTATACACTGGCGCCACTGTTTTGAAAAAAGCTCGCCCATAAGCCCTGTACTGACAATTTTTGCTGGATAGACTATAGGCCCTGGTTCTCCACGAGCTGTTGCGCCACCCAATTTATTTATTTATTTATTACATGTACATACATATTAATATATAAAATTTAAATACAAGAGAAATCACATATGAAAGATGTTGAATTGCATTTATCTACCTATATGGATTGCTTATGTCGTCTTCAAGCATTGACATTTACAAAGATCAGTACAATTCCAACGAGCAGCTTTGCAAGCATATCTACCAGTGTATCCTTTTTGACTCTTACAATTACATTTCACCAATTCAGTATATGCCATTGAAGCTATAGGATATAGGAAATGTGTTCCATACAGGAACCCATGATCCGCCCTCTTCTTTCTGAGTCCAGCCCCAGCCTTCCGGACTAGGAGCACACTGTTGAATGTGTTCACTGGAACACCATATTCCTGCCTGATATATACAGCCCGCTTTGAGTGTTGAAGTAGTGCATCTTTTGTTGGTGGAAGTTTCTCCATTGTCTTATTCTTCTGACAAAACAGCTCCTTGCTGACATCGTTCACACTGTCCGAATTACTGTATTTTTCATATAACATTACCGTGAAGCGTTCAAGCCTTTTAAATGTTCACCATCAAGCTCTGGTAGGGATGTAATGCTATGCATGTTAAGGTATGTGTCACCTCATGATAACAATTCCATATGCCTCCCACTCAGATTTCTTGCCTCGTCCGAAAAATGAAGATGTTGTATCGCAACCCGTAAAACTGTGAAATACGGGGAGGCCAAGGACCAAAGAGTACCAAAGGTAACACTTAAAAAAAAAAAAAATGAAATCTTCAAATTTGTGCATCGGGTGATGGAACTTGCCAAAAAGGACTACCACCACGTCCGTGTCAACAGTACAAACCATACACCTACTACAGCCATTCTTCATTATGTTCGAAAAGAGTCAGAGGCAAATAATCATCGTGTAATAGGGGACTTAGAAAAATCTTGCGTAAATGGTCGAATTGAGACAACTAACCAAAACATAGATATTGCTTAAAACAGCTGACAAAGAAATTAAATTTTAAATTTGATTTATGATTATCTATATGATATTTTAAGATCTTTTATATTTCAGTTTTCATGTTGAATGGAGTCCAAGATGATGAAAATCTGCATTTTGTATTTGCATTTAACTTATTCATTTTCCTTTCAGAAAAACATACAGTCTTCGCGAATAATATTCCCATGGTCTCATAAAAGGTAACATTACGGTTATGAAATAATTTGGGCTAGCCGAACGTCGCGTCAGTTTTTGCAATTCTGTGTGTTTAAATGAAGCTTGTTTTTATTTATACTTTTTCCTGGTTTCTGAGGGGGAGGGGGGTGTCATGACCCCCCATTTCCCTCCTTGGATAAGTTTAGTCAGATACATTTTAAACTTGTGTATATACACTATCCGACCCTAAATAAAATATATGATTGTCTTGGAGCAAGGGAGTCATGGCCCCCATGCCCCCTTCGTATATTTGCAAACTTTAACATTTGAAAAGTATGTGGTTGTATTTCCTGACCCCAAAAATGTATACCTAGACACCAAGTTTGGGATCCTAAGTGATTTAAAAGCCGAGATATTAATAATATACCTATATTTCAAAATGGCGGCTATAAAATCCAAGATGGCTGACCGCCGAGATGGGTCCTACCCTAAATCTCAAGCTATGGACCTAAGTAGTACCTAAAAAAAATTTGGTGCTTTTGTCCGGCAAAAACACATCATCTCGAAATTTGACGTTAAGCGACCCCACTATGTGTTTTATTGGGAAAGCTATCCGCAGTATAGGGAAATTTTATATGAATTATAAAGACAACATCGGCAGAAGAAGAAAAATCCTGCTGACGATAAACTTTTGACGTTTGTTCGAGTATCGAACTCGATTTAATAGTATTTTAGCGTGACGTCATTGGTACAATTGGTACTTTTATGTGTCTCGAATTCGCGATGGCTATCACGATCATTCACAATTCACTATTCACTGCTCATATGAAAAGCACTTTACGTAAAACTCGGTCTATAAGGACCAGTTTGTACAAACATGGTTCAAATTTTGATCCGATGCTTAGCAATTTTAACGCATTGCTTTTGGCGGATTAAAGGCCACGGGGTTCAAGTTTTGATGCGTAGTTCAAAGCTTGAAATTGCTATAAAAACAAAATTGAACATTGAACCATTGTTGTACTTCAGTAGATCATGGATCAAATTTTGAAGCATTTAGTACAACGGAAACTAAATGAAGTTCAAGGAGGGCTCAAGCATATTTGATTACTAACAGACTTAAACTATCGTTGAACCTCACTTTATCGAATAAAATTGGTGAGTTAAAAAATATCCAATGGAAGATTAGGTGAATGCATTAAAATTAGCGATACAATCATGTCCTTACTGTAATTATTATAAAATTATCGCTAATAAGATTATCTATTCCATTTGTAATGAGTCTGCTACTATACGACGAGTTTTGAGTCATGACTTTTTCAAAATTTAATTAGAGCAATAGGGAAAAAAATTTGATTTCACCTTCACAATTTTTAATTAAAAAAAAAATCATTTAAAAAGTCCTCATCTAATAGCAGAATAGGGGCGGTATTCACCAAGCACTCATAAACGGCTCTTAAGTTTATGAGGCTCTTAACTCAAATAATATTTGTGCTATTCACCAATCACTCATAGCTCTTTTTCCCCTTCAAGCAAATGCGCTGACCGCACTTTTTCGGTACTTCTTGGATCCTTAAAAAAATGAGTGTTGCGTACACATAAATAAATTCTTTGTGACTACAGTGATTTTAATTTCTTTTAACTTATTTTTTTTAGTTAAATCTAGGGGTGAAGATCATTGCACGTTTTAGTTTGGTTTCGCTTATTATTTCGTTCGTTTATTGGACCATATGCATAAACGGTGGTAAGTGCTTTTACTGGTAAATTTTGATAGTATTTACTAATTGTCATATGCATAAAACCGAAGTAAATACTGAAAAACAAGTATTTACTGGAGGTACAAGTATTTACTTGTTTCCGATGAATTTAGCCAGTAAATACTTTTAATGGTATGCATAAAAACTAGTAAGTACTTTTTATTTCCACTGCAAATTGTTCAAGTTTGTAAAAACCAACTTAAACATTTGATAGTAAATACTTTTGTATACTGAATGCAAAAATTCTCAGTCGTGACTCGTGAGTCAAGTCTTAAAGCAATCGGATCACTTTATTTCTCAGAAAAAGTGGCTCATAAAAGTAGAAAAAGGAGACATACCAAACGCAGGTTTACAGGCTACTTTTACCAAAAAAGGGTTAAATTATGGATAATTTATGAATAAATTCATTTTTTCGGGCTTATTTAGTAAAAGTAGCTTTTGTTTTTTCTTAATTTCTCAAAAACTAAGAAAGATTTTTACATTTGTTTTCGGTAATGGACTAAAAAATAATGAGGGCATTGAATATTGAACACAAAAAAAGCACTTAATTACGTAAAATTTTTAAAAATATCGCCTTAAGAAAAAAATATCACTATTTTTTTTGTTTAATTTTGACTTTAAAATTTAATTTCTCAAAAACTATTCGCTTAAACAACTTGATTTAAAAACCAAATGCAAGAATGGAGTATTAGCTTTCAAAAAAACTATAGCAAATTATTAGATGTATTTTCGTTGATTTTTAATGTTTTGTTTTGCATTTAAAGTCAATTTTTAACAAAACTGCCCCCCCTGCCTCAGGGAGGGGAGATACAACTATGCCCCTATACAATTTTTTTCTTAGAATAACCCCAAGAATCACATCCTTAAATACTTCCACTCAGGTCCGGGACACCCTGTATAACAAATCTACAATTCATACACTGCGTTATCAGGGCTCTCAACACTGATATACCACTAAACAACAAATCTACAACTCCTAAAACAAATTACCAAATACAACTAAATCTACAAAAAAAAATTAACAATCATGATGGAAGAAACTGAAGTATTTATAATCGTAGCCAGACAGAAAGCCTTGGTTGAAGAAATTGAAACACTTTATCGAAACTTCGGGAAGGACAGTGTGTAAAGAAAAACCCAGAGATATAAAGTAGAATGACTTCAACGCCTGAATACTCTATGGGCAGAGTTCGAATTAAACCATCAGAAAATATTGCCTTCAGTAAAGAAAGACACACCGTATATGGAGAGAGACACATATAATTACGGTGACCATCCGTTCATTATAATAATGAACTGTTCTGTATTTGAAGATATTGTTCATTATTAATTATTTTGTACACGAAAACATATAAATGTTCTGTATTTTATTAGTTGTTCATTATTTGTTCTGTATTTTTTTAATTTTGTTCAAAAACAATAACGCATACATTGGGAACGTACAAATTTAATGAAAGAAACTGATGAGGCTTACATGCCCTTAGTTAGTGAACGAAGAAATAATAAATCTTGTACGAATTTATTTTTCCTTGCCGCCCTTTATCGCTTTTGGCCTCATCTGTCATGTGCAAGTCAAAAACTATTCATTTCATGAACACATCAGCTGTCTGTGAACTATGTGTTGTCTGCGCTGAAGAATTGAGATTTGTAAGTTTTATTTGAAATTATTTATAAAAAAGAAATTCAATATTGAAAATTATTTTAGCTTACCCTGAAACCAGTACAAGTTCTTGACCTAAGTTTTTTTTATTTCTAAGTTTGTATTTAAAGCCTAAAGGCCCCGACGCATAGAATCCGTTATGACGACGCATTCAACTGACAGCTCGATAAAATACATGTTTTCTTATGTGAACTGGCCCAATAGCAACGCAAGCGTCGGATGCAACGGAAAGAGTAGCCGAACTTTTAACTTTTTCTCTCCGACAGATGCGTTGACAGGAACTTTTTTTGTGTGTGTTTGAATTTTAAGTGGTTGTTATGTGTGTGTTTGAATTTCAAGTGGTTGTTATGTGTGTGTGTTTGAATTTCAAGTGGTTATGTGTGTGTGTTTGAATTTCAACTGGTTATTATGCGAACGTCAACGCATTCATTGGGCTACCTCAATCCGTCGCATCCGGCAACATCAATGGCTCTGTCGCCGCAACGGACGCAACGGATTCTATGGGCTGAGCCCTTAATACGATGCTGCTGCGAAACGGAATTTTTAGTTGTTCTCCAACAAGACAACTAAATGCTTTCGAAAACGAAGCGGAAAAATATTCATTGACAGTTGCAAACATTCAAAAAATTAAAACAAATGCAAATACAAAAATATTACCAGCATCCATGCTGTAATTAAAGAAACAACAAAAATAAACATGAAAAAACACAAATTTAATTTTTTCGCACACAATTATGGTCTGGGTAATTAATTGTGTGTGAAAAAAGAGTGTAGACTTCTCCAAATAATCTGCTACAAATATCAATTTCGCTCATCGAACAGCGTACTGCAGAACGAAAAGTAGAACTAAATTTATAGTTTATGATTTCGTTGTCATTTCTGTATGGGATTTTTCGTTTCGCATCAGCAGCGTACTAAGCTTAAAGCAAAGACTGAATTGATTAGAGTTTATTCTATTTTAAGTTGAGCCATTCTTCCTCAGAGAATATATCGTCTGTTCGAAGGTAAAACTCACTTAGTGCAGAAAAAAAAGTTTGAGAAAATGAGAATGAAATGCATTTTTTGAATGCAAAAAAGCCTGATTTTGCACGTTTTTTATAAGGACATTGAAAGGTATACCCTGGAACTTTATTAAAAATTTTCGGACATTGAATTTTCAGCTTCAAAAACTATGTTTCAGTCTAATTTCCTTCAAAAGTGTAAAATGTTAGTTAGTGAGTTTTACCTTTGAACCGACGATATATTTATTATTAAATGGAATAAATTATTGAAAATTGAGTTGAATTTTGTTTCTTTTTTCTTTTGTTCATTATTCAGCTTTCTAAAATATGGTCACCGTACATATAATAAACTGAAGGCGATATACGAAGAGTTTAAGAACAAACTAGAAAACCTTGTTCCAGTAGATGCAGACTCACCAAAAATCAATGAGGGTGCCAGCAAGCCAACCGAGAGTACGAACACGGTGCAAACTCAAAGATTAAAGAAGTTGAAACTGAAAATAACTGCCATCGTAGACAACCTGGAGGAATTTGAGGAGACATTTCAAAATTACGCCAGGGAAATCTACGAGTATCAAAAAAAATGTTGCTAGAACAACTTAGGGCCATAACTGACCTTCATGAGGAGTTCATGTTCAATGCAACAAAAGACGAACTTAAGGTGCCATATGCTACCTTCAACGAATACAAAGAGATAAGACAAGACATCCAATAGGTTCCTTCATCTAATGACATCAAAACTTTCATGTACTACCAATAACAACAAGTCAATGCTTCCGAGACTGAAAATCAGCTAGAACTCGCTGATCCTACTATCAATGTTCCTGGACCGATCCACATAATAATCGGTGCTGATGCGTATGGTGACATAATTCTTGACGGCATTGAACGAGATGCTGAAAATGCACTAATAGCTCAGAGGTCACAGCTGGGCTGGCTTATATCTTAAAGAACATCAAGCGAAGTAGCTAAAAATAACAGTGTCACCGGGCTGGTGTCACTAACTTAACTCGATCAACAACTAGAAAAGTTCTGGGAGTTAGAAGAAGTTACTCAACCAATATACCAAAACCAAGAAGACAAACAATGTGAACAACTCTTCAAGGAAACATATTATCGAAAAGAAAATGGAAATATGTTGTCAAGATCCCATAAAACCAAGAATTAATGCAAAATGTTAAACTAGGTGAATCCAAAAACCAAGCAATAGCGAGATTTCGGCAATTGGAGACACAATTAAATAAAAACAAAACTCTTAAGCTTGAATACATACAAGTAATAAACGAGTTTTTAGAGCTTGGACATATGAAAGAAGTGTGTGATAATGACCTCACAAAACGCAATGTTTTCTACATACCTCACCATGCCGTTATTAAACCCACAAGTGCAACAACCAAACTAAGAGTTGTATTTGATGGGTCCGCAAAATCTACCACAGGAGTGAGCCTTAACCAGTTGATGTTGGTATGCCCAAAACTGCAAAATGATATTACAACAATTCTGATGCGCTGGACACTGAAAGCAGAAACCTATTTGAGCAAGGCCTGACGGAACCAAACAAAATGGCAGCTCTGAAGATGCGTCTGGATTTTCTGGAAAGGCGCTATCAAGCACTAGATTTTCTTGCTCCCACAAAAAGACCACTTTTACTTCATACATATAGAAAATGTACCGCCAAATTGAACTGCACGAAGACCATCAAAATTACCAGAGAATTTTATGGCGTAGTTCTAGCGACCAACCCATCAAGGAGTAAAAGCTTACCACAGTTACTTATGGTACAGCATCAGCACCATACCTGGCCATAAAGGCTCTGCTACAACTAGCCGAAGACGAACAACCGAGTTATCCAGTTGCCGCAGAAATAGTTCGACATGACTTTTATGTCGATGACGTAATGTCCGGAGGGGACACGATTGCAGACTGCTGAAAAGCTCAGTTGGAACTTAATGAACTATTAAGTGGAACAGGGTTTCTTTTGCATAAATGGGCTGCTAACAACAAAAGATTGCTTCAACATATACCAATCGAAACAATAGCAAACAATAGACGTTATGAAGGATGATACAATCAAAACTCTGGGAATCCATTGGAATCCTTTGAATGACACTTTTCAATTCAAGGTGAACACTTTTAAAGAAACCAAACTCACAAAACGAAAGACATTATCTGAAATAGCAAAACTATTTGACCCCCTTGGATGGTTTGCGCCAGTAACTGTGAGCGCAAACATCTTAGTGCAGCGTATCTGGCAAGCTGAACTCAAGTGGGATGACCCGCTTCCAACTCAACTTGAGAAACAATGGAACAAACTGAAAAATAATTTAGTAGCAGTTGAAGAAATAAGAATCCCAAGGTGGATAGAGACCAACAGGTATACAAAAATTGAGCTTCATGGGTTTTGCGATGCTTCTGAAGCAGCATATGCAGCAGTAGTGTATGCCAGAGTAGCTCTACCAACTGGTTTCTTTGCTACAACAATTTTGGCTGTAAAAACAAAAGTGGCACCAATAAGGAAAAAACTCCCTCTTCCAAAATTGGAACTATGTGGTGCTCATCTGCTATCAAAACTACTGGCAGAAACCTTGAAGACATTTGGCTCACAAGTTGAAAAAATATTTGCTGGACAGATTCTACAATAACAGACAGACAGAAGACATTTGTTGCAAACCGAGTGTCAGAAATACAAGAGGCAACAAACATAACCTGCTGGAGACATGTACGGTCATCAGACAATCCTGCTGGCTGATTATGGTTTAAGAGGTTGCTTACCAGAACAGATGTCACGAAATCAATTATGGTGGAGTGGACCTAGTTGGCTGCAATTTGACTCAGAACACTGGCTTTCACAAGAACAACTTCCGATTGCAAAAATCAATATTCCTGAAACTAGAAAGGTTTTAACAATTGAAGCAGAGAAATTAAGTGACTTAACCAGACGATTCTCTCATTACACACCATTAATAAGAGTAGCTACGTATTGTAGACGATTTAGAACTTACTGCAGAAGCCATAAATTAAAAAACCCAATAGGAACTGGAAAATTAACAGTAAAAGAGTTGAGGGATGCCATCAAAGGATTCATACGTTATATTCAAGAAAAAGAATATACCGAAGAACTGGAGTGTCTACGAGGTGGAAAGAAGATCAACAACAGAAGTTAGGTGCTTTCCTTGAACCCATTTCTGAATGAAGAGAATATTCTTGTTGTGGGCGGTGTAGTGTTGTGGTTTGTTAATAATATGTTTGTTGCTTGATATATTTAATAAACGTTTACCATTGAAATAAAACACATCCGATTCACTTAACTACTTTATTTGCACTGTAACGATTATATTTAAATCTTTGCTCTCATTCATTAATGAGGGCATCTTACTCTAAAGATGTAATTGGTATAAATGCTAGTATTACCAAATTGCTTAAACATTACATTTCCTCCCTTGCTTATTATTAAAAATAAATATTTACATATATGACTTATTAATAATTTAATCAAATTATTCTAAGACATAATCACGAAAACGTCGTGGCATCTGACATCTCGTGCTCCGCCTGTGTTCTTGGTGTAAGGTTGAGGGTTGTTGTATTGGCTGTGGTGAATCTGGTGGTGTGGTGAAAACTTCAACCTCACTTACATCTCTGTTGTTTGTTGTGATGGGGTTGTCAATGTCAGCTGATATTGATGTTGTCGCAAAATTATTATTATTTTCAATTTCTTGTTGCTCGTAAGATTTTCTTGGTGTTGCATAAATAATTCTTTTATTTTCAGCTTTTCTTAAAATGTTTGGTGCTCTGTTTTGGTCACTTCTGAGCTTGAGTTTGTTTTTTTGTTCGTTTTTGTTAATGTGTTTCTTTTCCTTAATTGTTGGCAGGAAATTATTCATCTTCCTGTTGAACATCAACTCGAATGGTGATACTTCTGTTGTTGCTTGAGGCGTTGAGCGGTAGTCCATCAAGAAATTGTCCAACTGGGACATACAATTGGAATTCTCCAGCTCCGATGTCATAAGTGACTTTTTTATGGTTTTGACCATCCTCTCGGCTGCACCATTCGCCTCTGGCCAGTATGGAGTTGTTTTGTGATGGCATATGTTGTGCTGCTCCACAAACTCCTTGAAATCATGACTGCTGAATGGTGGTCCGTTATCAGATTTCAAATTCAGTGGGATACCAAACGCTGCGAAAATTTTCGTCAGTACCCTCTTCACATCGATGAATTTAGTGGAGTTTATTTGCTCAACAGATGGGTATTTTGAATACTCATCGACCAGGATAGGTAAATACTTCCCATTTGGAAGTGGACCAGCGAAATCCATTGAAACTTTTTCAAATGGTGTTGATGTTGGTTCAGCTATTTCAAGTGGCTCGCGGTTGTTTTGGTTAGTAACCACTTGGCAGATGTGACATTGGGAGATTGTCTGCTCTACTCGTTTGTCCAAGTCAGGAAACCAGATTTTTGTTCGCAAAAGCTGTTTTGTTTTGACTATTCCCATATGTGATTTGTGTGCTAGGGCGATAGCTGTGTTGACAAGTTTTTCGGGTAGTAAAGTTGTGTTCCTTTCAAGATACATCCTTCTGTTATGGAAAGTTCTTGACGCACTCCTTTGTATCGACTTATTTCTTTGCAGTTCCACATTCTGTGTTGATTTTTTGTAATCGCTTTGATGAGTTTTTGTAGAATTGGATCTTGTTGTGTTTCCTGTTGAACTGTTAATAAAGAGATTGCTTTCGGCAAAGCATTTTGAACTATAAAGTTTACGTATTGTTCTATTTCGTTATTTCTGTTTATGTTGTTACTATTGTTGTTATTTGGATGTCTGGAAAAATAGTCTGCAGGATTTGAGCTACCTTGTTGATGTTGAATGTTAAAGTTATATTGTTGTGTTTTTAGTAAGAGACGCTCAATTCTACTTGTTGGTTTAGATAGTGGATTTTTAAAAATGCTGATTAAGGGCATGTGATCTGTATGGAGCGTGAACTTTGTTCCGTACAGATAGATCTTAAAATGTTCCATTGCCCATGTTGCTGCTAGCATCTCCTTCTCTATCTGGCTATACCGTTTTTCGACTGGGTTAAGTGCATGACTTGCATATGCCACAATCTCGTAGGTGTTTTTGTTGTATTGTGACAGTATACCAGAGAGACCCTCGGGACCTGCATCGACATGTAGGTGTGTTGGTTTGTTAACGTCATAGTAAGCAAGTTTAGAAGCATCTCCCATTAGCTTCTTCAGAAAAGTAAGTGCCTCCTCGTGCTTTCTTTCCCAGACGAACTCTTTGTTTTTCTGAATAAGTTCTCTTAGCGGTTGTGTGTGTGTTGCTAGTTCGGGAAGAAAAGGTAAAGCAAAATTCAACATACCTAGGATGTTGCGGACTTCATACACATTGTTAGGTGTTTCAAGTTTCTCAAAAACTGCTACCTTCTCCGGATCTGGTCTGATTCCGTCTTTGGAAAAAACGAACCCAAAGAACTTGAGCTGGGGTTGGCTGAATACGCATTTGTTTTCATTAACTGTTAAGTTGTGCGCTTGAAGCCGTTGAAATACCTCTTCCAGTGCTGCATCATGTTCATTTTGTGTTTTCCCAAAAATGAAAATATCGTCGCTCACATTAAGGACGTTTTTGATGTTGTTGAGTGTTTGCCTTATGATGTCCTGGAACTCCTCTGCTGCTGTGTTGACACCAAAATTCTATCTTTTGTATCTGTACACTCCACAGTGTGTGTTGAATGTTGTGATGAACCTCGATTCCTCATCCAACTCGATCTGATGATAGCCTTCGTTAAGGTCAATTTTGCTGTAGACTGTTGTGCCGTTGAGAGATGTTATAATATCTTGCAGTGTTGGTGTTACTTTCCTGACTCTCTGAATGGCTTTGTTGGCGGCTCGCATATCAATACACATCCGAATAGCAGACGGGTTATGGGGTTTCGGTACAATTACCACTGGTGATACCCATGGTGTTGGACCCGTTGCTTTTTCGATGATGTCTGCTTTTAAGAGTCGGTTTATCTCATCTTCAACAGCTGGTCGCAGATGGAAAGGAATTCGGCGGAAGCGTTGTGCCACTGGAGGTACATCTTTGTCGATGAAAAGATGAACTTTGTGTTTGTTATATTTTCCTATTCCACGGAATACTTCAGGATATTTCTGTTTGATGCTAAGACTGGTGTTATTTGTTACATGTTGGACTATGTGGATAATGTTAAGCTGTTTAGAGGCGTTGTAACTAAGTAGAGATGTTGCATGGCTGGCTATTACATATACTGTTTCGGCTATGGACTGTTGTTTGAAAACTAAATTTGCTGTAAATTTTCCGATTATAGGCAAGGATATATTTGAGTTGTATGGAATGATTTTTCCTGTGTGTTTTGTTAGTGTTGGTCTATTTGGTTGTTTGTTAAATACATTGTTACTTATAATTGTTGCTGTTGATCCTGTGTCTATTGTAAAATTTGTTGGCATGTTGTTAATTGAAACTGTTACTGTTGGCAAAGTGTTGTTGGAATCATTTACGTTAAATGCTGTTTTATGTGTTTCATTTTCTGTTTGTTGCAAATTGTAGGTTTTAAACGTATTTGTTGGTTTAGTTTTCATGCAGACTTTCGCAAAATGTCCTTTCTTTTTGCATGAATTGCAAAAGACATTTCGTGCTGGGCATTGTTGGAGACCCTCAGAATGCCAGTTGTTGCCACAGTTCTTACAGTTGGGTTTTGAATTTGTGAATGTTTTTGTTTTGTGCGCGTCTTTATTTGTTTTTGCGCGCTTTGAGTGTTGATGTTGTCTCGCTCTCACATGGTTACACTGCTCGGGTTGTTGCTGTTGCGCTTCGATTTTAACTGCGTGCTCTTCAGACATTTCATATGTTTTTGCCTCTTCTAACAACCTCTGAAGAGTTGGCTTTGTTTGAAATGCAAAATCTCTGAGTCTATGCGATGTTGTTGTGCATATGATTTGAGATTTGATTTCTTTGTCTCTGTCTGTGAAATCACAGTTTGCACTCAATTTCAAAAGCCTTGCATACAACTGACTAACTGTCTCGTTTGGATTTTGCTTTGCCTGCCGAAAGGAAAATATCTCGAATTCAACGTTCGTTTTGGGTGAAAAATATTGCAATAGCTTTTGTTTCGCTATTTCAAAGCAATCCATGTTAATTGTTTTTGGTTCACCCTTCTCATCGATTATTACCTTTGTTGTTACGGTCGGCTCAGGCAAATTATGGAAAATCTCAAACACGTCTTCTCCTGCGTAGTGTAATAACAATGCTTTTTGCCTGTCTATGTTATTAATATCACTAGCAATTAAGAAGTTTTCAAAACGAGCAATCCATTTTTTCCAACGATCATCAGCGGTGGTGGCGTCTTCATTGTAATTGAAAAATGGAATTCTTCCCCCTTCCATGTTTAATTTGTTGTTTTTATGAATTAAATTAGGTTTTTTTTTTTTTGTTAAACTCGTCCCTTTTTTATCCTCGTCGCCAAATGTAGTGTTGTGGTTTGTTAATAATATGTTTGTTGTTTGATATATTTAATAAACGTTTACCATTGAAATAAAACACGTCCGATTCACTTAACTACTTTTTTTGCACTGTAACGATTATATTTAAATCTTTGCTCTCATTCATTAATGAGGGCATCTTACTCTAAAGATGTAATTGGTATAAATGTTAGTATTACCAAATTGCTTAAACATTACAGGCGGTCGATTCCAAAATGCGAATCTTAATAGTACAGAAAAACATCCTGCCTCACCAAGAATGGTGAATGAAACATATAAACAGGAACTCTACTATAAAAGTCCATATTGTGCAGATGCTCTTTGATTTTCCCAATCAAGGCTTCTGAAGGTGGTTTTGTTACTTATTTTTGGCTGAATCTTAAATTATTATATACCAAATTAGAGACTGAAAGGTTTTCTTTCATATAACGGTAAAAAGAGGTACAATATCACTGTAGACTTGTCAGAAATTACTTGTTTCTAAAAAAAATACTTATTTTCAAGTTTAATTGATTATTCCAAAAACAGAGGGTTCTAGAATCATGATTTTTACTTCATTTGAAAGATATTAAACTCACCTTTCATTCGATACCAAATACATAGGGGATTGTCTTGCTCTTCCTATGATATATAACTTTATTTGCTTATAAACAGACAAAAATCAAGCTGGAAACATGAGCTTGAAACGTCAATTACTCAAAATCCCCACATACGATTTTCCTAAAACTTCACAGTTTCAATGTGCTAGCACTCACCTTTTTTTTGATACCACTTTTGTTCATGCATGCTCTTGGCCCTCTTGTGCGTCATCTCCTTTCCATGAATTTTCTTTCAAAAAATGCGTTTAAGAATTAAAAATTTCAATATCAAAATATACAAGTATGATTATATAATTACTGAAAATCGTGAAAAAATAAATTGAATTTATATCCACTAAGAAACTGCCAAAATACGTTTTTCAAAATTTACAAGCATCCCTTCAAGCAAAGGAGTCCGTTTTGGATCCGCAAACGTAGTGAACAACGTATGAACGACTACGTTTTCGGATCCAAATGTGGATCCTCAAAACTGCGTTTTACGGCTCAGATTAGTATGGAAATTAGAATCACCGCGGACCCACCCGCGCATGCGTTGTGAGATACAAAATTCACCATACTTAGCAAGTACCGAAAACAGTAGGTATGAAGAGAAAATTCCCTTATCGAGTTCTAAATTTCCTACAAGCAACAACCAACAACCACAGACAAAAGACAAACAAAGAACAAGAAGAATGTTTTTCCTTCCAAAGCACATTTATTTGAAATTTATACAAATATTTACAAAAAAAACACTTTTTTGCACTAGCAAAGATTAAACAAATTACAATTGCATTTAGTTTGTATTGTTGACCGAAAATGTGTTTAAGTTTTCACACAAAACGAATTAAAACATGAAAAATGATCTCCACCGTACGACTTGCTAAAGAAAACTAAAAAAAAATAAGTGGGCAAAAAAAAAATCCCCATGAGAGCTCCTTTTTCAGGATCTAAGCAGTACCGTAAAAGTTGGGTCAGTGAATTTGCTTGAAGGGATTTTTGTTTTGTATTATTAAAATTATTATTAGGAACAAAATTTAAAATTTTCTTCAAAAGAGTCCTAATGAAAATATATTTTATGTTACGAAACATTATTTTGCAAAAAATGCTATAGTGTAAGCTACATTTGCTTTGAAAAACAGCCATTTTCGCCATTTTTTCTATTTCTTAAAGGCCTTTACCAAAAACTAGAGCACAAAATTAAAATTTTTTCCAATGATGTCCTAGAGAATCAGTTTATCTGTCCATATACACCTTAATCGTTTTGATCGGACAAGTACACGCTTCACGTTTTTTTTTTCATGAAATCACCATTTCCGTCCGGAGCACTCATAAACAAATAAAAAATATTCCACAAGAAATAATCAGCCTTATCGCCAATTCCGAGGGAGATAGCTTTCCCTCGGATTTTATTTTTTCCCAGGAGTTGAATACTCTCATCGCCAATCTCCTCCGAATACAATTTCCCCCGGAAATAGCTTCGAACTAGTTTCGAAATATTTTGAGAGAATTATTGAATTTAAATTATTGAACTGTTTAAGTTTGTGAATAAATTAATGAAGTACAATAATTATGTACCTACATTTTTGAAGCATTCAGATGGGTATTTCTTAAAATCTATACCATAGCCTTCAGATTATCCAGCGGAGAAAGAGATCGGAGAAACCTAAACAGAATTCGAAGAAACATAAGGGTAGAAAAAGGTATCGTTTGCATTGATTTTCAAGCTCACTTAAAAGTTTTTTAATGCTTGTAGGTTTGTAGGGGACTGCATTCTGAAAAAAAATGATAGACGTTACGTGAAGCAAATCATTGACGAATGACGATCACGTGAAGTATAATCGTTTTGGCCTTTATCATTTTTAAAATTACGGAATGACCGCCAGCTTTCACATATTTACTGGATATTTAAATGAATTCAGTGCCACCACCGAAAAAAGCTTTTGGCATATCTTCTATCGTCAAACTAAATGCATGCTCGCGTTTTTTTTTTGCAGAAGGTGGCTACCAAAAAGGTGGCTCAATCCAGCTTCAGGGAAGTCTTGGCAGAAGTATAATTAACTTTAGACAGAGAGATCTGCCCCAAATGTATCACTTAAGATATCACGGAAAATAAAAATGTTAAAATAAACAGACAAAACTGGAATAAAAAAGGTAAAAGAAAAACTTACGTGTTATATTTTCAAAATCCTCCAACTAAACTTAAATGAATTTTTTCAAGGGAAAAATCACAAATTTTCCTCCGGAAAAAAATTTGCCATACCAACTTTTTTCCTAGGAATTTTTTCCTTTTTTTCGAATATTGTTTACGATTGGAGAGTATCACACGGGGGAAAAATCCGGGGGAAAATTTATTTGCGATAAGGCAGAATATTTTTTCTTTAAAAATTGTCAATAAATCTATTATATTTTAATGCCCAGTTTTGTTGTAAGCCAAAACTTGTCAAATTCATACCAGAAAATTTTTCACGAACAAATTTAATTTTTAATAAGTTTTCAATGGGTTTGTTATGGTTTGAAAGAAAATCACATTTAAAGTTCCATTTAAAAGATATTTAATAATTAAATTTAATTATGGCGAGTTTCTATGGGTATTGCGAGTTTTGGTTCTCATCAACTCAGTATTTTTGTTAAAATTCGCTTTTAAAATTGTATTCGAGGAAAATGGAACTTTAATTTATTGACCTCTTAGAATTTAAAGTGCGGTTGATGCACCGATCAATATCAGCTTCCTGAAACTAGCCTTACTGCCTGAAAAGAATGCAAGACGCAGCTGGAATAGATGTCAAAAATGCTACAGTAAAAGTTTAACATTTTTCAACTCTTGCAGTTCCAACTGCAGCATTTTTGACAACTATTCCAGCTCCGTCTAGCATTCTGTTCAGGCAATTAAGAGTAGATAGGTACATTTTTATGAAATAACTAGATATTTTGTTTCTTTATTTCCTAAGAACTTTTCTGTTTTGTGAGAAAATATGGAGAATATCGATTTTTTTCTTCTAAATAAAAACATTTCAACCATAAAACTTATTTTTCTTGCCAGGCGGAGGCCGAAGTAGAAGTATTAACTCTCTGCATACTCAGAAAAGCGTTTTTATTTGGAAAACGAACAAATTCAAACAAAAATATATTCTGAATTACTTTTTAAAAAAATATTTTTGAAATCCCGGGACTATCCCGGGATCCCGGAATTGAAGTTTTTGAATCTCGAAATCCCGGGATTGAAAAAACAGCCCGGAATTGCATTCTCTAATAGGATTGAATGGTCGTATGGTTACGCAACGAAAAAAAAATCGCAAAAAGGGACGACCATTTTTGACCAACCTAAAAATTTTTGGCATATGTTTGTTCCTGTACCAAAATCCAACAATGGCTCGGGATCCCGGGAATGCAATCTCTGATTGTGAGTGGTTGTATTCAAATATGAAAGTCATTACAATATTAATCGTTCAAAAAGAAAATGAAAATGAGTGTTGTGAAAACAAATTGAATATTAGACATTTTCTCTTCTTAACTTGTTATTTTAATTTTGTTGTTGTTCTTAAATGATTAAATGAATAGGCATATAAAACGCAACGCCCTAAATAAATTTTGAAATATAATTCACTTGAAATAAATTTCAAGTTACAAAAAACCACTTTGAACTATATCCAACACGATTAGAATTCCTAACAATTAAGCTGGACGTTTTTGCCCTGGTCTAGGCATAATTTCTAAGGGATTTTTTTTTTCTATAGTACAAATTTTTACTGAAATAAATCAGCTAAGAGACTTGGGGCTGGTTTGCTCACACCTTGTCAACTTTAATCAATGATTATTCCAGTTGACTATCATTGAATGCATTTATTCAATAAACGACTTTGACATTGTAACTATTTATAACGACTCTCAAATGAACTAAAACTACATACTAATAGAATATGAAGAAAATTTGAATTATAAATATAACTACATACTATTGAATGAACTATAGTGACTCTCGAATGAAGAAGCGCCATCTTCTGAATTATACCTGATACAAACCAACCTACGGGTAGCTTTCGCTTTCGGGTGCCAAATGTCAAAATTAAAACTTTAGAGAGAGAAATTATTGGAAATTTCCCCCACGGAAACCTCAAGAAGCAGATACCTTGTTAAACAAGTATAAAAGGCACATGTTTGACCGGCCACAGACACAGTTTGTTTTTATCGTGAATGAATAAACTTGATGGTAATAAAAGTAAAAATTAAAGTTGGTGAATTAGTTTCAGTATAGTTGAGTGGTATAATTTGTTTTGTAGTAAGAAAAGTAAAGTGTTTTATTTTGTGAAATAAATAAGTGGAAGTTTTGGGTAAATTGTCCAGTCAAAGCGTCATGAAAAAAGGTCTGACCTTGCGCGTAGAGGCATGATTTGTTTTTTTTTCATGGATCGATAGGGGCTAATGTGAAAAGCCTTAAACGAAGTAATAACTTAATGACTAATAAATTAATGAACAAAGGTAAGTCAGCCCACCCACGAATTTTATGATCTTAGGTTTTAAAGCCCCAGTACGTCGCAAAGCAAACATTAAAAAAATGTTATTGTTTATAAAAATATTCTCCATCAACTTGTATTAAATTCATTTTGTTTAAGCAAATTGACAAAAAGGTAGATACAGATAATTTTAACCATTTTTTATCTTGCTTTTAAAGTTATTAAAAACTAAAAAAAGTTATCATAGCTATAGAGTATAAACTATCTTTGACGGAATATTTTTTCAATTTTTTTTTTGTTAGTCTTATTAGTTTTCTATACATCAAAACAAAATCTTTCACAACTAACAGGAGTGCAGATAGTCATGAATTAATAAACGTGGGTCAATTAACTGACACTGCTCAGTAATAATAGATTTATTTAAGGAAAAAATTACTAAAAGGCTGATTTTTGCTAAGTACGTTAGGATTGAGGTAACCCATAATCTAAGAAAAGTCCTGAACTATCCGATGACCACTAGATCAGTTATTAGCGGTCATGAAAATGGGTTGTTACCAGTGTTGTGCCGGTTTTTTGCATCGAGTTTTTTACCCAGTTTCTTACATGTAAAAAACTTTTAAATTTACTGTAAAACTCGGCTGATTAAAAAACGGTAAAAATGTTAAAAAAAATTAAAATAATGTTTTTATTTTTCTTACTTTTGAGTTTATTTATTTAACAAATCAAAATACAGAATTTTTATTTTCATAATAATAGTAAATTAAATATTTTCATATTTTTCTTCATCGAATTTAAACAGAAAGGCTTCGTGCCGATTACTGTTTAACGTAATAAGATTATATTTTTAATTATTTTTACATACCAGCAAGTAGCAAATTATGAAAAAAACATTAGCGATGCGTGATCAAACTGATGGTGACTGCGAGTAAGGTTTGCTTACAAAAATTGCAAAGTGCCATATATTTCTTATCAAATCTGAGTTACACAAAATCAAAATTAGCGAAATTAGTTGTTTTCGGATGCGGTGTTTTAGCAACTTTTTTAATAAATTTTAATGACTATCCACAATTGCTTTGTTCTCTGTTAACAAAAACGAGACTTTTTTTAACGTTTTTACTAGTTATTTACCATTATTTACCGTTTTTTACGTAAAAAAGCAAAAAAAAGTTTTTACCTCAAATCGCCCATCAGTGGTTGCTATCGAATATCTCGGAAACGGATAGCTGAGGCAATTTTTCATAGAAAACCTCATCACAAGTTTCTTCGTAACATTAACCGTTAAAAAAAATATAGCATTTCAAACCAGAGAGCTGCATAAATCCATTCATTTGAAATTCTGAATCATTCGCAAAAAAACAAGCCTTTTGACAGTCTCACATTCATGGTAATGAAGCCAATTTGAATCATATTCATTTCTTTCTAAAGCTCATTGCATGAAATACTATATTTCCACCTAGCACTAATCTGAGATTTAATAAGATTTACCACAAATCTCCTCCAAGTATCGAAGATTTACGTCATAAATTTATTTCGTAAATCTTGAAGATTAGAAATTAATCTTGTTAAACCTTCCTAGGACAAATAGATTTACAAATCGAACTAACCTCTTCTTACATGGTGCTGAACGATTCATTAGAGACTCATTGTTTGACACGAATCAAGCATACTGTCTCTTTCGCACTTCATAAGACAAATTAAAACATGGTTGTTGTTGGATATTGCCTAAATAATGAAGATCTGGCATAACCAAAACGTTCTTCTTATTCTTTTCCTTTTCCTTTTTACTTCCTATTCTACTTTCTGTAATTTAGGTATAATAAATTCATTCCATTGTAATCACTAATTGAAACCACACGTGTTTGACTTTTTTTGGTTAGCCAATACATTACACATAAATGACGACGAGTGGTCTTTATTAAAAGTTTTTATTTTTAATAACTTTAATTTCGTGTTACGAATTATTAATCTTTATAAAAAGAAAAATATATATACTAAAACTAAACGAATTTCGTTACATATAAAACATCTACGAAAGATTACCAATTTAATTCAATCGAACAATGTCAGTGACACCAGCATCAAGTAGTCCAATCACGTTGTTCCAGACTTCTGGAGTTCCAGAATTTTCGTCCAATAATGAAACCTTTTCAATATGAATCTTCATTTTTGCGAAACAAACTGCACAGCCCGGAATCACCTGTATCGTAGTTTCCTTGTTAAGCCTAGTACGCAGCTGAAGTGAAACCAACATTTTCTGGGGTCTCCAACTCGAGAACGAAATCAGAAACAAAGTGATTGCGAAAAAAATATGAAGAGTTTTATCAGAAAGATGTCAAAATAAATACAAAAATAAAACAGTTTAAAATCTTAAGTCAATTTTTTTTCTCGTCTGATGTGAATTCTTGTTTTTTTTTTGTTTTCGTGTCATCCGTTGTGGTGCTAAGGGTCCAAATAATTGTGTTCTGCAGTTCGTTTCGACGGTATTTTCTTCCATTTTGATTTTTAAATAAAATTCAATAGCAAAATATAACAAACTGTCAAATTTTCGTCTGAAATAATGTTCCGAACAATTAATTGATACGAAAAATAAGTGGAGACTTGGTTCGAGTATCTGCTAGCATTTTCTGTTTTATTAACATTTCACTGTCGAACTGCGTACTACATAAGAAAAATCACTACGAAATTTTTCGTTTACGATTTCGTTGTGTCAATTTCTGTATGAGAATTTTCATTTCACTTCAGCTGCGTACTATGCTTTACTCATTAATTACACTCCACCTACGATCATATTCCGAGAACGAAAAAAAATTAATTGCTCAGCTAAAACCGATGGAGGAACAGTTGCAGAGTGGTATGCTCGAGTAAAAAAATTGGAATTAAACTGTAAATTTTTTGCAAATCTGGATGCTTTCGTCTTGAACCATTTTATCATGAGCTTGCCAAGTGAGAAGTTAACTCTACCAGATGCGTTAAAAAAGCAATGATTACGGAAACAAAAATCTGCGAAGAAGTTTTCAGCGAAGAGACAGTACATTTTATAAAACATCGCAAGTGGACAAACAACAATGGAAAGGCAGCAGAAGCTAAAGGTGGCAGTTTTTGTGACGACGGAGGCAGTGGTGGTGCAGGCAGCAGTTGCAGAATTGGCTTTGGTGGAAACAAACAGAACAAACAGCAAAAAGTTTGCTCACACTGTGGTTGGCGTAATCACAGCTCCCAGTTCTGTAAATTCAAAGAAAGCAAATGTCATACTTGTGGGAAAATTGGACATTTGGCATCAGTTCGTCATGTTAAGAGAAAAAAATCATTAAATTACGTATCTAATTTAGATAACAATGCGGCTTTTGAATTTGATGATGTATTTAATTCTTCTATTTATAGTATTTCTTCAAAAGCAAGTAGTGGCATCTACTCTCTTTCAGTGGTTCTTGATGGTGTTCAAATGGAGATCGCTTGTGATACCGGTGCTCCTTGCACATTAGTTCCAGTTTCATTTTATGAACAAATTCAACACAAGCAATCGCTCAGACCATGCCAAGACACATATTATGTTGATTACAGTGGGGAAAGAATTTCGATTTTAGGTGAGTACGATGCGTCAGTAAATCATAGAGGTATCATTAAGAATATAGTTGTTGTGGTCTCTTAAAGAAAACTCCTTTGCTTGGTCGTACATTTTTGAAAGCATTTAACTTTGAATTAATGCAAGTAATTTTAGTAGAAATAGACGATAAATACTCATTCATTGTTCAGCAAATAAAAAACGAGTTTTCGGAAGCTTTCAAGGTCGAACTGGGCGCTTGTAATATAAGCAAAATATGATTAGATATATGTGATAATTCAAAACCAGTTTTTTGTAAGCCCTGGCCGTTGCCACTTGCATGTAAAGGCCGGAATGAAAATAAATTAAGAGATTTAGTTCAGAAAGGTGTGCTTGAGCATGTTGATACATACATCTGTGTGGGTAAGGCCTTTGGTTCCAATCTTAAAATCAAGTGGTTACCTACGAATTTGTGGTGATTACAAAGTCACTTTTAACAAATGGTTAGTAGATTTTAAATATCCCTTACCTCGTATTGAGGAAATCTTTGCATCCTTTAACGGAGGTGAACTTTTCACCAAACTTGATTTGTCTAATGCATACAATCAGCTATTATTAGATGAAAAATCACAGCTTCTTTGTACCTGGAGAACACATATCGGGTTGTTCAAAGTTAAGCGGTTGCCATTTGGCGTTGAAACGGCAGCCGAAATTTTTCAAAAAATCATGGAAACGTTATTACGAGAAATTCCATTTACTGTGGTATATCAAGATGATATTACAATTACGGGAAAAGATATTCAACAACACCTTGCAACATTGAAGTTAGTTTTGAATAAGTTGAAATCAACTGGACTTAGGTTGAATGAAAAGAAGTGTGAATTCTTCAAAACTAAGATTTGCTACTACGGATTTACTATCTATAGGCATGGGTTGAGTAAGAACAATAATAGGATTTCAAGTGTCTCATTAGCACCTATCCCCAAAGATGTTTCTGAGGTCAGAGCTTTTATCGGTTTGGTAAATTACTATTCGAAATTCATTAACAATTCTTCTAGTAAAATATTTCCTCTTTAGGAGCTTTTACGCATAGGTATTAAATTTCATTGGTCAGATAATGCCAAAAATCCTATGAATTGATAAAATCTGAAATCACATCAGATCAAGTCCTAGTACATTTTAACCCCGGCTTGCCCATTATTCTAACCACAGATGCTAGTGACAATGCTGGGGCTGGAGTTCTTTCTCACAAATTCAATGACGGATTCAGGTCAATTACTTTTGTTTCATGAGCGTTGACAAAAAAACGAGAATAATTAAAGTACTTTGGAAAAAGAAGCCCTTGCCATAGTTTTTTGTGTTTCAAAATTGAAACAATACCTTTTGGGAAATAAATTCACTCTGAGAACTGACCATAAACCCTGTATCGAACGCGAGTGTACGAGTTCAAAAACCATTACCATCAACAAGTCAACAAGCACCAACATTAATATTCTATATAGCCTTTATATAAATTATTACCATTATACTTTATTCTATCTTTATACAAGGGCTCATACAAAAGAAAATGTGCCTTTCCTTTGTTAAAAGGAAATATATAGTTTTTTAGTCTTAGTTCGACTCTCATCTCAAACCGGTCAGTTCGGCGAGTTAATTTCGGCGTAAATAAATTTTGGGTTTTTTCGAATGTTTTTTCCCAATCAAAATACTTAGCGTTTTATTTAAAATAATATAAGATCTGTCGACATCGTTGGTTTTTTATTTTTCGAGTTATAATTCGAGGTGGTTTATACAAACTGCTTTTAGGTATATTAAGTGAACATACAGGATAATCTCTCATGGCTTCTGCACGCATGCGGAGGTGGGCTCTTATATTGTCAGGTTTTGACTATAATGTTGAGTATATTAAAGGCACTCTAAATCATACAGACGGACTTTCACGAATGCCACAAACATTCTTTACGAATGAGGTTAAAGAGATTAGCTATGTGAACTTTATAGAGTCAGAGAATAATTTGAATTTGAGTTTTAAGGATATATTGCCTATTCTGCCACATCTGTTATTCTGCTATGAATTTTCTGTTATGTATTATAAAAGATTTTCAGCATAAAAGATCTTTTATGATTCCTATTCAGGTGTTCGAACTTTTATAAAACTCTGTTATAAAACTTCGAAAACGAAATTAGTTAACGAATAGACCTACAATCTGTTGTCATAATCAGCTGTTCTGTTATGAATTTCGTTGAAAAAGAAAAAAAAAGCTAGTTTGAATCAATAATTCAACAAGTCCAATCCTTAATACTAAGGGTTTGTTTCACAATGTCTGAGTAAAGCTCTGATTAGTTATTCGACAATTAAATTATCCGCAGATTAAATCCCCTCATTAACGAACTTTGCGTTTCACAATGATCGAAGTAATAAATTAATGTGTCAATTAGCTATTCATAAGTTATTCCAGTTTTCCAGACAAAATATTTTTGACTGAAGAAAATATTCAAATAATAATTAATAATAAACATCAAATCAAATTAAGACTGAGAGCTCGCAAATTTGTTTGGAAGAAACCAGCTTAACTGGCTGAACAGAATGCTAGACGCAACTGGAATAGATGTCAAAAAAGCTGCAGTAGATGTCAAAAATGCTGCAGTAAAAGTTAAAAATTTTTCAACTCTTGCAGCTCCGGCTGCAGCATTTTTGACATCTATTCCAGCTCCGTTTTGCATTCTGTTCAGCCAGTAAGGTTTTTATAAGAACAAATACCTACGTCTGGCTGCACCCAGCGGTACAGCCACCGATGAAAAACGCATCAGTACAATTTTCCTGAAATTCGAATAAATGAAAATTCAAATTCATCACTTATTGGCGCCCACGACTCCCTGATTATAAACATACATATGTATGTACATACATCCCCCCCGAGGTTTCACCTTGTCGTGGTGGGGGGGCTTACGTTTGACCCTTCAGCAACCCAGCTGCAGTGTCATGCAACCAAGCAAACCAACAACAAAACAGAGATGTTAATCTAATGAACAATATGGATAAAAGTCAGTATAAAGAAAATAAAACTCGAGTGGGGATATACGCTCAAGAGTCGGCAGTAGTCACGGCTGTCGGCGATGGCTTGGCCTCGAAAGAGGATAAGTCGCCAGTGACACAAAATATCCATCAACAACAACAAAATGCCAAAGACGGCAATCCTGACCCTAGCAGTGGTGCCAATGAGGTTGATGATGTCCTTTCTAAGGATCGCATGGACTTCCTTGACTCTGACGTTGGGGCTGTGGGGGCTGACGAAGGAGTGATGGCGTCAGACGAGGAGAATACACTCCTCGAAGATGACTATCAATCATTCGCCAGCTCAGACAGCTCGGACGCAGATGTCACGGTGGCTGAAAACCCTGCTATGGGACAGCGGAACAAACACTCCCAAGGCGAATCTTTGGCCAAAACCCTGACATTGTCGGGTGCCAATGTCACCTCGACTCCCAAAGGTTCCGGATTCAGCGTACCAACCGAAGTCTGCGCGGATGGCGCAGGGTGTTCTAGCACCTTGCTGCATACCACCTCCGAAGGTCGAAGCCCGCATGGGCCAAACCCGATCAAGGAGAAACTGGTGCATCCTAATAAGCAGAACAAGGAAGGGAAACAGGATCCGGAATACAAAAGGATCGAGAATGCCAGGAGAGCCGTACGAAGGTATGGCCAATGCGACCCAAAAAAGCTAAATCTGCGAGACTGGAAAAGATTGAGCTGGGCCCAAAAGCTTCTAGCAAAACTAGAGGCCAATAACAAGCCCCCATTCGGACCTAAAGCGGATGACAGCAACAAAGAAATTAAAGACCAGGGTGCCTCCTCTTCCCAGACGACGAAAGGCAGCAACCCACAGGTGCGAACGATCTCTGGAAGACTTACTTTCAGTGGTCCGAAACACTCAAGGGTCGATAACGCTGATCCAAGTAGTCATAGGAAAAGAAACAGGCACAATGACTCGACTCCCCCTCCGATCACAGCAAATAAGAAGCCTAAGACCGCAAATAATGCAGGCACGCTAGCTGATTTGATAAAAGAGAGCCTTCAGGTGGCCGTTATCAATGAAGGGAGCTCGGATAGAAAGCTTAGTGATGAGCAGTGGGCTCAGGTGGAGGAAAAGTTGCTTGATCGCGTAAGCGACGAAGTGCTCTCCTCTACCAACACTTTGCCAAAATTCGGGCCTTTGTCGACGTTCAAAGGGTTTAAGATTCTCACGTGCCGTGATGAATACACTCTTAACTGGCTTAGAACGAAGATTGATGAAATGAAAGACTTGCTTGAAGGGACAACCCTAAAAGTAGCATTCAAAAATGACCTCCCCACCAGACCCAAAGTCCGAATAAATATCCCGGGCCCGCGCATGACGAAGGAAAGGCTATTGAACTTCCTAAGAAGACTCAATCCTGACCTTCCGAACGCCGATTGGCAGGTCATGGAGATGGAAGAGCCTACCAAAACAGGCCAGGAAGCTATTCTCATGCTCAACCATGAAACGATGGCTCTGCTTCCATCTAGAGGGTATAAGCTTTGTATCGGCATCAATGAGGTAAAGGTGAGGTAACGGTTGTCAACTTACAAAATAAAGAAAAAAATGATGAAAGTGCTACAACTAAATCTACAGCACAGTAAGTTGGCCTCTGCCACCTTAACCTCCTATCTATTGAAAGAAAACGTTGACATTGCCCTGGTACAGGAGCCATGGATTAACAGTGGCCAAATATGCGGACTTAGGTCCAAAGAGTATATCCTGTACTTCAAAAAAGGGCCTCTAGAAGGTAACTATCGCACCTGCATAGTAGCGAAAAAGAATCTAAATCTCTTTCTCTTATCTCCCCATTGTAGTAGAGACATTACAGCAGTGAAGTGCGAAAGGGACGGGGCACCGCCCCTGATCTTAGCCTCCGCTTACATGCCAGGCGACGAACCGACGCCACCTCCATCACATGCCTTTGAAGACCTCGCTGTAACAACAGGTAGGAACGGCTGGGACCTTATAGCATGCTGCGACGCAAATGCCCATCATCTACAGTGGGGTAGTTCTGATACCAATGCAAGAGGTGAGTCACTTTTTGAATTTATAATTAAGAACAATTTTTTGATTTTAAATAGAGGTAATGAACCAACATTCATTACTAGAAGTAGAAGAGAAGTGCTCGACGTGACACTTTCCACCAACTCTGATTCCATTGCAATCAGTAACTGGAAAGTCTCAAGTAATGTTACATTCTCAGACCATAGAATGATAACATTCCAATTAGAACACAACTTAGATAATCCAAAGCCCTATAGAAACCCCAGGAAAACCAACTGGGAAGCCTTCAATACAAGAATGGCCTTATCTTTGGGCCCCTATGAAAATCGACCTATGCTAAGCAGCTCAGATATTGAAAAAAATGTCAGTGAACTAACGTCAGCAATTCACATTGCTTATGAAAGTTCTTGCCCCATAACCAAAGGAAAGAGAAAGCTCAACCCCGTATGGTGGTCCAAGGAACTATCCATCCTGCGGAAAAATTCAAGGAGGCTTTTTAATAGAGCTAAATATAGTAACGAACCTACTGATTGGGACTTGTTCAAGATCAGTAAAAGAGAATACAAAAACCGAACAACTTATGCAAAAAGAGCAGCCTGGCAAAAATTCTGTACAGACATAGAGTCTACAAATGATGCTGCTAGGCTAAGGAAAGTCATGTCTAAAGTTCATGCTGCTCCGGGCTTTCTTAAAAGACCGGATAATACCTGGACAGACTCCTGCTCTGAGACTTTAGAATCACTTATGAGCACTCACTTCCCAGGATGTGTCGTCGACACTCCTCCTGTGGACAGAGGCCCTACCATTTGTGAAATCTCTAATAACATTGGTAATCAAATAGTAGATAGTAAGAAGGTGGCATGGGCCATTGACTCCTTCTCAGCATACAAGTCTGCAGGGCCTGATGGAATTCTTCCAGTTATGCTCCAAAGCTCTAAAGACATAGTAGTTCCGATTCTGGTGGAAATATTTAGGGGTTGTCTAAACATCACCTATATTCCCTCTAGTTGGAGAGAAGTCAATGTCATATTCATTCCCAAAGCTGGCAAGCCCACCCACACTGAACCAAAAGATTTCAGGCCAATAAGCCTATCCTCTTTTCTTCTTAAAACCTTAGAAAGACTTATAGAAACTCACATACGCTTAAAGCTTAATGAAAATGTTCTCTCGCAGGCCCAACATGCTTACATGAAGGGCAAATCTGTTGAGACAGCACTTCATGAGGTGGTAAGCACAATTGAGAAATCAATAGAATTCAAGGAATTTACTTTGGGAGCATTCCTTGACATAGAAGGGGCTTTCAATAATGTTGAAAACATTGCAATTCGACAAGCCCTAGACTCGATAGGTATCGATCCAAGGCTCTCAAATTGGATTGACTCCATGCTTCAGTCGAGGCTTGTAAATGCACAAATGGGTCATAGTAAGCTTAAAGTAAGGACGTGTAGGGGTACTCCACAGGGAGGGGTCTTATCTCCCTTGCTCTGGCTTCTGGTCGTTAATCAGATCCTGGTTAATCTCAGTCTCAGCGGGGTAAAAGTCGTGGCATACGCTGATGACATTGTAATTATGGCCTCAGGGAAATTTGTCCCCACACTGTGCGACCTCCTACAAACATCCCTTAACAAGCTCAATCACTGGGCCAAAAGCTGTGGACTTAATGTCAACCCACTCAAGACGGAACTAGTTCTGTTTACAAGAAAACGCAACATTCCAAATATAAACCCCCCTACCATAAATGGGACACCGCTCCATATAACTGGTACGGCAAAATATCTTGGTCTGATTATTGATCGTAAACTCAACTGGAAAGAAAACATAAAGGAAAGAGAAAAGAAAGCATCAATAGCATTCTATACTTGCAGTAGAATCTTCGGTAAAAGATGGGGTCCAAGCCCTAAAACCATTCATTGGATGTACACAGCCATAATAAGGCCAATCCTAACTTACGCATGTTTGGTTTGGTGGCCAGCCTTGGATAAGGCAACCAATCTTAGAACCATGACTAAAATTCAAAGACTAGCATGTGTAGGTACTACCAGTGCCATAAGAACTACACCAACTGCAGCCCTAGAAACATTCCTCTCACTAGCCCCACTCGATCTTTTTACGAAAGAGATGGCGGCCAAAAGTGCTCTGCGACTTCAACAATGCAATAATTGGAAAAAGGGCCTTTACGGTCATAGAACTATTATGAGATTTACCGACATAAACATTCAGACAGACAGTCTCAAGTAATGTTACATTCTCAGACCATAGAATGATAACATTCCAATTAGAACACAACTTAGATAATCCAAAGCCCTATAGAAACCCCAGGAAAACCAACTGGGAAGCCTTCAATACAAGAATGGCCTTATCTTTGGGCCCCTATGAAAATCGACCTATGCTAAGCAGCTCAGATATTGAAAAAAATGTCAGTGAACTAACGTCAGCAATTCACATTGCTTATGAAAGTTCTTGCCCCATAACCAAAGGAAAGAGAAAGCTCAACCCCGTATGGTGGTCCAAGGAACTATCCATCCTGCGGAAAAATTCAAGGAGGCTTTTTAATAGAGCTAAATATAGTAACGAACCTACTGATTGGGACTTGTTCAAGATCAGTAAAAGAGAATACAAAAACCGAACAACTTATGCAAAAAGAGCAGCCTGGCAAAAATTCTGTACAGACATAGAGTCTACAAATGATGCTGCTAGGCTAAGGAAAGTCATGTCTAAAGTTCATGCTGCTCCGGGCTTTCTTAAAAGACCGGATAATACCTGGACAGACTCCTGCTCTGAGACTTTAGAATCACTTATGAGCACTCACTTCCCAGGATGTGTCGTCGACACTCCTCCTGTGGACAGAGGCCCTACCATTTGTGAAATCTCTAATAACATTGGTAATCAAATAGTAGATAGTAAGAAGGTGGCATGGGCCATTGACTCCTTCTCAGCATACAAGTCTGCAGGGCCTGATGGAATTCTTCCAGTTATGCTCCAAAGCTCTAAAGACATAGTAGTTCCGATTCTGGTGGAAATATTTAGGGGTTGTCTAAACATCACCTATATTCCCTCTAGTTGGAGAGAAGTCAATGTCATATTCATTCCCAAAGCTGGCAAGCCCACCCACACTGAACCAAAAGATTTCAGGCCAATAAGCCTATCCTCTTTTCTTCTTAAAACCTTAGAAAGACTTATAGAAACTCACATACGCTTAAAGCTTAATGAAAATGTTCTCTCGCAGGCCCAACATGCTTACATGAAGGGCAAATCTGTTGAGACAGCACTTCATGAGGTGGTAAGCACAATTGAGAAATCAATAGAATTCAAGGAATTTACTTTGGGAGCATTCCTTGACATAGAAGGGGCTTTCAATAATGTTGAAAACATTGCAATTCGACAAGCCCTAGACTCGATAGGTATCGATCCAAGGCTCTCAAATTGGATTGACTCCATGCTTCAGTCGAGGCTTGTAAATGCACAAATGGGTCATAGTAAGCTTAAAGTAAGGACGTGTAGGGGTACTCCACAGGGAGGGGTCTTATCTCCCTTGCTCTGGCTTCTGGTCGTTAATCAGATCCTGGTTAATCTCAGTCTCAGCGGGGTAAAAGTCGTGGCATACGCTGATGACATTGTAATTATGGCCTCAGGGAAATTTGTCCCCACACTGTGCGACCTCCTACAAACATCCCTTAACAAGCTCAATCACTGGGCCAAAAGCTGTGGACTTAATGTCAACCCACTCAAGACGGAACTAGTTCTGTTTACAAGAAAACGCAACATTCCAAATATAAACCCCCCTACCATAAATGGGACACCGCTCCATATAACTGGTACGGCAAAATATCTTGGTCTGATTATTGATCGTAAACTCAACTGGAAAGAAAACATAAAGGAAAGAGAAAAGAAAGCATCAATAGCATTCTATACTTGCAGTAGAATCTTCGGTAAAAGATGGGGTCCAAGCCCTAAAACCATTCATTGGATGTACACAGCCATAATAAGGCCAATCCTAACTTACGCATGTTTGGTTTGGTGGCCAGCCTTGGATAAGGCAACCAATCTTAGAACCATGACTAAAATTCAAAGACTAGCATGTGTAGGTACTACCAGTGCCATAAGAACTACACCAACTGCAGCCCTAGAAACATTCCTCTCACTAGCCCCACTCGATCTTTTTACGAAAGAGATGGCGGCCAAAAGTGCTCTGCGACTTCAACAATGCAATAATTGGAAAAAGGGCCTTTACGGTCATAGAACTATTATGAGATTTACCGACATAAACATTCAGACAGACTACACATTACCGCACATTGATTTTAATCCGGTAGCCCTAACAGATATTCCCACAAGAACACTCTGGGCGGAAAACCAGGTCATAAACGATAATCATGTTTCGGTCTTCACGGACGGCTCAAAAACTAACGAAGGGGTAGGGTCAGGCATTTATTCGGTGTACCCACCCCTGGACAGATCAATAAAGCTTCCAGACTTCTGCAGTGTCTTTCAAGCAGAAGTGCTAGCAGTTTGTGAAGCTGCAAAGAGCCTTTACACATGTAAGTTAGTTAACAAAAATATTGACATTTTTATTGATAGCCAGGCGGCAATCAAAGCCATTACCTCATTTGTTACAAAGTCAAAACTGGTTGATCGCTGTCGTGATGAGTTGAAATTACTGAGCGCATCAAATACAGTTACCCTTCGATGGGTCCCAGGACATCGTGACATATACGGGAACGAAATGGCAGATGAACTGGCCAAAAACGGATCATCTCTTGGTCCGAGCCAAACCGACTGCTCGGTTCTTATGCCACTAGAGCAAGAAAAAAGAAGAATCTGCCAGAGTTTTCTCAAAGTTGCCAGCGATAGATGGTCAACAATTGATACCTGTCGTATTTCGAGGAACTTATGGCCGGATATTTCAAAGAAAAAAACTGAGTATTTACTCACGCTAAGCAGGCCTCAACTCTCCCTATTGGTTGGAATCCTAACGGGTCACAACACAATGGGAACCCACTTAAGTAGAATGGGCATCGGCTCATCTGACTTATGTAGAGGGTGTCAGGATGAAGAGGCGGAGGAGGGCTCAGTTCACTTCCTCTGTGAATGCCCCAGCCTAGCCAGAACTAGAAAGGCAGCCCTCGGAGAATACTTTTTCGACGAATTGGGCGACGTCTCGTGTTTGCCACTAAGAAACATCCTTAAATTCACTCAGAATTCAGGATGGTTCAAGGAGGCCCCCCATACCTAAGCTTCCAATAATCAATTTCCTTCCCCCTCCTTATACCTACCTTGCCTACACCCAGGGGAGCACAATGGATCCATTGAGATCCGAGTGAGGTGATGCGACCTTCTCGTACCACCACCCCATTTAACCTAACCTATGTACATACATAATAGTTACCAACGGATGCCGAAGTGGTCAAGCTCAAGACCACTAGCAAACGTCTCCGAAAATGTGTTTTTTTTTTTAGCCTTTTAAGACTTTTGGGTAATCATTGTAATACATCCATAAAGCCAGTGTGTATGGATATGCAAAACTGAAAGACGTTAAATTAGCCCTCAAACCACCATTTTTTCGAGTTTTTTGGCAGTTACATAAGTGGAGCTCAAATCGTCTTTTTGTTCGTATAGGTCTAGGTACTCTGGAAATCAATATTTGAGGTACCTAATAGAAAAAGTAAATGCACAAAAATATTGCACTTAGTTGCAAGAAGAATTAGCCACTTGTATTCGATCGTGAATTCTAAAATTGAATCACACCAAGCTAAAATATTTGTCAAATTTGTCCTCTTTAAATTTAGACCTATGATTTATCCGTCCGTGTACGTTGGTCATTTTTGCCCATATACGCGGAACAACGCAGCTGTAAATTATAAAACCGAGCATGAATAACGAAGAAATTCAAAGCCCTTTTTTAATTTTCGATGAACTTCGTACGTTTTTCGTTGTTTGTGGAACAGCTCTCACCGAGTGGAGAACGATGGTTTAAATGCAGCTTTATGGTTCAAATACATTGTGTAAAAATCCAAACCATTACTTTTATCTGTTTTAATGGTCGCACATATTGCTTTGAATGTCTTAATTGCCAGTTAAATTTGCTAATCAATACTTCATCTGATCATTAAAATACTGAGAACTTTAACTACTAGTTAGACATATTCAGATATTGTGAAACGTAAATGAGGTTGTTAATTGACGAATAAGTTCAAAGTAGCTTAGTTGAAACTTTAATCAGAGAATGTGAAACAAGCCCTAATTCTTCTACTTGGCTAATTTATTTCAGTAGTATATAGAATTTTTATTATAAAGCCTTCTTATATAGAAATATTTTTGATTAAGTTGTTTTTGAGTGCGGCTTAGGGCTGTCGTGATGACGATTGTCGTTTCTTGGCGCTTCCACTTTGTCGTGCTGATCTCCTGCATATAGTTGCAAGGACTCTATTCTTTTTGTAAGGTCATTTGAACGGCGTTTTCGTGTAATAGCTAAACACACTGTGGCTGTTAGGGACATTCAACCGACTCCTCTTAGCCGATGGAGCTTGTTGATCTAATGCAGCGAGCTTTCCTGTGTTCTGCGCTTTCTTCTACAAAGATAATTTTATTTTAATTTGCTAATTTGTTTTTTAAACTATTTGTTAATATATTTTCTTACATTTGTCTCCTTTTATGAACATTTAGTTTACGAAATATGCATTTTTACTTGATATAGCTGTGTTCTCATTGAAATATTTTATGATTAAAGTCACAGAAGTTTGTCTTTTATTCTTTTATGATTTATAGCAGATTTTATAACAGATTTTGGCATGTTGAATACCAAAAATGCATTTGTAAAAGATTCTGTTATGAGTTCGAAAGTTTGGCTGTTCATAACAGATTTCTTAGCAGATTAAATAACAGATGTAGCATGCCGAATACCAAAATCATAGTTCATAAAAGAATTTTTGACAGCTTAAACTTTCGTATAGAAATTCATAGCAGAATAACAGAATAGCAGAATAAAAGATCACGCCGAATAGGCCCAATAGCTCGGGAGACCAGACGTGACCCAGTAATGTCTAAACTTAGTTAAGCCATTCAAAACGGTTCGGTTCGTACTCTTAAAGGTGACGAATTTACTTCATTTTGAAGTAAATCTGATGAACTTTTGGTAGAATGCGACTGCGTATTATGGAGTTATCGAACAGTTGTACCTACAAAGTTACGAAGGCTTATACTTGATGAGCTTCACGCTTCACATTTAGGTTTAGTTAAAGCCTCGTATGCAGATCGAGCTAAAATTTCGCTCCCATACAAAATTCTCTCCAAAATTTAGCCAAGCTAAAATTTAGCCAAACATTTTAGCCGAGAGGTACGCAGCTCCAGCTAAAAAATCAAATTTTCGTTTCTTACTGAACGCACTCATCTGTCAAAATTTAGCGCGTGAAACAATTGTTCGGCACATTAATTCTCGAGTTAAATTTTGGCAGGTTCATTTATTTGTGAGATTATGTGAGCTTTACATTGAGAAACTGAAAATTGAGATCGAGAAATATTCCAAGGACAAATGATTTAACAATGCAAAAAGGAATAATCTATTTTATTTGATTATTTTAACTTGAAATATTGAAAGAAAATTCTTTGAAACTGTTGAATAAAATTTCTTTTCAGAGAACAGCTGTTTTCTGTAATGTATTCTCCACAAAAATCTTGTGTCAAAATTTAGCTAGGATTTTAGCTGGTGTTTGGAGAGAAATGTGTGGGAGCGGAATTTTAGCTCAATCTGCGTACTAGGCTTAAGACGAAGATGTTGGCTCGTTCCTACGTTTGGTGGCCTGGAATTGATGCAGAAGTTGAAAATTTAGTTAAAAATTGTATTTCTTGTCAAGAATTACAACCAAGTCCCGAAAAAAGTTCCTTAGTACCATGGAATCCTTCTTAATCAGTATGGAGAAGAATTCATGCAGGTTTTGCTGGTCCATTTGAGAACCATTATTTTTAATTGTTATTGATTCATTCTTTAAATGGGTTGAAGTATTTAAAACGAAAGAAATAACTTCTTCATTTACTATAAGTAAGTTGAGAGAATTGTTTTGTCGTTACGGATTAGTGGATGTCCTCGTAACTGATAACGGTCGACAGTTTACGTCCAATGAATTTAGTAAATTTACAAAAAACAATGGTATTGAACATATTTTTACTGCACCTGGACATCCGGCAACAAATGGTTGTCACGGTAAAATTTACCGCATCAATGACCAGCCTTCGAATCTTTTGCTCCCTTTTTAATTTTCACGTCCAAAAAGTTAGGTCGTTAACATAGGCATAAATAATTAAAAACTTTATTAGAATTGTATGCTCTATTTGTGCTATTTTTGTGTTGTTTTCGCGATTTTTGTGCTGTCATATATTTGTTTGTATGCAATGTTATGCTACCTTAAATTTAAGCTAGCACAACTTTTTCAATTATTTACCGATTTTAATAGCCGTTTTCCTTTGGAGGTGGCGAAGTACTTACGAGTAGATGAAAACTCTAATCTAGTACTACCAACTGCACATGCTCTCATGCGCGAGTAGATACATTTTACATGGAAAAGCAGTTTGATGTGTTCCATTGAAAAAAGCTGGCAAAGTACTTGCAAGTACTTCGCCACCTCCAAAGGAAAACGCCTAATAAGAGCGGTGTCATAATTTTGTGCTCTTTGTGTGTTATTTATCTGCATTTAAAAAAATTGACTCTAAGGTTTTTTTGTTTTTGTATGCAATTCTGTGTCACCTTAAATTAAAAGTAGCACAACTTTGTCAATTACTAACCGATTTAAATAAAACTGGTTTCATAATTTTGTGCTCTTTGTGTGTTGTATATCTGCACTCTTTTTGTGTTATTATTCAATGCTAGACTTTTGTGTTATTGAGTAACGAAATAAGTGACAGTACGTCCGTAAGACGTTTTAAAAAGTATCGAATCTACCCGGTGCCGTGAAATAAGGCCAAATTTGAAAATTTGGCCTCGTTACAATATGCCTTATTTTACTTTATAAAGTAAAAATAACGCCTAACCGATTTGTGAAATAAGACCAAATGTGACCTTTTTTCACTTTACGAAAGCATTATTTAATAGAGAAACTGGTTAACCCGTGATAGTAATGTAAAAGAGCATTTAAATTTAAAGTTAATTCAATGCTATTAGTTGGTTCGAAATGGAAAATTTTTGAAGATACCTTATTTAGGAAATTGTGAGCTCAAAACTTTAAGATTCTCCGCTATAAAATGCCTTTATATAAATAGAATTGCTTAGCTTACGCATCAAAAACAATTTATTAATCTCCAGTTTTGTATAGTTAAACGAAAGTTACGAATCGAATTCTTCCTAAAATTTGCGTAAGGACGGTTAGGTTGAGGTAAGGTTGAAGCGGCTGTCAGTCATGAAAACTGACACACTTAGACCATAAGTTGGCCCATTGTGATACCACAAGAATCTGGGAAGCCTTTTTCCCTACTCGGTGAACCATTTGGAGCTTCTTATGAAGCGTAACAGACTTCCTATGTCAACATTTACTAAATCACTATGATCATTGAAGTAGAAATCTCCAAGATGGAGTCTTCGCCTGTGAGATAGAGCAGGACAAGTGCATAGAAGATGAGGAATCGATTCTACCTCTTCCTCGTCCATACAGCTTCTGCGAAAATCGTTAGAGAATACGCCAAGACGCGTTGCGTGCTTGCCTATAAGACAGTGTCCGGTTATGACACCTATCATGGAGCTAATGTGCAATCTGCTTAGAGATATCAAACATTTAGATCGCTTAAAATCCATTACTGGCCAGATTTGTTTTGTTGCCAAGCAAGTGGTGATATTGTTCCACCTAAGGTTTGTTCTCTCTAAAGCATCTTGCTTCAGCGTAAGTTTACATGTAGCGATGGGAATACCAATATCTGCCCTACTAGGTAGAAGCGGTAGAGTTGTTCCATTTTTAGCGAGTTCGTCGACCTTACAATTATCTGGAATGTCTCTATGCCCCGGCACCCAACACAGGTGAATGTTAAACTGCTGCGCCATCTCCAGCAGAGATGAACGACAATTTAGGGCTGTTAAAGAGTTAGTAGAGACCGATTCCAGAGATCTGATAGCTGCTTGATTATCCGAGAAGATGCGGATATCTGTAGTTGATAACACGTTTTCTTTCAGCCAAGATAAGGCTTCTTTGATCGCCATAAGTTCCGCCTGGAACACGCTACAATGATTAGGAAGACGGAAGGAGAGACTTAACTTTAGTCTTTCTGAGTACACACCACCACCCACCCCATCATCAGTTTTCGATCCGTCGGTGTAAATATGGATTGATTCATCTTCCAAGAGAGCCGTATAATCCCAGAGAACTCTAGATGGAATGCTGACTTGAAAGTTTTTGCCAAACTGAAGTTTTGGGATGGTGTAATCAGTGTGACTTGGGATTGATCCGAATGAATTCAGAATGATGGAATGGCCAAAGTTGTTGTTGGTCCATTGTGAGGAACCTTAAAGGCGAATGGCTGTATTTGCAGCCACTTGTTTGCTGAAAAAGGATACGGAAGATAAATTTGTTGGGTTAAAATTTAAAATAAAATGCACGACTGGGTCGCACGTACTTGCTCTTATGTTCAAGACACTGCGGATTTAAGAAAATTGTATATAAAAACATGGAAATTATGAGAGAAAAATGTAGAGAAGCATGAAATACGACATTTGAATTGGCTAAACGAGCTCTTTCGACAGTTTGAGGTGAAAAAAAAGAATGCCATCTTAATTCTTGATTGAATATGATTATATGGAAAAAAAATATTTAAAATCGTTGGAGCGGTTTTTTAAAAAATTATTTTCTTATATATGAAATTCTTAAAACATTTTTAAGAAAAAATTTTGGTATGCAAATCTAAAATATATATTTATGGGTATATAATAGCAAAATTTAAAAAAAATTGTCAAACCATTTTTGAGATACCGAATTTTCAAAAAAAAAATTGAAACTTTTTTTAAAAATCCAAATTTTTTTTTGAAAATTTTGATATACAAGATTATTTAATTTTATCTGAAATTTTTATATAAAAAACTTCATCTAAATCCGTTTAGCCGATAACGAGAAAATTCAAAATAAAAAAATACGTTCTATGACAGGTACTATTAATAGTTGCTTAGTATAAAATTTTATAATTTTTGGTAGTACTCATTTAAGTATATAGAAAAAGTTTAATCAAAATCATAGGAGTCGTTTTTGAAAAAAAAAAATATTTTCCTTCGTGTTTTTTTTACTTTTGTATCGCAGGTACCGTTATTTTTTCATAAATGCAAATTTTGTTCTTAAAATATTTTAGAAAGTACGAAAAAACTCATAAGTATCGAGTTTCAAAAAAATCGATAATGCCGTTTTCGAAATATTTGATTTTCCAAAAAAAATTTTGAAACATTTTTTAAAAATCCAAAAAATATTTGTTCAAAAATTTTGGTAAATTTAGCTATTAACATTTTTTGGAATCTTCTGTATAAAAAAAATAATTGAAATCGGTCGTACCGTTTTGAAGATAATCAAAAATTAAAAAATGGTTCTTTGGGAGGTACCATTAATAACCATTTTTGAAAAATGGTTTTCCACCCAAAGGAAGCCTTTACTAAAATAAATTTATTGATTTTTTTTAAGAAAAATTGTCGAGCCGTTTTTGAGAAAAAAGCGATTATGTAAAATTGATAAAAAAAGTGTATGGCAGGTACCGTTATTTTTGTTTCTAAAAAAAAATGAAAAAAACATGTCAGCAGAATCACCAAAAACCACTATGTACCAAGTTTGAAGAAAATCGATCAAGCCGTTTAGGCTGTAGTCGAACAGACAGACAGACGGAATTGTGCCACCCACTTTTTTCGTGTCCTCTATCATCGTAATATCATGTTTGATTATTATCTAAAATTTTTTTTTTGCACGAATCCAAAACTTGCCTTATAGTACCTATAATCGCAAGTAAAAATCACGCAAAGCATACTGGAAAAAAAATTTGCCCAAGGGAAGATCAATTTGGGGTGTGAAAATTAAAAATTCGCGCGAATTTTTAATTTTCACACCCCAAATTGATCTTCCCTTGGGCAAAATTTTCTTCCGGTACGCTTTGCACGAATTTAAGGACATATCTGTAGGACCTTAACTTTAGTAGTAGATCATTTAAATTCATGAAAATTTTTAAAGTTTAATGTCACGCTTGTGACTGAAAAGGCAAAGAAGTTGATATTAAAATCGAAAATAAATAGTTTTGTTCATAAATACCGCTCCAAAATTGAAATTATTGTTAAAGCTACGTTTTCATGATAAATTACGAAAGTCTCATTAGGCAAAATATTTAGTAGTACGGACCATAGAGCAGGATTCCTGTCTAAAAAAAACAGTTCGCTCAAGCACAAATTTTAAAGCGCAATAAGGCCAAATTGGTCTTACTTCTGTATAGCAAAGTGAATTAAGGCCAACTGTTGAATTTGGTCTTATTTCACTATTGCAAAGTGAAATTAGGCCGAATTTCCGAAAATCTACCCTAGCTATTCGAACAAAAATTAAAAACACAAAACAGGTATAGGTATAGGTACTCTACAAACTGATTAAAATATAGTCTATAATTTTGACATGCGAAAATACCTATCTCTGCATATATTTTTGTCTCTTAAATCAAAACCATATTTATAAAACCAATCCCTCGCCGCACCGAGTGAGATCGGTCGAACCAAATTCATTTCAACTCGATGCTGAGCTTACAAGGAATACTACACAAAATATGTAATGGGAAATTTTCAAAATTGTTTTTGTAACACTTTTTAAAGGCCTGGTCAAACAAAGCGCGCAATCGGTTAATAATTGACAAAGTTGTGCTAGTTTCAACTCAAGGGGATACAACATTGCATACAATAAAATATTTAAACCATTTTTTTTTAATGCAGATATATAACAAACAAAGAGCACAAAATTATGAAACCGGTTTCATTGAAATCGGTTAGAAATTGACAAAGTTGTGCTACATTTAATTTAAGGTGACACAGAATTGCTTACAAAAACAAAAAAAACCTTAGAATCATTTTTTTTAAAATGCAGATATATAACACACAAAGAGCACAAAATTATGACACCGCTCTTATTAAAATCGGTAAATAATTGGAAAAGTTGTGCTAGCTTAAATTTAAGGTAGCATAACATTGCATACAAAAAAATATATGACAGCACAAAAATCGCGAAAACAACACAAAAATAGCACAAAAAGAGCATAAAATTCTAATAAAGTTTTTATTTATTTATACCTATGTTGGCGAGCTAACTTTTTGGACGTTTAATTTTCTGTTGTGGCTGCAAAATATTAGTGAAGTTGAGGGCAACCATGGTACTATCAACCAGTGGTGTAAGTTTAGTTTAGTTTATTCATTTATTGCATACACAGTAAGAAATCATCATCATCATCAAGTCCTGTAACCCCGGTTGGGGCATAGGGCGCCAACAAATCGCTTCCATCCTTCTCGGTCTGCAGATAGATATTTTAACTGTGGCCACGTCTTTCTCGGGGAGTCTGCTTCTGCTAGAACTGTTGATTTCCATGTTGTTCTTGGTCTTCCAACCCGCCGTGCCCCCTGAGGATTCCATTCAAATGACTGCTTTGAAATTTCATCGTTTGGTTTCCTCAGTGTGTGACCAATCCATTGCCATTTACGCTTTCTTATGTCAACGTCCAGCCGCTCCTGGCTTGTCCTGCGCCACAATTCCTCGTTTGATATAATTTGTGGCCAGCGAATTTTTAGAATATGGCGTAGACAACGGTTCACAAAAGCCTGCAATTTCTTTGAGATGGTAGTCGTGACTTTCCAGGTTTCGCAAGCATATAACAGCACGGATTTGACATTGGATTCGAAGAATCTCAACTTTGTGCGCAAGGAGATTTGACATGATTTCCAAATTTGGGAGAGAGAACCGAAGGCTGCGCGAGCTTTATTTATTCTACTTTGAACGTCCAGATCAGTACCACCATTTGCTGAAACAATACTTCCAAGGTAGTTAAATTGTTCCACCTCTTCAACTGGCGTCTCCTGTATTAAAATACGCTGATGTGTGGAGCGGCCTGTGAGCATTATTTTTGTCTTTTTGCTATTTATTTTCAGACCACTCGCCTCTCCTTTTACCTTCAGAGCTTGACACATCCCGTTCAGCCCGCTGATGTTATTTGCCAAGAGACATATATCATCGGCATAGTCTAAGTGGCTAAGCCTTTCAAACGGTCTCCATTGAATGCCCTGCCTCTCTGATGTTCCAACGCTGGCCGTCAAGACATCGTCAATCACCAGTAGAAAGAGAATTGGCGATAGAACATCTCCCTGTCTCACACCCTGCCGCACTTCGAAAGAGTCGGATAGCTGCCCATTGTGTAAAACAAAGCATCTTGCGTTGTTATAGGACTCTCTTATAATGGCAACAATTTTTGGGGGAATTCCTCTACCAAGAAGTGATCTCCATATACATTCACGGTTGACTCGGTCAAAGGCCTTCTCAAAATCCACAAACATGAGGTAAAGCGGTGATTGAAACTCCGCAGACTGCTCAAGAACGATACGCAGAGTGTTGATATGGTCGACACAAGACCGCCCACTGCGGAAACCAGCTTGATGCCTCTTGAGTGTAGACTCGATTCTAACCTTTATCCGCTCCAGAATGATGGTTGCCATTAATTTTGGAAAAACGGACAAAACTGTAATACCTCGCCAAATGTCGCAATTCTTAAGATCACCTTTCTTTGGCAACTTAACAATTACACCATCCTTCCAGTCGCTGGGATAGATTTCATTTTCCCACACAGCTTGTATCAACGGGTGTAAAAAAACAGTAAGAAATAAATCTTATAAATTAGTGTTCTGCTAATTAAATACAATATAAAAAAATGGAGAAAAAAGCTACATACATAGGTGTACTTCACTAGAATTTTGCAAAAGCAACAAAAACAGGTGTACGAGTAATTTTTGATAACTGTCGAATGGAACGGGCGGTTCCAAAATCCATAGACGTATTTACCATGCAGACGAACGTCTCATGTCGATGGGCCAGCGGATGAGCTGAAGAAGTAACGAGTCAGGCGGACTCTTACTTGATTCGAAAAAACACAACAACACAGCATCAATATAGCTTAAAATTATCCTTACATAACTATATTTAACTTAACAACTTATTTTAGACATTTTGGGTAGTTAACGCATTACTTTTAATCTTAAAAATCGGTTATTAATTTCTAATTACAAAAGGTCTATCGGAATAAAAAAAAAAAAAGAATAGATTTTCGTTGTTGTTAAAATGTCTCACTCTCTCGTCTCGAAATAATTGGTTTTTGAATAGTTGATTTACGCTTCGAATCACCCAAAAGTATTTTTGTATTAACTAGGAGAATGCCTAGCGAAGGCCTTTTCTCGGTTTTGATTCTTTTCAATTTTTCTCAAAAATTTAGTTTGAGATAGGTCTGAACTCGGTCATTAAGTTTCGGCAAGTTTTGGAAAGACACCCAACAACTTGTTGAACTTGTGGTTGTGAGGGAATAAGATTCAGCAAGTTTTGGACAGACATCCAACAACTTGTTGAACTTATGTGTGTGTGAGTTTCGTTGAGATTCAACAACGGTGGTTTTCTGGGGAGCGAAAAAGCCTTCCAGGAAGCCGATGTCCCGCGACAGATGATCACGAAAACGTATGGCTGAATGTATGAATGTGTGAGTGATTGGAATGGCGGCGGGAAGGATTGGGTTGATAGCTGGGAAGTTGACTCTTAAGAGAGCTAACCAAGCGAGAAGTTGAGGAACAAAATACGAGGAAAATTTAAAAAATACGAATCGAGGAAAAGTTTTGAAATTTTAAGAAAAGTAAAGTTCGAAATTTTTTTTTGTTGAAAAAGGTAAAAGAAAAAGGTGATTCGAGGAGTGAATAAACTGGGAACGAGTTTCAAGGAGAGAGAGGAGACAAATTTAAAGAAGAAAATTACCAGGAAATTAAAGATAAGTAGAGTGGTAATTTTTGTGTGAGTTTTGGGAATTCCGACAGATCTTATTCGGTTTTATTCTAATTTTTGTATTTTAATCTTTTAATTGCGATATTACCCTATTAATTTTGGGAAGCTGTATTTCTTTTTTTACTGTGCGTTAACGGCCCATTTTGCGTTTGTATTTCCTTTGTTTTTGGCTCAACGGTTCCCCGTGAGCAGTTATAAAAAATCTCATTGTTCATTTCTATGTTCGAAAAAATTTTGGGTTTTATCCTGGTTTATCCAAGGTTTCCCACATAAAAATAATACAAATCGTGTTTCATCTCATTTTTCGTCTTATTTTCATTTAATAATTAGATTTGGAATTTTGCTAATTTAGCCCAACTAAAATTCCTGGCGCCCATTATTTATTACAAGTACTCCACTGTACTTGCAATAAAATATATTTCGTTTATTGTGATTGATAGAATCAATCATCTTTTTATCGTCGTATATTTTTTTTTCTCTTCGCTGACCCTAACCCAGCTGAGCAGCCGTGGTAGTAGCTTTCATCAGCAAGCTACTGTTGCACTTTTTCGTGTCTTTTTTGCTTCTCTTCTTTCGTTGTCTTTTTCGGTTGGTTTGACACTTCTGTCAAAAGAACCATAAGTCATAAGTATTAACTCATTTGTTTAATCGTGTTGCGCATTAGTAAAATTTTTCAAACAATTTATTCGCGATCGTTTAATTAGTTTGTTTTGTTGATAAAATAATTATATTCACATAAAAAGGTGTTGAATACCCACCCCCATCATCGAGAAGGAAAAAGTGTAACATGGTCAAGCCAAGAATTTTGTCAAGACCTTAAAGAAATCAATTCATGCAAATCTTAAGGAAAATAAAAATGGTAGTTTGGACACTATTTTAAATAGGTTCATGGTTGACTATCGCAACACTAAACATTGCTCGACTGGCGAATCATCAGCAAAGCTTGTCTTTGGACGCGTTCTGAAAACTCGCTTTAGTTCTCTGAAGCCTCCAATCACCAGAGAAAAGATAATTGATAGCCAAAATAAAAGTATTTCAAATTATAAAGGCAAACGCTACACCGTGTTTTCCAAAGAACAGAAAGTTATGATTATGACTACAGGAACATTAATCAACCAAGGTAGACAGTAAAAAACAAAAAAAAAACAAATCGGTCCTCGTACTTATTCTTGCATCGTTTCACATAACAACAAAGAGATTAAGCGGCACTTAGATCAAATTAGAAACCAAAGCAACAATCAATATAATAATCAAAATCAACAAACTGAAATCAATGTTCAAGCGAGTTTATCAGATATTAATACTGATAATAACGATCGATCAATTTGTACGGAAGCTAGTTCCGATGATATTAGTTCCGGTGATGTTCCTGCTAAATGAGGATTCAGTAGAGCAGAGTGCTGAAGTGCCCCAACTAAACGAGATGCGCAGGTCCTATAGGGGTATTGACATCGAACCCCCGTCAGAATCGGAAATTCATACATCAATAAATCTCCTCAAAAACAACAAGGCAGCTGGACTGGACGGAATACCAGCTGAATTCCTGAAAGCCGATTCCGTAGCAGCGGCTAGTATTTTACATCCGCTGATACAAAGCATTTGGGAAAACGAAAGCTATCCCAGGGACTGGAAGGATGGTGTGATTGTTAAGTTGCCAAAAAAGGTGACTTAAAGAATTGCAACAATTGGCGTGGTATCATCGTTTTGTCTTGCAACCATCATTCTCGAGCGAATAAAGGATCGAATCGAGTCTACACTCAAGAGGCATCAAGCTGGCTTCCGCAGTGGTCGATCGTGTGTCGACCATATCAACACCCTGCGTATCTTCCTCGCGCAGTCGATGGAATTTCAATCACCGCTTTACCTCATGTTAGTGGATTTTGAGAAGGCCTTTGATCGAGTTAACCGAGAATGTATATGGAGATCGTTGCTTGGTAGAGGAATTCCACCAAAAATTGTTGCCATTATTAAAGAATCCTACAACAACGCAAGGTGTTTTGTTTTGCACAATGGGAAGCTATCCGACTCCTTCGTAGTGAAACATGGGTGTAAGACAAGGGGATGTTCTATCGCGAATTCTCTTCCTGCTGGCGATGGACGACGTAATGACAGCCAGTGTTGGTACAGCTGAGCGAAATGGCATTCAATGGAGACCGTTCGAAAGGCTCAGTCATTTAGACTATGCCGATGACATATGTTTACTGGCAAATAACATCAGTGGGCTGAACGGGATGTGCCAAACACTGCAAGTGAAGGGAGAGTCGAGTGAACTAAGAATAAACAGCAAAAAGACAAAAATAATGCTCACAGGCCACTCCACACAGCAGCGTATTATTCTACAGGATGCGCAAGTGGAAGAAGTCGAACAGTTTTAACTACCTTGGCAGTATTGTTTCTGCAAACGGTGGTTCGGATCTGGACGTTTAAAGTAGAATAAATAAAGCTCGTGCTGCCTTCGGTACTCTGTCCCCAATCTGGAAATCAAGTCAAGTCTCCTTACGCACTAAGTTGAGATTTTTCGAATCCAATGTCAAATCCGTGCTGTTATATGCTTGTGAAACCTGGAAAGTCACGTCTACCATTTCGAAGAAATTGCAGGCTTTTGTGAATCGCTGTCTTCGCCACATCCTAAAGATTCGCTGGCCACAAATAATATCAAATGAGGAATTGTGGCGCAGGACAAGTCAAGAGCGGCTGGACGTCGACATAAGAAAGCGTAAATGGCGTTGGATTGGTCATACAGCAGTCCTTTGAATGGAATCCTCAGGGTGCACGGCGGGTTAGAAGACCAAGAACAACATGGAAATCAACTGTCTTAGCGGAAGCAGAATCCCAGAGAAAGACGTGGCCACAGCTAAAGTACCTTGCAGCAGACCGTGAAGGATGGAGACGTTTTGTTGACGCCCTATGCCCCAGCCGGGGTTACAGGACACGATGATGATGATGATGTTTCTGTATTGTCCGATCAGGTACCTCAGAGTGACCCTGAGAGAGGATTGAGGCCACGATTTACCAAAATAAATGTTCGTGTCTAATTTAGATAAACATTGTATTAATTTCAAATTGTATAAACTTAATTTTTATTTAAGTAAAAAAAAGGTTTAAAATATATATAAAATATCTTGAATTTCATATTACTGTAAAAACTTTCTAAAAGGGGACGTGTTGGCTATTGCCTAAATAATGAAGATCTGGCAAAACCAAAACGTTTTTATTCTTATTCTTTTCCTTCTCCTTTTTACTTCCTATTTTATTATCTGTAATTTAAGTATAATAAGTTCATTCTGATTGAAACCACACGTGTTTGACTTTTTTTTGGTTAGCCAATGCATTACAGTTGTTTTGTTTTAACTTTTCGACAAAATGAAAAAAAAAATCTTTATCCTATGTTCTGCTAAAAAAAAACACGGCCTTAAATTAGTTTAAAGTGTAAAATTGAGCATTTTTATAATATAGAAGTGGCAAACAAGATATTTTCTGCGGACTGTCAAACGATAATTCGCAAACCACAACATCAAGACGCATTCCACAAAGCATTTATCTTCACATTTTCTTAGCACACATTTTACTGGGTTAGTATTTTATGGCAATTGGCATCTATAGGCAACCAAATAAATTACTCATGCGAATGGAACGTCAAAATTCACGATCATTCCCATTTCAAAATTTACTATTCACAGCTCATATGAAAAGCACTTTACGTAAAACTTGGTCTATAAGGACCAGTTTGTATAAACATGGCTCAAATTTGGATCCGATAAATATTTGGTTCAAATATTTTAGCTCGCCGATTTCGGCAGTTTAACTGAGGTTCAACAATGGTCAATGTTATTACAATATACTTTACATACCATTGTCGCACTTTAGTAGATCATGGATTCAATTTTGAAGCATTTAGTACCAAGGAAACTAACTGAAGTTCAAGGAGGGTTCAAGCATATTTGACTACTAACGTACTTGATCTATCGTTGAACCTGACTTTATCGGAAAAAATTGGTGAGTTAAAAAATATCCAGTTAAAAATTAGGTGAATGCATAGTTAGCGATACAAACATGTCCTTATCTATTCCATGTGTAATGAGTCTGCTATTATACGATGACTTTTGAGTCATAACTTTTTCAAAATTAAATAAGTGCAAATGAAAAAAAAAATGATTTCACCTTCACAATTTTTAATTTCAAAAAAAGTTAACTTAAAACTCCTCGTCTAATATAAAATAAATAAATAAATAAATTGGGTGGCGAACAGCTCGTGGAGAACCAGGGCCTAGTGACTTACAACTCACAACCATTCCTGTGTGCGTGTTTAATGGCAGGAATGGAGGGGACCTACAGTTTTTTGCCGAGTCCGAACGGCTAAATGAGAAGCACTTTTTCATGACAAGTATACTCTTGGAGGATTTGTCAGTTCCTCGCAAGAGGCAGTACCTCGAATAAAACATTTCTGTTTTTAGGTGGCACGGCTGGGAATCGAACCCACACCTTCGGCATGACAGTCCTACGCACTAACCATCAAGCCACGAGGTACTACCTCCTCGTCTAATAGCAGACTAAATCACGACTTTTTTACTTTGACCATAGCCTACCAACATACCCCTACCCCTTTTCTACTTGCGATATAGGTACTATAAGGCAAGTTTTGGATTTGTGCAAAAAAAAATTGAGATAACAATCAGACATGATATTACGTTGATAGAGAACACCAAAAAAGTGGGTGGCACCATTGTATATAAAAACTATAGTACTATCATGAAGAAGAACGATCGGAGCGACATCTATATTATACGAATTATACTGATTGTAGATCGCAGCTTGCTTTAAGCTTACTACAACACAGAATTCTGAAGTGTAAAAAAAAAAAAGACAACTTCTTCTTGAGGGGGCTGGGGAGTGTTGAGTAGCTAAGAATATTCATATGAAGAAGGATAAAGTGATAATTCGAGAACGGGAATACTGCATACTGAATTTGAAAGAGTTCGAGGGAGAGAAACATAAAACAATTTTGCTGTGAATATGAAGATAAATATTGAGGAAAAAGAATTATAAAAAAGAATATTTTTGTTTGTCTCGGGTATTTTGTTTTGTGTCGTGTTTGTGCTCGTGTGTTTTGTTTACTTTTTTTCATTCTGTACAGTATATGTCGGTTATAAGAAACGCACTTTTCAGAAGATTACTGATAAAATAAACATTTTTTATGACACCAATTTTCAATTTCCCTTATGTATGTATACAAGAAATTCTTTAAAGCAAATAATAGTATAATTTTTTAGATAAAATAATAAACAATTGGTTTAAAAGATGACAGAAGAAAATGAAAAATAGTCCACCCAATTTTGCTTAGATATATTTATATATATTTTTTGTATAAAAATGGAAAATTTTGTTGGTAAGCTTCTCTTTTCTATGAAACATTTTCTATAATAAACTCTTTTCTTATATCCGTATTTTTGATAAGAAACATGTTTTTTTATCCGTGGTTAGGATATAAGAAAAACTCGGTAAAAAGAAACAAAGTTTGTGGCATTTCAGTGTTTCTTATAGGCTCTATGTACTGTATTTAAGATGTACGCATAGGTACACTACGCATACAATAATTATGTTTGTATGTATGTATGTAGGTAGTTAGTGAGAAAAAGAATAAATTTAAATTTGTTGGATCTTCGTCTTCATGGCCTTCTATGGATGTAGTTGTTGTATGTTGGTTGTATGTTCATTGATGCATTCGGTTTATTTATTTTATATTTCGGAATTTTCATTTCTTCGAGAATTTTATTGTTGTTGTTGTTTTTGTATATCTATTTGTTGTATTTGATTTTGTTCAAGAGGAAGGGGTTAGATCGCTTTTGGCTTGACCTATAGATACCGTGACCATCCGTCCCGGGTTTCCCGGGATTGTTCCGTATTTCTATAGCCTGTCCCGGTTTATTTTTTAAGAAACCCGGGACGTACAATTGTCCCGTATTCAGATATTTGTCAATTATTTGTCCCGTATTTGCACATTTTCTATTCAAGGTTGTGTAAATCTTTATTCATAAAATATTTTCCGACTCATTTTAGTTACAATGCTCTTTGTGTCAAAAAGAGTACGAAAATGATAAATCTATTACGTTAAGATGTCAAACAAAAATATCCTTATGTAGTCACTATTCTAACTCTAAACGCGTTTAGCTTAAAATGACTCTACTTAACGTTACATAAATTGTATGAATAACTCCAAATTAACTCGCCTAGTTTGATAAATTGGCTCAGAGACCAAACCCTCCAGCTGCATTTGAAATAACTCAGGGCTAACTTATTTTCAGGTCTAGCAAACTCTGATTTAACTCAGAGTTAACTCTGTTCTGAAAAACTGGCCCTTATTTTAATAATGAAATTAAAAATATTAAGATTTTTTTTGTTTAAGTTTTTATTTATGTCGTGAAGACATTATAGTTTATGTTATGGTTCCTTTCTTTTTCATTTGTTTTTCTGTTTCTATCTTTTTCTTGAATTTTTATCTTAGACATTACATACAAATTATTGAAAAGTCCAATAATTTTTTTCACGTTTTTAAATTTTTCACTTTTTGTCCCGGGTTTTGCTCCCAGAAATATGGTCACCGTACCTATAGATAAGTTTTTTTTTTATTGGATATAGATATTGTTATATTTTTATTTTCATTATGTTTTTCTTGACCTTGACCTTGTAAGCCTGATTTAGGTTTGCTGAGGAAGAAGTGTTTAGAGGGCTGTTTGGCTATATAAACATATGTATGTATGTAAAATGTAAGTATGCACCTATATAGGTATACATATAGAAATGCGAAACTTTATATTCTTTTCGATATAGGTAGGTTATCAATTCATTTTTAATATAAAATTGGGCTTTAAATACCTACAAATATGAAATTGATTTACCTATCCATAAGGATGACTTTTACTTTTGCTCGTTAGATGTGTAAAAGTGAAAAGTATTGAGCTACATACATTGAAATCCATTCACCAATTTTCGAAATAGCCAAAGATTCAGAAATCATATCTATTTAGAAAACCATCTTGTTTCCTCGAAAAAAAGTTTTTTTTTACCAAAAGGTGGGCTTAGAGCCAGATTATTAAACAGATTTTTCTCGTACCCATTGAAAAATAATAGAGCTAGCAACGTTATTTTTTAAAACTTTAATATTAAAATATTCTATTCAACGAGACAAAGCGGCTGTACCTACATAGAATATATCCCGAAAAATCGCAACATTGCTCGAGGATTCCCACAAAAAGATAGTGAAAACTAACATCGTTGCGGATTACTTTTTTGGTTATTTTTTCACTAAAAGTGAACATTTTCAAATCAAATTCTTAAGCAAAAAAATAATAGCATACGATAGTACATTCACAAAAACATATATGTAGCTATGTAAATCCATCTCTATTCGTATGTATAAACCATAGAAATAAACGAATCGATTCGTAGATTCAAAACAAAATAGCGATGTATGTATGTATGTATGTTCCTGATCACACGTGAAGAAAATCAACAATTTTCTGCGATTTGTGTAGGTGAGCGGGGTAACTTGCAGAAGAGGGAGGGGGATGAAATATTTTAAAATATTTGAAAATATTCGGTGTAGAAAATTGACGTTCTCTTTTGTGTTGCTTCTTCTATCCAATCTAACCAATCAAATCGTGTCTTTCATTATGAAACAACGAAAAACACATAGAGGAAAACAAAATCTGCAGAATAATTTTCTTCACATCTGAACACTTTCGTTCTTCACGTGTAAGCAAGCACTATAAGCTCAACGGGGATAGGCCATGCCAAATATTTTTCTATTTTCTCTTATTCTGGTTGTTTTCGTTATTTTTTCGTTGCAATGACAAAAACAGCTGACTCACTTGTCTCCCTTACTCCCATTTTTTAAGTGTATATCAAAATAATATTCTCCTCTCATTCTTACTACTTATTCTTTATTCCTTATAATACTCTTATCCTACCCTTTATAGTCAAAAGTTGTGGCTATCTTAGCGCCACAATGCATACAACGCGTAGGTACTACAAAAAACTATTCCATAGTAGTACTATAGATTTTATATACAAAGGTGGCACAATTCTGTCTGTCTGTCTGTTCGTCTACAGCCTAAACGGCTCGATCGATTTTCTTCAAATTTGGTACATAATGGTGTTTGGTGATTATACCAACACAATTTTTCCATTTTTTTTTTTAGAACCAAAAATAACGGTACCTGCCATACAATTTTTTCTTAGCAATTTTACATGATCGTATTTTTCTCAAAAACGACTCGACAACTTTTCTTTTAAAAAAATTTAAAAAATTTATTTTAAGGCTTCCTTTAGGTGGAAACCCATTTTTCAAAAAAGAACCATTTTTTCAATTTTTGATTTCTTTATACAGAAGCTTCCAAAAGATATTCTTAAATAGTTTTGCGTAGCAAAATTTTTGAAAAAATATATTTTAGCTTTTTAAAAAATGTTTCAATTTTTTTTTTGGAAAATCAAATATTTCGAAAACGACATGATCGATTTTTTTTTAAAATTCGATACTTTAGAAAAAAATTTACATTTATGAAAAAAATAACGGTACCTTCCATACAAAAGTTAAAAAACGCAAAAGAAAATATTTTTTGCTTAAAGACGACTTCTACGATTTTGATTAAACTTTTTTCATATATGTAATTAAATTAGTACGATCTACTACCAAAAATTTTAAAATTTTACACTTAGCAACTATTAATAGTACCTGGCATAAAACGTATTTTTTTTATTTTGAATTTTCTCGTTATCAGCTAAACGGATTTAGATTATTTTTGTATTTACAAATTTCAGATAAGATTAAATAATATTGCATATAAAAATTTTCAAAAAACTAGTTTTTGGACATTTAAAAAAGTTTCAAAAATTTTTTTTTTGAAAATTCGATATCTGGGGTTGACTTTTTTTCAATTTTTTTTTTTACATTCACAAAAACATATACTTTACATTTGCATACCAAAATTTGTTCTTAAAAATAAAAAATAAAAATAAAAAAAAAAACGATTTTAAATTTTTTTTCTCATACAATCAAGAATTAAGATGGCATTCTTTTTTTCACCTTAAACAAAAAGTAGTTTTAACCAATTTAAATATGGTATTTCATGCTTCTCTACATTTTTCTCCTAAAATTTCCATGTTTTTATATACAATTTTCTTAAACCTGCAGTGTCTTGAATATAAGAGCAAGTACGTGCGACCCATTCGTGCTTTTTCTTTCTTTTATAGCTGCAAAATCAATTTTAATATCTGAAAATGGCAAACAAAGGGACACAAACATTTGATTGAAACCATTAATTATATATATATAGTTATATTCCCCATTGGACGCCGAAAAAATATTTTCAGATTTTAATGAAACTTGTCATTTCAATGATAGGCTAGGTTAGGTAGAAGGGCTGACAGTTGATCTTGTTACCGTCACACTTAGATCTATGTAGATCGATGTAGGAAATTGAATTCCTTTTAATGTAAAAACCTATGTGTTCTGTTAGCAGTCAAGACATTTAGAGGCATTGATGAAGTTCAGAAGGCTATTAGCCGAAGTTCTAGAAAGTTCCTCTAGGTCGTCATAGAAATGATTTCCTAGGTGTTTCTTTCTTAAATGACAGAGTGCTGGGCAGTGGCAAAAGGAAGTGTAAGGTATCCTCATGTGCTTCTTCGTCGCTGCATACTCTGCAAAGGTCGTCAGTACTAAGCCTCATTTTCTTTTTATGGTATCTCAATAGGTTGTGTCCGGTGATTATGCTAACAAGGGAACGGAGATGTTTCTTGTTCATTTGCATAATTTTGTCTATTCTCTTTTTATTGAAATTTGGCCATAACTTTCTAGTTGTGGCCATTGTTTCAAGCAGATTCCATCTTTCATTGGTTTTTTCTAATATTTTGTTACCAATATCCTGTTTGATGCTCCAGGTTGGTACTTTGATATGTTGTTCAGCTTGACTCGAATCAAGCGACGAACCCGTTCTTGCCATTTCATCAGCTCTCTCGTTTCCCTGTACATTGCTGTACATCGCTCTTCGCGACAGAAGGTTACAAGCTTCGAATGTATCTCGGTGGCAGAAATTGCTTTTATTGCTGCTTGGCTATCATTAAAGAGGGTGATATCAGCTGGTGGTATCGCCATTGATATTTGTGTAGCTGCTTTTGTCACTGCCAAGACCTTGGCTTGGAAGACGCTGTGAAAGTCCGGAAGTCTGAGGGAGCTAGCTAATCCCAGAGTTTCCGAGAAAGTTCCTGCACCTACTCCAGTGTCCATCTTCGAACCATCAGTGAAGACAGTTATCGTAGATTCCTTACTGAAAACGTTGGTTGTTTTCCCACTCCTCTGGTGGTCCTGACCACTCATAAAGGTCCTGACCACTCATAAAGTTATGAGCGCTCTCTCCGAAAACTAATTCGAAAACCTTCGAAGTAACCCTTCAAGAAAATTCACTGACTCATTTTGTCGGTACTTCTTGGATCCTTACAAAAATGAGTCTCACACGCACACATATTAGCCGTTTTCCTTTGGAGGTGGCAAAGTACTTGTGAGTAGATGAAAACCATAATCTAGTACTACCAACTGCACATGCTCTCATGTGCGAGTAGATACATTTTACATGGGAAAGCAGTTTGATGTGTTCCATTGAAAAAAGCTGGCAAAGTACTTGCAAGTACTTCGCCACCTCCAAAGGAAAACATCTATTGTTATTCCTTTTGTCTTCAGGAATTTTATTTATTGTTTCAATTTTTTAAGTTCTTTTTTTAATTCACGCGGTGAAGATAATTTTTTTGTTCGTTTGCTGTGAAAATTTGAAAAAATAGGATAATAAAAGGTGTGTATAATGAATCTGCTCCAAATAGAAAATTACAGAAAAGTACAGGATTGTGTGTTCCATGAGTAAAAACATTACCCAAACTGTTCTTCATTCTGTCACTATGTGTTCCATGATGTTTTTCAGAACAGTTAAGAACAATATTTCCTGCACCTACTTTTGTGAAGGAGAAAATGATTGAGAAATGTCGAAGTACAAGTACCAGTTGATTTGTTTGTCTGGGATAATAATAAGCTAAAATTTATCTCAGAAAAACGTTTTGCTTAAATCTGACAGTTTTGACAGTTTTCACACATTTATACTGTTCTGGTTCCCAGTTCCGCAAGATTTTCTGTGTACATATTCTATTCACACCCAAAACAAATGTAATGGCCGTTTCGATTGGGGACAGAATGACAGTTCTTGTTCTGAAAAGAACAGAAAATTGTTCTGAATTTGATTTCAGAATCAAAATGAGAAGCGTTCACACGTATCGAATCGCTGTTCCGGATTGCCAATCGAAAAGGCCATAAATAAATTTGATTGATTGTGCATTAGATATCTGTCAAAAACTTAAAACTCACACTTGCCAAATCACAAAAATCGATGTGTACATGAATTTCTGTGTACACAGAAAAAACTCACTCTTGTGGAATTGGGCCCCTGATGTAGTTTTTCTTCATTTGACACAGCTAATATAAACCAACATTTGACGTCTATCTCCCCTTCAAGCGAACGAGTCCATTTTGGATCCGCTAACGTAGTAGACAATGTGCGAACGAAATAATTAGCGAAACTAAAAAGTAAAGTAAGAAAATTTCCCTATATAAAACAAACTTAAACGTGCAATGATCTTCACCCCGAGACAAAACTAAGAAAATAAGTGGAAAGAAATTAAAATTACTGTAGTCACAAAGAATTTATTTATGTGCATGCAACACTCATTTTTTCAAGGATCCAAGAAGTACCGACAAAGTGCGGTAATTTTTGAAAACAGTTTGATTTGATAGTTTGGGGGTACCTGGGGAAGAGAGAGTTGTTCTCATTTTCGAACTTCAAAAAAGAGCTATGAGTGGTTGGTGAATAGCACAAATATTATTTGAGTTAGGAGCCTCATAAACTTAAGAGCCGTTTATGAGTGGTCGGTGAATACCGCCCTTAGTCTGGCTTAGCGGCAGGGCACTGTATACTGCAGATTCCTGGACGAATGTATCTAGGGGTCTCAAGTTGAGTATCGCTACCAGTCCCGCCCGTGGGAGTGGTTTTCAACGCCCCCGTAAAACCTACGCATGCTAATCTTTGAACTTTTGTCAAGGTTTTCAGGTTTGTTGCTTTCTCAGTCATGTTCCACCAAACTAAATTACCGTAGGTAAGTATCGGTCTAACTATTGCCGTGTACATCCACCAGATTATTTTTGGGTTGGGATCCCAGGATTTTCCAAAGATCCTGTTGCAAGAATAGAACGCAACCATAGCTTCCTTTGCTCTTTCTTTAGTGTTGAGACTCCAGTTCAGTTTCTTATCAAGGATCACACCCAAGTATTTGGCCTGATCCGAGATTTAGAGTGGAGTCCCTTTAGTTGATGGTGATCTAAACATTGGTATTTTCCTTCTGTTAGTGAAGAGAACCAATTCTGTTTTCAGTGGATTGACCATTAGACCACAATTCTTTGCCCATGTGTTGACCTTTGACAGAGCATATTCTATTTGTTCACTAACAGTGGATGGGAATTTACCTATCGCAAGAAGTACTTCATCTGCATAAGCTACTACTTTGACTCCACTATATTTTAATTTTACAAGAATTTCGTTCATAACGGTGCAGGGAATTAACTTCACGGGAACTACCTTCACATGGGAATTAACTTCACCACTAATGGGAATTAATTTCACTTTTTTGTGGGAACTAATTTCACTTTAATGTGCGTTTCCTTAAGTCCAGATTTATTAAATGCAAAAGAAACTTTGCATACACCCAGCCTCGCACCCACCCCAAATCCTATAATGGGCCCAAGCAGGGGGGTTGCAGGGGGGCAGCATGCCCCCCCATACATATCTCACTGTTTATTCGCCGTAATGCTTGCTGCTAGCACTGTATTTATGCTAGCAGCAAGCATTACGGCGAATAAACAGTGATGTATGTTTGGGGGGGCATGCTGCCCCCCTACAACCCCCCTGCTAGGGCCCATTATAGGATTTGGGGTAGGTGCGGGGCTGGGTGTATGCTAATTTCTTTTGCATTTAAAGAATCGGGATTGAAGGAAACACAATTTTACATTTTTGTAATTTCTATCATGTCATAGGTGGGAAATAACTTCACACAATTTTCGGATGAAATTATTTCCCACCTTTAGAGGGAAATTACTTCACAAAAAAAGGTGAAATTAATTCCCACTACTGGTGAAGTAAATTCCCATGTGAAGATAGTTCCCGTGAAGTTAATTCCCTGCACCGTTCATAACTAGTATCCAAAGAAGCGGAGAAAGCACCCTTTCCTGGGGTGTTCCTCTGGATGTGGATACTATTAAACGTGATTCTCCAAGTTCTGCATTAATATGCATGTTTTTCAACATGCATAAAGTCCAATTTATAATTGAGTTTTCTATATTCAGCTCTACAGGGGCTCTCTTAACTGCATCGGTTTCCACATTATTGAATGCTCCTTAAATATTTAGAAAGGCAGCAAGAGTGTATTCCTTGTCTTTGAGAGTTTTTTCAATTGTATTAACAACACAGTGAAGTGTGGTTTCTAAGCTTTTGCCTTTCGTATAGGCATGCTGCATTGGAGAAATTACCTCCGGGTTTAGTGAGCTGCGGATATAGATGTCCAACAGTCTCTCGAAAGTTTTAAGAGTAAACGACGTGAGACTGGTTCAGGCCAAATACGTCGGGATAAATACAACCTTGACTTCACGCCATGCTTGAGGTACATACATATCCACATCTGAGGCTACTTGAGAATATGTTGTTCAGGTGTGAAGTAATGAGGTTTTCACATTTTTGTAACATCATTTGAAAGATGCCATCTAGTCCCGGGATTTGTAAGTGGAGAATGAATTTACTGCCCATTTAATCTTGTATTCCGTTATAATATCCGGCGGTCTTCTGTGCTCTGTACATATCTCAGTTTCCTGGTAACAGCTCGAGTTATAGTTACACCCGAGAAAGTGAGAAGTGACTTAACTAAGAGTTTCACTGCATGACTCTGTCCAGCGACCACTTGGTTCCTTTAAGGAACCTAAGGTAGATGGTTCTTTGCAGAGAATTTTCCTTAGTCTAGCTGATTCATTGGTGCCTTCTATTTCATCGCAGAAGGTTCTCCACGAGCTGCATTTCGCTCGCTGTGTTTCAGCTTTCAATTTTCTTTTACTGGATTTGTAGATTTCCCAGTCGATGTCTGATCTGGTACGCTTGGCGACATTGAAAAGTCGCCTCGTTTCTTCCGTTATGTCGCCCAGTTCTATTGTCCTCCACGGTGGTTTTTTGTTGCCTTTCTTACCTGGTTTCAATGGACATCCTTTGACAAAAGCATTGCTGAGTATTTCTGTGAATTTCTCGGCAGCTTTGTCTAAGCTCTCTGGATTATTAATTGCATTAGTATTAAGCAATTTGATTTCATTCTCTACTTCCCCATTTAAAATATCCCAGCTAGTCAGTTTTTCTGAAGTTTCTAAAAGGCTTTCGTGAGTTTGTTGTATTAAGTATAAAGAATTCAATTAACCTGTGATCGGAAAAAGATTCTTAATTAAGTACCTTCCATTGTTCTATTGAGACAGTATTCGAGTTGCTCACAAGGGTGATATCGAGTGCTTTCTCGCGATTCTTAGTAACAAATGTTGGTTCATTACCTCTATTCGCTACTATTATGTTATTTTCTATGATAAATTCAAAAAGAGACTCACCCCGATCTTTGATATCAGTGCTGCCCCATTGAATATGATGTGAATTAGAATCACATGCTATCACAAGGTCCTATTTCTCCACAGCTGCGCGTTGAACAAGTTGGCACGTGACATTTGCAGGTGGTTTCTCCGTCCCATCGTACGGCATATAGCATGATGCCAAGATAAGCGGTGGAAGCCCATCGCGCTCCAACCTTATCTTAGTTTGGTCTATGTAACTGTATGTGGATAGAAGAAAGAGATTAATCTGTTTCTAGCTACAATACATGTTCTGTAATTACTGTTAGTACCTGTGTTAAGGGATTTAAATAGTGTAAGTCCATTTGAGCGGAGCCCCCTAATTTTGCCACCTGATATCCAGGGTTCTTGAATAAGGGCAATGTCTATTTGTCTACTCTCCATCAGGTTTGCACTGGTATCTTTATTATGATGAAGATTTATTTGTAAAAATTTCATCGTAAGTTATTAACTACCACCCCCTTATTTACCTGTTTTTTCTTATTGGCTATAAACCTAAGCTTGCATCGGTTTGTACCAATGCACACTTTGTAGCCAATTTTCCACAGAAGTGGAATCGATTTGTGGCTAAGACTGACAATTACTGCAGTGCCATCTTTGGTTGGTTCGCTAACGTGAACAACCTCCCAATTCTGGCTGAGTTGTTCGGTGTTCAGTGACTTGAGGTTCCGCTCTATGCGGTCTCTTGGAATCACGGGTCCTCTTAGTGTCAGCACTTCCTTTGGTTTGTTGAGTTCGCTGATTTCCTTCTAAGGGATAAGTCGAAGGTCAGCGTTCGGTCAAGGAGCTTCGGTCTTCTCGATGAACTCTTGGAGCCATGTGAGAGTGTTGCCGTCTTCACATGTCATCACCTTGAATCCGTGGACAGTGCTGAGGCTACCGAAGAGTGGTGGAGGCCTGTTCTTGATGATAGCCTCGTTTACCCTGGCCAGAGTTCTATCAATTGCCATTGATCATCCGTCAGTTTCCTTGAAGGGTTGCCAAAGTATGCAATCGCAGTCCGTTGGCTTTCCTCTTCTTGTTCTTCGGTGAGGGAACAGCTGGTGACGTAGTGTCATCGTGCCTAGCTGCTAGCTCTTTTGGAACCACTCGCAGTTGGGCGAGAGATAGGCGGAGGCAAAAGCCCATCCTTTCCTACCTTCACCTTTCCTTGAGCAGTCCTCAAGTTCGGCTTGTCCTGAGTCAGTCTGTCCGTACATGTATTATCCGTCCGTGACGGATTATCGTCTAGCCTAGCTTGGTTGGACGTACTCGCAGTTGGGTGAGAGCCAGGTGGAGGCCAGAGACCTTCCCTTCCCTTGTTCACCTTTCCTTGAGCAGTCCTCAAGTTCGGCTTCTCCTTGGTTCGTCTATCCGTACCCGTGGTTACTGTCGTGGTCGATAGTCTCTGAGTGAAAATATCCAGAGCTAGCTTTTCCTTGGCCGTTAAGGATTCAGGATTCTTACCTAGCCACCGGAGGATCCTCTCAGCGTTCCAATTTTGCCTGCGGAGTACTTGTTTATCGTCTAGGAGACCTTTCACCTTGCACTTGCGACGCTCAGCTCGGGAGTATGTTCGTACTCGTATTTACCGTCTTCAAGCAGATCTAAGAAATTCACAGCTGGTCAGATGAAAACCCAAGTGTAAGCCTCCCCACCACTACAAGGTGGAAACCCGTCGAGGAGGCTTTTCGATGATAGAGAACAATAAAAAAGTGGGTCCGTCTCGATTTTCTTCAGGAACTTAGACTTATTAGCGGTATTCATCAAGCACTCATAAACGGCTTTTAAATTTATGGGGCTCTTAACTCAAATAATATTTGTGCTATTTACCAACCACTCATAGCTCAACTTTCTCTTCACCAGACACTCGCAAACTGGGAAATTAAACTGTTTTAGAAAATAACCATACTTTGTCGGTACTTCTTGGATCCTTAAAAAAATAAGCGTTACATGCCAATACACAAATTCTTTAAGACTACAATGATTTTACTTTATTTCCACTTATTTTTCTCTAGTTAAGTTTTGTAAGTCCCGGGTTAATAATAAATAAGATAAATCTTCTTACTTAATTTTTAGTTTCCCTAATTATTTCGTTCATACGTTGTTTACTGCGTTTGCGGATCCAAAATGGACTGCTTTGCTTGAAAGGGGAGATAGACGTCAAACGTTGCAACGCGTTGGTGCGTATAAGCTGTGTATAATGAAGAAAAGTGAATTGACAGATCGATGAAAGAGAAAGTCAAGTTGTAAGAGTGCTCGAGAAAAAAAAGTCGTAATTTATAGAAGATCTACTACAGATCTACTACAATCACAAATGGTGTTAGAGATGGGCAGAGCTGTGTCCGTCAAAATCAATACAAATTTTAATAATAGTGCCTAAATTTAGGTCAGTATTACTTTTTAAAAATCGTTGCCTATAATGTATCAGGGATTAAAACAAGTTATTATTCAGCGACTTTTTTGATTATATAAGAGAATATGATATATTTTTTTGTTTGAAACGTTTATTGAATAGCAACATATAAATTTATGCTATATTTCCACCAAAGGTTTATCTCAGTTCAGATTAAATAAATCTTTTTGATGTTTCCAAAACACAAAAAGATTTAAAAAAGATTAAGTTTGACAGCAAGATCCAAAATGCAAATGGTGTTTCAATTTTTCTTATAAAGTGCAAGTGAGATAGAATGTTTGATTCGTGTTAAACAATTGAGAACTGAATCGAGCCTCGAATTAATTGTTCAGCACCATATAACAACAGTTCAAATAAAGAAGTTTAAGCTCTAATCACTTTAACTTCTTTATTTGAACTTTATTCATTCGCTCCACTTAAACAGAAGAATATTATTTTTAATTTTCTTCAAAATCAAAAACATATAAGAACAGGTTAGTTCGATTTGTAAAACTATTTATCCTACAAAATTAATTTCTGTCTTGATTAATTTCTTCAAGATTTACGAAATAAATTTATATGATAAAACTTCGAGATTTGAAGGGGAATTGAGGTTAATCTTACTAAATCCCAGATTGGTGCTAGGTAAAAATTTGGTATTATACACTAATAGATTCCCAAACCACGTTCTTCACGGAGAGAGGAGGGGCTATAGCTGGGGATCTATTTACGGTATGAAAAGGCATTTGTGTATTAAAATATAATGAAGAGTTACACATGATTCCAGTCTATATAAACTGCTCGAATTGGTGTGAAGATTTTGATGGCCTGTACAACGTTCTCTTGTACTTCAACCCCAAGAAATGTCATGATTATTAGTGATTGTAATACTAGAGTTGGCGAAGCACAGATTCTAAATAACGAATACGATGTTTTAAACACTGCAACAAGGCACATGATAAAGTGGTAGATAGAAAGAGCAAAATTTGTATAGAAATGTGTGGCAAGAGTACGATAGCTTAGGCGCCAAGAAATAATAACGGGTTTTTGTAGAACAGTTCAATACAAGCATTTTTTTTTTTATGGGAGGGGGGGTCTATCTCACCCCGTTTGGGTGGGAGGGGCAATTTCATAAAAACAGTACCAAAAATGTAAAACAAATATTAAAAAATAACGGTAATACTTACAACAAAGTATGATATCTAAATAAAGATATCATACTTTGTTGTAAGTATTACCGTTATTTTTTAATATTAATAAGCCAATACTTTGTTCTATTAGCCAGTTTTTGAATCAAGTGAAATCTATGTATGGTTTTTGAAAAAATGAATTTTAAACTCAAAATTTGCGAGAAAAAAACATAAAAAAAGGTTTAAAGTGTAATTTATTAAAACTGTAAAATTATATATAATTTTTTTTTCTGAAATTCGTTGCTCTAATTAATTCTTAATCAAAAACTGAAAATTAGATGATTCTATTGGCGTTTTTCTATTTTAGCTCAGAGCAGATCAGATCAGATTCAAAACACGAAAATAATTGAATCAGAGGGCTCAGATAATAAAATTTTCAATTTCTGAATCTGATCTGATCTGCTCTAAGTTAAAAAAGAAAAATGCCATATGTCTTCTAGTTTTTGAAAAAATCGATAATTACTATAACTACTTTTGTGATGTTTGATGTTTGTTTTTTGCTTGCTTACGTATTACGGCTGGCGGGCGTATAAACAGTGAGGTATGTATGGGGGGGCATGCTGCCCCCTGCAACCCCCCTGCTTGCGCACATTATAGGAGTTGGGGTAGGTGCGAGATTGGGTGCATGCAAAGTTTCTTTTGCATTTAAAGAATCTGGATTAAGCAAATATATACAAAGCAGTTGAAATGTTCAAAGTATGCATACCTACTTAGATCATTAAAAAAACGAGCAAACATTCGAGTTTTGTACGGTAGTAGTTTTAGTAATTTTCAATTTTCTCAAAAACTAGAAGACATAGAATCATCTAGTGTTCAGTTTTTGATTAAGAATTAATTAGAGCAACGAATTTCAGAAAAAAAATGATATATAATCTTACAGTTTTGAGAAATTACACTTTAAACCTATTTTGTATGCTTTTTTCTCGCAAATTTTGAGTTTAAAATTCATTTTTTCAAAAACAATGCATTGATTTCACTTGATTTAAAAATTAGCAAATAGAACGGAGTATTGGCTTAAAAAAAGTATAAAACTCACCTGTAAGTATTACCGTTATTTTTGTATAATTTTTTTATTCTTTAAGTACTTTTTTATGAAAATGCCCCTACTGACCAAACGGGGGGAGATAGACCCCCCCTCCCATAGAAAAAAATTCTTGTATTGAACTGTTCTACTAACAACCGTTATCATTTCTTGACGCCTAAGTTATCGTACTCTCCCCAAATGTGTGAAGAGTTCGGACTAATTTTATTAAATGTTCGATGTACAAGTGATAGAGAAGGACATTTTACGTTTCCAAGAGACACCAGGGGCCTATAACACAAAGCTACAAGTACTTGTAATACAAGTCAATCCTTACAAATGTAATGAATTTCTGTAACACAAAGCTACAAGTCGACTGGCTCTTTTACAAGTGTAATGAACATTCATTACAAGTGGGAAATTGTGCAATTTCCCTCTTTCTGTAACACAAAGCTACAAGTGTAAAGAAAAACTAAATCTTACTTGTAGAATAATCGATGAAATCTTACAGGTGATTCAAGACTTGTAGGATGCAGAAGATGTATTTTAAAATGCTAAAAAACAATCTTATCAATTAATCATAGCATTTCAATAATTTTTGTTCATCATGATTATTGCTTTTTTTAACCGAAAAAAAGTTCCAATCGTCAATATATGCAGATGTTTGTTTCTACGTTTGTGATCCCAATTTAAGGAAGTGTAAGTTGCTTTAATAGTCTCCTTCAACATACATATTGTATATTTATGTACAATTGAAAAATGGAATTATTGAATATGCCTACTTTGCATAAAATCTTAATATGTATTTTGTGACTTTTGAATGTTATTCAAAATAAACAATGATTTGTTTTTACTCTTCTTTTTCGTACCTATAATTTGTAATTTTTTTAAGGGCTCTGGAGACGCTCGAATGTGGTGCGAGTGAACAGTGAATATAATTGGAGTACTATGTTCGAATCGATTTTACTTGTTTGCGGGCTGGTTAGAGTACCAAGTATTTGGTGTCACTAAACCAAAATCAAAAAGAGTTTGATTTTAATCGATGTTCAAGGTCGGGGCTATTTGTTTGTCGTAGCAGATTCGGCTGTTTGCGGACCGGTTTCGTTTGTTTACTCGAATATTTTAGTTTCATTTTGAATTTCAATTTGAAAATTTTGAAAAGAAAAAGAAAAATGGCAAATATCCCGAATAAAAAATAAATAAGTCTTTCAGTGAACTATTGGAATGACGTATAAATCGTAAGAATGTCTGTGGAGTTAAGTCGAACTATTTTTACTCGCACCATGTTCGAGCGTCTCCCAGAGCCTTATGAAGGGATATCATTTCTATAAATTAGTTTTCACATAAATTAGCTTTTCCTTAACGGTTGTATGGCAAGTACCGTTATTTTTAGCTAAAACAAAATTTAAATTTCCCGTCTGGAGAGTAACAAAAAAACCTTAAGTTCAAAATTTTAAGAAAATCGCATTATTGGCTTAGGCTGTAGATCCAGAAACAAACAGACAGAATTGTGCCACCGACTTTTTTTGTGTTCTCTATCATCGTAGTGTGATGTTTGATTGTTATCTCAAAAATTTTTTGCCCTATAGTACCTATATCGCAAGTCAAAATGTACAGTGTTCCCCGCCTTTTGTGTAATTTTTGGATCAATTAACCGAAATACGTATTTTATTTACATGTTTTTATTTTGTTGGCATCAGTTTTTTAAGATCATCTAAAATCAATTAAGCGAGGTGCAATCAACCGGGGAATACTTTATAGCATGTCTACACGCATAGATGCAGGGCCAAACCTTTATGTATTATGATATGGGACTTTACCTTTTTAGTGCAGAATTAAACATGAATTTTGAATTTGTAATGTCTTAATCTCACATGTCCGAGCATAAGAAGCAAAGTTATAATTTTTTGAAGCTAATAAAATCGACGATTTTTTTTTTTTTATTAAAATCAATTTTTAGGTGCAAAATTTATTGAAATGCCCCCGCTGTCCCTCCTGTTGCATTAAGCCTTAGTACATCACTCACAAATTTGTAGAAGAGGAAGAGGATTGTTTCAATTACTTTGTACAATAAAATTTTAAAAATGGTATAGGTAAGTTTTCATCCACTTTGCATTTTGAAAAATGAAAATTAAATTGATGGGAAACTCAGTCGGTCATTTAGTATTAAATTTTTTTGTGCCTCATCAAAAAATTTAATACAAAAATGTAGTTTTACATCTACCCTTTATTTAAAGTCCTTAACTTTGAAGATCGGACAGTTATAACCAAAGTTATAAGCTTTCCAATCAGTCGGTTTGAAGGCTTTTTGTGCATAAAAGAAATTTTCTACACTGGATCTTGTCGGTCGATCGCCGACGAACACTCAACTCATTGCATACAGAATGGAATGCCTACAAGTACTAATGTAAGTTTTTTTTTTGTGTTACAGAAATAATCTACACTTGTAAGACTAAAATAATCCTACAAGTGGCTCTTGGCTTGTAGACTTGTAGCTTTGTGTTATAGGCCCCAGCTGTTCAACCATCGACTTATGTAAAGGGTTCATGGCTCAAACTCATACACGACTTCAAATAGATCTACAAACCTTCTCCGATCACATGCAACACTTTAGCAGGTCCGTGCTCAACACCCTGAGTTTTTCTCCGAAGCTCAAATGGAAATATTCTAGACGCGAAATATACCAACATAATCTTAGTAGTGAAGCTAACCGAATGACAAATGAAGACCTTGCCCCAGAAAGCTTTTCCATGTTTGTATCTCAGCTATAAGGAATGCTGCTCAACCGCAACAACACAGGACATCGATTTTAGCAGGCAAGGAAGCCTGGGGCCCAATTACGTAAAACAAAAACGATCGAACGATATCGTTTTGACTATTGCTATCCCTATCATATCTGTAGAGGAAAATAAAGACAGCCACTGCCAAAACGATATCGTTTGATCGTTCTCGTTTTACGTAATAAGGCCCCTGGTTCGATTCAGACTGTTTAAAAGAGAGGAAAAAATAATTTAAATATTTAAAACTAATGCAAGAGAGAATTACAGATTTAATGAAAACGATATACCAGGAAAGTAATAAAGCATACAAGGAGCTTTGCCGAAGAAAACGCCTAGAATTTACTCAAAGATTAACCAGCGAACTTGCAAATACCAATGATTCGAAATCATTGGAAAATTATTAGACGTTTGAATGGCACTAATATCGTAAATGGTATTAACATACATACTAATTTTTGGCAACTCACTTTATATCGCTTCTTAACACAACTATGAATGCAACCTCATACCAGTTTGCCACCCCAGCCTTTCATGAAGAATCATTAGATAGAGAAATAACATTAGAAGAACTTCAAAATGCTATTAGTATGAGCAAACATAATAATGCAGCGTTTGAGTTCTTCAAAAATGCTCCGAAATCCGACTGAAGGCTTCAACAGCATATTCTCAACTGCAACTGTTTCAGAAAGTTTTCTTAAAAGTATAATTTTTCCCTTGTTTAAGAAAGGAAATGTAAACGGTCCAAGTAACTATCGGGGAATTTCATTCCAAAACACTCTTCTTAAACTGTTCACAAGTATACTCCTAGTTCGGTTAACAGCTTGGGTAGAACGTAACAGGTTATTAAGTGAATATCAAACTGGATTAAGGTCTAATTACTCTACAGTTGTTAACATTTTTGTTATAACGAATATTGGCAGAAAATTTCTCCATAATTTTGATTCGGTGGATAGGAGAGCACTGTTCTTAAAACTTAATGTGTCCGTTGCTGATATAGGAAATAAGAAACACACGTCTTTACTGTAGCTCAGTTTATTCTAGACTATTTAAATATACATAAAGTATTTACTTATACAACTAACTTATAACTAATGTAATGGTTTACCATCAAGTGCATATACAACACTTCCCCCTTCTAAGATTGAACACATATATTATTTAAGAAATAATTCAAAGATAAAAGTTCAAGTGAGCTCAACTTTTATACATTCGGTTACTCCACTTAAACAAAAGAATTTCTTTTTAAATTTTCTTCATATTCAATTATTATTTAAGAAATGTTAGAAAATGTAGTATGATTTCAAAATTAATTAATAAAACATAATTTAATTAATTTTAGGTTTTAAGATAATTCAATTTGTTTTAATTAATAAGCTAATTCAATACTATTCAATTGATTTTATTATTACTCAATATTTTTTTTGTCAATACATTATTTTCTTACAATTCATTTTGTTTAAATGTATCTTGGTGACCTACGAGTAGGACCCAAGTGTGGTATTTTTTTATTTCTTTTTCTTTTTATAAATGGTAAGTCAAATAAAACATCTCTTGATTCGGATTCATTTGTTACATCAGAATCTGTTCTAGAAGTTTGTAACTCCTTAAAAATATCTTTTGGAATAATTATATCGTTAGTAACTTGGATAACATTTCGTATTAATTTATGTTTAAGCTGGTTTCCATGAACTTTTCTAATGTTACCTTTTACATTGATTAGATACAAACTCTTAGTCAACTGTTTTAATAATTTAGTGGGAATCCATTTAACAGAATTATCAAAAACATTTTTGTACCATACATCTTCATTTTTCTTAAATACTATCTTATTCTCTATAGGTACCTATCCTTATTTCCATTAGTACTGTTATTTACTTTCTGTTTTTCATTTTTCTTAAAATTCATATCTTCAATATAAGAACTTTCATTTCTAATATCCACCTTTTCTCTATTCTTCTCTCTCCTTAAGTTAATATCTTCATATTTTTCTTTATTGTTTTTTAATTGATTGTAAGGTGTTTTTGGAACAAACTGAAAAATCAAATTGGACGGGCCAAAGTTAGTTGTAGTGGTCGGTGTATTTCTATACTTAAATAAAAAAAATATCAATCTTGTATTCAATTGGAATGTGACGTAACTATTCGTCAATTGAAAATTTCTTTAAACTACTTTTTACAGTTTGAACTGCACGTTCTGCGATCCCATTAGATTGTAGGCTATATGGAGGGGACTTAAAAATGTGAATATCATTAGCAAAACAAAAATCATTAAGTTCCTTCGAACTAAACGGAGGACCGTTATCAGAAACAATCTCTCTTGGAAGCCCAAAAGTTGAAAATATTCGTCTCAAAACTGTTATAAGGTTATCCGCACTTGTTTTTGTCATTTTACCAACTTCTAACTATTTTGAGTAGGTATCAACAACCATTAAAAATGTTAATCTTGCGAAATGAAAAAAATCCATGTGTAGACGTTCGAAGGGATATGTAGTTATTGGCCATGTACTTAGACCAATTGGATTTGGCTTATTGGAAAACTGCTGGCAGACTTCACAAGTTTTCACAAAATCTTCAATATTGTCGTCAATACGAGGCCACCATACTTAACCTCGCGCCAGAGATTTCATTCTCATAATGCCTATATGGCCCTGGTGCAAAAGATTTAAATAGTATGTGTTCTCTTAATGCGACTGGAATAACTAATCTATCTCTTAGTAGAACGCAACCTTGTTCTGCTGACAATTCTAAGCGCCGTTATAGTACTTTTCCAAGTCTTTAGTTATACTTTTTGGCCAACCATATTGAACACTGTTATGGACTTCCTGCAACACGTTATCTTTTTGCGTTTCCGTGGCAATCAAAGAAAAATTTTGTGGAATATCTCCCGCAAAATTAAAGAAATTTATGAACTTGTTTTTAACACCAGTTGGTTCTTGCAATGGGAGTCTCGATAAAGTAAAGAATCTTATTTGGATCGTAGTGTGCCAAAAGATTATGGTTTTGTTACCATGTTTTACTATCTTCAAATGTATGCTCACATTCCTGAGACCATACAAACTTGTTATCCAGTTTTATTAAGCTATAGAGAGGAGCTAGTCTCGACGCAAGATTCGGGATAAAACGTCCGTAAAAATTGAGTAAACCTAAATACGCTCGAAGAGTCTTCAAATCAGTCGGATATGGCGCTTTAACAAGAGCATCCAATTTATCTCTCTTAGGCCTTACCCCTTCTTTTGAAATTTCGTACCCTAGGTACCCTACAGAAGAATTCAAAATGTGCACTTTTCCAAGCGAACTCTTACTCCAAATTCTTTGAAACGCGACAAAAGCTCAAATAGATTCTTCTTACAATCTTCAACATCGTGACCACTGATGATGATATTATCAATATAAGCCTTGACTTTTGGTAAGCCTTGTAATATACTATCGGTCACTGCTTGAAAAACAGTAGGAGCTATTTTAATACCGAAAGGTAAACGAGTGTACCTAAAAAGACCTTTATGGGTATTTATAGTCAAAAACTTTCGACATGGTTCTGAAACTAAAACTTGTTGAAAGGCACCTGCAAGGTCTAAAACGCAAAATACTGCACATCCAGCTAATCCTGCTAAAATTTCATCTATTCTAGGAATAGGATAATGTTCGGTTTCCACCAAATGTTTTATAGTAGCCTTGCAGTCTATACACAACCTCACATGTCCGTAAGCTTGACACTTGTAGCACTGAATATTGTTGTCATTGTTGAATGATGCTGATGCATATGATGTCTTCTTCTGCTGCCTGTTGTTGTTGTGGAATTGCCCCTTGTGATTCGAGTGGTTATAGTTTTGTCTCCTTTCTGTCTGATTTCGCGCTTTCCCAGTTTGATGAACTGCAGAGATCGAAGAATGGCTAGTCGTTGCATCTCGCATACCCTTTACTTCCTTAAGCGTCATTTCCATGAGCAGAGCGATTTCACAAATTTTGGTAAAGGTTTGTTTGATCGGCTCTTCTAAAAGCTTTCGCTGAATTCTTTCGTCGCTTTGAGAGAGGATAAACTTATCGCAAAGAGCCTGATCAAGGAATTCACCGTACTCGCAACTGTCAGATAATGATTTTAGTTCGATGATGAACGCCGAAAGAGATTCTCCAGCTTCCAATTGGCGTCATAAGAATGTGTGCCTTTCCATTCTACAGTTTTTCTTTGGCTTGAAATGAGACTTGAGAACTGTAATTATTTCGGAATATGTACAAGTACAATCTTTTGGTACTTTCGGCGAAACAAGAGAACGTAATATTTTATACACTTCCCCGCCTGCACAGCTAATGAACAACGGTGCTTTTTTTTCGTCAGCGATCAAAGGGCACGGTAGTGCCCAGCCAAGTTCGCGGCACTACACCCTTTTTACAGGAACAAACTCAGGCGATTTTCAACCCCCCTCTAACTTCAGTACCAATAAAGTCAGAAACTTCAAATTCGGAGTATTTGCTGAATCAAACACAGGTGGCTCACCAAATTTCAACTCTTTAGCATTAGTAGTTCCCAAGATATAGGACTTCAAACATCGCAAAAACCGTAACTGACTGACTCACTGACTGACTGACTCACTGACTCACTGACTGACTGACTCACTGACTCACTGACTGACTGACTCACTGACAGATCATCAAAATTATGGAGCACTTCCCGACATCGTAGAAACTTGAAATTTCGCACAACGGTAGGCCTTGTGGTACATACAAAGGAAAAAATCGAAAATCTGCAATTTTCTATTCAGGGGGCGTGGCATCCACCCACTTTCTTAAATATTCTATAAATTATATGGAGCCTTTCCGATTTTTGTAGAACAATGAAAATTGGTAACTTGGTAAAGTTTGAGGTACTTAGAAAGACAAAAATTGAAAAATTGGAATTTTCCATACAGGGGGCGTGGCATCCACCCACATACTTAAAAATTCTTAAAAATTATATGGAGCACTTCCGATTGTTGTAGAACGATGAAAATTGGTAGGTCGGTAGGGCTAAGGGTACTTAGAAAGAAAAAAATTGAAAAATTGGAATTTTTCATTCAGGGGGCGTGGTATCCACCGACATTCTTAAAAATTCTTATAAATTATATGGAGCACTTCCGATTGTTGTAGAACGATGATACAAATTTAGTTTAATACAAATATCTTAAGTAGAGTAATATCAAAACAATTCCAAATCATGACAGAAATTTGGTAATTAATGATTACTGATTAAAGTTTGGTGGATTTACTTGGCAAGTTTTCTCTTAAATACTTACTTAATCACAAATTTAAAATGTATGAAAACTTGACCAGTGAACCCACCAAATTTTAATCAGTAATCATTAATTACCAAATTTCTGTCATGATTTGGAATTGTTTCGATATTACTCTACTTAAGATGTTTGTATTAAACTTCATGAACCTAAAACTTGGCATATATTTTAGATCTCATTACTTTTTTTGGCAGACTTTTTACGCACAGGTTTCTTGTACGCATAAGAACTTGGCTCCTTTTTTAACATTTATGTTTTTGTTGTTATTATTTAGGATAAATAACTGCTCCATCCTTTCAATATATTGTTCGAAGTCATCTTCTGCCAAAAAAGGCTCGATATTTCCCAGTAAACCAAGCGTATGTAGCCTTATACCAGATTTATCATCTTCACGCATGGTTACAATTTATGACGAAAAAAAAACGATTCTCGTAAATTATTTTAATGTTTTTTTTCGAGTTTAAGTTTGGGAATTTTCGCAATTCAATTACACACGCGTTTTGGCCTTTTTATTTATTTCTTTTAACAAGAATTACTTTTTTTTTAACTTTATGGCGCAAAACTTGAAAAAAAATAGGAAATAAGAAACACACGTCTTTACTGTAGCTCAGTTTATTCTAGACTGTTTTAATATACATAAAGGTGCAAAATTATAGACAGCCTATTTTAAGGGACTTAGCGTGATACTAGTTAACAATTGTTTAACTTTAATGCAGTTCTCTAACTTTTCCTGAATTATAGACACATGCTAGTTAGTGTTGCATTAAGACCATTTTCTAATCAAATTAAAGTAGAACTTGCCTAAATCAATGACAGTTCGTGCGACAGACGTCATTTGAGCTAGTATGATACTAAAAAATTAAAATCAGACTTTGGTTATTTTAACTTTAATGCAAGTGTTTAAACATAAAGTTGGTTTGACATCGTCTATAATTTAAGAAAACACCATTTTCACCTAGTGTTACACTAAAATTGTTTGAGTATCGGGCTAACTTCACTATAATTTTGGGCCAAAGTATTTACTTATACCATTAAGTGCATATACAACAAAACTAAGCAGCCAAAAAATTTCATTTAAAATGCTTCGGATTCTAGAGAAATTGTATGAGAACAACCAAGCAGCAGTATGGGATGGAGACAACATGTCAGACTGGTTAAGAACGTCTTCTGGAGTTAAACTAGGCTGCCAGCTTAGCCCTTTTTTGTTAGACATCTTTTTGGATGATCTTCTTACGAACCTGCCTGGAGGCATTGAATTTAATGGATCGAATATGAAAGGCCAACTATTTTCAGATGACATCGTTCTGTTAGCTGAGACTCCTAACATGCTCCAACTTATGATCAACTGGCTTGACGAGTACTGTCTGCAATGGAATCTTTTAGTTAACACCGAGAAGTCCAAAGTCATTTTATTTCGAAACAATACTGGTAAATACTGGAATTTAGGACCAGCCCAACTTGAAGTGGTCTTGAATACCGATGCCTTGGAGTCACACTTAAACCTAGGCTGACTTTCAAGCTACATCTCCAAAATAAGTTAAGAGAATCCAAGAAAGCTTTAAGCTGCTCCTGGAAAAATGTGCTTGGTCAAAAAGATGTCCCATTCAATGCCAAATATAGGCTATTCCTAGCAACAGCAAGATCAGTTATGTATATACAAAGAAGTGGAAAAACTTCAAAGATATTTCGTGAAGCTCCTCTTTCGGTTCCTGGCAAACTCACCAACCTACATGTTACATATCGAAACTGGCGTTCCCCTCCTTCGGTTATATACTCTCAGGCTTCATTTCCAATATGTTATAAGAATAATGAAATTTCCCGATTATCGTCTTCCTAAAATAGTGCTGCGACAACTACTTGAAATAAGAGCGAACTTTCTGCAAAATTGGCAACAAATGGCAGAGAAATTAGAAGTGGAGCTGTCTTTGAGATGGGAAGACCGATCCAATTGGAGTTCAGCCTTTGACGAAATTCTTCAAAAGTTAGACGAGAAGATTCACCACGAATTAATGTAGAAAGCAGCAAGCTCTACACATAGATTGACTTATAGTCAACTGAACCATAGTTTAAATGAGCTGAATTACTTCAATGAGAGATATAGTACTCATCAAATAAACACGATATTGAAGGTGAGGGTTGAATTGTTGCCTCTGAACTTCAGGCCCTACTGGGAAGATCTTCCATCTAACTGCACTTTGTGTAACTTGAGAGAAAAAGAGGGCATCATTCACTTTTTGGCGATATGTCCAATTCTCCAAGAAATAAAAAGATATCACTTCAACCAATTCATCCTTTCAAGGGAGAAGTAATCGAATTACTTAACGGATCAAACTGGATAGTAAAGGTAAAATAGCATAAATAAAACAAAAAAATTAGTACCATCATGAAACTTAGTGAAAAAGTTTCGTGTAATATGAGAATGAAAAATCAAAGGAGTCTATAAAAATATTTCATATTAAAGGTGTTTTTTTGAAGGGGAGAGGAGTGGAAATTGTTGTGTATCAAACAGAAAAATTAACGTTGGTGCAACCTAAGCATATGACACATGTTTTTAAGGTAGTTTTGAATGCTAAATCAAATGACACTAAAACCAAGTCGATGCGACCTCCGTCAAAAAAGTTATTGTAGTTTGTATATAAAGATGACTATATTTTCAGTATATAAGTAAAATATTACCGGAAACCAGTTGAAAATAATGGTCCGTCGATGAAACTTGGCATCAATGGTTCATTTATCATATAAAAACTAATAATAAGAAGAGTCAATAAAAATATCTGTTGTTAGAGGGTGTTTTTTTGAGGGTTGGGGTTATGGTGAGATTATTACCATCAAACCTGTGACAAAAATGGCACCTTCATGAAACTTTATAAAAATGTGATATGAACCAGGGATGTTGCGGATGCCAATTTTTTTCACATCCGCGGATGTGAATGTGGATGTGGATTTTGGAAGGCTCACATCCGCGAATGTGGATGCGGATGTTCAAGATCTTATATAAATAAAGTAAATGAATGAAGAATTAAAACAATGATAAAGCCCGTATGACACTACATTTTGTCTTCATTTTATTTCTCATTAAATTAAACAAAGTGTCAGCAAAGCAAAAAAAGGATAAAAAGTGTTTTTAAGAACGGGATAGCATTTTTCTAAACTAGTTTTCACAGTTACAGTGTGTCCCAAAAGTGAATATACATCATAAGCTAGTGTTCTCTAGGGTCCAGTGTACACTTTCTTTTATGATTGAGTGTACCTTGAAATTACTTTTTATTTTTTATTCTGAATTTCAAGAAAAAGCTGCCAGAACCTGACAAATAAAATTTAAAAATCACATTTTTTATAAATTTTTTTGTCACATTTTTACATTTATGGATATAGTGCGTACCCACTCATACCTATCAAAGTTTAAATAAGAAATCATACGTTGTGCTTTAATTTCATTTTCAGTGAATTAAATATGAGAAAAAAATGTAGTGTCATACGGGCTTAAAGTAATTATTAACATTTTTATTGATAAAAACAAGTATTAATTAGATCTAGTAGTCTAGTCACCGCAATTTATTCGCTCCCATTGATCATTGTGACGTGCGGACGGTACGCGCCATTCGCATGCCCCGTCCAATTTCTTTTTTGTCGCAGCTTGTATTACATTCGCATCCGCATAAACATCCGCATTGGTTGTTGCGGATGCGGATGCAGATGTCCAAATCTATGCGGAAGCTCCGCATTTGCGGATGCCGACACGAATATTCGCAACATCCTTGATATGAACTACCAGAATGCAGAATCAGAAGAGTCTATAAAATGATTTGTCAATAGTTTAAATTTTTTGCGTATAGTTAAACTATATTTGCGTTTTGTTTAAATCGAATAATTGCGATTGGGTTAATTCTATTTGCTTTTGGGTTAAATCTATTTGCGCTTGGGTGAAACTTATTTGCGTTTAGGTTAAAGCAATTTGTGATTTGGTTTACTTAATCTGCTAATGCTATACTTCTACTTCGGCCTCCACACTATGGGCCCAAATGATGGTTTGCGTCTCAAAAATGGTTTTTTTCAAAACTATTTTTAAGATTAATTTCTTGGCAGGAATGAATTTAGGAATACTTATAGTACAGAATCCAATACAAAAATTAAGTTTCCATCCAGTCTATCTATTATTTAACCCTTTCTAAAGTGCTCACTAGAAAAAACACTGTTTGAGTGACATAATGAAGCTACTATTGAAACCACTTTCTTTTAATTATTGATGATGATAAAGTGTAAGTGTTACATGTTTTTTGAAAGCTTGTTATTACTACTATTTGAATTTGCAAACATACGTTTTGGAAAATATATATTATATAAAAAAAATATTTTTTTAATAACAAATGTTTATTTAGCTTTGGCCAAATTTCGATTGGAGTTTTAAAAACTTCCCCCGTCATCCACCGTTTAGTTCTTGGGAGCAACTAATTGCTTAGTTCATAAACTAAAGCATATAAAAAATCTGTATGATTTTAATTGCTTTTCTTTGATTAAGAAATATAAACCTATTATAAGAAGTAGAAAAAAAATCACTGATTTTACATGTTTTAGCTATTAAACGTTTAAAATTTGTTCCCAACCATTGTAGGATTAAAATCGATTCCAAGAACATACTAAGAAATTATTTTCAAAGTCTACTCTCATTTTAAAATTAATAAAAGATGGGCTTGAAAGTTCTAAATTTTCACCAGCTTGGATCGACCATCTTGCAGTTTGCTGGCATCTTTTTTATAACAGCAGCACACTCACATTATATTTTGATTCCATAGGTTTGTATGCTTGTGTGGCAGCAGCGGAAGATTTCTCAAGATAGAATCAACGGTGGCGTCTACAGTTCCAGTAAGGCTGAACTACTTAGTGAACACCTTATACGGGCTCAGGCCTATAAGGAGCGGTTAATCCGGCTCCCCGCCCTTGGAGGTATATATATAGGGTCTGGTCCTCCAGGTTGGGGGTCGTGCCGTCGGGGTGACTTCCCGGCCACGTAAAGTTATTTAGTTGCGAAGCAACAACAAGCCTCGGATACGGACGGATTTACTGTTGACGAACCTAGCAAACGAAATAAGGACAACGAACTTCGGATCTGCACGTGGAATGTTCTGTCTCTCTATAAACCACGTGCAGCCGAACATTTAGCGGAAGCCTTATACTGCTACAAAGCAGACATCACCGCCATCCAAGAAGTACGATGGGATAGGCCGGGCAAGAGAAAACTGAAAGACTGCGATATCTACTACGGTGACTGTTACCGACCACAAGGGCAGCGTCTCTTTGGATGCGGATTCGTCGATAGAGGCAGACTTAGGCAAGAAATCTTGAGTTTCAACTATGTGAACGAGCGCCTCACGAATATTCGCATCAAGGCTAAATTCGCCAAAATTAGTCTCATATGCGCGCATGCCCCCACAGAGGAGAAAGATGACGACACCAAGGATGAGTTCTTCGAGCTCCTGGACAAGACATATGAGCAATGCCCTAGCGATGACATAAAAATTGTCTTGGGTGATTTTAATGCCAAACTAGGAAGAGAAGACGTCTTTGGTGGCACAATCGGAAGATACAGCCTGCACGACACAACCTCCAATAACGGACTCAGGCTAATCGACTTTGCTGCGGGGCGGAACGTTGTGGTAGCTAGTACGCAGTTCCCGCATCTCGATATACAAAAGGGGACATGGCGAATTCCTGGTCAATCAACCGCCAACCAAATTGACCACATTGCGATCGACGCAAGGCACTCCTCCAGTATCAAGGATGTCCGAACGTTCCGAGGAGCCAACGTTGACTCGGACCACTACCTCGTTGTAGCAAATCTAATGCTACGGATATCCAGACCAAAGCCAAAACAGGGAAATACTGTGAGGAAGCTCGACGTCGGACGGCTACAGTCACAAGAAATCACCAGGTCCTTCTCCGATCGAGTCTCTCGCGCCCTCTAAACTAGTCCTTTGCCGCCAACTGCAAACATCGAGAACCAGTGGAAAAACTGCCAGGAAGCCATCAGAGACGCCGCCTCTGACGTGCTGGGCTTCGCACAACCACCACAGTGAAACCCCTGGTTCGACGAAGAATGTCGGCAAGTACATGCAGCCAAACAACAGGCATACAAAGCGGCGCTGCATAGAAGGACCAGAGCTGCTCGCGAGCTCTACGAGCAGAAGAAGAGAGAGGAACACAAGCTTCTTAGAAGAAAAAAGAAAGAGCATGAGAAGCGCGCGATCGAAGAATTAGACGGATGCCACTGCAGGAATGAAGTTCGGAAGTTTTACCAAAAAGTAAAAAGAACCTCCCAAGGTTACAAGGCCCGAACCGAAGCCTGCAAGGACGATCAGGGGAACATCGTGGTGGAATCGCAGTCGGTGCTGAGGATATGGAAAAATCATTTCTGCAAATTGTATAACGGCGATGACGAACCGAATTCCGCTACCATGCAAATTGCACCATTCAACCTGGACGACGTAGGCCAACAATTCCGTCCACCCGATCTTGACGAAGTGAGGATAGCCATATCTAAACTTAAATCCAATAAAGCTGCTGGAGCTGATGGCCTTGCGGCTGAGCTATTCAAAGCGGCTGGCGATGAATTGGTTAGGAGTATGCACCAGCTCATCTGTAAAATATGGTCGGAAGAAAGCATGCCCGATGAATGGAACCTCAGCATTGTTTGCCCGATCCTCAAGAAAGGCGATCCTCTGGACTGCACCAACTACAGAGGCATAAGTCTTCTTAATATCGCCTACAAGATCTTTTCTGCCGTACTTTGTGAACGCCTGAAGCCATTCGTCAACAACCTGATAGGTCCATATCAGTGTGGCTTTAGGCCAGGGAAGTCCACCATCGACCAAATATTCGCACTACGGCAGATCTTGGAGAAAACCCAGGAGTTTCAAATTGAAACCCACCACCTTTTCATCGATTTCAAGGCCGCTTATGACAGCATCTACAGAGACGAGGTATATATAGCAATGTCTAGTTTGGGCATCCCTGCCAAACTCGTCCGTTTGTGCAGGATGACGATGGAGAATGCACGCTGCTCCATCAAGGTCGGCAAAGACCTCACCGACACGTTTGATGTCAAAAAAGGTTGTAGCGTGTCTACACGTAAATTACAACCAACGTGTAAACGCGTTACATACTTACCGACCATTTCAAACACAGATTCACTTCGAACTGTATCAAAATCACAGTTTCATATTGAACTGTACTAAAATAATTTTAATGCGAACTGTACATAAAAGAACCTTCGACGTTCGCCATATTTCTTAATTCTTTTCCTTCTTCTCTCAAACGTGACCATGGCAGGTTTTACTTCTCTTCTTTTCTTTGGCCAGTTTTTATTTAAAACTTAAAACTAGATAAACTTAAAACTAGATAAACTTAAAACTAAATAAAACTTAAAATTAATGTAGATTAAATAAAAGTGTTTAATTTAAAAGAAATAAATTGTGCCTACAAGAGGGCACAAAGGTTTTAGGCAAGGCGACGCGCTGTCTTGCGACTTCTTCAACATCGTTCTTGAAAGAATAGTGCAAAACTCTCACGTCAACACTAGAGGCACAATCTTTCAAAAGTCCGTCCAATTACTCGCTTACGCTGACGACATTAACATAATCGGACGAACCAAGCGTGATGTCAGTGATGCTTTTGTGAATTGTGAGTATTGAGAAGGAAGCCAAGAAGATGGGTTTAACGGTGAATGAAAGCAAAACGAAATATATGCTGTCAACAAGAAAGGACACCCAACACAGAATTGAGGAAAACCAAATGATCTTCTTGGAGGACATTCTGTGGCAATATAGAAGAAGCCTCAGAAGCATCAAGATTAAGAAAAATCCTCTCCACAAATCCAGTTATGCCTATAGCTGCCTTCAAAATGCTGATGGCTCCTGGACCAACTCTTGCGAAGAATCGCTCAATTTGCTACTGGATACTCATTTTCCAGGCAGCTCACAGACTGTTAATAGCACTGCCCTTTACAGGAAAAGCGAAAAACTAACATTTCCACAAGGTCTGATTACAAGGGAAAAATTACAATGGGCACTCAATAGCTTTAAACCATACAAGTCGGCGGGGCCAGATGGCATCATTCCGGCTGAACTACAGATGAATTCAGAAGTAATTCTGCCGATTCTGGAAGTCATCTTCAATGGTTGCTTAAATCTGGTCCATATTCCGCTTCTATGGAGAGAAGTCAAAGTTGTGTTTATACCCAAAGCCGGTAAATGTTCCCACGTAAACCCTAAAGATTTAAGACCTATTAGCCTATCATCTTTCCTTCTAAAAACTTTTGAACGACTGATTGATATCGAACTACGGTCAAGCATTGATACGAGACTACTGTCTACAGCTCAACATGCCTATTGCAAAGGGAAGTCAGTGGAGACAGCTCTCCACATGCTTACAAGCAGGGTTATCAATTCAAAACTGGGCGGCTTTTCGGCAAGAAGATCTGTCAGTAGAGGTACACCGCAAGGCGGGGTGCTTTCTCCCCTTCTTTGGAATTTGGTAGTTAATGAACTGCTGAATACCTTAGAGGCAGAGAGCTATAGAGTGATTGCCTATGCAGATAACGTGGCTATAGCAGTATCAGGAAAATATCCTAACATTAAGAAATCTTCTACAAAACGCTCTAAACAAGCTAACACGATGGGCAGATCGATGCGGACTTGGAGTTAGCCCCCATAAAACAGATCTTGTCCTCTTCTCCAGGAAATACAAAATTCCGCAAACATACCCCCCTATTATTAATGGTGTTCCACTAAAATTCTCAGACGAAGCTAAATACTTGGGTCTCATCTTAGATAAGAAGTTAAGTTGGAAACCTAACATACAAGAAAGAGTGAAAAAAGCCACAGTGGCACTTTTCTCCTGCAAAAAAGCCGTAGGTAGTAAATGGGGCCTCCAACCTCGTATTACTCACTGGCTATACATTTCGGTAATTAGACCGATTCTAACTTACGGCGTGGCAGTATGGTGGACTGCCTTGGATAAAGCGACACATCGCGACAAACTAAGCAAAGTCCAAAGAACAGCATGTCTATGTACTACTGGAGCACTTCGGTCGACTCCTTCCGCTGCATTAGACACTCTTCTCCATCTGACACCTCTCGATATTTTCAGCAAACAAACGGCTGCGAGTACAGCCATTCGCCTCAAAGCCTCTTCACAGTGGATCAATAATGAGATTGGTCACTCCACTATTCTGAATTCATTCGGAACACTTCCTAGTAACACTGACTACACAATCCCACTATTGAATTTCGATAAAAATTTTGAAGTGACCATACCTTCCAGATCCACCTGGGAGGATGTGAAATTCTTAGAAGATCAATCAATTCACATCTACACTGAAGGATCGAGGACCAAAGATGGGGTTGGTGGGGGAGTGTACTCTGAAAGACTAAATTTAAGTCTCTCATTCCGTCTTCCTAATCACTGTAGCGTATTCCAGGCGGAACTTCTAGCGATAAAAGAAGTACTGTCTTGGCTCAAAGAAAACGTAATATCATGCTCAGATATCCGCATCTTCTCTGATAGTCAAGCCGCCATTAAATCCCTGGACTCTGTCTGTACAAACTCTAGAACAGCCCTCAACTGTCGATCATCTCTGTTGGAGATGGCGCAACAGTTTAATATTCACCTTTGTTGGGTGCCGGGTCATAGTGACATTCCAGGTAATTGTAAAGCTGATGAACTCGCTAGAAGTGGGACATTACTACCCATTTTACCTGAAAAGGTAAACATTGGTATTAACATCGCTACGTGTAAACTTTAACTGAAGCAAGATGCGTTGAAGAGAACAAACACAAGGTGGGAAAACATCACTACTTGTTTGGCGACAAAACAAGTATGGCCAAACCTTGACCTGAAACGCTCCAAGTGTTTAATATCTCTAAATAGAATGCACATTAGCTCTATTGTAGGTGTTATAACAGGACACTGTTTAATAGGCAGGCACGCAGCGCGGCTTGGCGTACCTTCAAACGATTTCTGTAGAAGCTGCATGGACGAGGAGGAAGAGGAAACGATTCCTCACCTTCTCTGCACATGCCGTGCTCTTTCCCTCAGACGTAGGCTCCATTTAGGAGTTTACTTCTTTAACGATCCTAGTGATCTGGCAAACACAGACATTTATAGTCTCGCATGCTTCGTCAGGAGCTCAAAGTGGTTTTAGCGAGTAAGGAAGGAGTTTTTAAGATTCATGTGGTATCACAACTGACCAATTTTGGTCTAAGTGTGTCAGTACTTAGTATTGACAGCCACTTCTACCTAACATAACCTAACCTAGGATCCGCTATAAACTCAGCGAACGACACCAGTGCTGAGATCGAACGAAGAATAACTCTTGCCAATCGCTGTTTCTTCGGGCTAAGAAGGCAATTGAGAAGCAAAGCCCTCTCTCAAGCAACTAAACTGTCCCTGTATAAGACGCTTATCATCCCAGTCCTGATGTATGGTGCAGAGGTATGGACACTGCTAACGGTGGATGAGAACGCGTTAGGCTGTTTTGAGAGGAAAATTCTCCGGGTGATTTTTGGTCCCGTCTGCATAGATGGGGAATGGAGAAGAAGATACAACCACGAACTGTATGGGCTGTACAGCGACACCGACCTAGCCACAAAAGTGAAAAGCCAACGACTAAGATGGCTGGGTCACCTAGAGCGAATGGACACCAATGCTCCGGCCCGGAAAGTCTTTTAATCCAACCCCGTGGGACAACGCAGTAGAGGTGGACAGCGTAAAAGGTGGCGCACGCAAGTGGAAGAGGACCTCAACCAACTTGGCGTGCGTAATTGGAGACAGCTAGCTAGACACCGAGCCGGCTGGAAGAAGCTTGTTGGTTGAGGCCCTGGTCCACCCCGGACTGTAGCGCCACCTTAAGTAAGTAAGTAAGTATGCTTGTGTGACATACATATGTATATACAAAATTGGTATCAGTCATTTAAGTAGTACCTCGTGGCATGATGGTTAGTGCGTTGGACTGTCATGCCGAAGGTGTGGGTTCGATTCCCCGCCGTGCCACTTAAAAACAGAAATGTTTTATCCGAGGTACTGCCTCTTGCGAGGAACTGACAAATCCTCCAAGAGTATACTTGTCATGAATAAGTGCATCTCATCTAGCCGTCCGGACTCGGAAAAAAAACTGTAGGTCCCCTCCATTCCTGCTAATAACACGCACACAGGAATGGTTATGAGTTGTAAGTCACTAGGACCTGGTTCTCCACGAGCTGTTGCGCCACACAATTTATTTATTTTTATCAGTCATTTAAGAGTTTTAAAAGAAGATTAAAAGTTATAAAAATAAGGTGTAGAAAAGAATCAAAGGGCACGGTAGTGCCCAGCCAAGTTCGCGGCACTACACTCTTTTTACAGGAACAAACTCAGGCGATTTTCAACCCCCCTCTAACTTTAGTACCAATAAAGTCAGAAACTTGAAATTCTTAGTATTTGCTGAACTGATCAAACACAGGTGGCTCACCAAATTTCAACTCTTTAGCGTTAGTAATTTCCGACATATAGGACTTCAAAAATCGCAAAAGCCGTAACTGACTGACTGACTCACTGACTCACTGACAGATCATCAAAATTATGGAGAATTTCCCGAAATCGGAGAAACTTGAAACTTCGCACAACGGTAGGCCTTGTGGTGCATACAAAGGAAAAAATCGAAGATCTGCAATTTTCTATTCAGGGGGCGTGGCATCCACCCACTTTCTTAAAAATTCTTATAAATTATATTGAGCACTTTCGATTGTTGTAGAACGATGAAAATTGATAGGTTGGTAGGGCTTGAAGTACTTAGAAAGAAACAAATTTTAAAATTGGAATTTTCCATTCAGGGGGCGTGGCATCCACCCACATTCTTGAAAATTCTTATAAATTATATGGAGCACTTCTGACTGTTGTAGAACGATGAAAATTGATAGGTCGGTAGGGCTTAAAGTACTTAGAAAGAAAAATTGAAATTTTCCATTTAGGGGGCGTGGCATCCACCCACATTCTTAAAAATTCTTATAAACTATATGGAGCACTTCCGATTGTTGTAGAACGATGGAAATTGCTAGGTTAGTAGGGCTTGAAGTACTTAGAAAGAAACAAATTTAAAAATTGGAATTAAGCATTCAGGGGGCGTGGCATCCACCCACATTCTTAAAAATTCTTATAAATTATATGGAGCACTTCTGATTGTCTTAGAACGATGAAAATTGGTAGGTCGGTAGGACTTAAAGTACTTAAAAAGAAAAAAATTGAAATTTTCCATTTAGGGGGCGAGGCATCCACCCACATTCATGAAAATTCTTATAGATTATATGGAGTACTTGATCGTTGTAGAACGATGAAAATTGGTAGAACGGTATGACTTAAAGAACATACAAAGTTAAAAACAAAAACTAGAGATTTTCCATTTAGGGGGCGTGGCATCCACCCACTTTCTCAGAATTGCTGTTATTTATATGGAGCACTTTCGGTTGTCGTAGAATTATTAAACTTTTTAGAGTGGAAGGGCTTGATTTTCACCTGGCAAAATAAAATCTTTGCAAAAAGGAGTGAAATCACAACAAAAACATAAATGTAAAAAAAGAGCCAAGTTCTTATATGTACAAGAAACCTGTGCGTAAAATGTCAACCAAAAAAAGTAATGAGATCTAAAATATGTGCCAAGTTTTAAGTTCAGGATATTTAATATCAAATATCTGAATTAGAGTAATATCGAAACAACTACTAATTATGACAGAAATTTGATATTTAATGATGACAGATTAAAATTTGGTGGATTTACTTGGCAAGTTTTCTCTTAACTACTAACTTAATCACAAATTGAAAATGTATGAAAACTTGACCAGTGAACCCACCATGTTTTAATCAGTCATCATTTAATACCAAATTTCTGTCATAATTAGGAGTTGTTTCGATATTACTCTAATTCAGATATTTGATATTAAATATCCTGAACTTAAAACTTGGCATATATTTTAGATCTCATTACTTTTTTTGGTTGACATTTTACGCACAGGTTTCTTGTACATATAAGAACTTGGCTCTTTTTTTACATTTATGGTTTTGTTGTGATTTCACTCCTTTTTGCAAAGATTTTATTTTGCCAGGTGAAAATCAAGCCCTTCCGCTCTAAAAAGTTTAATAATTCTACGACAACCGAAAGTGCTCCATATAAATAACAGCAATTCTGAGAAAGTGGGTGGATTTTTTACATTTATGTTTTTGTTGTGATATTTATAAATAGGTGAATCTGATTAAATAGGTGAATTTGAATTGTCAAAGTCTGTCTTATATTTCTATTTTATTTCACTGGTCAAGTTTTTGTTCTTAATTAATTAATTAATTAATTAATTCTTTTAGCAAAGATTTTTCTTTGTTGGGGAAATGTGTTGATGCCACGCCCCTTGATTACAAAATATCAAATTTTTCAATTTTCCAAGGCACTATACTCCTAATACTCTACCAAATTTCATCATTCAACGACAAAATCGCCATTTAGTTGATAGATTTTAGAAAGTGGGTGGATACCACACTCACTAATGGAAAATCTCAAGTTTTCAATTGTAAGCTATGTTTGCTCTACAAGCTCTATCGCTTAACCAAATTTCATCATTCTACATGGTTCAAAGACGATAACAATTCTGAAAAATTGGGTTGATGCCACGCCTCCTGATCTATGTGCTCCGTGGAAGTGCTCTATATTTATGTAAATTAAATAAAAATTTAATGAAAACGGGTAGATCACACCCGTTTTCTTGCACTGCAAGATCTTCCGTTGTGTGAAATTTCAAGATTCTTCAATAATTTTGACGATCTCCCAACTAACAATTTTACTTCTATAAGGGACAAACGAAGCTATTTCCGATTCAGCAAAATTGTTTCTATAAGGCCATAGGAAAGCACATTTGGCCCATTTGAGAAGCCCGACAGGCTTTCAAACAGTCATATGCAAATTGATTGGAGACTCTCAATACATTTCTTTAAAGTCTTAGAGAAACAAACGATTGGCTTTCAAACAGTCATATTCAAGCTGATTAGAGACACTCAATACATTTCCTTAAAGCTTTATAAAAACAAACAATGTTCGAAAATTGCATATCTTAAAGGTTATTAGTTTCCCAGAAAAGTGTATTGCAGGCTTTTGTTTTGATCAAGAAGCTCTGGGAAAGCATACAATATTTTCGTATACAGGCTTTTGCACTCACTAGGAAGCAATTAATTTCAAAAGCTATTCTCGATTCAAACATCTGATAATATTTACGAAACCTTATTAAAAGCTTCTCGAAGTTTTGTGGAGGCACAAGGGGAGTATTATCAAAAGATTAATGAAGGAAATAAGATAATGCTTTTTATTTAATTTTATTTCGCCATTTTCCTCCTTATTATACATCCAGGCATTATTTATTTCTGAAATTAAATGTACAAATATTATAATTAAGATTAAAAACTTTTATTTACTTGATGGATTTTATGGGAGTTGAACCTGGGATGTGCCGGTTGGTAGTCAGGCGCCTTATCCATAGAGCAATGCTTCAATATAATTAAACAGTTTCAAATCGGAACCACTTGAAACCGAAGTTAGCTTGTCTGGAGCTTCGATTTAGCTTCCAGATGAAATGCACCACCCAGATTATATGTGGTGACCATCTGTTTTGTTTTTTCGAAGTGAATTTTATTTTGTTAATTTGTTTTATATTAAAACATTAATATTAGTTGCCAAATATGACATTAACGAGAACATGAACTTATAAAAACTAAATTGTGCTTGTGCTTGTGCTAACAGGAGGCTTGTTTCAAGCTTGTGCTCACAGTACTTCTACAAATAAAATTAGTTACCTTAATTCTCTGAGACAATCTTATGCAAACATAATGCTTCTAGCGCCTGCGCCTGACAGAATAAACAAAGTTACACTTGTTTCGGGCTTGTGTTCACAGTGTTCACAAGACTTCCACAAATCAAATAATCAAACAGAACTTCTCTGAGAAAAACTAAACGAAATATATGTTTCTCGCGCTTGCGCTTGACAGTGAACAAAGTTATGCTTGTTTCGGGCGTGTGCTCACAGGACTTATACAAATAAAATTAACAGGAGGCTTGTTTCAAGCTTGTGCTCACAGTACTTCTACAAATAAAATTAGTTACCTCAATTCTCTGAGACAATCTTATGCAAACATTTGCTTCTAGTGCCTGCGCCTGACAGAGTAAACAAAGTTACACTTGATTCGGGCTTGTGTTCACAAGACTTCCACAAATCAAATAATTAAACAGAACTTCTCTGAGAAAAACTAAACGAAATATATGTTTCTCGCGCTTGCGCCTGACAGTGAACAAAGTTATGATTGTTTCGGGCGTGTGCTCACAGGACTTATACAAATAAAATTAGTAACCTTACTTCTCTGAGACAAAATTATCGAAATATATGCTTCGCGCGCCAACAACTGACAGGAAACAAAGTTATACTTGTTTCGGGCTTGTGTTCACAGGATTTCTACAAATCAAATAAGTAAACAGAACTTCTCTGAGACAAGCTTATAGAAAAATATGCTTATCGCGCATGCGCCTGACAGCAAACGAAATTATGCTTGGTTTGGGTTTATGCTCACAGGACCTCTACAAATATGAAGAATTTGATGCATTACTTGGTGAAATGCCGCGAATGAAAAAATATAAAGTTATAGCAATATTTGATATGGGTATGTTTGACGGGTGATTTTTTAAGAGGTTTAGAACTATAAAAAAAAAAAAAACAAAAAATTCGAAAAAATGAATGAATATTTGAATCGATAGTTTGAACCTTGCAATTTAATGTTTAAAGATAATTTCATGCAAATGTTGACCGCGGCTGCGTCTCAGGTAGCCCATCCGCTGAGTCCAATTTTGGCATACTCTTTCACACATATCGGCCCGTATCTCACGAATGAATGCATGGATGTTGGCTTCCAGTGCGTCAATCGAAGCGGGCTTGTCCCTATAGACATTAGCCTTGACATACCCCCACAAAAAATAATCTAATGGTGTCAAATCGCACGATCTAGGCGGCCAATTGACCGGCCCGAAACGTGAAATTAACTGTTCACCAAACTCGCCACGCAATTGCGCCATTGTTTCGCGTGCTGTGTGGCATGTGGCACCGTCTTGTTGAAACCACATATCATGCAAGTCAAGAACTTCCATTTCGGGCAAAAAAAAGTGCTGTAACAAAGGCCTAACTGCTGGGAACGGCGCCGAATCGACATTTCGCGGTCTTCTGTCACACTAGCTGATACGGCCGCAATATTTTCTTCACTACGCACAGTACGTAAACGTGTTGGTGGTTTAATGTCCAACAAAGTAAATTTGGTGCGAAATTTGGTCAAAATCTTCCGAATAGACTGCTCAGAAGGTCGAGAATGCCGACCATAAAATGGAAGCAGCGCGCGATGAACATTTCGAACCGAGCACGAATTTCGATAGTAAAATTCAATAATTTGCAAGCGTTGTTCATTTGTAAGACGATCCATGGTTAAATTGCAAACCAAACTGAAGCTTTTTGACAGTGACACAAGGTACTAAACACACGTCAGCTGTCAAAACCAGTGTTGCCAAAACCAAACCAGCTAAAAAATCACCCTTTATAATTACTAAAAATCACTTCTCTGAGACAAACTCATTGAAATAAATGCTTTTAGTTTGTTCGCCTGTCTGTACATAGAATTGTGCTTTTGTGGGGCTTGTGCTAAAAGAAGTTATACAAATTAAATTATTTAGTATAATTTCGCTGAGCCAAACTTAAAGAAATACATGAAGTTAACTTGAACTGGACTTGTTTTTAGAGGAACTATACAAAGAAAAAGAAGTTGACATAATTTTTTTGAGATACAGTTATCAAAATACAATTTTCGTATCTATTTGCTTTAAGTTATGCTTTTATCAGATTTGGCTACAAAACACTTACAGAATCTTTGTATTTTACGATTTGATTAAAAAAATGTATGACGTCTTTAAGGATTTTGAGAGCAGGTCTAATACAAACTCGTTGATAGAGCCTTTTGATGGAAGCTATTTATAAGCTTTTATTGCTCATGCTTCTACAATCTAATTTCAGGTGGCTTTTTTTTAAATTTTAACGAAAATGTGAACATTTATTTTTGTATTAAATTTTAAATTCTATTTCTAATAGGTTTTAAAAATGCCGTTTACGAAATTGTAGCTTCGAAAGTTTGAATTTTCAATACACAAACTCAATACAAGGCATATAGCAATAATAACTTCAATAAACTGAAAATTCTAACCTTATAGAAGAAAAATTGTTAGTTGGGCTGTCAATCAGCGAGTGAGTGGTGAGTAGGTCAGTTATATGGTTTTAGTGATGTATGAAGATCTATATATCCAGTAACCACTAATTCTTAGAAGTTGAAATTTATTGCCACGCCTGGACTTGATTATTTAAGTAAAGGCTTCAAATTTGAAGTATCTGACTTTATTGGTACTGGAGTAAGAGGGAGGTCAATAATTGCCTAAGTTGGATCCTGTAAATAAGATGTAGAGCAAAAACTTTACTGGCCATTACCGTGCCCTTTGATTTATACAATTTTTTTGATCTAATTTGTATTTATTTATAAATTTAAAGAAAAAAAAAAGTTAAATTGAAATAACATAACGCAAACAAATAACGGTGTTATGTGTTCATTCAATAATTAGTGTGTATGAAAATGTTTGAATAATGTTTAAATAAAAATAGCATATTTAACCATTAGAAACCTATATTATTTTGTTGGCAGTATATTCAAGAAGATACGCAAAACGTCACTTGGGCCCATAGTGCTCCGCCTGGCAAGAAAAATAAGTTTTATGGTTGCAATGTTTTTATTTAGAAGAAAAAAATCGATATTCTCCATGTTTTCTCACAAAACAGAAAAGTTCAACAAAATATCTACTTATTTCATAAATAGGTACCTATCTGCTCTTAAGGCTAGTTGCAGGAAGCTGACATTTATCGGTGCATCGGCCACACTTTAAATTCTAAACAGTCAAATTAAAAACGCGGAATAGCGAAGGGTTAACCTTAAGCGTGTTACACATTATTAAACCTGAGTGTCACCCGTGTTGGACATCAAACCTGCTTGAAAAGTTTCGCGTACAGACTTATCAGTCCTGTTGGGCGTCAGGCAAAAAAATTCCACTACTTTCAGATAGGCAAGAAGTCTTGAGTTTCAATTATGTGAACGAACGCCTCACGACAGTTCGCATCAAGGCTAAGTTCGCCCACATCAGCCTGATATGCGCGCAGGCCCTCTCAGAAGAGAAAGATGACGACACCAAGGACGAGTTCTACGAGCTCCTGGACAAGACATATGAGAAATGCCCTAGCTATGACATTAAAATTGTCTTGGGTGATTTTAATACCAAACTAGGAAGAGAAGACGTCTTTGGTGGCACAATCGGAAGATACAGCCTGCACGATACCACCTCCGATAACGGACTCAGGCTAATCGACTTTGCTGCGGAACGAAACTAGTAGCTAGCACGAAGTTCCCGCATCTCGATATACATAAGGGGACATGGCGAATTCCTGGTCAATCAACCGCTAAACAAAGTGACCACATAGCGCTCGGCGCAAAGCGGTCCTCCAGTATCAAGGATGTCCGAACGTTCTGAGGAGCCAACGATGACTCGGACCACTACCTCGTTGTAGCAAAGGTATTGCTACGGATATCCAGACCAAAGCCAAAACAGGGAAATACTGCGAGGAAGTTCAACGTCGGATGGCTACAGTCCTTTGCCGCCAATTGCAAACATCGAGAACCAGTGGAAAAACTGCCAGCCATCAGAGATGCCGCCTCTGACGTGCTGGGCTTCGCACGACCTCCACAGTGAAACCCCTGGTTCGACGAAGAATGTCGGCAAGTACATGCAGCCAAACAACAGGCATACACAGCGGTGCTGCATAGAAGGACCAGAGCTGCTTGCGAGCTCTACGAGCAGAAGAGGAGAGAGGAACACAAGCTTCTTAGAAGGAAAAAGAAAGAGCATGAGAAGCGCACGATCGAAGAATTAGAGGGATGCCACCGCAGGAATGAAGTTCGGAAGTTTTACCAAAAAGTAAAAAGAACCTCCCAAGGTTACAAGGCCCGAACCGAAGCCTGCAAGGACGATCAGGGGAACATCGTGATGGAATCGCAGTCGGTTCTGAGGATATGGAAAAATAATTTCCGCAAATTGTATAACCTACCTACCATGCAAATTACACCATTCAACCTGGACGACGACGTAGGCCAACAATTCCGTCCATCCAATCTTGACGAAGTGAGGATAGCCATATCTAAACTTAAGTCCAATAAAGAGGAAAGCATGCCGGATGAATGGAACCTCAGCATTGTTTGCCCGATCCTCAAGAAAGGCGATCCTCTGGACTGCACCAACTACAGAGGCATCAGTCTTCTTAATATCGAAAACAAGATCTTCTCTGCCGTACTTTGTGAATGCCTGAAGCCATTCGTCAACAACCTGATAGGTCCATATCAGTGTGGCTTTAGGCCAGGGAAGTCCACCATCGACCAAATATTCGAACTACGGCAGATCTTGGAGAAAACCCAGGAGTTTCAAATCGATACCCACCACCTTTTTATCGATTTCAAGGCCGCGTATGACAGCATCTATAGAGTCGAGCTATATAGAACAATGTCTAGTTTTGGCATCCCTGCCAAACTCGTTCGTTTGTGCAGGATGACGATGGAGAATGCACGCTGCTCCATCAAGGTCGGCAAAGACCTCACCGACACGTTTGATGTCAAAAAAGGTTTAAGGCAAGGCGACGCGCTGTCATGCGACTTCTTCAACATCGTTCTTGAAAGAATAGTGCAAAACTCTCACGTCAACACTAGAGGCATAATCTTTCAAAAGTCCGTCCAATTACTCGCTTACGCTGACGACATTCACATAATCGGACGAACAAAGCGTGATGTCAGTGGTGTTTTTGTTCTTTTTGGTCCCGTGTGCATAGATGGGGAATGGAGAAGAAGACTATAATAAATAAGTAAGGTGGCGCAACAGCTCGTGGTGAACCAGGGCCTAGTGACTTACAACTCACAACCATTCCTGTGTGCGTGTTTGTTGGCAGGAATGGAGGGGACCTACAGTTTTTTGCCGAGTCCGAACGGCTAAATGAGAAGCACTTTTTCATGACAAGTATACTCTTGGAGGATTTGTCAGTTCCTCGCAAGAGGCAGTACCTCGAATAAAACATTTCTGTTTTTAGGTGGCACGGCTGGGAATCGAACCCACACCTTCGGCATGACAATCCTACGCACTAATAAGTTTTGAAAAATAATTCACTTGAAATAAATTTCAGGTTACTTTCTCCTTTCACTTAGACTTCTGGCAAAAAACCACTTTGAACTATATCCAACACGATTAGAATTCCTAATTATTGAGCTGGACGTTTTTGCCTGGTCCAGGCATAATTTCTAAAAGAAGTTTTTTTTCTATAGTACAAATTCTTGCTGAAATAAATCAGCTAAGTACGAGACTTAGGACCAGTTTGTTCACACCTTGTCAACTTAAATCAATGATTATTCCAGTTGGTTATCTTTGAATGCGTTTGTTCAGCAAAATTTTAAACAGAGAATCCATGATTTGAGCACTTAATTGGAGAAATCACTAATTCGCCGATTCTGTCTGATTAGCATGATTTAATCAAAGATTTTCTGGAATTTCGTTTGTTCATCATTGGTTTTCCTAAGCGTAGGTATAAAAAAGAGAAACAAAATCTATTAAATTCCTTCGAACAAAGAACATGAATGAAGAGAAACCAAGCATCGTCCATCTTGCAAGAAAAAAATAAACAATTTGTACAGATTTTACTACAAATTGTAGTTATTTTATTTACTATCGAAAAATAAAGTGCTTTTTTGCAAGGCCTAATATAAAATATGCATAGAAAAACTACAACTGGGAAAAAATCCCATCACTAGGTTTCACAAAATGCCAGCACTACCTACACACTTCAACTATATATTTGAAAAAAAAAAAAATCAATTAGCCGCATTAAAATAAATACAAATTTCACGTGTGTAGCTATTCTGTATAGTAATTTAACAGGAAATAATCTTAAATTGAACACAACATTATATTTCAAGCACTGATTTTCCGTGTTTTTTTTTGCACAAAAAATGTTTTTTTCGAAAGCTCACTCACACTGAAATAAGTTAATGACGGAATACGTCTGACAATTGATTGACAGATAGACTGGAAAATGGAAAGATTATTGGAAAAACTATGATTTATTAATCAAACTGAAAATTGAGTGAACAAACACTCTCTGATTATCACAGATTCATAACTATGGGTTTAACAGAATCAATGATAATCTAATTGCTGATTTAACCCACTGTGAACAAACTGGCCCTTAGGGCTGGTTTGTTCACACCTCGTCAACTTTAATCAATGATTATTCCAGTTGACTGTCATTGAATGCATTTATTCAATATCGATACCTTTCCGTAAGAATGTATTAAGCGACATTTTCAAAATTTTAAATTATAATTTTAAAAAGCCTTGCTTCATAATTAATTTGTGTATTTAGTTGTAATAAACAGATTTTTAAAGGGATTTTGAGTTGAAAATCCTGTGCCAAACCTTTTTTGATGTGAAACATCTAATGCGGCGGGTAAACTCGATTTTGGGCGTGGCTTAAAGCGTTACGAAAAAGGGGAAAGATTTTGTTTCTCTTTCATTTATACTCGCACTCACAAAGTTGTCATAATTGGGAAATTCGTTTGTTTACATTTTTCGGCAAGAAGAGTCCAAGTGGAAGAAATGTACACATATATCCATGTTACTCGCACTCAACCTCTTTTTTTTCTTCTCAATTTCTGGATTGTGATCTCATTCAAGTCAGACGTCTTTTTTCTGCTCCCGAATTTATCAAATAAAAAATATAATTTTATTATACCTCAACGTTTAACTTAAATTTTTAAATAAATTAAAGTTTTTCTAAATTGCCACAAGCATTATAAGAGTATTAAACCAAGTTTTATTACTGGATTACTTACAGCAACCGAGATTTTCGTGGATTACTTTCACGACGCCACGTGCACGTCACCCAGTGGAAACTCCAAGGTACCGGAAACCACATTTTTGCCAAATGTTTTTCTCATCATGAGGCCAAATGCGGATAACCTCCAACCTACACCAAAGAATAAACACGCATGCAAGATGAAAGCTGCTCAAACAGCCCAATCAGCACCCTGCAAGCCTAAAAGCAGCCAATTGCCCGCCACCAGCCAGAATCTGGAAGCCGCCAAACAGCTAATACTGCTAAGCCAATCTCAGTCTTCCTTAGACTTGATGGATACTACCAACTCGCCATTGCCAGTCTCCGACTTGCAATTTGATGCCTCCTTTTCTGGCTCGCCAATTGATGCCCGCAACAACATCTCGCCTCCAGTCGATTCCACCTACGACTTGTTACCAACCACCTCCTCTGCTAAAAGGAGTCTTAGCCCACCTCTCCACGACGCAAACGACAGTTCAATTCCTGACTGGCAATCACCAGACAAACGTCATATTGCCTATGTGCCTAATCTCAACGACTCTGATATGGACACCTATCAGCCCAAGAGTGCCAACAAATTTTCTGTCCTACAGAACCTACGCATCACTGCCAAGAAGTCTTTGCCATCCGGCAGTCGCAAGAACAGATCTGAAAATCTATCAGCCGCCATGAACCAGCCGACCGACACCACCGAATCAACAAAAACTAACGCAGCAGCAGCAACAGCAGCAGTAGACGACAGCGAGGGACTCAACGCCGCTTCAGATAGTCATCCTAACGCAAATAATTTTGAGCTCAACGACTCTAAACTGCTCAAGGGTAAGTTTTGTCCTCCTATTATTATGGTAAATGTAGATACTCGTAAGCTTCTTTCGGATTTTAAGCAGGGTTCGGTGAATTTCACCTATAGAGTAGTCAATCGCGGTAATACATCCCGTTTATACGTTGATGATGGGGGTGTGCATAAGGAACTTATGGAGCTCCTTAGAAACTCCCCTGATATTCAGGCTCATTCTTATACAAGAAAAGAGGACAAAACCGCAAATCTTATTTTGCGCGGTCTGACTTCAGACTATACCGAGGCCGAGATCCTCGATGAACTCAAACTGAGAGTTGTTAATGTTGATAAGGTCTCCAAGTTTGAAACTTTAAAATCCAAACAATTGCAGATTTCTTACAATCTCTTCCTCGTTCGCCTCCTTCCGGGCACTAGCCCAAGCGAAATCCTTAAAATTAAATACTTATTTAACACTAGAATTTCCTGGGAAAAACCCAGGGGTAATAAAGGCGTTCTGCAATGCAGACGCTGTCAAAAGTTCGGTCACTTGGCCAAAAACTGCGCAAATAACTATAACTGCGTGAAATGCCTTGAGGTTCACGAGCCTGGCAAATGCTCCACTGTCAAAGAAGACGGGAACAAAGCAATTTGCGTAAATTGTGGTGATAGCCACACAGCCAACTTCCGAGGTTGCATCGCATTCAAGGAATACGATAGGAAAAGGAAAAAACTCATTCATGATGCAAATGAGAAAATTAAGAAAAATAATGCCATGTCTAAGCTTATTTCATCTAATAATTTTACAACTCCTGGCATCTCTTTCGCCAGCCATTTCAAAAATCCAGTTGGTTTTCAAAACCCCCCTCAACTGAATTCCCTTTCCCAGAAGGATGCCCTCACTCCACACACTAAAAATAAACCTAGCGTGATTAATCAGTTTATGGAACTTTCCAAAGATCTCTTCGGCCTGGCAATGACGGCCCTAATCGACAAAATCGAAAGCTTCATGGCCAATATTAATAATTTCTCATCCATAACTCAGAAAAGACTTGCCTATTTGGAACTTGTCAACCAACTCCTTATTTCCGACACATAATGCTATTAAAACTCCTCCAATTCAACATTTCGTCCCTGATACATCACGCTAGGAGAATTGAGCTGCTTAAAATTCTCCAAGGCAATGACATCTCTATTGCGTTCATTCAAGAAACGCATTTAAACACTCATCATAAAGTTTTCCCAGATTCCTATAATATCCTCAGAAACGACCACCTCCAAGGTGTTGCAATCGTCCTGAAAAATAATATCAGGTACGAAATTGTGAATTGGCAATCCCAACAGTTTCCTTCCTTCTTCATCTGCATTCATTTTAAAATCAATAACGTTCCCAAGAAATTCCTTTTTGGCTCTATTTATATCCCCACTAATAGTACCCCCGCCTCCTTTGATGGCGAGTTGACTAGACTAGAGAACCTCGCCAACTCCTTCGATGGAGCAATTTTCGGAGGGGATCTGAATGCTAGAAGTCCTAACTGGGGCGATTCCCGCTATAATCTCAATGGTCGTACCCTTGAGAACTGGATTCATAACAACAATCCTTTTCTCACTAACCTTGCCCCACCCTCTCCCTCTTTTATTAGGATCTCCTCATTCCTTGATCACTTTTTGGTCTCATCTCACATCCTTAATACTATTGAACCCAATTTTACTATTAACACACTACCTACTTTCACTGAGCACTGCCCAGTCCTCCTAAAACTCAATTTTGAAGAAGCTTCTATCTCTTTTCAATCCCCCTTTACCTCTACTTCTTTTAAGAATACAAACTGGGACGCTTTCCGGGATCATCTTGATCTCTCTTTAGCTCATCGCCTTCCCCCTCACACCCAGTGCCTCGCTAACTCAGAAATTGATTCTTATATCTCAATTTTTAACGAGACTCTTCATAATTCCCTGGACAGCCACTCCACTAAAGTGGTCCCCTCCTTTAAAAAATACAATAACCTACCCCCGGACATTGAACGCCTCTATAAAACTAAGCATCAATGGCAGAGAAGGCTCAAACACCTTTACCATAATACCTACAATAGAACAAACCCTTCATATCGAGAACTTTCCTCCCAAATTTCCCTACTTTGTAAAATCATTCAAGATAAAGTTAGAATCTGGCTTAATAAACAATTTGGTGAAAACATGTCCAAAATTAAACCGGGCCCTCAAGCTTTTAAGGAAGCATTTAGGCTCATTGGGAAAAAGAAAAAATTCTCCTGTGTGAAATTGATAGTCCAAAATCAGACTCTCTTGAATGAGTCCGACATCGTCTCCTCCTTTGAAAGTCACTTTCAGCATATCTATCAAGAGAAAATTCCTCTCTTTAATCCCAGCTCCACTCAAGCAGCCATATCAACTGCCCAACTCACCCGCCTCTCTCGCCCTGAACGCATTTTTAACTTTGAGGAAGGTAACACTTCCTTAAGTCCAATTGCAAATCACATCTTCTGTGACATTGATGAAGTCTCGAGCATAATCCAACAACTCAAACCCAAAAAATCCGGGGGACCCGATGAAATCTCTAACTTCCACCTGAAAAAAAATCCCACCCATTGCAATAAGTTTTCTCACCATTCTCTTCAATAATTGCATTAATAATGGGTATTTCCCCAATGCATGGAAAATCGCCAGAATTTTTCCTATACAGAAAAATCCTAATTCCCTTGATATCAATAACTTTCGACCTATCTCCCTTCTCTCTAATGTCGGTAAGATTTTAGAAAGAATTATCCTATTTAACCTTAACTCCCCAACGGACAATCCAATAGATCCTATCCCAGATTATCAATTCGGCTTCCGCAAAGGGCACTCGACCACACATGCCTTGCTTAAACTTCACAACGACATCACCAACGGCCTTAGAGACAGACGCTGCACTGTAGCCTGTTCTTTAGACGTTGAAAAAGCGTTTGACAGTGTCTGGAGGGATGGGCTCCTTTCTAAAATAGCCTCATTAAACTTCCCTCCCCATATCACCTCTCTCCTTGAGAGCTTCCTCAGCCAAAGACAATTTTATATTAAAATTCAGGGCACTAAATCAAACACATGTGATTGCGACTGCGGTGTCCCCCAGGGATCGATCCTCGGACCGCACTTATATAATCTGTTCTTGCACGACTTCCCCCACTTCTTCTCAGATAACTCACTTCAATCCACTGGTTTGCTATATGCCGACGACACTATTGCCTACTGTAGTCATAGTGACCCCCAAGTTGCACTCAACCATTTGGAAAAACACGTCTCTGTTATCAACGATTACTACCAGACTTGGGGCATCAAAATTAATACACAAAAGTCTGAGCTAATCTGCTTCCGCAATGCCTGCGGCAAAGGTCCTCCGGGTGTCTCTAAAGAGAGCAAATCTCTTAAGTTAAAAATTAATAATTGCGTTGTTCAGGTCAAGAATGACCTTAAATATCTCGGTGTCAACCTAAATAACTTATTCAAATTCAATAAACATGCTAGATCGGTTCTTGGAAAAGCACGGAAAATCTCTAACTCCCTTATGCCCTTCTTGAGGCACAGTCTGCTCAACAAGCGCACAAAATTACTCTTTTACAAAACCCTAGTCAGACCCATCTTGACTTATGCCTTTCCGATATGGTTTTCCATCTCACCCACTGTTGCCTTAGATCTTGAAAAACTAGAAAGAAAGATTCTTCGTCTTTGCTCGGGCAAAAACTTTCAGTCCCGTACCAAGCGCTTTTCCAACTCCTTCATCTATAACGACACAAACACCATTCTGCTTTTATGCTATTCTTTGACACTTATGAAGAAAGCTATTTCCAAACTCGACCTTATTGACAACTCTCTCATTAATGAAATTATATCCTCTCAGCCTGACCCCTCCTGGGTTAATAATATTTACCCTTCTCCAGTTGGAGTTTCTGAGCTGGTCCTTGAAGCTACCCCTGACAGCACACCCCCTTCATACTTTCTTAAGGCCATCCAAGGCCATAATCGTGGCTAACTTTTATCTCTTGCGTTGTGGCCCTTTTTCCGGACACTACGCCCCAGCGTTCTATTTTTGAGGTTCATCCGACTTTGATCACAATCCAAATCAAATTTAATTTACCTAATCAGCTTACGAGTTCTGCTATGTATAGTGGACAAAACTTGCTCTTCTTTATGTTATTTTATCGAAATATCTAATTGTCTTTTCTTTTTAATTTGTTTTTTCTTGTCCAATGAAAATTACATTTAACGTAAAATTTATTTTTCTTCTCTTTTTTCACTTTTGAAAATGTAATTCAAATACAAAATACTCTCTATGTATGTATGTATATAAGTTACTTTGTACTTCATAATGTTGATTTAATATTCAACTACTTTATAATTGTTATACAATTGTACTCGTTAATTTTTTTACATAAATCAAAATATTACTTTATGCTCACTTTCGTGCTCAAAAATTTGCAAAGAAAAATGTCTGATTCATATTTCTATTTTATACTGTTTAATCCTGTATCAGCTTACAAACAAACGTACCTAATGAAAATTCTATCTTGTATCTACGGCTTCTCCGTACTACTTTCAAATGTTATATAGATATACATATACATGTATCATAATCTCGATTCTGAAATCATTCTTAAAATTACCGCGCTATGCGCAATCGTCATATCAAAGAGTTTGACTATATGCTTTCCGTGCATACTGGTCTCACTCTCTCTTTAGTTTTAAGTTAGTTTTAAGTTTTTATTTTCATTGTATAAATTCAGTGACAATCAGTCACACAAGACACAACAACCGTCTATTATGCTCCTGAGCAAGAGCAGTCGATACTTTCTAACTAATTTGCCAAGAGGCACTCAATATTAACTGAAAAAGCAGGCAATACTTTATAGCCGCAGTATCTAATTCTTTTTTTTTAATAACTGACATGTATTCACATTTGTAAACTTCTTTTTATAAGTCTCAATAAATCAATTCAATCAATTCAATTCTCTTTTTCTTCACTGATCTCTATAATACACTGGATAGTGTATCGATACAAAAATATTGCTTCCATTTGAAGAATTGTTATATTATGAAGCTGACCACTTTTTTGTATAACAGTATAACTGTATAACATGTAATACAAGGATAATCCATCAACCAGACATCAAATCTCCGTTCGTTTCACCCCCCGAGATCTGTTTGCTAACATTTGTTGTGTTCGTAATTTAAATTCATTCACTAATAAGTAAATGAAAGGGAATAACAAACGTAAAGAGTGTGACAAGGAGGTAGAATCATTAAAAAAAAAACGCAGAGTATGCAATCGCATCCTCCTCATATAATTATTCGTTAGCTGTTTGGCTCAACTTGTTCGCAAACTGCAATGATTTATCTCATTCCACTATGTAATTATACTAAAAAAAAATATACCAAATGCACACAGTGAATAACTAAGATCATAAATGATAGAACAAACTTCCACAAAAGTTTATATTTTCATATCATGGTCTGTTTCCCTTTCTTCAGATAGACATCTGGAAATAGGGATGAGCGATTTTAATCGATATTTGCAAAATATCGATAATAAAGATTTCGATGTTTAGCCCCATCGATATTAACACCCAAAACATCGGCTTAAAAAACAAACAAAAAGTTAGTACGAAAATGAATAGTTCTGCTAGTAAAATCTAGATGGAGTGACTTTCATAGTTTATAAGTCATCTGTAACATTTGGAATTTTTTGAAAAAGGAAATTATCAAAGGATCTTTCAAACCAAATTTAAAAATTCAGAACCACAACGAAACTTCCGATGTGCAAAAAGGCACAGATATAAGTTTACACATTAAGTGCCTATCAATTTTGCTTCCATCAAATTTGTTTTGTGTTTATTTGTGCAAAAGAAATATTTTTACATCGATATTCAAGCATTAATATAATCGATGCTCAGCAAGACGCATTTTAAACCATACAAGTTTTTGTACACACTTTTGTAAGCAAAAATATCTTGCATTATCGTTAGATAACAGTGTACACATGAAATACTTGCAATATTGCTTCTATAAAATCTGTGGACGATATTTTTAGCAAAATACAAATTTTAGCATCGATTTCCACGCATGAAATAATAGATGCTCAGAAAGACCCAATTTACACCAATGCAAGTTTTTGCACACAACTTCGTGTCTTGCAATATCGATATATTCCAAAAAGCCACAGAAAACAGTTTACACAAAATTCCTTGAAATATTACTGCAAAATACATATTTAATATCGATTTTCACGAATTTAAATTATCGATGGTCAGCAACACGCAGGTTACACCATTGGTCCGTTCCTTTTCTCTAAAAATGTTAACAATTGTTGATGTGTCAAAAAAAATGTTGGAATGTCATTGTTAAGAATGTTACACTTTGTAACATTTCATTTAGGAACGATCAATGCTGAAAATATTGTTGATCTGTCAAACGGCAAGGTTGAAAAAAAAAATCGAAATGCATTTAGAATGAATAATCAAGAAAAAACAATTTATTGCATAAAATTAAATGAAAATAAATACATATAATTTCTAAATTAAATTTCTATTAACTTAAACTAACTATGAGCACAAATTTCTTTAACAAAAAACACGGAATTGATAAAATGCATTGTCGAAAAAAAAGTAAATTTATCATAAAACAATTCAAAACTCAAAAACAACACTAAAATCAATTGAATTGAAAACACATATTTGCAAAAATGCAAACAATTCCAAATCTAAACGACGAAAAGTAAACAAAAAATAATTACAAAATGAAAACATTGTAGTTTCAGCTGCTTTTGACAGATCAACACTTTCAATTCATGTCGAAGAGATGAGTTGGAAATTGTTACAAAGTGTAACATTCTGACACTTCAACATTGAGTTTAGGAACGATTTTATGACGTCATAATGTTACACGATGTTACAATTTGAGAATTTAGGAACGATCAGTGTTAACAATTGTTAACAATTGTTAACATTTTAGAGAAAAGGAACGGACCACATGCAAGTTCTTGCGCACACGTTCGTGTGAAACAAGGTTTTGAAATATCGGATTTCTAAAAGGGCACACATAACAGCTTAACAACATGAATTGCCTTCCAATATTGATTTTATTAAATTTGTTGATATTCATTAGTGCAAAATACATATTTTAATGTCGAATTCCTTTCAACAATTGGAGATCGATTTCTTTTTTGTGTTGAAAAGAATTTGTAAAAAAAATCAATTTTTTTATGTGATTGTGTGTGTTGGCCATTGACATACATTTTGAGGCAAAAAGTAAACAAATTAATGGGCATACAAATACTCAAAAGTGCATTCCGACTTACGCGTCATTTAATACGATTAAAAACAAATATATTTCCGGGAATAGTAGCAGAAATAGACAAAAATTATTGTGCGTCCGTTTAAGTTAAAAAAAAAAATCCAAAATCCATCAAAAAACACATCAAATGAGGAACACGTCGGCGAGCGCGCGCTTCATAACATCAATCGACTTTGGACACTTGAAATCGAAGTTCATTGATATTTTTATCACTTCTTATTAATTATGCACTGCCATTTGATGAATTAAAAACTTTTAAAAGATATATTTGTTTTTAATTTATTTAAACGAACGAGAAACACTTTTGAGTATTTGTAAAACACCGCAGAACAAAACTTTCAACTCCAGAGAAATGTCAAATCTTACTAGTGTGTGTGAAAGTCCGTGTAAATCTTGCTAAAAACGAAAGATTTGATTTGTTTAGAAAAATTGATCTTTTCTTCTAAACAAATCGATTTTTTTCTAAACAGATTCGATTTTTTTGTTGTAAGGAATTTAACATAACATCTATTTTCAAAGATACCGCTTACACGTGGTTTTAGAACACAAGCTTCTGTGCATCATTATTTTGCAATATCGATGTTTAAAGTTGAAATACCTTGCTTATGACTTCATATTTTTCATTTGAATAAAAACATAAATCGATTTTATGAAACTTAAAAAAAAATAGCCGGCACCAGAAATTTTGAAAGCTAAAATACATTAGAGCATAGCAAAAACAAAAACACCTGAAAAAAAAACATCGATGTTAAGTAGCATCGATGTTTTCGATTCGATATTTATTGACATCGATGCTTGGTCTCCGATGTTGACATCGATGTTGTTTCAATATCGCTGATCCCTATCTGGAAAATACTTTTTTTTTGTGTAATTCAGACGTCAAATTATGAAGCCGACCACCAAATTGTCATCTTCAAATGGAAGCAAAGAAACTGCTATTCATTATAAGGAATACACTATCCAGTGTATTATAGAGATCAGTGCATCAGACGAAATTTTTTCTCGACTCCTTCACAAACCAAATGGCGTATGTGCCCTTTCACACGAGGAAACTGAGTTGCCAGCAACTTTTAGTTCCTGGGTGAGAAGGGCAGGAGGCAAGAGGGGCGAACAGAATCTCCCCGGTCGAGGATTTGAGGAGATTTTTTGACATTTCCTTTCACATCTAGGTTGAGGTGTGTTCAACCAATAGACTTTCAATGCAAATTCCAAAAATTGCCTGGAGATTTGTGTCCTCGTATGAAAGGTACAAGAGATTTTTAAGGAGATTAAAAGAAAACGTCAAAAAAATCTCCAGCAACTTGTTTCTTCGTGTGAAAGGGGACTATGATCGCTTCTCAGAGAAAGGGAAATCAAAAATTCCCTTACTCAGAGAAAAAAACAACTGAGCAGCAAAAGAGCCCATAACAAATGGCAGATAAAAACAAGATAAACTGGTTCCAAACAACAACAAACGACAGACAAAAACAAGAAAAACTGGTTACTCTTTCGATTTTCTTGTGTTAAGGAATAAGGAAGAGGAGTAGGATAGAAACATTGTAGCATGTAGCATGTAGGTATGTATCACAGTACACATGTGTACTGTGGGTATGTATATCTACTTACGGCAACCATAGATAAACAAATAAAGATGGTAAACTTTCGTACGTTTCACCCCCAGAACCCATTTGTTTACATTGTTGTTTTTGTAATTTCACTTCGTGTCGATGAATAGATGTAAATTGCAACAACAATTAAACGCGGTGAGTTTGTTTTGTTTTGACAGTTCGATTTTTTTTTGTCCAAACTCGGTGATATTTTTCTTTAGTGCGTCTAAAAAAATAAATAATATGTTATAAAAATAAATAACATGTCTAATGGTGTCCTGATTGTTAAGGATTTATTTTGGCGTCTAATTTGCATTCAGCCTATGGAAACTGGTTCCCTGGATGTAATACGCTCATCCAACAGGCAATGGCTAAGATAATGAAGGCAAATCCAGCATTGTTTGTCTTGAAGGAGCGCATCAGGAAAGGAAGGCATTGCCATTGTACAGTTCCGAGCCTGCTACAGAACCTTATCTCTCGTCACAGAATTACGGAGAATTTTTATCTAATCAAATCATTTGGTTTGTCGACGACACAAATGGGTATCAAGTTACAACTCATAAGACATTTGAGGGCCATTTGACAACAAAGCCAATCAATGGAGCTATTTTCATTTTCAATCCACGGACTGGTCAGCTTTTCTTGAAGATCATTCACACATAGGTGTGGGCTGGACAGAAACGTTTGGGGTAGCTGGCCAAGTGGAAAATTGGTGAAGAAGAAGCAGCGTTGATTCGATCATTGCCGGTAGAGGTAGAGGAACAACCCAAACAGATTATTGTAACTAAGAAGGGAAAGTATGATTAACTGAAAACCAATTCGTCCTACCATTGTATATTAATCTAATAGTAGTATTACTTGAGGAAAAAGATACTAGCGCTACGGACGAGTGGAGCAAGAAGTATATTATTCCCTCATCATTGCTTCACACCCAACTCACAGCAGACGAAAGATCAAAAAATACATTATTTCTTCACTTCATGAGAGAAGGCAATTATCTTCTTTCTCAACATGTCACAGCAGTGCCAATATACGAGAGTGAGAAGGGAACAAAAAAAAAGAGAACCAAAACAAACTGCCGAAAAAAAAATAAAGAATGAATTGGTGTGTATGTACATTGAGTAGAAGAGGAAACAGAAAAAAAGAGGAACAAAACAAGTTTTTATCCTTATATAAAGGTTCAATACACATCGCATATTTTCTAAACAGAAACAAATTCTTTTGTTCTCGATGACGCGTGCTTTGCCAAGAAAAAGGACCGAAAATGCTTTACGTGTAGGGAGCCTTTAAAATAGATTGGAATGAAAATTAGAAACTGATGTCTATTTGCGTAGGTATTCGTTCTTATTTTCTTGTATGTCGGTGGAAACAGGTTTTTATTTGTTTGTATCGCTTTCTATGTTGTTTTTTTGATGTGGAGCGTCGAGTTTCTCAGATTTAATTCAAAGTAATATGAGGCCGTGAGTGCAAAAGTGGTGTACCCATTTTTTGGTATTGTTGATATTTTTGTATCGTATTTTTACATTTATGCATCAAAATCAAAAATCATCAAAGTTAAAATTTTAATTTCTAAAATATCTAAGCTTTCCAAAAATGTGACGTAGGTATACTCCTTGAATCTCAGTTAAAATAGTATTAAAAATCGATTCAAACGAAAAATATGATTAAAAAACAATGGGTTAAACCACTTTTGCACTCACAGCCTCATATAATGATTGTATGAAAAAAAACTTAAAATCGTTGAAGCGGGTTTTAAATAAATTAGTTTTTAATTATCAAATTCTTACAACATTTTAAAGGAAAAATGTTGATATGCAAATCTTAGGTATTTATTTATGTGCATATAAAAATAATATTTCAAAAAAAATTTTTTGAACTCGTTTTTTAGATATCAAATTTTCAAAAATATAATTTGAAACTTTTTTCATAAGTCCAAAAATTAGTTTTTTGAAAATTTTTATGTGCAATATTATTTGAACTTATTTGAAATATGTATATAAATACAAATACAAAAATTAATCTTAATCCATTCTGCTGATAATGAGAAAATTCAAAATATAAAAAACCATTGTATGAGAGGTACTACTATTAGTTGCTAAGATTATAAAATTTTATAATTTTTGATAGTTTTAGCTAACGGAAAAACTATAATTGAAATCGTAGGAGTCATTTTTGAGAAAAAAATATTTTCTTTAATCGTTTTTTAACTTTTGTGTGTAAGGTACCGTTGTTTTTTCATAAAAGTAAAATGTTTTCTTAAAATATTTTAGAAAGTATTAAAAAACTCTTGAGTATCAAGTTCCAAAAAAAAAAATGGAATTTTTTTTTTAATTCAAAAAAAATTGTTTTGACAATTTTGGTATACAATACTGTTTTATTTTTTTGGAATCTTCTGTATAAAAAAAATTATTGAAATCATAGTCAAAAATAAAATGAAGTTCAACTTTGGATGCTCTGCCAGTCAATTTAACTCGTGTTGGTAGAAGCTTAAGAGACAATAAATTGTATAATTCTCGACCGTTTCTTCAGAATTTTGAATAAAGTAAAAATATGCACAGGGAATAATTGTTATTTGTTACAGTTATACAAACTTTTTGTATTTTTCTCGGACGAAGTTGCGGGTTAAGGCTAGTAATAAATAATAATTGTGAAAAATGTAAAAAATAAAATATTTATTTTCTTGATTCCATATTCGTTTCTTATAATCGATCTATGCCATGAATATCGTATCTTTGGGTTTCGTACTTTCTGCCGTTCGTTTCGTAATTCATAATAGGGCCCCTGCTGAAAGTTTTTACTATGACAAAGTGCTTAGAATTTTAAGATGATAGGTACCTACTTTTATCTATTTTATTTATCTAATTTTTGTTCATTCAAAAATCTTATGGGGATGAACAAAATGCAAAAACTATCAGTATGATTGCCTTACGAAGCCTATAAACTATATAAATAAAATAAAATTAAATACACTAGTCAACAAAATATAAGGAACCATTTTTTTCCAATTTTTTTTAGTGTTTTTAGAAGAGCTGTATCTTTGTGACGAGTGATCGTATTGAGTTAAAAAAAAGCATTCTACAGCTTTATTATTTTTGTTTCGAGATTTGTTTCCAAACAATTTGTTTGAAGTTCCGTCATTACGTTATTGCAAGTAAAAAAAACACGAGACAAACAAATATTTTTTTTAAATTTTTTTTTGAAGGCCCTCATTTCTATGGATAAATTTTTTTGAGTCAATCAAATGTAATGATCAGATACCTTGTTTATTCGGCTTCAATTCATTTTTTTTTTGTCGTACAATTTTCGCTTGCATGGTTTATCTGACTTTGAATGAAAAAAGATACTTTTAGCTTTGACTACCAATATTTCAGCAAATAATGACGTTATACAAATTTAAATACAGTTTTGGAAATTTGAGAAAGCGTTTTACAAGATATTTTTAAGGTTTTGTAGAAATTATTTTTTTTTACCGTTCACCGTTAGTTTAAAAAAAGCATTAAAAGCCAACTTTTTGTGGTATTTTCGTAAATCTTTTTTTTTTCTTTGCAAATATTGATTCCATGGCTTGCGTTGGTATGCAAATTTGTAGATTTTTAAAGCACCAATATTCCTGAAAATTTTCAAATTGATTCATCGAACCGTTTTCCTTCACCAAAATTTCAAAGTCTTACAAACCAGATGAAGGAACAAATTATGTTGTTCCTAAACAATGCGTAGTCGTCATCACAATGACATGAAAACCACAATTCCTGTAGATTTTCTTCACAGTTTTACATTAGTTAGATACGTTTTTGACTTGAAATGGAATTCAAATGTACTTTTTCCAAAAAAAAAAATATTCAAGTTTTTTTTGTTTGAAATTTTTTTGAAATAATTTTTTTTTTGTTAAATGTAGGTACTTTTTATTTAATTTCAAGTCAAAAAAGTATCTAACTAATGCAAAACTATGAAAAAAAAATGTACAGAAATTGTGGTTTTCTTGTCATTTTGATGACGATTACGCATTGGACAACACAATTTTTTTGTTTTCTTATCTGGTTTGTTGTGAGACTTTGAAATTTTTGTGAAGAAAAACGGTTCAATGAATCAATTTGAAAATTTTCAAGAATATTGGTGCTTTAAAAGTCTACAAATTTGCATACCAACGCAAGCCATGGAATCAATATTTGCAAAGAAAAAAAACATTACGAAAAGACCACAAAAAGTCGGTTTTTAGTACTTTTCTTAAACTGACGGTGAACGGTAACAAAAAATTATTTCTACAAAACCTTAAAAAAAATTTTGGAAAACACTCTCAAATTTTCAAAACTGTATTTAAATTTTTATAATGTCATTATTTGCTGAAATATTGGTCATCAAAACTAAAAGTATCTTTTTGCATTCAAAGTCAGATAAACCACGCAAACAAAAATTGTACAACAACAAAAAAAAATGAAATTGAAGCTGAATAAACAAGGTGTCTGATCATTACATTTGATTGGCTTAAAAAAATGTATCCATAGAAATGAGGACCTTCAAAAAAACTTCAAACAAAAATTTTTGTCTCGTGTCATTTCTGGTAATAAAGCAATAACGGTACTTCAAAAAAATTTTCGAAACAAATCTCGAAACAAAAAACATAAAACTGTAAAATGCTTTTTGTGTCAATTCAATACGACCACTATAGTGACAGAGATACAGCTCTTCAAAAAACACTAACAAAAATTGAAAAAAAAAATTGTTCCTTTAATTTCGTTAGTTTTTTGTCTTAGATTTGTGTCTACAAAAATAGAAATACATATGTAGGTATTCTTAATTCTTTTTTCTTAACTTTCATAATGCAACGTTTGTATTGATATTTTGGAGTTCCCTCTTATTTTAACTTGATCGTTTAAGACGAGAAACAGAGGAGTAGGTACCTACCTAACTACCTACAAAAAAACTGTAACAACCTTGTAAAAAAAAGTGACCCAAACGAAGATTTAAATTTGTAAATATTAAATTACTCTGAACCCCGACAATAGATGAAATAAATTCTTGGTTCATGTTTTCAGTGAAAATAACTTTCCACCCACATCAATAGCTAAAAATCATACATATTAATTGACATCACATTTCGGCAAAGAAATCACTTCCAATTAGGCAGGCAGATACCTACCTAACTCCTTTTATAGTTCATGCAAAATAGCTTGAAATATTGAAAACAAATTAATTGAAAAACTTCTGGTACAAGAAAACCAAACTCAAACTACCTACGAATAAGTTTCTCTATCTCTTTTTTAATCTTTTTCTTATGCATTTATACTTTTTCTTACTTAAAAACAAACTACCAGAGTTCAGACAAGAGAGACCGAAACAATCAAACCCGAAACCACAAACAAGTTTTATTTTCTCTCTGTCATTTTGTGAATGCTCTGCTCATACTTTCAGTTTTTTTACATTGACTTATAAAAAAAAAACATCGTTGCGTAAGTAGATATACCTACATGCTACATGCTAGAATGTTCCTATCCTATTTCTCTCTCTTATTCCTAAACACAAGAAAATCGAAAAAGTAACCAGTTTTTCTTGTTTTTGTCTGTCGTTTTTTGTTGTTTGGAACCAGTTTTTCTTATTTTTATCTGCCATTTGTTATGGGCTCTTTTGCTGTTTGTTCAGTTGTTTTTTCTGAGTAAGGGAATTTTTAATTTCCCTTTTTCTGAGAAGCGATCATACGCCATCTGGTTTGTGAAGGAGTCGAGAAAAAATTTCGTCTGATGATAATACTATTAGATTCATATACAATGGTCCTACACAACTTTCAGTCGATTTATTTTGATCATCAGAGCCTCGCACGTAAAACACCGAACGAACAAATATCATTCTGAAGCCAGATAAAACAACAATCAAAGAAGTTCTTCACATTTGGCCAACGTTGCAAGAATTTCATATAAATTTCTTGCAAGTGTTAGATACAAACCGTTGTCATTTAAAAACTACTTGGTGGAATTTGATGTTTGATGCGGTTTTTAGCCTTAATTTAAACCTTCTAAGTTATTTTAACCACCATTTCCCATTTAAACAAAAATTTCCAAAAATTTGCCTATAGAACTAGTATCATCATATTCTTAAAATTCGAAAAAAGACGAAAATAGTTTTTTAAGACAATTTTTTGAAATCTTTGCTCGAATTGGAAATGGTTTTTGAAATAACTTAGAAGACCTTAATTAAGACTAAGAACCGTTTCAAAAATCAAAATCCAGCAAGTAGTTTTGAAATGGCAACGTTTTGTAACCTGCCCAAACTACCCAAACCACACCCCATACCCCTACCCGCCCCACACCAATTACTCAAAACCAGGTAACACCACTGGTATTCGATGCAAGAAATCGGAAAAGTGAAGAGATGGAGGGCATAGACCTCTCTCCTAGCCGATCCGACTCAGACGAAGTGCTTCCTACAATTGAGGAGGAAGATATGATACTCGAGGATGAAGGGGCATTCGCCCCCATCCTTTAAAGAAAGCAAATGACTGGACGCGCGATCAGCACCAGGCTAGCCCAGGTAAATATACACCACGCGAAGGCAGCATCAGCTGTCATCGCACGAAAATTCACTGCTGATAACCTGGGACTAGCGCTGATTCAAGAACCCTGGATTTACGGGGGCCAAGTAAGGACTCTACAGTTATATGGGATACGAGACACGACTCGCCCAGAGCATGCATAAAAATAAGAAATAATATAAATTTTATATGTCTTTCAGAATTTATGACGTGGGATCTGGTACCACTTCAGGCCCAAATTTACGTTGACGGCAGCCCCCGCACGATGGTTGTAGCAGCCGCATACTTTGCTGGTGATGACGCCAATGTACCACCAACAGAAGTTAGGAAACTTGTGGACTACTGCAATAGCAAAAGAATACCCCTTATGGTCGGGTGTGATGCAAACGCCCACCATAGAACATGGCGAAGTACCGATATAAACCAAAGGGGTGAGTACCTTTTAGACTTTATTATCGAAAAAAATCTAGATATATTTAACGTAGGGAATACCCCTACTGTTGTAACTAGAACCAGAAAAGAAGTTTTAGACTAAACTCCGAACTTAAACTGCTTGGTCAGGGATTGGCGAGTTTCTAACGAACCATCAATGTCTGACCACAGAGTTAAGGTAGAACTAGAATAGTCGGAAGCCAACTTAAGTGGTCGTACGAAACCGAGCGAAAACAAGAAATTTATATGACGCGCACATAATTGCGAAGTGGAACTTTTCGTTTAGTTTTCGTTAACTTTTGCCGTCGGAAGTGAGAGCGCTCAACGACCGCTCTTTCGTAAGTGAGCGAATGCAAAATCAAAATGGTGGAAGCAAACTAACAAGAACTTGGCGCTTGGTGCAAAGTTTTCAACTTTTTTTTTTCTGTTTCATGAATGAATGAGAGAAGTCACAACAATTTTCTTTTAATTAATTTATATCACAGAATTTTAGTGGTTTTGCAAAATAAATAATTAAAAGCTATCACTCTGCGCTGTGAATAAGTATATGAGAAAATAAACAATTATTTATTTTTTGTTCACTTCCAACCAGTTAAGTGCATTATGGGCCACTTGTGAAATTGACGTTTCGGGAAGCTACTTTTCGGTCAGTTTTGACATAAGCTTCCGACAGCTTCCGCCTATTCTAGTTCTACCTTTATAGTGTTTACTTTGAAAAACCTTCTCACAGAGAATACCTCTGGAAGGAATCCCAAGAAAACAAACTGGGATCTTTACAAAGATAAGCTACAACTATAATGCTCGGAGGGGCACTTAAGTGGTCGGAAGAAAACAAGCGAATACACGGAAATCATATGACGGTGACTATAATTGCGGAGTGGAGCGTTTCGTCAAGTTTCGTTCAACTTTGGTTACGGAAGTGAGGTGCGCTCCGGAGCGCACCTCACTTAAGTAAAACTGACATTTGGTGAAATAGTAGTGCCAAAAAGAGATAGATGATAATTACACTATGGGTGTGTTCCCCTTTTTTCGGTACGGAAAGCTACTTTTCGTTTGTTTTTGACATTAGCTTCAGTGCCCTTCCGACTATTATAGTTCTACCTATACTCTCAAGTTAAATCTTGATCAGTTAGGACCAGTAGAAACGACAAACAGTTACCTGTGTCGAGATTCAGCTAATTCGAAGCTGCAGGGAGTGAGTGAGATGAGTCACTTTTCGTCGAAAATCGATTCAGTTAGCAAAAGGGAGTGAGTGAGCGAGTGAAATGAAATGTCAGATTACTCGCCAGATATTTCCGCAGTGACTTGGTGTATGTGTTGGTAAATTTCCAGTTTTGGCTAGGTATGTGTGCTTTTCTCAAGAATTACTATTCATGGAAAGGAAACAAAATAAAAAAAACAACTACCCTTTTATTGATTCTTTAATTTTATTTTATTATCATATGCACATATATATATTAAATAAATGTATATTCTATTCACTTTTAAACTTTTTATTTCTCAAGGGTGAAACTCGCATTAAACTTTAATTATGACAAAAAAAATAATTAAAATAAAAGATACTCCAAACTCCATTATTAAAGATTCCAATGTTTACATTGTTGTATTTGTTGTTTCATTTCGTTTTGCGTAACGAGTGTGACAAGGAGGTAGAATTTAGCTCTTTTACATTTATTCTTTGTCTCATGTTCGAAACTAAATTCGAACTTACTTATTTCACTCAAATAGCTGAATCACTTTTGCGAGTGAAGTGAGATGAGTCGGCGAGTAAGGCGAGTCATCTCATCTCACTCGGTGAAATAGCTGAATCTCAGCACTGGAATTAGAACATACAGTAAATGAGTTAAGTGGGGCTATAAATGAGGCATATGAACTTAGCTGTCCCCTTAGACCCAAAAAAAGGCAGACAGATGCTCCATGGTGGAACAACAATCTGTCTAAGCTAAGATCCAAGGTAAGAAAACTTTTTAATAAGGCAAAGAGCACTGGGGAGTGGCATATCTACTCTGCAGAGATGACTGAATACAATGGGGAAATAAGGAAAGCCAAAAGAAGTAGTTTTGTGAATTTCTGTGAAGGGATTTCTACCACCCCGGCAGCAGCAAGACTACACAAAGCTCTAGCCAAAGAGAAGACCTTAACATCGCTAGCACTTAGAAACCCAGACGGTAGCTACACAGAAAATGAGGAGCAAAGGTCAAACCTATTGCTAAATACTCACTTTCCGGGCAGTATACCAATGATAGAAAACACAATATAGAGAATACCTCTCAGACCAAGCCGGGAAGACTGGAAGATAGCCAAAACTATCTGTACAGGTAACAGGATTGATTGGGCGATAAGCTCCTTTCAACCTTACAAGTCACCGGGTGTAGATGGTATTTTTCCAGCCCTTTTACAAAAAGGGAAAGAGGAACTAATGCCTTATCTTATTAACACACTTCGAAGTAGTATCACACTTGGGTATATACCAAGTCTATGGAGAAGAGCTAAGGTAATCTTCATTCCCAAAATGGGGAAGAAAGATACAACACTTCCAAAGTCTTTCAGGCCAATTATTTTGACATCCTTTTTACTGAAGACTTTGGAAAAGGTAATTGATAACTTTATCAGATCAGAAGTATTGATAAATATGCCTACAGAAACCGCTCTGTATGAACTCACAAACACATTACAAATAGCTTTATACTCTAAAGAAACGGCCTTATGTGCGTTCCTGGACATCGAGGGCGCATTCGACAATACCTCACATGAAGCCGTTAACAGAGCTCTGGTTAGGAAGTGTGTACCCATCACTATAACCAGATGGATAAGTGGGATGCTAGGCACAAGAACTGCGATAGCATATGCAGGGCAATGTGTCCAGAAAGTTATCACAACAAGAGGCTGTCCCCAGGGAGGGGTTCTATCACCCTTACTGTGGAGCCTCGTGGTAGATGAACTACTGGAAAGTCTTTCCTCTCAAGGCATACGATGCATCGGTTTTGCCCATGACATTGTTATACCAGCCGTGGGAAAATTCGAAGAAACTCTTTGTGATATCATCTAGAGAGGACTGTCCATTACAAAGAAATGGTGTCTATCTGTGGGACTGAACATTAACCCCACAAAGACAACGATAGTCCCTTTTACTAAGAAGAGGCTTCTACCACGCATGAAACCTATCCGGTTGGCTGGTGAAGAAATCGGCATTCAGAAGGAGGTTAAATATCTAGGCATTACACTAGACAGCAAACTCCTCTGGAACAAACATGTCGAGATAACTGTCGGGAAAGCCACAAAGGCTCTCATGATATGCAAAAGACTTGCAGGTAAATCATAGGGCTGTAAACCAAACATCCTCAAATGGATGTACACCATGATGGTAAGACCCATCATTACCTATGGGGCGGGCGGTTGCATGGCACAAAAGAACCGAACTTACCACAACTAGGAAATCACTAGAAAGGGTACAAAGGCTCTCATGCATTTGCATTACTGGAGCAATGAGAACTTGCCCTACAGCAGCAATGGAAGTCATTCTTCACTTGACGCCTCTACACGTGGCCATAGACAGTGCTACTAAGGGAGCCATCCTACGATTTGCAAAGGAGGGAACTGGAGCATTTTTCAAGCAGAAGTTGGTGCCATAGAGAAATGTGCAGACAGAAATCTCGAAAGGAAGTACAAAAACCAAAATATTGCTATCATGTCGGATAGCCAGGCCGCACTCAAAGCACTAAGCTCATACAGCATCAGTTCTTAACTGGTATGGGAGTGTGTAGATAGGCTAAACGAACTGGGCAAACACAATCATGTCACACTCCATTGGGTACCTGTCCACGTCGGCATACAGGGCAATGAAGAGGCAGACTCCTTAGTGAAAATAGGGGCAATGACACCCCTAACGGGACCAGAGCCTTATTATGGAATAGGAGAAAACGTGATAAAACATAAAATCAAAATAGAAGAGGAGGCAAAAAGATCAAGGATCTGGAACGAACTCCCTAAGTTGAGGCAGGCCAAACTCCTACTTGGAAATTACAACCAAGAACGATTCCAGTCCTGCATCAGCTTAAATAGAAACAAGCTTAGAATAATAACCGGGCTCTTCACAGGCCACTGCAAACTAAGGAGACACCTCCACATCCTTGGCCTGGAAAACAGCGCCACGTGTAGATTCTGCAGTGCTCATGAGGAGACACCCGATCACATACTAGGTAAATGTGATGCACTCATGCATCAAAGACATAGGTATCTGGGAAATCACCAGATAAAAGAGAGTGAACTATCCTCTCTAAATGTTCTCCAAATAATCAAATTCCTTAAGGAAATAAATTTGGAGGATGTGCTGTAGAATGAGTAACCTTATCAAGCTCCAGACGGGGGCACAATAGATCTTAATGGTCGCAGTGCACTTATACCCCGAACTCTTTCATTCATTCATTCATCCAGCACTTGCAAGAATTTCATATAAATTTCATGCAAGTGTTAGATACAAACCGTTTTCATTTAAAAACTACTTGGTGGATTTTGATGCTTGATGCGGTTTTTAGCCTTAATTTAAACCTTCTAAGTTATTTTAACCACCATCTCGAATTAAACCAAAATTTCCAAAAATTTGCCTATAGAACTAGTATCATCATATTCTTAAAATTCGAAAAAAGACGAAAATAGTTTTTTAAGACAATTTTTTGAAATCTTTGCTCGAATTGGAAATGGTTTTTGAAATAACTTAGAAGACCTTAATTAAGACTAAGAACCGTTTCAATAATCAAACTCCGACCTTAATACCTTTCTTACTTGGTGCAATAATAACTTTATGGAACTAAATGTAAGTAAATGCCAATCAATGACATTCTCCCGCAAACGCTTACCTGCAACTCCCCGAACATATAACTTCAGTAATGTACCTGTTCCCATTGTTTCCTCTATACTTGATCTTGGAATATTATGTGATAAAGAGTTGAATTTTCGTTCTCACATAGATCGTGTTATTGCAACAGCAAATTCTTCCCTCGGGTTTATCAAACGGTGGTCTAAAGAATTTTCCAATCCATATGTTGCTAAATCTTTATGCACAACATACCTTAGACCTATCCTAGAATATGCTAGTTAGGTTTGTTCTCCTTTCCATATCACTCAATCGGCTAGAATTGAAGCAGTGCAACGAGGATTTCTCCGTTTCGCTCTGCGTAACTTTTCTTGGTCCAATCCCCTTATTTTACCCCCCCACGAAGATAGTTTACAGTTAATAGACTTACAAACCCTTGCTCATCGTCGAGCTGTCGATATCGCTGACATATTATTTGTACACAATCTTATCACTGGCACCATAGATTCTCCAGCGTTGCTGCAGCTTATAAACATTAACACCAATCCCTGTAACTTAAGATCTGTCCCCTTCTTCCACCTCCCCACACACCCAGTGGCGTAGCTAGGATACTTGCCGCCCGGGGCGAAACAATAATTTGCCGCCCCTTCGGTCCAACAATACTTAACAATAAAATCGGTCTTAGAGTTGCAGACAAAATTTTGAGGAACATTTTTTTTTTATAAATGCAAGGAAATACATTCTGCGAAATATTGATACACGCCACTTTGCCGCAATATCTGCTGCATGAAAATTTTTTGTTTCTGTCCTACTGGGATTTTACTTTAAACCGACTGTATATAATATAGGCACATGAGACTTGAATTTTTTTTAATGTTCGCTTTCGTTCAAAAATAGTAAAGTTCATAATTGTTCATTAGGCGTGTCTCACCAAATAAAATCTCTGAGAGCTCAAATATTTTTAAAGTGGGGCAAAAAATCTCACCCGAGCACTAAGATTTTTTCCAGAGATTACTGAGACGAAAATTTGTTGGGTTAATTTCTCAATGTTCTTTTTCAGCTAATTTGTTCATTTGACAGCCAAATTGCAATTTCTCGGTGATGTGCAAATACGAAATCGATACAAAAATACAGAATAGAGGTTGAGTGTTGATAAAAAGGAAAAATAAATTGATCTTAGCATTATTTTTCATTCATTTCATAAAGTTTTGTGCTTTAAAATTTAAATATTTAAAGCAGAGCTAAAATTTTGTTTCCATAATTTCAGTACGATTGAACAGAGTATCTTTGTTTCACCAAAACATTCCGCCTACGTCAACTTGATATTAAGCGCTCGGTGAGATTTTACTTGGTGAGACACGCCTATTGTTTCATCAGTACTCGACAGCGAAACTGAGAAATTGCATACTGTTCATATTTCTCAGATCTAATGATCATGAACCATGAAAGGTGTTGCGAGGCAAGAGGAAGTGAGGAGTGTCGGTAAAGAGGTAGGGTAGGGTAGGAAAAAGGAAGGGATAGGAAATTGGAAAGGAAGAGGTAGGAAATTGGAAAGGAATGTCAAGTTCCAGGGGACGCGGCCTGCTTGCGAGGCTCGGCAGTTAGCTCGCCGGAATGGGGGGGGATCTTGCCCCCGAAACTTAACCTCACCTGCAACAAAAACACAAATTAGGCCAGAAAAAAACTAAAATGACATCGGACGGACTATCACCACACCAAGGCGCTGCTGGTGACGTTGCAGCGTGGCCTTAACCCACCCAACCTGGAAATCTGCGGCCATGTTTAGATTTCCCCAAAGATGGTGGATGATCGCGTTCAGATCACACCATCTTCACCAAAGTTACCTAGCTGCTTTCAGCACCCCCTGAAAAGGTCTTCAAACAAACATAGCTTCTATTTAACAAACCAAATCAAACTATCAAAATTTCTTAAAACGGCGTTTTGGGAAGTTTTATTAGCAAGCATTAAAAAAAAATCATTTAGAGAATTTCAAGAAAGTAACGTATCAATTAATAATGGTATCGAAAATAGAATAATTACTTGATTAACAATCAACAAAAATTATCAAAAACTTTAATGTCTTCAAAATACAAAATGAACCAAATAACAAACAAATTGAAAATAAAAGACCAAAAAACTAATCAAATGTAAATTTGTTTTCGTTCCCACAGGACTCTCACTGGACTGCCTTCAGGACCTAGAGATAATTCCCTACCCTCAGTGAGCTCAATGGAGGTGGTTAATCAACGAAAGGAAGCACAAAATTGACAGGCACTAAAAATCCCCCAAAATGACAGGCCCTGGGAACAAAACCCCCTTCACTTACAGATATGGTAAAGATTTATGTTTTTTTGTTTGCGGGTGAGGTCTAGTTTCGGGGCCAAGATTCCCTCCCATTCCGGCGAGCTAAGCCGTGCTTCGCAAGAAGGCCGCGTTCCCCGAAATAGGCATTCCATTCCCTTTCCCATTCCGTTTAGCTGTCCGAACCTTTTCCAAACTCTACCTTCCCTATTGTCCTACCTATTCCTTTTCTGATCCTACCCCATTTCCGACCATCCTCACATCCTCTTGCCTCGCAACAAAGGGTTAAAGCAACGGCTAAGTCACTACTGAGTGTCTGACTACAGAGTTGTTACTTCACTGAAATTGCAGTAGATTGTTGATCTAATACATTTTTTCTCAAAATAAATCTGCTGAAAAATCTACATACTGCACTTCATTTTACCAAAAATTAATCTTCAAGCTTTCGCAAAAAAAAATCACATTTTTTTTAAATTCTTTGTGTTGAATGCAGCCATATGTATAGTTTAGAGCTTTTTTGTTTGCTGGTTTAATGTTTGAAAAAAACTATTGTTATGTTTTATTTATTTTGATTCATTTATCAGTTTTGTAAAAAAAAAAAAAAATTATCTGCGAAAATATTCAATCGAAAGCATTTTTGTTTTTTTTTTTCAAATCTAACGTGACACATTCTTTGAGAAAGGTCAAACCCTCTGAACTAAATTGAGGGAATTAACAAAAACATATATGTAAAGCTACAAAAAAGAGTGGTCATTACAAAAGCCATTTTGTTTCAAAATTTGAAAGAATTGTTAATTTAAAAAAATAAACTTTTGTATTTATTACCAACTTCTATAATGAGAAACGGCCATGATTCTGCCACCCCTAGTGATTTGAACACAATGAAAAATTGTACGTCCTTATACCTACCAATGTTATAGAATTTGTAGCTTAAAAAATAATACTTTTTTGTTTATTTCCAACTTCTGCAATAAACAACGATGATGATTTTGCACCCTTATTGATTTCAATTAAATAAAAATTGAATTAATTATTTATTAAACAAAAATTAAACTTGTGTTTATTTCCAACTTCTCATGTAGATCGAGGAAGATTTTGCCGCCCCTACAAATTTGAATACTACTAAAATTGTGCGTTTTCTAATAAAAATTTAGTAAAATTTTCAATAAAAAAACTTCTGTAATTGGTTTACATCCCATAAACAATGAAGATGATTTTCCCATTTGCCGCCCCTAACTCCTGGCGCCCGGGGCGACCGCCCCCTTCGCCCCCCCCTAGCTACGCTAATGCACACACCGCAGCAATTATGGCCATTTTAACTCTATGTCCAGAATGTTACGTTTAGCAAACACCGCACAACATATCCTTGATTTCTCCTTTAGCTCTCCCTCCCTTAGACAATCTCTCCACAGCCCCTCTCTCTAAGTACCCAACCATCTTTAACTATCAGATAATATTATTAAGTATATTGAACAAGTTATCTTTATTATTATTGTATCCACTTTTATGCACATTTGAACTTGTTATATTAATATAATATATATTATAATATAAACTTTTTCAATAAAGCCGAATAAATAAATAAATTTACTACTGCCCTACAGTGCACCCTTTTATTAACCCCAGTTTCCCCTCCCTTAGTAGAAATCCATACTCCCATTTTCCATAGCCCTAATTTTGTAGTTTAAGTCTAGATTAAGTTTTTATCATTTTATTATTTAAATTTATCTAAATATTGTTATTGCTATTTTTTTCTAACCAGCTTGTAGTAAGCGAATAAATAAATAAATAAAAGAAATGTGTTTTATTTTGTGAAATAAATAAGTGGAAGTTTTGGGTAAATTGTCCAGTCAAAGCGTCAGGAAAAGGGTCTGACCTTGCGCGCAGAGGAATGATCTGTTTTTTTTTTTGTCATGGATCGATAGGGGCTTATGTGAAAAGCTTTAAACGAAGTAATAACTTAATGATTAATAAATTAATGAACAAAGGTAAGTCAGCCCACCCACGCAATTTTATGATCATAGGTTTTAAAACCCCAGTACGTCGGAAAGCAAAAATTAAAAAACGTGATTGTTTATAAAAATATTCTCCATCAACTTGTGTTAAATTCAATTTGTTTAAATAAATAGACAAAAAGGTACAGATAATTTAAACGTTTTTATGTTGCTTTTAATAACTTTTTTTTCATTGAGTAAAAACTATATTTGATGGAATAATTAATTTTTTTTAAGTCTTATTAGTTTTCTATAAATCAAAACAAATAATCCCTCACAACTAACAGGAGTTGAGATAGTCATGAATTAGTACTTCGTGGTATTATGGTTAGTGCGTAGGACTGTCAAGCCGAAGGTGTGGGTTCTATTCCCAGCCGTGCCACCTTAAAACAGAAATATTTTATCCAAGGAACTGCCTCTGACGAGGAACTGAGAAATCCTCCAAGAGTACTTGTCATGAAAAAGTGCTTCTTATTTAGCCGTTCGAACTCGGCAAAAACTCTAGGTCCCCTCCATTCCTGCCCACAACACGCACACATGAATGGTTGTGAGTTGTGAGCCACCCAATTTATTTATTTATTTAATGACGGGTCTATTTATTGACACTGCTTCTCCTTCTAGCCCAGTAATAATAGATTTTTTACGTTGATATTCGACACTGAAATGGAGGAAAAGCAAGAACAAGTAAATACATCGGGCATGACCAATATGCTGTCTCAGCTGCTCGCCAAAGGAGATGACGCACTTTTGGGCCAAGAGCGTGCATGGACAAGAGTGGTATCAAAAAAAGGTGAATGTTAGCACATTAAAACTGTGAAGTTTTAGGAAAATCGTATGTGGAGTTTTTGAGTTACTGTCCATATTTCGAAGGCATCTCCTGCTTGATTTTTATCGTTTATAAGCAAATGAAGTCAAATATTATAGGAAGCTTAAGACAAACCTCTATGTATTTGGTATCAAATGAAAGGTAAAAATAATGTAAAAATCATGATTCTAGAACTTTCATTTTTTAAAATAATCAAATAAACTTAAAACTTAGTAATTTTTTTAGAAATCAGTTATTTCTGAAAAATCTACAGTGGCTATGTGCCCTTTTTTAACAGTTATGTGAAAGAAAACCTTTCAGTCTTTATTTTGATATATAATAATTTATGATTCAGCCAATAACAAGTAAGAAAACCACATCAGAAGCCTTGCTTGGGAAAATCAAAGAGAATGTACACAATATGGGGTTTCCTAGTAGAGTCCCTTTTAACATATTTCTTTATTTTTTAAACTTGGGCAAAATGATGTGTTTTTACAACAAAACATTTTTTGTAAGTCATCAAGATGTGAAATACGTACAGTGACCCACAACGAAAATGGCCCAACCTTAACAAAATTTTTTTTCTTTGAAAAACTGCAGGAAATCGAGTAAAATAAAAAAGGAGAAATTGACTTTCAATAAAGTATTATATTTTTGTTTTAAAAACTTCAAAATCTCAAATAAAATATTGATAAAACAAACGAATAACGGAAAATATCAAAGCTAAATGATTATTTTATCTCACAGCGAAAATGACCCAGACATTTTAGTTGTAAAAAGGTTAATTAACTTGTCTTAAAATCTTGTAATTTTAAGGGAGTTCTTTTTATCTCATAACTAATTTAGGACGATTTGGGACTGATCCAACAAGTTTTTTGGTGTATGCACCCCAATCCATTACAGGACAACTGTGACACGTTTATGCCCTGGATTCATCTCTTCTTCGGCTTCTCCCAAACGTTGTACCTACCATATGATATGACCCAAAACGATTGTACCAAAGATAGTATAATAATTAATTGTTATTTATTGATTTTTTACGTGCCGTTTTCATTTTATTTAGTGTCCTAGTTAACACGGAGGGGTCATATAATGGTTTGGGGTGTATGCTCAGCTGCTGGGGTTGGAACATTACACCTTATCGAGGAATAATAGGCTGATATCAATATGTATTTATATATTTTAAACATCAATTTTAAAAATAGGGCCGAAATTGTTGGAATTGAAACACTTTTGTATTTCTATCAAGACAATGATCCGAAGCACTCGACTGAAATATTTTGGAATAAATTGGAAATTGAAATTCAGAAACATGAGATTTTCAACGAAAGTGACCTGAAAAGAGTTTAACTGGAGGAATGGTATAAAATAAGCCCCAATTACACCTAAAAACTTGTTGAATAAGTCCCAAACGTCCTAAATCAGTTATGAGATAAAAAGAACTCCCTAAAAATAACAAGATTTTAAGACAAGTTTATTAACCTTTTTACAACTAAAATGTCTGGGTCATTTTCGCTGTGAGATGAAAGAATCATTTTACTTTGATATTTTCCGTTATTCGTTTGTTTTTTCAATATTTTATTTGAGATTTTGAAGTTTTTAAAACAAAAATATAATACTCTATTGAAAGTCAATTTCTCTTTTTTTATTTCAATTGATTTCCTGCAGTTTTTCAAAGAAAAAGAATTTTGTTAAGGTTGGCCATTTTCGTTGTGGGCCACTGTACGTATTTAATTTCTTGATGACTTAAAAAAAAATGTTTTGTTGTAAGAACACATCATTTTGCCCAAGTTTAAAAAATAAAGAAATATGTTAAAAGGGACTCTTCTATGAAACCCCACATTGTGTACATTCTCTTTGATTTTCCCAAGCAAGGCTTCGGATGTGGTTTTCTTGCTTGTTATTGGCTGAATCATAAATTATTATATATCGAAATAAAGACTGAAAGGTTTTCTTTCACATAACTGTTAAAAAAGGGCACATAGCCACTGTAGATTTTTCAGAAATAACTGATTTCTAAAAAAATAACTAAGTTTCAAGTTTATTTGATTATTTAAAAAAATGAAAGTTCTAGAATCATGATTTTTACATTATTTGAAAGATATAAAACTTACATTTCATTTGATACCAAATACATAGGGGTTTGTCTTAAGCTTCCTATGATATTTGACTTCATTTGCTTATAAACGATAAAAAACAAGCAGGAGATGCCTTCGAAATATGGACAGTAACTCAAAAACCCCACATACGATTTTCCTAAAACTTCACAGTTTTAATGTGCTAACATTCACCTTTTTTTTATACCACTCTTGTTCATGCACGCTTTTGGCCCAGGCCCCATACAATTTTGCCACATCTCCCTTGAAAGCCAAAAAAAATTTTTCTCGAACCATTTGATCAACAAAGCCAAGAACAAAAAATTCTTCAAGAACAACAAAGCCAAGAACAAAGGAATCTTCTAGAACAACTCACAAGAACAAAATAATCTTCGAAATCTTCTCTTAGTTAAGTTAGATGTCTTTGATAACAGAATTGTTGCTCTTGACGGGTGTGTCGATAAACAAATTTCGACTGCAGTAGTAAAGTTCAATATAGGAAGATAAAGTCGAATGCATTACAAAGGAGTTGGAAAAAGTATGGAAAATTAAGTTTCGAGAAATTTCTGGTGACTGTCTAAAGAGAAAGGAGATGCATCTACCCGCCTTCGATGAACAAACGTCTTGGCCAATCTACAAAAAGCAGTTTGAGTCTCAAACTGCTTCTTGCAGATTGACCAAGAAGTTTGTCCATCGAAGGTAGGTAGATGCATGCATTGAGTCTCAAACAGCTTCTTGTAGATTGACCAAGAAGTTTATCCATAGGTGGTGGGTAGATGCATCTCCCGAGACAGCCGCTGCAACAAACGGCTAGGATAAAGAAGACAAATTTGTAGCTCTAACGCCTGCCCCCACATGACCTGCCGCTTAACAGTTGCAAAGCATACTAGTAGAAATAGAAACAATTGGCAACTTCAGTGCTCTTGTTCAGGCCATTGACAAACGCTTTGAAGATGGCCATATGAAAGAAGTCTTCCGCCTTACTAATAATCAAATTTAGCAACGAATTAAATATTTCAGTGAAATGAACCATAATGTTATGGATCCCAAATAATGAACCATACATGGAATGTTAATTTTTTTGGAGTTCATGCCACCTATGGTTCATTGTTAAGAGCTCAATTCAATATTAAGGGCCATACCATGTATGTTTTTTTATTTAGAGTCCTTTTCATTATGGTCAATTTCAATGAAATATTTAAGTCTTCACTAAATTTGATTAATAGTAGGGCCCAATACTAGAGCTCAGAAAAGAGGAGAATAAACTCTGAAACAGCTCTAAGCAGACATCGAATGGTTGGTTTATCTGGCATATCCAGCCGCAGGAAATGAAATCGTCAACCAATTTGCAACAATCTTCAGTGAGCAGCAACAAAATAGGCTTCTTAAGGAGTCCATCGGGTAAGAGAACTAGAAATTGATGAATGTCCTCGCCAGAGCATTGCGTTCCAAAGAAGCCAGCGAGATAGACCTGCTTGATGCTGGACAGGATTAGACACCTCCAACTCCAGTGCATAATGCCACCTAGAAGACCCGTATGCAGGAATTACAACAAGACTAGAAATCTCCAATGCCACCTAGAAGGTCATTCAAACCAGACTGCATTGCACGCGTGAAGAAGAAAATGAGGTTGTTTCTACTCAACGATTAAGAGCCGATCCCATTCAGAGAAAAGTACACAGTTGGAATGGACGGATTTCAAGTATGCATGGATGTCAGCCAATTCAATCCAAATGAATTAACGGTCAAAGCTGTTGGCAACAGCGTGGTAGTGGAAGGTAAACACGACGAACGTGAAGATGATCATGGCTACATATCTAAGTCATCAGTTTGTAAGTAAGTGCCAACTTCCAAAGGGGTATGATGTTAAAATCGTCATCTAAACGGTTTCAATGAACGGTATCCTAACAAATATAATTTGTCAAATATAAGGCCATCAAGAGGTTGAATGAAAACGTGATACGACACAAAAGCGATAACGACACAATTCCAAAAGGGAGATCTTGTGTGGTTTTATAATTCCCACTGTCGGAAGGGACTGTCACCGAAACTCCAAAAAAAATGGGAAGGCCCTAATATTGTTGTAGCACGAATTAATGATGTCGTCTACCGCATTCAGAGAGGATTAAGAGGCAAACTTTTAAGGCTTGGTCAAACAGAACGCGGTCCGACGGGACGGTCAATACTTTACTGGGAAAGTAAGAACGCGACGGTAAAATTTTCTTTGTAAATTTTTACAAAGATCGCCGGACCGCGCTCTGTTTGACCAGGCCTTTAGTAGTTCACAGCTACCATTTACATAGTTATAACATCCCGACTCCACAGGGCATAGAGATGACCAACATCGCAACGAGAATCCAATCAGCAATCAGCAGACTTTTTCTCGCTGGGCAAACCATGTCATGTCGTTTCATTTCCCTCTCACCACTACTTCTATCTTTTGCAATAATACACGCTCTTTAGACTCCAGATAACAGCAAAGAGACTTTTTTTTAATATCCAGCTACCTCTAAATACAAGGAAAACCAGAGAAAACTCACACGCACTTGAATTTTCAAATCTCATGGTCAAGCTTTGAACAGCGTGCATGTCTTGTTCATAAGTTGGTTTTCTTCGACATGTCGTCGACAAGGCATGGATTTTTCTGGGTCCATTGGATTTTTTTTAGACATGTTCATAGTCTTGGCATCGTTCATGGCAGGTGGAGCCAGCATGTAATGGTGAAGGAAATGATGGATTTCCTTGGGACGATCAATTTTAAGTGTAGGGCAGTGTAACGACTTTCACATTTTTACTTTAACGACTCTCAAATATACTATATAGCAACATCCGCACAGCTTGTCAAACAAGTCTTAAGGGCACATGTTTGACCGGCAATAGACACAGTTTTTTTTTATCGTGAAAAAGTAAAGTTGATGAATTAGTTTAAGTGTACCAAGTTGAGTGGTGAACAATAAATTGGTTTGTAGTAAGAAAAATATAATGTTTGTTTTGTGAAATAAATAGGTGGAAGTTTAGAATAGTGAATATGTAAGTTTTATTGATCGAACCCGATAAAACGTTTCAGTGTGTTGAACCTGAGAAAACGTTACAATGTGTTGAACATGTAAAAATATGAGTTTACACGCAAACAAAATTTTAATAACTAATAGTTATTATGTTACATTCTTCTTCTCTATGTAGATGGTCTGTTTTTTCCGATCTTGGTATTGCTCCTGACATAAAATTAACCTTTGTTGACCAATATAACCAGAGTGTAAAAAATACAAATAAAATTATCGGATCCATAAAGCGATTCTCTCTTGACTTTCAGGACCCTCACTATCCAAACAGAGAGTCAAAGAAGAAATATACAAAATTAGTATTTAGTGCCGCAATGAGGAGCTGTTAATGAAGCAAGAAATTTTTGGTGTCCCAGAAGCAGCGTTGCCGCGAAAAAAAAAGAAGTGAGGGCCTTTTCGAAATTTTTTGGGGGCCATTTGACAAAAGCTGGGGCCACATATTTTATATTAAAATAAAAATTCAGCATCAATTTATAGTATGTCTTTTGATTCTTCATTCTGTTAGTTCAAGCCCATTTTTACAAAGTTTTTGTCAAATGTTTTATGGTGATAATCCTACCACTACCCCAACTCCCCAAAAAAACACCCTTTAACCACAGATATTTGTATGCACTATTCTTATTATTGATTTTCATGACAAATGAACCATTGATGCCAAGTTTCATCGACGGATCATTATTTTCAACAGGTTTTCGGTAATATTTAACTTTTACTGAAAATATAGTCATCCTTACATAAAAATGACAATTACTTTTTTCATGTAGGCCGTATTGACTTGGTTTTGGGTCATTTGATTCAGCATTTAAAACTACCTTAAAAACATATGTCATAAGCTTACCCTGCACCAAAGTAAATTTTTCTGTTTGATTCACCACAGTTTACCCCTTTTCCCCCTCAAAAAAACGCTCTTCCATGTGAAATATTTTTATAGACTCTTTTGATTTTTCATTCTCATGACGCATGAAACGTTTTCACCAAGTTTCATGATGGTACTAATTTTTGTTTTATTCGAAAGAATTTTTGCACTATCTTACCTGTACTAGGTATTAGGAAAACTGAAATAGTTCTGAAATTCTATTAACAGAGTTCAGTCTTAAATGTTCACTTTTTTTCTTCAAATAAAGTAGGCGAGGCGATTCGATGGTTTATATTTCCTTTTGTACAACTTCTAACTTCTAAAATTAAAATTTGGGGGCCATTTCTAATAGGCCCCGGCCAAGGGCCAAAATATGAAACAGAGGGCCAAAAGGCCCGATCGGGCACTTTGTGGCAACGCTGCCCAGAAGTCAAACGAAATTCAGTTTTTGCAACAACCTTCAGCTACATTTATTCTTTTCAAGGGGTTATGTTCTAAGGCTTCTATGTACATATATGTTCCACCAAAACTCAATCACAAGGGTCTGTTTTGAAACGTCCATATTCTGTTCTATCCCCGTTATCACAAACATATTTTCCTTTGAATCTAAACAGAATCACGATTCGGAAGTCGAAAATATGCAGGTGATAGATCTCTTTAATGCTCTCTGACAGCATAACTCAACGATCGACTTAAAAACCTACCGACGAAATTTAACTTGGATGAAGTCAAGACAAAAATGAAGTCGCTTGAACGTAGGAATGAAATGCTTCAATCAAAACAGCAACAAGTTGAGAACAAATGCTGTGTTCTCGAACGTCAAATTGATTTTCTTGAATGAAAATCAAAGGAGAAAAGTTTGGAATTGCATATTCCTCAGGAAGATGAACAAGATGCAACAGAGAAAGCCAAAAACGTTTGCTTGGATTTTTTATAACAAGATAGATAACCTAACCTAGCAAAAATAACGCAAAAAAAATTCGTTCCAGAAACAATAGAAAAATGAAGATGATGTACCTAGGCTGCCATTAAATTGCAAGACATATGGATGTCCATTCACCACGATTTTAACAAGGCTGCTCGAGAAAAAAGGAAACACTTATTACAAACACAAGGAACAAGCGTAGCCGTCTGCCAAACTAAAAGTAATGCTGTATTGAATGTTTTAGACTATAAAACCTAGTATGCAGATCGAGAGACAAATTTTATCTCTACATTTTTTTCGAGACAAATTCTGGAGGTGTAGAGATAAAAACAAAAGTCAAATGAGAACAAGAGCGTAGTTAGAAACTTAAAAAATCATAAATTTCCTTTAATTAATATAAATTTGAAACTTTTACATGAAGAGAAATCAGATTCCTTCGAAGCATTTGTAGAGCAAGAAAAATTAATCGTCTGCGCTTGATGGGGAACAATATAATGTGGATGGATGAAAATATTTTTACGAGGTCTGAAATTTTCAGTTTCTTACTTCTCTGGAAAAAGGCGATTTTAGGGCAATTTACACTTTTTCCGTCAAAATATAGTTTATCTCCCATCTGTCAAGCCATCAACTGTCAAATTATATTGAAGGATCGCTACCATGTCAATGGATTAAAAAGTCACTAAAAATTCTTAAATTTTTGATGGTTTTTACTTCTCCGGGACATTTGGATCAAATTAACTTTTTCCGTCAAAATATAGTTTCTTCTCCATCTTTCAAGCCATCAACTGGTCAAATTTCATTGAGGGATGAATGTCTTATGTCAATGGATTAAAAAAACCCTGCCAAAATCAGATATGTTCGCAGTTTTCTACTGCTCCCAAAATCCAATTAAATTTGCGAACTCTGTTTGCTGGATTCCAATTCGTAGTCCAAGAAAAATACACAAAAAAAGGCCAAATTGCGGAAAAAATTCAAGTGAAGGTTTTGAAATGCAATAATCTTTATTTAGGTATAAGGAATACTCACCCAAAAGTCCATTGACAGATCATGTGCGCGTTAGAAGTTATTCAAGGTGAAATGTCAAAAAAATTGATTTTTCGCTTATAACTTTTAAACGGTAAATGCTATCAAAAAGTACTTCATACAAATCTTGTAGATCATATAATTTTCTATAAGAAATGTTTACGCACTATTTTTTCTCTGACTGATCGCTTAGGAGATATCGCCATTTAAAAAAAACGTTATTTGTTATGTCTGTTTTTCACCTGTAACAAATGAACGGTGATTGCTATCGAAAACAACTTCATACAAAGTTCTTACACTATTAAATTCTCTGCAAGAAAATATAATTTTTTTTCGACAAGTGATGGTTCCAAGATATCACTATATTAAAAAATTCGTCAAAAGTTAAAAAATCAGGTTTTTTGCCTTTTACTCTCAAATGACGAAGTTGTCAAAGATAAATTAATACCTACTTTATGTGTTATTATATTGTCTACAAAAAATACTGTTCAACATTTTTCATAGGAGTGATCAATTAGAAGATATTATTAGTACTTCAAAAAGGCAAAAAGTTCAAAAGGTTTTTCGCCTACAACTTTTAAACAACAAATTTTGGCAAAAAAAATGTTGTATACAATTTTCAGATTATATGACTCTAAACGAAAACATTTTCATATTTGTTGTAAAATTGATCATTTAAATCATATTACTATTTCTAAAATTGGTCAAAATTCAAAAATACCGGGTTTGACGTCTTTTCTCTTAAATGACGAAGTTGTCGAAAAATTATTTATGCTCATTATTAAGATAGTCATATTTCCAACAAGAAGTATCATAATAACTTTTGTGGTACGAGTGCTCAATTACGAGATATTGCTGTTTTAAAAATGTTCGAATTTTGAAAATACAAGGTTTTCTGTGTATATACCTTGAAAAACATTTTTAAAACAGCAATATCTCTTAACTGAGCACTCCAGAAGCACTAATACATTCAAACTCAAACGTCAAAACAAACTACAATGCAACTTCATATTTTTTGTTCATCCCATTCGAATTAGTTGTGCACTCGAAAACACTGAATAAAATAAAATTTAGTTAACAAATTAAGAAAAACAAAAAGGAAAATTACTACATATTTGTAAATAAGGGGTGGATACACTATTGTTTTGAATTTCACTTTTTTGTGCCAGCACAAAGTTTCTATTAAATGATTCACTAATACAGAATTGAGTAGAAATAGGTTAGGTTAGGTTAAATGGGGTGATGATACGAGAAGGTCGCATCACCTCACTCGGATCTCAATGTATCCATTGTGCTCCCCTGAGTGTAGGTCAAGGTAGGTATAAGGAGGGGGAAGGAAATGGATTATTGGAAGTTTAGGTATGGGGGGCCTCCCTGAACCATCCTGAGTTCTGAGCGAATTTAAGGATGTTTCTTAGTGGCAAAAACGAGACGTCGCCCAGTTCGTCGAAAAAGTATTCTCCGAGGGCTGCCTTTCTAGTTCTGGCTAGGCTGGGGCATTCACAGAGGAAGTGAATTGAGCCCTCCTCTGCCTCTTCATCCTGACACCCTCTACATAAGTCAGATGAGCCGATGCCCATTCTGCTTAAGTGGGTTCCCATTGTGTTGTGACCTGTTAGGATTCCAACCAATTGGGATAGTTGAGGCCTGCTTAGCTTGAGTTAATACTCAGTTTTTTTCTTTGGAATATCCGGCCATAAGTTCCTCGAAATACGACAGGTATCAATTGTTGACCATCTGTCGTTGGCAACTTTGAAAACTTTGAGTAGAAGTAATAAGCACTGTTCCTTCCATTGGATTCAGAATGAGTGTCTTCTTGAGTGAAACCAATGGAAAACGACATTAATAATGGAAAGAATTAAACAGGGAGATGATTTTAGATTAGAAAAAGTGAAATATATATAAAACGCCACAATTTTTCCGGAAACATAATGCTTCGAGCATTCTTTTTGCGCGAAATTAAGTGGAGACTTTCTTTTACCTTTTCACGTACAGCGGTTAAGACTGTCAAATTTTGAGCTGGAACACATCAAACTGCTTCCCCATGTAAAACGTATTGGTAGTACTAGATTAGGGTTTTCACCAACTCATAAGTACTTTGCCACCTCCAAAGGAAAAAGGCTAATAAGTCAGGTCTGATTAATGAATCCTTATTTAGCGATTTTTATAACTTTGTTAATATTTGAATTTATTTTCCTGTCTGAAACAACGGAAACAATTTTGCAAGAATTGAAAACAAAATGTTAGATTATACGTTCAAATGGACACCAGTGACTCGGAATCACACGAATTTTGTTTTTGATCCTCCGGGATATGTTTTTAAAAAATTCAAAATAAAATACTCATTTAAATTTATTAGATATTTATTTATTAACAAGCTTCAGATCCCTTACCACTGGTGGGGGGAAATCTTCGGCTATACGAAGTGACTCGTATAAATAGAACTGTACTTAATGAGATCGAATGATCCCTTTTTATAAATATAATATGCTAACGCAGCAAATCTTAATTTGACTGCGGCTGATGCAATGATTCATATTGTTCTTTATTTTGAAATATTCTCCCACACAAGTTGCTGAAGGAAAAAAGTGCTGATATGCTTTTTTAAGTTAATGATATCGGATATGATCATCCGCAATGAAATGCAAATATGAATCATTGTTAATAAACTACGTTCATTGTTGATATTTATTGAAAGATACTTTGTTTACATTATTTAGGTATATTTATGTCTGGAAGTTCTGTAGGAGATACTTCACTGACGGTTAAGTTAAGTTTATAAAAAGTCTTTATGACATCCTAATGGTGTCGATTCAAGCAAATATGCTTGGTATGCTTTTATTATTATTTGGGTTGGGAAGTAATTCTATAACTCAAGCGAGGGAGAGCTAGCGCAGGGCACAGTACACATGTAAAAGGTAATATATTGCGCATGTTGTCAAAAATCAGTTGTCAGATACTGAACAAAAAAAAAACAAATTAACTCTCAGAGAACTTGTCAAATTGACAATGGGTACATTCAATGCCTCAATTTCAGTACATAATCTTCAGATTTCTGAATTCTGGCCAATCAGAGGCTTGGAAAATTGAGAAAACTGAAAATCTTAATGTAAAATTTGGAAAGTGTTGAACATGCCACAGTACAAAAGCAATAAACTGACAGGGGTCTCTGAGATTTTGACACATGCGCGAACTTGAACGAAAATGAAAACTTGGAAGATATTACCTTTAATATGTGTACTGTGAGCGGAGGGTGCTTCTTTGGATTCAAGGAAAAATTAAGAAGATTAAAATACGAGTTCCGTATGTGCAATGATATATGTATCGTTTGTAGAATTAATATTGGGAAGATGACTTCGAAAAGGTATTGGACATATTCAACAAAATGGAATCTTCGAACGTAATGGTAAAAGTAGTTTTTAAAGCTGGTACCGAGAGTGGTTATCTTGCAGAAGGATGCAATTTAAATTTTGATTTAAACGTAGAAAATTTATAAACGAGTTAGGCACTCCTGTACTTGTACGAAGTTATATCAATGATAGATGAGAAGTGCAGATCTGAACAATCTGAAGCCTCGGGATCCTTGTTCAGAACAATTTACAGTAGGCTCAACCACAATCTTGCTGAAAAAACTACTTTTGTGATTCTTACAATTAACGTGATTGCTACAGTGCACAGTGGTTCCTGTTGTATGGAGAAGTGGTCATAGAATTGGAACCATTGTATAGATTTTGATGAAATTTTCAGAGACGATAAATAGTTCTATAATTCATCTTTGAACAAATTTTACTTTTTTTATAACAAGTTTTTGAGAAAATTGAAAATTACTGCAGCTACTTTTTCATTCGATTTTTATAATTGTCAGTATTAATGTTAATATTAAAAACTTGTCAGTTGATTTGAGTTCGGTTCTTTAAAAAATGTAGACACTTTTATTTCCAACAAATGAACCACGGAAATATTTTCTGGAACCACTTTCAGGGGCTTACTAAATTTGTATTTTCATATAATAAGGGTATTCATGCAACGTCGTAAGTTTAAAAATTGTGTAAGATGATAAGTTTACGCAAAAGTTTGCATGAACGACATTTTTATTAATTTGGTTAAATGCTGTGTAATTGAATCAGCTGCTCGTTAAACGTCAAATATTATATTATAATACGACTCAACGTATCTGAAAATTGCTTAGATTATGGATAGCAATTGACAGAACTTTGGACTAAAATGCGCAGAAATGCACAGAAATTCAAAGTAAGGGACATGTAAAGGAACAGCCCTATTATTTCGTTAAACGTCAAATATTTAAAGTCAAAGATTTGTTTGTAAATAAGCAAAAAACTAAAATTTATTCAATTATATGAACAAATTGCCTATAATGATATACTTATTATGGAACTATTCGGGAAAAATTACGGTTTTGCATTTTCTTTTATAAAAAAATTCCTTTTAAAAATCTCTAAAAATAGATAAACAGAAAAAAAAAGAGGATGCAATTTTAGAAGATCTAACGCTAACGATGGTTATGGCTAAGAATTCTCGATACTTGACTCAATTTTTACATCACTCTATTCCCAAAGCCAATAATTTCTTGACAGAAGTTTTGCCTTATTTGGATGACGACAGATTCAAACAGATTGTTCGAGTTAGCCGTTCAAATTTTGATATTATCCTTGGTTTATTTAAAGAAAACGAACTTTTCAATGGCCCAAGATCTTGCCAGCTGTAACGAAACGTAGCTTTCCTAAAGGCTCTTCCAAGCCAACACGAAATTAAAGTGAATGATCTCAATACTAAAAAAACAATAAAAAACTGTCTTTGTGAATGCTTCGCTATAATTTCGCGTTGGTTGGGCAGAGCCTTTAATCGTTGAGTAAACTACGTTTTACTGGCTGAACAGAATGGAGACGGAGCTGCAACTTTAGCTGCAACTGGAATAGCTGTCAAAATGTAAAATACACACAAATTCAATGAGGCGAACAGAACACGACGCAGCGGCAGCCTGAGCTGCAGACGCAGTTGGACAATTTTTCCAACTTTTAACTTTTGCTTGCAGCTTTTTTGACGTTTCAAAATTGCGAGCAAAACGAAGTGTTTACATTTGAGTTAAAGTGATATTTAATTTCTTTTCAATATCTCATATGGACGAAAAGCAATTTTAGCTTCTTTTTCATCATTATTCATTTTTATTTCTGTTTTCATTTTTATTTTCGATGCTAAAATGTCAGAAAGCAGTACAGCTGCATTGAGGGCGTGTAAGAAAATCACGAACGATACTTTTAGACAACTATTCCAGTTGCAGCTACAGCTCCTGTTGCAGCACTCTATTCTTTTGAGGCAGTTAATTTACAACTTTTATCACCAACTAATTGCAATGCGATAATTACAGAACACATTCAGAGCCTTTTCTTGTTCTGAAAAGAAGAGAAAATTGTTCTGGGCCCAAATCACGTAACACAATTCGATCGAACGATCGTCGTTTCGACTATTTCTCTCTCTATATTTCCCTGTAGATATGATAGAAACAACAAAAGTCGAAACGATGATCGTTCAATCGAATCGTGTTACGCGATCTGGGCCCTGGATTTGATTTCAGAATCGAAATGAGAAGCGTTCACACGTCTAGAATCAGTGTTCCGGATTGCCAATCGAAAAGGCCATAAAAGTCACAATGACGTTTGGATAAGTTTTTTACCAAATATTTGGTTAATTTTCCGCAGCTAAATCCTTGGATAAAATTAAGCAAAATTGTGTAAACCATTTCCCATACAAAATTTGACAGTTCATTAACCAAAAGATAAATTTAACCAAATCTTAAACTTATGTAGTGTTTTACGCAGTTGCATGAATACTCCTAATATCTCTTAAAAAAAATATTTTTATGATGAAACATGAATAGCATAATTTTGAATACTTAACTGAAAACATTTTTTTTATTTAAATGTATGTATGTATGTAGGTTAGTATACCTATAGAAAGTATTCCAGAGAAACAAAATAATCCAATTTAAAAACTTTTAACAGTTGTAACACAAATAATTTTTTGATGTAGATATAAAAAAACGATAAATTCTTTGGGGCATATTCATAGATGTTATTCAAGCTGTTGCTAGACAAAGCTGAAGTATAGCTGATTAAGTTTCAATAGGATGAACTCCAGATTTATCTAGGAACAGCTTAAACAAAACCTATGAATAAGCCCCTTTTATGTTTAAGCTAGTCATTGAAATTTTAAAAAAATTAACTCTTAAATAAATAATAAATAAATAATAATAAATACTTAATTTAAGCTGTTGCTAGACAAAGCTGAAGTTTAGCTGATGAAGTTACAATAGGATGAACTCCAGATTTATCTAGCAATAGCTTAAACAACACCTATGAATATTCCCCTTTCATGTTTAAACTAGTCATTGAAATTTTAAAAAACTCAATCGCTTTCTCAATAGATTTAATCGAAAATATAGAATTACTGTGTAGTTGTTATATTTTCAATTTATTATAATGAGAAGGCGATTGTTCAGAGAATTTTTACAGTTCAAATGCAAAATTTTTGTTAGAAAAATTGGCAACAGATAATTTTTAGTAAACACATATGTGAGTTTATTAATATATTTAATTAGATAGATTTGTTTACTGAAAACTCGATTAGTCTTTCACTTCTCTCGATACCAGTAGCGTAGCTACCACGGTATCAGCCGTATCAATGATACGGGGCCCCCGAGATATAGGGGCCCCGAGATTCAGAGTACTTGACGTGTGTAAGAAATTTTTCATTTAGATGCATTTGATACACAATTTCAATAGATTCGCTCGTTGAAGCTTACCTTAAGTTGACCCAGGTTTTCTTGACAGCCACAAGAATTGCAAAAAAACTGTGTTTTTCAATTTTCAAAAAACACCAAAGGGTCCTCAATTGTGAAATAAGCAATAATCAACATTTTCTTAAAAAATGAATAGAACCAAACCACAGCTTCCATTTTCTATTTCTATCATGTTATTATCAAAGTAAATAGTGTATTCCTTGAATTTCTCTTAAAAAAATGAGAACTTCGTGCAGCACGTGAGTCCACAAAAAAATGCTTGGGGCTCCTGCCACTTTACCACTTTAACAATTTATTTTTTACCTCAACTCCCGCCAGCAAGAAACCTAGATCTATTTCAGGGCGAGCTCAGGGCGACCCTAGGTGTCGAAAAACACAGAATTCAGGGTTTGAGAAAATCCTTGGGGTGACTTCTGGGCTCAACGACCAAACCTTATTTACATATTATTCAAAATTTACCTATTACCAATTTTGTTTACATGTTTGTTTCCGATACTTTTCCTTCCTGTGTAGTTATCTCTATCTAAGTCCTATCAACTAATGGAACTACAACTGCAACGTGCAACCACTTTTTTCTTATCTTTTTTACATCATGTACCAGTAGCCCAGGAGAATCAGACGAAAAAATGGTAAAATCAGGAAATAATTCTTATAAAACTGAATTTCGATGGAGAGCTCCGTTTTACTTTACCTTCGATGGACAACATTTTTTGTTTTATTTGTACTCAGTTCTCCTTATTATAAAATAAAACTTTTGGGTGGAAGAGGTAAGGAGAAGGCCATTTTTTTCAAAAACGGTTGTGAGCTGTGAATTTGTTTTCTTATAACTCATTTGAATTTCACTTAACAACGAATAATTGAGGAACCAGAAACTTTCAGGCGGTCTCAATATCTAAATAATGAGCTATTAATGAAACTGAACAACTACTTCGACAAAGAATGGCAAATCACAAATCAGACATTCGTCTTAAAAGTACCGCAAAGACGGCACTGGCTTGCCTCAGCGTTGAAACTGAACACAAACTGGACTTTGATGGGGTTGAAATTCTTGGACCGGAGAAACATACCTCTCTAAACGATATACATTAGAAACACTACATATACTAAACAACAAGAACAACATGAACCGCAAACAAGATGTACAAAATATTTCAGCGGTATACTGCTCTTTAGTCTCAAACAACAGATCAAAAACTGAACATCAGTTAGACCAAGTGTTTTTTTTTATTACCATTTACTTGCTTTCTTTTTTTTTCAAACTCAAAGTTTAAATTCTTTCATATTTTCAAATATTATAACGTACAATTCATTTTTAACAACCTTTATGTAAGTTGATATCATGTTCACCCTACATACAGTAACACTTATGTACAATAACTTCTTTTTTATAAATAAAGATTTCCCCTGAAGAAGACGGCAACCACCGTCGAAACGTTGGGAAAAAGGAAATGAAATAATCTTTTATTTAACAATCATCACGACCAAAAAAGCCGATGAGAAACAAATAATTTAAAATAATCTCAGTTATAAATATAACATTCAACATGGTCAAAAATAATTTCATATCATTAATGAAACCTAAAAGTTATAGCGTTTCAAAATTTGACTTTTGATTTTGACCGTAAGGTGACAAACAAATATTTTTGGAAATACATCTAGAAAACTCTTATTTTTTTTTTTCAAAAATCTAGATGGCCTAAATTTAAGCTCATAGAATCTTACACAAAGAGGATTATTACAACCGATTTAGGAAAAAATGTGCACAAACGTTACAAAATTATTATTGATATCTTTTCAACACATTCTTTCTTTAATATAATTTCATGAGCTAAGATTTAAATCTTTTGAACAAATTAACGGCTTTCGAGATACATATTTATTTTGTCCTTTTTACTGTACAAAATCAAATATCAAATTGAACATACCTAATATGCTGATGCAAGTAAAAAAGTTTATACCTAATAAAGGGGGCCCCTAAAAAATATTTGATACGGGGCCCCCAAAGTGCTCGCTACGCCACTGCTCGATACTGAGTCACTTTCTGAGACTTGATATAAACGGATCAGAATTAAGAAGAAGTCTGTTCAAAAGATCACTGTGGCTACCTGTCGAGAATGTTTCCTAGTGTTTTCGCGTCTAAATTGCTTCACTAACTTATTACAAGATTCAGCAGCCTCTTCAGATAGCTCACCAATAGATAATAAAGCATTGTCAAGCACTTCTGAGGCATGAATTAATAGTTAATGAATTGTTGGAATTAAGTTGTACCAGGGATAAGTTTCAACAAGCATTTTTGCGGTTTCTAGAGCGTACATTTAAACATTTTCTGGATTTATTTTATAACCAGACGATAGACACTGCACAGCAGGTGATTACATCTACATCTATCAATCAGGTCCTTATTTATTCCCGTGACCTCAGCTAAAATGGCAAAGTTAATCAAAAAAAAAATAACGTGCAGTATTGCCTTCGTTGGATGTGCCACTTCCTCCACTTTGTGGTTTGTCAACAATCAAACCTAATCGTTCTCTTAGCTTCTTTTGAATAAATTCTTTTCTTTGCAAGTAGAGCCTTATCGTTGGCTAAACGACACTGCCAGCCATTTATTAAGGGAGTTCTGTACGAAATCTTAATAAAATATTCAAAAAATCTTATGTATGCATGGAGGGGTGATAACCCAAACTCAAATTTACTAGTGTTTACTAATCTTGTTAAACATTGTTGTATGTCATTCATATCTTTTGGTGTTGCACCACATACATACTTATATAACACCTACTCGCAGATGATTCACTGAGAGCAGGTCAAACTTTACCATCAACCATAGTCAATTTTAAAGAATGTCTAATTTGTGTTTCGTGGTTATCGATAACAACTGAGGACGGGTGCAAGTTACTAATTTTCTTCTTGAAATAAGCTTCTTGCACAGAAAGTTCCTTTGTTTCCTTTGTATATTGAAAACGAATTGGTCTGCAAAATCTAGTTGAGGAAGGGCGGGGATTTTTCCAGATAACAATTTCTGTATCAAGGGATTCAGTTTTACAAATAAGTTGAAGAAGAACATAGGATGTGACAAAAAACTTCTATCAGAGATTGTTGGCTCTGAAAATGTTTGCTTATATTCACTATGCCCGGTGCTTCCATCGAATCCCCACTTTCCTAATGAAACTAACATGCTATTAGCATTTGCAAAATTATGGGGCTTATTGCGAGAGTCTATTCAGAATAGAATTGAAGTCGAATAGACTTAGAGCAGATTTTTTCTTACTTGATAGAGTTTTTATTTCTATCAATAATTTCCGATCGACTTTCCTTTGAAAATAGAATAATTGTTTGAGAAAAATTCGAATTTTTGAAAATAAGTTTGGTTCAACGAATCTTTGGCATTTACGTTTGCGTTAAGCAGATTATACTAATAGATTAGGTATCTCATCGCAACCACTCAAAAAAGGGATGCCAACCGATAGTATAAGTCCAAACATTTGCAAAACTACTGGTCGGAAAAGCTTTATCTGGTGACAATGGGTAGAAAATTCACTTTTCAATATGCATTTTCGGCTTAGTGAACCTGTAAGCAACTTCTATAAAAAGGAATCATCCAACCTCATATAGCATTACTAAGCTGCGATGTTTCGGTCTATTACTGCTGTCTTCGAACTTCTTTTTGTGCTTCCGCTTCATCATACGGTTAATCTCGCCTGCTTTCTTAAAATCCATATTTCAGTTTCGTTTAGCCAGTCACAATGTTTTGTACACAGTCTTGTCTTCATCCTACCAAATCGCTTCCAATATATGACAAACCGATTGCACAGTACAAGAACTCGATATCGCAAGTCATCAATTTGCACATTTTCAGCATCCGGTCAAGATATCGTCAAGGCTTCATTCACTTTACGAATCCTCTCAGCTCCATTTTCAATTTTGTTGAAAGGGAGCCAGATGTCCAGAACACAAAAACGTGTAAAATAGTACTTGACACAGTAACCTCAAAAAAAAAAACATTCAAATATGCTGCAGTTGGAAGGAGAAGGTAGAGTTCATTGCAGCCCATCGCAGCTCGTCGCATCAACTAGATGTTTTTATTTTTGAAACTGTATACATGTATGAATATTTTGGTGTATAATTCATGCATGACCTTTCATGACTTTGTAGTTAAAAGTCTCGTTTAACTAGAAAGACAGAGACAAAAAACAAATTTTAGACTCTTTTTGTGGGGGCTTGTTTTTGGTTATGAAGTGGCTAAAATAATAATACAAACTTTATAAATAAGGCACATACCTTAAATTTGAATATCCATAGCCAAAAAATATCTACAAAAAACTATCCTTAAAAAAAATTAAACTTATAGCTCACAGCAAGTAGAGCACCGTGATTACAATAAGGGCACTGATTTGATATTTTTTGTGGCATCAGGTGGTATGGTTATGAGTAAATACTATATGGGAATATAAGGCCATAGTTCTAACATTAAAATTGTATGTATGTACTACTAAGGTCCCATTGTGCAGTGGTCAGACTTCGAAGTGAATTACTGGATGAACAGAATAGAGTGCTGCAACTGGAGCAGCAGCTGCAACTGGAATAGCTGTCAAAAAGTGTCCACAATGCAGCTTTCTGACATTTTAGTATCAAAAATGAAAATTAAAACAAAAATAAAAGTGAATAATGATGAAAAAGAAGTTAAAATTGCCTTACGTCTTTTTGAGTGATTGAAAAGAGTTTAAAAATCACTTTAACCCACATTTAAACACTTCGCTTTGCTCGCAATTTTGAAACGTCAAAAAAGCTGCAAGCAAAAGTTAAAAGTTGACCAACTTGTCCAGCTGCGTCTGCAGCTCCGTCTGCAGCTCCAGTTGCAGCTCCGTCTCCATTCTGTTCAGCCAGTTACCCAACCTGAACTTCATATCAAACAGACCCGATTTAGTTCTGGAGTATGTGCAACTTAGTGGAAAGAGAGGACGGTATTCACTTCATCGCCTGCAGTTCCCAGGGAAATTAGAAGTATTTTTGGAAGTGACTTTTTAACGGAAGATGAAGTTCTTATTATTCTGAATGAGATGGATGTTCCAAAATTTTATGAATATTGCAAACTTGCATTAAGATAAAGATCACTCATAATAAGTGAAGATTTCTGATTTTTTTATTTTACCAATACTCATCGAATAGTATCTTTTGTTAAATCTTTTGTAATCCCAAATCTTACTGTGATAGATTGAATTTATTTTAATAATTGTCAATCTGGCAGATGACTAATGCCATGATTATAATGATTTTTTGTATAACAACTATATAAAACAACTAAAAACACTTATTTTATTTATTTATTTACTTAATGAAACTAGCTTCCATCGTCAGTAAGCTTTATATAATGCATATGTAGCTTCCGAAATGCATTATGTAAATAAATACAAAAAAAAAATAAGTGTTTTCAGTTGTTTCAAATAATATCTTTATTTATTCTATGAAAAAAAAAACACGTCAATTTTTTGTATATAAAAACAAGTTATGTAGTGTAAATTTCAAAGTTATGTAGAAAAATCTTATCTAAATGTATCTTTTGTTCGTCCAGTTACCAGTACCTATTTAATATGGATGCCTTATGCTCAAAGACTCAAGTTAATTAATCTTTCTTTATTATAAAATTAATAAGTGGGTCAATAGTATCTCCATCAGCTCTGTGTCGTTTAAATTTCAGCTACAGTCAGAAAAGCTTAAGAAGACAGCTGCCTTTATGTCCGATCTTCAGTAAAACAAACTATGGTGTGAATAGTCCTTTAAATAAATTTTGTTCAGGCTTCAATAAAAATTATTTTGTAATTTATTCTTTAAACGACAATGTTAAAAGTAGTAAATTCAAAGAACAACATCAACACATCATTTTAGTTGATTATATTTATGTTTGGTAAGCTCATCTTTCATTAGCTATTCTGCTAACTTCAAAGTGTGGGTTCGACGCCACTCTAGGCAGCACTTATTTGTTTATTCCCTCAGCCTTACTGGACGTCACCCATAGGATTAAATGAGATAATAAACACCTTGATCTCAATCCACTGTGCCCAATTTTTCCTATCCTGCTACTCTTTTCTAACTATTGCCTTGCAATTCAGGTTTCAACGAAAATATTTAGTTGTTTTAGTGTTATAAAATAAACATACCTGTAATCGCTAATAAAACAATAATAATCGCTTTCATAAAACAAGCAATAATCGACTTGTATCACTTAACTCTCAAGCGACATGTAAAAGACCTAATGTGGATTTTCGACAAACCTTACCGTAGGTATGAAGATACAAAATAAACCTTGAAACATATTGCAGAGGATCAACTCTGTTTTTAAGAAAAAAAATAATTTACTCCACTTTTTTCGGTTTCTAAGTAGATAGATATTAGGTGTACCTGCCTACTCACGTTTTGTAATAGGTACATACTATACTTTTTAACATTAGATAATCAAGTTGACATACCTACATATTAATCAAATTGAGTTTAAGGTTTTATTCGATCAAAACCTGGAAGTCAAGGCTGCCAATCCTTTTAATAAATCTTTATTAAACTTTAGGTCTACCTGCCTACATACATACGTAATGTATGTACATTTCTATAGGTATCTATTTCTTTTTTTTGTTACTAACACATCCACTACGCAAATTTTGGTTTCACTTTACTTTTTTCTCCATGTGCTTTGGAATTTTATTTCTGATATCCGAGTCCAGACCCAGCTACTTCTCATCACTTATCATCATTTCTCTTCTATTTAATGAAGCATAACGCATTTTGTGCATAAGAAATCAAGCAGGCTTAGCTACATTATAAACACATTATACACATATTTTGAACAAAAAAAGAATAAACAATCCAACACTTTCATTTTTCATGGACTTAAACATCCACGTGCACATCAGGTACAAAAACAGAAACATACATAATTACTTTACAGCAAAGAGTGCTTACAATCTCCCTTCGCATCCTAAAATAAGTAGGCTAAATTTCTCTTTTGACCTATATTAAGCCTACCTTTACTTCATACAATTCAAGAAGATGTTTGCTTTAGAGAATCTAAGTTTTCATTTCCATTCAACAATAAAAATTGGGCATAAAGTTCCTTAAAGAATATTTCTTTCAAAGGCATTAATTATTAATATATTATTAACGTTTATCTCAGATAAATTCAAACAAACATTTTATTTTAACAAGAAAGAACTTGTCTTTACGATTGACTGTAATATAATATTGTTATTGGACGATCTATCTATTCCATTATTATCTTTACTTTCTCTTTGAATCATGGAAATGCTAGTTCTTGCAACGTTTGTGTGTGTATGGCTTGTTTATAGTGAAGTAGTATAGATGTATGGTATATTTATTTCCTCATAGAGGGGCAAACAAAAAATCAATCAAATTTGTATATCAAGTTCATTATTAAATCTAGGCTTATTAACCTTCTTTCTAAATAATTTGTTTAAACTTTGAACCGTGTTTTATTATGTATTTTTAAATGGGAAAATCAAAATTTAACTTTAATGCACTTAACATAAACATAGGTACATGTTACATGTTTTCTCATGGAATCAGCACGAGAACTTTCACTGAAAACCCAGACAACATATCGCACATAAAGATCTTCCAATAAAAAGTGAAGACTACCTTAAAAAGTCTATACTATAGTTTTTGTTAATAGAACCCTTATAATGATTTTGTTTTTCTATTTGATGTGTTTTGATAATTATGACGCAAATTGAAAATGCATTTTTTATAATCTCTATTTGTTTATATATTTACCCTTAAACAAGGGAAATTATTGTTTGGGAATACTTTAAAATTTAAATTTGTAGTTCCCCACTTTATATAGTATAATAGATGCAAATACATCATTAAAACCTTACAGAATAACACACAAAAATTACTTACAACAATATCTGGTTGAATATTGGCAATTACTTGTGGCCATTTTATTATGTATGAAGAATATCCGTTTGTTGCTTCAAGTTATTTTTGCACGAATATCAGAAAGTAAAAACTAGCACAAGATACACTACTTTCACTTTTGCTTTTTTTAAGTTATTTGAATAAAAACCGTCATTAACGAAGAAGATTTTTTTTTCACTGCAATAACTCTTATTTTGAATCTTTTCTTGTGCTCTAAATATATTTTGAACATAAACAGCTGAAATATTATTTTTATAAAATAATAATTTAGTATAAACTTTTCACCACAAATTCACTAATTTTTGTTTTCTTTTTCTTAATATAGAAAGTAACTCTTCATCCAGTTCGTGACGATTTCGTCGACTTACTTTAACCGTCTGTTGGTAGATCATCAATGAAACCTCCACTCGTCCTATGTTTTTAGGTAGTTTCTCTTTCTTTCGTTCTTTTGAACATTTTACCTCAAGTAGGTATTGCGTTTGATGTTGTGCTAAGAGCTTAGTATATACTTTCCTTGGTCAGTAATAAATAAGTATTAAAAATTATAAATACGAGTAATTATAATCATAATGCAAAATTTCATTAATATTTTGGAAGAAAATATTATTTAATTGTTCGAAGTGGTTTCAGACAAGTAACAATAATTTATAATATGTAGGTACCTTTGGGTGGGTCAATTATGTTTGGAATTTTGGGTTCTAATAGCGAAAATATGTTGCCAATTGGGACTAATAGTACGTACATAAAATTGTATTGAAAGCGGCATAGTATAACTGCCTTCAGATTAGGTTTGAAGTTAATAAGGTAATATGGTAAAAATTACTCATAGCAAGTTTTTAATTAGATTTTTTTTCAAGTAATGTGTTTCTCGATTTAAAAATAAAAAAAATGTTCGTCCCAGATCTACTGAGTTCTAAACGAAAGTAACGAAATCATCAATTTTTTAAAATGAATCGCACCCGAAAGGCCTGGAAGTGTCCTATATTTATAACAAGTGATTTCAAAGGTAATGTTAATGTACTTCCAACTTATGAAGATGGTATAAAGTATTAAAATTAAATTACTAAAAATTAAAAAAAAGAACCCAATTCCAAGAAATTTCTGATGTTATAATTTGATAAAAATAAATTGCGAAGAAAGAGAAAGAAAGCTCAAAAAGACATCATTGAAAAACAAAAAGTTCGTGAAATACCCAACTAACAATTTAACTTGTATAAGGTTCTATACAAGCTATTTTCAGACTGCTGTAAAAACAGTAAAAGGCCTTATGCAAGTCATGCAAGGCGCATCTACGCAAGCTAATTAACTGCCCTAAGACTTTTGTCGACAGGTCTTATAGCAGCAAATAACTTTTCATGAACTGCTATTAGCTTGACTGAACAAGCTATAGCTTGCCTTGGATGTTTATATAAGGCCATACCAAAGCCATTTAATGACAGCTTTTGTCAATAGCTTGCCTTGGATGTTTATGTAAGGCCTTACCCAAGCCATTTAATGACAGCTATTGCCAATAGCTTGCCTTGGATCTTTATATAAGGCCTTACCCAAATTTATTTTGCATAAGCAATAATATACGCTGTCGCGATTCGCGAAAATCTATTTTGCCATCGAGAGAAAAAATTTTTTTTAGCAAAGCTTTATTTATCTGATGTTTTATTTTTGTATTGCATTTTATTTTATTGTATTTTTTTCTCCTCAGTCAGCTTCCGAAACCTTTCTTTCTGTATTCTGTAACGATTGAAATGTTAGTTTAATTATAAAAATGAAAAGTTTTTTTCACTTGGGATTTGAACTCGATTCCTTCCTCGTACCAGTGTAGCACTGTACCACTATGCCAGTTTGCTGTTGAGGAAAACATAATCAAAAGTGAATAAGTTGATAACATCTTCACGTTCACGCTACCTCTTAACGTTACGCTTGTAAAGATTTTTTGAAATAGTAGGCTTTGCTTTTGTCGCCAAGCGAATATTAAACCACATTCTTCAATCACATCAGAAATAATGTCTGACGGTATATGAAATTCCTCCACAAAAGCGTGCTGGCTGGGACCAGCGATTCCTATTGCAGCAGAGGGAACAGTCGATAACTGTGCGTATCTAATATCTGTTCTTTGTTCTTCCAAACTTATTGAATGTTCTCTGGCTGTTTTAAGAATTGCTTCTCTGTTTTGTCTCACTTGTCTTTGGTAGGTTCCAGATCTTTTAAATTTTTACTATGAGTTATTCATTTTTAAGTTGTGCTAAAAATTTCAAGTTACTGAAAGCCCTTCTTTTCTATTTTACGATGTTAAATGCGTACTTACCGTTCTTATTTATTTTAATCTGATTTTTTTTAACAGCACAATATTTTATAAGACACACTTCTTGTTGATCTTCACTCAATTTTTTAATTTGTATAAGGCCTTTACAAACAAGCCTTATACATGTTGTTTGCAATGACTTGTCGTGGAGAGCCTTAAAGTAGCTATTATTTTAAACATTTTCAGTAAACAAATTTGGAAGGCCTTATACAAGCCATTTATAACTTATATTTACAAACCTTGTATAGAGCTTGTGTAACTCATATTTTAAGGCCTTATAGCAGCTATTTGTTTAAATTTCAGGTGGAAAATTCTTGACTTGCCCAAGATTGCCTTATACAAGCTCTATACAAGCTATTACTTGCAAAATTCGAAAAAATTTACCTTATACAAGCTAAATTGTTAGTTGGGTACCTACGCTATTCTTTGAGGGTCGAAAAGATCAAACAATGGTCACAAAGAAAAAAACAGAAAATACTATATAGGATTGTTCAAGAACATATTTCATTAATTAAAGAGCCAGATAGCAAATATTTAGGCTATGACACCCACGCTAATGGAACAGCTAAATCTATTGAAAGAGTAGTCATTAATTTTATTTCAACCGAAAATGTAACTTTGGACCATTTGATAGCAATAGGATGTGATGAGACTAATGTTAACGTTGGTATATTTGGCGCTGTAATCTAATTACTAGGAAAACAACTAAACATACCTCTGCAGTGGCTTATCTGCTTGGTATATATGAATGAATTGTCATTTCGGTATTTATTTTCCTTTCTTGATGGTTCTAATTCCGGACCAAAAACATTTACTGGTAAAATCGATGAAGCAAAAGTTGTTGCAAAATTTCGAAATATCCCAGGTCAAATGCCATTAATAGACACCAAAGATCTCATTACTGACCAATTGTATTTATTAGACTGATTCAAAAAAATGAAAATGTTTTCGATTTTCGATGCCACTAGCTTTTTAGTTAAAGTTTAATGAAATACTAATCCTGGCAAAATTTCAGCCCCTTAGGTCAATATTTAGAGGTCGCTCATCGATACTTTCTGTTTTCCATACAAATCGTATGGGAACTTTTTTTTGATTCCTTCTTTATTTTATAACTTTAGAAACGGTTATCATACAGAAATGGTCAAGGTAGAATCTGAAAGAAGATTTGATGTTCTTTAAAAAAGGTCCTTACTTCTTATCTAATTAATGTACTCCATCCAAAGTTATTCAAGGTCAGAGTGGTATTCGTGGAAAATTAAAAAGTTTTTTGGATTCCGTGTTGAAAAAATCTGCTATAATACAAGATGTTTTGCAAAAAATGTAACAAAAGGCAAGTGCGTGTAAGTTGCACTCAGACAAGAAAAAAATCGTTTTAGAGTGGGGGTCTTTTTCCCCTCATTTAGGCGGGAGGGGCAATTTCCTAAAAAAAATGAATAAAAAAGAAAAAAAATATTAAAAATCAACGGCAATACTTATGGTGTCATGCTATTACTATTTTAAAGACAATAATCCATTATTTAATTAACTTTTTAAAAAAAGTTGTTTTTGTAAATATTTTTTGAAAAAATTAATTTCAAACTTAGATTTAAAAAATGAAAAAGTGATTTTAGTTTTTAAATATCTTTTTGAAAAAATTTTCGTTATCAAGTACAATTTTTGTTTATGGACTTCAATACCTTAGTTAATTTTTTATCAGATGCTGAAAACCGCAGGCTAAAATGATTTGTAGTTTCTGAGAAAATTGAAAATAACAAAAACCAAGTTTCTTGTTATTTGACGCCCTGGAATTTAAATTGTTCCTTCCTACAAACACCCAATTTCCAGTAGTAGTAGTAGGTATTTTAATTTTCAATTTTCTCAGAAACTACAAAACATCTTAGCCTGCGGTTTTCAGCATCTGATAAAAAATTAACTAAGGTATTGAAGTCCATAAACAAAAATTGTACTTGATAACGAAAAATTTTTCAAAAAGATATTTAAAAACTAAAATCACTTTTTCATTTTTTAAATCTAAGTTTGAAATTAATTTTTTCAAAAAATATTTACAAAAACAACTTTTTTTAAAAAGTTAATTAAATAATGGATTATTGTCTTTAAAATAGTAATAGCATGACACCATAAGTATTGCCGTTGATTTTTAATATTTTTTTCTTTTTTAAACCAATTTTTTTAGGAAATTGCCCCTCCCGCCTAAATGAGGGGAAAAAGACCCCCACTCTAAAACGATTTTTTTCTTGTATGAGTGCAACTTACACGCACTTGCCTTTTGTTACATTTTTTTGCAAAACATCTTGTATTATAGCAGATTTTTTCAACACGGAATCCAAAAAACTTTTTAATTTTCCACGAATACCACTCTGACCTTGAATAACTTTGGATGGAGTATATTAATTAGATAAGAAGTAAGGACCTTTTTTAAAGAACATCAAATCTTCTTTCAGATTCTACCTTGACCATTTCTGTATGATAACCGTTTCTAAAGTTATAAAATAAAGAAGGAATCAAAAAAAAGTTCCCATACGATTTGTATGGAAAACAGAAAGTATCGATGAGCGACCTCTAAATATTGACCTAAAGGGCTGAAATTTTGCCAGGATTAGTATTTCATTAAACTTTAACTAAAAAGCTAGTGGCATCGAAAATCGAAGACATTTTCATTTTTTTGAATCAGTCTAGTATTTATACAAAATATAAAGTATCGGCCGTTATATCTGGTGAATGCTCTGAAGACTCAGCTAGCAGATCGCCTGGAAAAATGTCTCATGCCAGATGGCTCATTCGTGCTAAACGGATTCTTCAACATCTAACCCTTCTGAAAAACTTGTTTGTTTGGCAACTTATGCTGTCAAAGTGTACGCTCCAACTTGGTTCGATAGTTCGATTTGAAAATCAACCAAGTTGCAGAGATGGAGCAGGACACTTGTGGAAATTGATATCGAGGAGTCGTTATAAAAATAACAATGGAACTGAAGGCTGTTATTGACCCGGTTATGCAACGCAACAGTTACTTTGTCCATCCTGAAAATCTGCTGTTAGCAATGTTAGCAGAGACGGACAAACATTCTTAAATCAAGGTGTGAAGCTACACGACATTAAAGGTTATTTCAGGTTCCTGTCATTCATAAACATGGATGCTGAAGTTTATTACGAACTTATTAACTGACGAGTGCAGGTTACAGAACCACCAACTTTAAAGAAAATCTCAAACGAAGAACTGCAATATCGTCGAGAAGATAACGAGATACTTTTTTGGCGCTTTCCATACCCAAGCAGTTGAGAGGTCAGTTAAAACTGTAACTGAAGCCTCAGGAAGTTTGTGCACAAATTCAGCGCAAGAAGGTCTCATCAAATTGAGTCTTGTAAACTAATTCCGAAATTTGACAGCAAAAAGGATTTTCATGTAAAATTAAATCTCCGAAAAGAAAATACTTTGAACTCATACCTATCTTTTTTTTTTTTTTACACTTCAGATTCTTAGTTGTAGTGAGCTTAGAGCAAGCTGCAACCTACGATCAGAGGCTCATCATAAGTGCATGTGTTAGTGGTTAGTAAAAAAGGCAATCTAACACATGCATAATAATATTTCAATAAATAAAAAAAATTAAACAAAAAATCTATATACATACATAATTAAACAATATACAAAATATTTAAGTCATAGTTTCAAGAAGTAAAAACAATCACGACCGTGGAGCACTGGTTCGAAATACTTTCTTTAATGCCATCTTACTTATGTTAAAATCAACAGAGGAGCCGTTTAAATTAAAAATCATGCACATGCGGTTAAGAGGCTCATGTATACCGTAGTTAGTTCTATGGAAATTAACGTGTAAATATTCAAATCTTCGCAGGTGGTGAGATCCTCCTCGGTAATTTATGCCAATACAGGCTAACAATTCAGGAGCATCAATTTGGCAATTTATAAGTTGGTGAAGAAATAGTAAATCATTATTAACACGCCTTTGATATAAGGTTTGGACCTGCAGTAGCTGGATCCGATGTTCATATGGTGGAAGGTTGTACGGATCAGCCCAAGGAAGACCCTTTAGAGCAAAGCGAATGAATTTATGCTGTATTGATTCAATACGATTTTTATGAATTTCATAAAAGGGAGACCATATTTGCGAGGCATACTCTAGATGAGGTCGTAAATAACAATTGTATAAAGAAAGGGTAACATAAGGATCACTGAATTCCTTAGCCCAACGTTTTATAAATCCAAGCATAGAGCTTGCTTTATTAACAATGTAATTAATGTGTTCAGTGAATTCTAAATTTGAGCTAAAGTTAACACCAAAGTCCTTGAAACTAAAAACTCAACAGAGTTTTTGCTAGGAAATGGAATAATCAAAAGCACTTGCAATTCGCTTTCTGGAAAAAGTAATTGTTTGGCATTTAACAGGGTTAAAAGAAAGACCATTCTTACCACACCAAATATTGAAACTGTCAATATCGGCTTGCAGGAGAACGTGGTCAGTGTCAGCTTTTATTGACTTAAATATCTTCATATCATCAGCAAATATAAGAATGTCACTAGAGCATATACATGAAACAACATCATTTATAGCCAGGATAAATAGAAATGGACCAAGATGACTTCCCTGGGGCACGCGGGGGTGAGCAATGAATGAATTTGAAAGGCAGTTTCTAAATTTTACTAGATATGATCTATTTTCAAGATATGATTTTATCCATGTGATAAAAAAAGTTGGAAAACCAAAAGCTTTTAGTTTGAAGATAATAATGTTGTGGCTTAGTTGGTCGAACGCTTTAGAGAAATCAGTGTATATGCAATCCACTTCACTGCCATATTCTAACGCATTAGAACATTTATGCAAGAATGAAAGTAGGTTTGTTACTGTTGATTTTCTTCTCACAAACCCATGCTGTTGATTACATATTAAATTCTTGGTATGGAATGCTAAAGTCTCACATATAACTTGTTCAAAGAGCTTTGGTATACATGACAGTTTGGATATAGGCCTATAATTCGAAATAATTCGTGAGCAATGAATGAATTTGAAAGGCAGTTTCTAAATTTTACTAGATATGATCTATTTTCAAGATATGATTTTATCCATGTGATAAAAAAAGTTGGAAAACCAAAAGCTTTTAGTTTGAAGATAATAATGTTGTGGCTTAGTTGGTCGAACGCTTTAGAGAAATCAGGGTATATGCAATCCACTTCACTGCCATATTCTAACGCATTAGAACATTTATGCAAGAATGAAAGTAGGTTTGTTACTGTTGATTTTCTTCTCACAAACCCATGCTGTTGATTACATATTAAATTCTTGATATGGAATGCTAAAGTCGCACATATAACTTGTTCAAAGAGCTTTGGTATACATGACAGTTTGGATATAGGCCTATAATTCGAAATATCAGTCTTATCACCTTTTTTAAAAATTGGAGTTAGGAATGAAGTTTTCCATAAACAAGGAAATTTCCCTGATTTAATAGAAAATTCAAACAAGAATTGAAGAGGCTCAACCAGAATATGTCTACACTTTTTCAATAATATTGGAGGAATTCCATCTGGTCCAGATGAGTAATCATCATTTAACGATGACAGAAGTTCTAAAACAGTACTCTGTTGCACAGCGAAATTTGTGCAATTCGTTTGTGCATAGGAATGTAAATTTCGGAAATAATCTTCATCAATATCGAGAGGCGTGTTTACAAAAGAATTACGAAAATTGTTCGCAAAGGCGTTGCAAATATCAATAGTTTCTTTTAACACAAAATTTTCATAAATGAAGTTTGTGGGGTAACCATCTGAGTTTTTCTTCGAATTTACAAACTTCCAAAATGCCTTAGGGTCTTCTTTAAGAGATCTTCCCATTTCGTATACATGATTAGTGTATAGAGAATTGGAAAGAGACTTAAATTCTTCGAAAAGGGCAATGTAAAAGTTGTGGTCAGCGGAAGAAAGAGTTCTTAAATATATTTTCCATGCTCTATTTCTTCTATTCCGGAGTGACCTTAACTCTCTCGTATACCATGGGGGGCAAGAGCTCGCATTTTTTAATATTTTTAAAGGGATAGTATTATTTATGCAATTATTAAGTATGGTGTTAAAACTAGTAACGGCTTCGTCAATATTACTAGATACTGCGTGATATGCATAAAAGATAGTACATGCTTTTACTTGAGAATTTCTAAGTATTTACTTTTTTTGATATGCATAAAAATGCAGTAAATGCTGAAAATAAAGTATTTACTTTTGGCTACAGTATTTACTGTTTTCGGATGAACTTTTTGAGTAAATACTTTATTCTGTATGCATAAAAACTAGCAAGTACTTTTTTTCTGTAGGAATGACTTCTTTTTTTCGAAGTCAAAGAAAAGCAACATGAAAATTTCAAAGTACCTACTTTTTTTTCTTTAAACACATAACTATGTAGCCTCAAAAACATAAGGACTTACACAGTGGCGTAGCGTAGGGGGGGGTGGAGGGGGTGGTCCGCCCTGGGCGGCACTTTATGAGGGGGTGGCAAACTTTGCCGCACTATTTTCGGAGCGGAGAAATATAATAACCAATAGGTATTAACTGTAAAATTTTAACGCCCTCAGCAAATGTATTCATGCGAATTACTGGTTTTGCAATTAAGGTGGGAGTCTACGTGATCAGAAAGGCTACGCATTGAATTTCAATGACCGAATCCAAGAATCCATGAATTAAAACATACTTATACGCAAAACTACCTTGCTGATTATCGAAAGTGCTCTGCAGTTTACATAAAAATTAAATTTTGGCGTCCCTATAATATTCTGTCCGGGACGGTACTGAAGCCAAAAGTCTTGTCGTTAGTATAATAACCTTTCAATAAAAAGAAAATAATAATTCCCACTAAAATGTTTTCAAAGAAAATGTAGGTAATGTTGAAGAAAGTAGTTTCTTTTGTTTATTTTTCTGAAATTTCGGAAACAGAAAATTATTACTATCTATTATTTATTATATTATTAAAAATTCATTTGGAAAATGAGACAGTTTTAGAAAAACGTATCATCTTAAGCTTTTTTGTAGAGAATCGATCTACAGATCTACAACTCTGTTATGCCCGCTATTACTCGTTGACGCAAGCGAGTTGACTGAGTTTGAAAGAACTGGAAATGAATAAAGCCTAGTACGCTGCTGATGCGAAACGAAATTTTTAGTTGGTCTCTAACAAGGCAACGAAATACGTACGAAAACGAAGCGGAAAATATTCATTCAACAGCGTATTGCAGTCGATAGAATGAATAAACAAATAAATAAAAAATTTATAGAATTTGTTTGTTTATGTAGTTCAAAGTTTTTGGGATTTGAATATTTACAAATTTGTGGGGGGGGAAAGGGCGGCAAAATTTTCCACCTCCCCGGGAGGCAGAAACTCACGCTACGCCACTGGACTTACAGTCTTAACTCTATTCTCAAGAGATTTACGTCGCTGATATAAATTAAAATTAAGTATGTGTTGACAGTACTGAATTTGTACGCGTTAGTTCGCCCACGAAAAAACTCCTACACTCATGAAACTCGCCAAAAATATTAAACTTGTCATGGCAACCCAGAATAAAAATAGTCCACATAAATATATTTGTTCTGGAGGTTTGTTTATTAAAGAGAGGTAAAATCTGGGAAGAAGTTGGAAGATTTGAGCCAAAATTCCGATTTGGTGTAATTGAGGTACATTAAGGACATTTTTTAACGCTGAATCTAATTAACAAAGTTATGATTCTTTTCAAGCAAAAATTAATTTTTGAAAACGTTTTTTTCCGTAGAACATAACAGGTCAAAATTTACCAATCACCAAAAACACTATTAGAACAAAGATATTTTAACGACTATTTCGATTCTTGGTTGATGATAAGTTTAATATTTTTGGCGAGTTTCATGAGTGTAAGAGTTTTTTTGTGGGTGTTATGTTTAACATTCTACACTTGCCCCTCCCCTTAAAAAAACACCCTTTCACAATGGATATTTTTAGGGACTCTCTTGATTCTTAGTTCGTATGACAAATGGAGCTTTTATTCCAAGTTTCATTAACATACCGTTATTTTCAGAGGGTTTTCGGTAATATTTTACCTGTTGTCCCTGAAAAAAAGTCATCATTACATAAAAAGGACTATAACTTTTTTTGTTGGTAGTTGTATCATTTTTAATTTGGTTTCATTAAATTCAGCGTTAAAAACAACCCTTAAAGCATGTATCATATGACTAGGTTGTACCAAAACAAATATTTTAGTTTAATAGACCTCCAAATTCTTTCGTCTGCACCTCTTCAACTGCATCCAAACAAAAAGCCAATGCGGGGATTTCGGGGACTTTGGATATGTTATAGCGGTTGCAATTCTGCTTCGATTCCAATTTTAATATTTAAGAATTGAAAAAAATTATTTGCTTATTAACCCGATAAGAAAAAAAAAGTATTTACTATCAAATTCCGATGAATTCTAGTATTTACTTGGATGAATTTGGTATATACTGAAAGTATTTGCCAGTTAGTAAGTACTAAACTTTATGCATATGGAATGGAGTAAATACCTTAAATTTAACCATTTGCTTAAATTTATAGTATTTACTATTATCTTTTACTTGTAGTAAATACTTCCGTTTTATGCATATCACCCACTGATATACTATCAATACCAGATCTAGCCAACTTCGATATTTAATTGTAAATTATATAAAGCTTGATGTATTATTTTTGTTTGAAAAATAAATAATTTCAAAAGTTTTAAAAAATATGAATTTTATTGAATTTTTCAAAATTGCAAGGTCAATCCGGAGGCAGAAGGAACCATCTGATTTTTACAAAACTTTTTATATTAGTTCTTTTAATCATTATACACATTTAAATTGCTATTAGAAGTGAAAAGAAAAATATTTCATTTCTCTATTCAAAAGTGACCCACCCTTATGTACCTACGATTACATTGCACACATTATTTAGAATCTTTACTTCACTTTGATTCATATTTTTGAAAATAATTTATCTATAATATCTACATTATATAATAATCTATATCATATATCTTGTTTATCTAGTGGGTCTTGCATTTCTTAGCACTATTTTCCTAACAAAGAGATAAATGAAATACTTTAGACGTGTTGCTTGAAATAAAATTGCGTCACATTGATATTTATTTGAAGGCTGAGTCATAAAAACTTATGCTTTTAATAGAAAAATATCATTCAAGAACATACAATAAGATGAGCTGACTCAACAAAGTAGAAAAAACGTAAAAATCTCAAGATTTAAAAGTGAAGGTCTGATTTTGATGATTTTTTGTATGAGATGCGACAAATAATAAAGCAATTGGGCCTTATTTCCTAAAATAAAAGGAAAAAACATCCACGGGTTTATTTTCCATTTTGAAATGGAAACAAAAGCTATGGATTTTGCTTCCTTTTCCTTGTAGGCTTCAATTCCAATTATGAATGGAAAGAAGACCCATTCAATATTATTGATATGTAGGATAAATTCAAAGTTTCTTTAATCCAGATTTTGAGTTGAGCTTTAGTACATTAATAGTTAATGTCCTTACTTTACTTTTAAGAAGTGTTGCCAAGATGGCAATACTGTCAGAAGGATAAGAGAAGGGTTGCCATTTACCAGTTTAAATCCCGAAATGTTGCTTATACATCAAAAACTAAGGGTCGGACGATGACCCGAGAACTCCCGTTTGAATCAGCACCCTTGAAACCATAGGACCACATTATTGTATTTCTCCCACCCCTCCCTTTGCCCGAAGGGGGTGGACAAAAGTTGTTTTGGGAAAGAAAATTTGAAAAGCCAAGAAAAGTTAGAAAAATATTTTTAATAATAAAATTTAAAGATGGTTTCAACGCAGAATTTCACAATCTACTACATTACATCCAGAGTTGATTGAAAACCTACTTTGGTTTTTTTTAAAAGCCACTTTCAAAGTGCTGGCGAGGGGGGATATGAAAGATTAACAAACTAAAATATATAACTTGGTCCTTCGCACTCATGAAAATTCGAAAAGAGTCAGACGCAAAGAATCATCGTGTAATAGAGGTCATATAAGCATATGACACATGTTTTCAGGGAGAATAACGAAATCCCGCTGAACAGAATCCCGCAGCACAAAATCCCGCCGATTACAAATACACAAAAATCCCGCACAGCTAGTACCCCAAATCTATTCGGCGGGATTTTCAGTACTTTTAAAAAAAATACTATTTGGAGAAATTCGCTGGTGATTTCAAATTAAGTATTTTTTGGAATTAAATATATTTTTCAGTGAGCAGAATTTTACGCGGGATTGTGTTTGGCTGGAGATTTCGTTGCTCTCTCGATTAAAATTGGTTTTCAATTCTGGCGGGAGATTTTATTTTCCTCCGATTAAATTTGGTTTTATATTTGTTGGGTCTAGATCTGCACAGATGTGGGTCTGGATTCTGGACAGAGGTGGGGTTGCAGGGGGGCAGTATGAACCCTATACATACCTCACTTTTATTTGCGTTTATCCGCCACCCAAGGTACTGTTGCTCAAGAAAACTTGACCCGAAGCGGAGCAACGGAGTTACGTGAGTGGGACAGAGGACCAAAACAGGCGGATTAAAATCTTCAGAACCCGCGAAGCGGGCCAGGCAAGGTACTGTTGTTCAAGAAAACTTAACATTGGCGCCTGCCAGACGACTTTAAATAACCAAAGCGGAGCAATGGCATCAAAGTTGACACCTTTAAACTTAATTTTCGGCTAAACTAAGCGTCGTAGCGACTTTTAAAATGCATATTCTTGATCTTGGAAGTGCCAATTCTAAAAAAATCAACAAATGTTGGTAAAAAAGTTTTTTTTTTCAAAACTGTCAATTTTTACTTGCGATTATAGGTACTATAAGGCAAGTTTTGGATTCGTGCAAAAAAAAAATTTAGATAACAATCAAACATGATATTACGATGATAGAGGACACGCAAAAAGTGGGTGGCACAATTCTGTCTGTCTGTCTGTTCGACTACAGCCTAAACGGCTCGATCGATTTTCTTCAAACTTGGTACATAGTGGTTTTTGGTGATTCTGCCGACACGTTTTTTTCATTTTTTTTTAGAACCAAAAATAACGGTGCCTGCCATACAATTCTTTTTATCAATTTTACATAATCGCTTTCTTCTCAAAATCGGCTCGACAACTTTTCTTAAAAAATTGCAATAAATTTATTTTAGTAAAGGCTTCCTTTGGGTGGAAAACCATTTTTCAAAAATGGTTATTAATGGTACCTCCCAAGGAACCATTTTTTTAATTTTTGATTTTTTTCAAAACGGTACAACCGATTTCAAATCTTTTTTTATACAAAAGCTTCCAAAAAATATTAATAGTTTTGTGTACCAACATTTAAAAAAAAATATTTTTTGGATTTTTAAAAAATGTTTCAACCTTTTTTTTGGAAAATCAAATATTTCGAAAACGATATGATCGATTTTTTTGAAACTCGATACTTATGAGTTTTTTAGTAGGTACTTTCTAAAATATTTTATGAAAAAATTATAAATTTATGAAAAAATAACGGTACCTGCCATACAAAAGTAAAAATACCGCAAAGGAAATTTTTTTTTCAAAAACGACTCCTACGATTTTGATTAAGCTTTTTCTAAATTCTAAAATTAATTCGATCTTCTACTAAAAATTATAAAATTTTACACTTAGCACCTATTAAAAGTACCTGTCATAGAACGTATTTTTTTATTTTGAATTTTCTCGTTATCGGCTAATTGGATTTAGATGAATTTTTTTACGAACAAATTTCAGATAAAATTAAATGATATTGCATATCAAAATTTTCAAAAAAAAAGTTTTTGGGCTTTTAAAAAAAGTTTCAAATTTTATTTTTTGAAAATTCGATATCTCAAAAACGGGTTGACAATTTTTTTTCAAATTTTGTTTTTACATACACATAAATATTTACTTTAGATTCGCATACCAAAATTTGTTCTTAAAAATGTTGTAAGAATTTTATGCATAAAAAATTAATTTTTAAGAAAACCGCTTCAACGATTTAAAATTGTTTTTTCCATACAATTATACTCAATCAAGAAATAAGATGGCATTCTTATTTTTCATCTCAAACTGTCAAAAGAGCTGGTTTAGCCAATTTAAATGTCGTATTTCATGCTTCTCTAAATTTTTCTCTCACAATGTCCATGTTTTTATATACAATTTTCGTAAATCCGCAGTGTCTTGAACATAAGAGCAAGTATGTGCGACCCAGTCGTGCATTTTATTTTATTTTTCTATACATTTCTTTGTCCCAGTTCCAGACCGACTTCCAGAGCAATTGTCCCAGTTCCAGACCCAACTCCGTCATACCTACCATCGTTGTCGTCGGACGTGACATCGTCCTCGTCGTCCGTCCAGATCCAAACCATAGTCGTCCATCCAGATCCAGACCATAATCGTCTGTGCAGATCCAAGCAGACCACCATTTGTTGACCCAAAATTGAAAATATAATTTTTATCCATTTACAATAAATTATTGTTTTTATTTCTTTATACCTCGAGCTGGAGGACTAGCCTCCACCGATTTCAAATAAGAACTGAAATTTAATTCGGAATCTCACCTCCTTTTTTTCGTGACGACTTATGGGAAGTGCTTCGTTCTCGTTGATTCTCATTTCTTCAAAACAGAGAGTACCAAATATAAAATTATGTTAAGTCGTTTGTGTACTGAAAACTGAGAGAAATAGTAGGAAACTTCGTTCCTGTTGATTCTCATTCAATCAAGGCACTAATTTCTATGGAAAGAAAAATTTTATGCGCCGTCGCATTGTAGTAGAAACGGCGGGATTTCGTGCGGCAGGATTTCGTGCTGCGGGATTTCGTGATACAGGATTTTGTGACGAAGGATTTCGTGACACGGGATTCTGTGTTGCGGGATTTCGTACCCAACCCATGTTTTAAGGGTTTTTTTGAATACCCAATCTTATTAAATCAGAATGAACTCGATACAACCACCTTCGAAAAAGTTATAGCCTTTTTCATAAATGATGACTGAATTTTTAAAGAAACAAGGAAAATATAACCAAATTCCAAAAGCATTGACACGAAACTTGATCCACATATTCCATTTGTCATAAGCAACAAGAACAAAAAGAGTCTACAAAAATATTTGTAGTGAAAGGGTGTTATTTTTCATTAAAATGGACAAATTTTGAACTACTTCCATGAATCCCCTGCCGAAACTAAAACTTTTATGAAAATTTATTTTGGGAATTAAGGCCCACGGGCTTTATTACCGCGGGTCTTATTGCCCTGCACCAGCCCATAAGCATGCTTAAAACCGAAAATGCTAGTAAGTTCACCCATGCGTTTCTGAGAGAAGCAGGAAAAGTTAACAAAAACCAACCTAAAAAAATCAAAGATTTCTAATTTTTTAAATAAATTGGGCATAACTTTCATGCTTTCAAGCAAAGATAGGGCCAAGAAATGCATAGACAGTTGTCTGCTATTAAAGCTGCTAAAGCTTTTCTTTTTTGTTCAAAATGCAACCACTTAGAAGCAACATGGTTTTGTTACGGGTCGATCGATTAAAACAAACCTTTGTATCTATTGAATAGCAACCACTCGGTAATAGTTAAATAGTGTCGCTATTATATATCAAATGTAGTACCTCGTGGCTTGATGGTTAGTGCGTAGGACTGTCATGCCGAAGGTGTGGGTTCGATTCCCAGCCGTGCCACCTATAAACAGAAATGTTTTATTCGAGGTACTGCCTCTTGCGAGGAACTGACAAATCCTCCAAGAGTATACTTGTCATGAAAAAGTGCTTCTCATTTAGCCGTTCGGACTCGGCAAAAAACTGTAGGTCCCCTTCATTCCTGCCAACAAACACGCACACAGGAATGGTTGTGAGTTGTAAGTCACTAGGCCCTGGTTCTCCACGAGCTGTTGCGCCACCCAATTTAATTTAAATTATATATTAAATACTGTATTATATTCAATTATACCATTTATAATTGAACAATGCATATATTTTCAAGTTCCTACATGAAATGGCGCAGTCCTGAAATAAGCTTGTATAGAATAAGAAGTCGAGTCTTTGATTTTCTGGATTGGTATTTCGTTTTCTGTAACAGAGGTTATGGACCCAGATAAGTTAATCCATTGTGGTATATTTTTTGTTCATATGAGTTCCAGGCTAGACCAAATCCACAAGTTGGACGACGATAACTATGACAGCTGGAAAGTCCGAATGCGGTCAATTTTAGTTCATAGTGAACTTTGGACGTATGTTTCTGAGGAAATACCTGTGCCATACGGCAGCACTGCCACTTTAGCTATTGAGCTTGCAAACTAGAAGACAAAGGATGGAAAGGCACTAGCGACGATATTGTTGTCTGTCTAAACCACGCAAGTGCTACATATTAAGAGTTGCTCAACATCGAAGGCAAATTAATAAATTGGGTGGCGCAACAGCTCGTGGAGAACCAGGGCCTAGTGACTTAAAAACTCTCAACCATTCCTGTGTGCGTGTTGTTGGCAGGAATGAAGGGGACCTACAATTTTATGCCGAGTTCGAACGGCTAGAAGAGAAGCACTTTTTCATGACAAGTATACATCGAAGGCAGCATGGGCGAAATTGGAAGAGCTACATTCTCCAAGAGGCCCCGCAAGAAGGGTAACTTTGTTCCAACAACTTTTAGATTTTAAAATGGTTGACAATTCATCAATGGTCAACCACCTTAATATTATTTTTGATTTTTCGAAAAAAGGAAGTTGACATACAAATGTAGGATGAATTCCTTAGTATAATCTTGCTTTCCAGCTTACTAAAAAGCTTTGAGAATTTTTTTTATAGCTATACAATCACGAGACGAGCTACGGAAGCCGTATGCTTTAAAGACGAAGTTGATTGAGGAAGGCAATAGGCGAGAAGGAGATACAACGACGGTGGCGCATGACACTGGAGAATCTGCCTATTTCTCTAAACACCGATCGAAGAAACAATCACGGTCATCAAATGTACAGCAGCAGCGTCAAAATTCTCAACCGAAAAAGCGACCTATACGTGGTAAGTGCTATAAATTTCATAAAAAGGGGCATTTTGCTTCTTCATGTCTAGAACAAAATTCGTCAACGCAGTGGTCAAATTTTGCTATTTTAAATGCAATGAACGGTTCCAGTTTAAAGATAGCGGCAGTACTACTCATATGTGTTAAGACAACACATGTTTGTCTCTTTCAGATCACATGCTGAAAGTATCGAGCTAGCAGCTAATATTTATATACAGTCAGAAGGTATTGGTGACGTTATTATTGAAACAACAGCAATGCATGTAACACTACGTGATGTTCTTTTTCTCCCGCTACTCAATGCTTCATGCCCGTTAGCAAGATAACCGAAAATCAGCATACGGTTTTATTTAATGACAAAAGCGCAGTGATAATGAATTCTCATGGAAAATCAATCTGTTCTGCGATGAAGTGTGGTAGATTATTTCTTTATAAGAATGATCGAAATAAATTGCTAAATATAAATGCAAGTGCGAAAAATTTAATATATTGGCATTGTCGTTTCGGTCATTTAAATTTTAAAGATTTGCCGGTATTGTCCTTGGACCCAATTTAAAGGGCAACATAAACGCTTTGCAGTGTGAAACGTGCATCAAAAGGAAATTGTTTACTTTGCCGTTTCCTAAACACTCAAATAACAGGAGCACCCAAGTTTTAGATACTGTTCACAGAACCGCAAATGGGTCCTATGAGAGTGGTCACACTAGGTGGATATAAATATTTTTGTTTGTTCAAAGATGACTATAGTCGGAATATTTGTGTTCATTTTCTCAAAAATAAAAATGATATTTTTGACGCCTTTCAATTATTTAAGGTTAAGGTCGAGTTGGAAACATCAAGAAAAATCAAAGTGCTAACCGATAATGGTTGTGAATATCTAAGCAAACAATTTTCTGATTTTTTGAACAGTGAGGGGATTCAGCGGCAGCTCACTGTTCAGTATACCCCACAGCAAAACCGTGTCGCTGTCCGTGCCAATAGAACGATCGTGGAGATGGCGAGGTGTTTGCTCCTGAACTCAGGTCTTCCGGAGATGTTGTGGGAGAAGCTGTGAAGGCTGCTGTTTATCTTTGCAATCGCTCTTATACCAGAGCACTAGATAATTATACTCCTTTCGAAGCGTGGACTGGACGAAAGCCCTCAGTGAGTCGTCTCATGATCTTTGGTTGCAGAGCGATTATGTTGGACAAGAGGCCTAGGAAGGTGAGGTTTGCTGCGAAAGGTATTGAGTGCTATATGGTTAGCTACTTTTCCGAGTCAAAGGTATACTTGTTGCATGAAGCAAAAACAAGAAAACTCCACAAAAGGCATGATGTCAAGTTCTTGGAAAAAATTGAAAATTTTAATAACAATTCAAATGATTATTTTTTTACAGAACCTGAAGACGAACCTGCGCACAAAAGCACAGCTCACGTTGCTGTGTTAAAGAGCAAAGTTAAAACGGATGTCAATGACGAGAAGGAGGATGAGCCTCCATGTGACTACTATGACGATGAAGACGAGGAATCTAATGCAGATCAAGTGCTGCGAATGTTTCTCATATTGGCGATCATGGCAATGTTAGTGAGTAATTTGGTACTGTTGTTGGTGAAGAGCTATCGTAGATGAAATTGGAATTGGAGTGGCAGAAGAACCATGATTAAGAGACCTGCGCTCGGGTAAACGAATTATACCCTAACAAAAACCAAAACGACAAAAACTTTGTGTCCAGTTGGACAGTCCAAATAGTTTTCCCTCTTATCTTCTTTTAATTTCAGAGTTTTTTAATCGGAGCGACAGTGCAGAGTGGTTGCTGTCAATGCAAACTGAATTTGATTCTATCATGCCAAACGACACATGGGACTTAGTAGACCCACCAGAAAACATACAGATCATAAAATGCAAGTGGGTCCCCAACCTCAAACGTGACAAGGATGGCAATGTTGTGCGATACAAAAGTCGATTGGTGTCAAAGGGTTGTAGCCAGAAATTTGATGTGGACTACACTGAAACATTTTCCCCGGTGGTACGATTTTCGTCATTGACAGCAGCATATCTCAATGGAGATTTGTATGAAGATATCTTAATGAACCAACCAACCAACCAAGCAGTTTGTGGATAAGGATCATCCGCAAAAGGTAAGTTGAAAAAGGCACTGTATGGATTGAAGCAGGCTGGCCGGCAATGGAATGCCAAGTTGGATAAGGTAACACTGGTTTTCTGTGTTGATTAGTGCGTAGCATTAGCTCTACAGTATTTAAATTTATTTTAATAGTTTTATCTAATTATAAATCATAGTGTTTGTTTTTTATCAAATTTAAATTGAATGCCTTCATAGTTTTGTATCCGTTTGTTATTAATTTGCTACATTTAAGCCATAGTGTTTAATTTCAGTAAATGAGATTCAATTAATTTTGTAATCTTGAAAGTCATTTGTGTCAATTTCATAAATCTCTTTATTTAACAATTGCATGAATCTTCTCTTTTCTTTTACACAAATACATACCTTTTAATATTTCGCCCCACCCTCCCTAAAATCTAATTGAATGTTTCTGTATTATAAATACTAAAACTCACCACTTAACAATTTATATGCTTAACTTAAAAGCTTTCTTTTGATTATAGCCTATACTTTTCATTTTCATTCTTTTACATTTTATTTTTCTCTTTCTAAACAAATCAATTATGTACTTTCTTTGTTTTTTTTTATTGTCATTAGTTTAAGTCTATACTAAGGCCGTGTGCCAATTGCGTTAAAATCCTGGTTAAATTTGATCCCATGGCTAAATTTTGACATTACCGAGGTGAATATAGACTTCAAAATTTAACCTGCTCAGGAGCTCGTTAAAATTTTAGTCGGTGGTTAATTTTTGACATGTCTATGGGCGCGTTCGGCTGCGTATCTTAAGCGATCCGGATTTGTTTGTGTTGTTGTAAACCCTTATAAAAAAACTGCTGAGGGAGATGAATGTAGATAAATATTTTATTTTGCTATCAAGAAGTTATGAATCCTATCGGGAAAGATGAAAAATGGAAAAAAAAAACTAAAATTAAATGAAAGGATTAAGAAATATAGACAAAGACCTTATAATAAATTTAAGTATGCACTCAAGAAGAAGTTTGAATAACTTGAGATAAATCCTTGATAATGTAAAAGAATCAATAAAATTTATTGAAAATACTTTTTCAGATGATTCATTCATTTTGCAAACTGATATGTTTGCGAACTATCATTACTGAGAAAAATGCAACAACAAAACTAATGGGAAGTGAATGTAAAAAAAAAATCCCATTTAATCCAATTGACACAGCAAAAACCTTAAATTTTACTCACCCCTATAAAAAGGGATAACATTTAACTGGGATCAAATTTAACCAGAATTTTAACGCAATTGGCACACGGCCTAAGAATCGGTTCATCAATAGCAATCGGTGGTCGTGATCGTCGAGGTGTGAGGAAAATTCGGTGCGAGACGTCCCGAGTTCAACTCCTAGTATTTCCTATCTTTTTTTTTTCTCTCTTTCATTTTTTTTTCTTAAGTCATTATTTTTAATTAATTTATTTATTGTACACATTTTAAAGACAGGCATCTCCGTTTTAAATTTCATCATGACCTGTTCTGCACCTAAATGTTCAAATCATTCAACTACATCATCTCTTTTTGAATGCCATGGCCCCTGCGGAACCCTTTTTCACGCTAAATGTGTCGGTGCAACTAATGCATTAATTGACTAAATTAATTCCTCTGAAATTTGTTTCTGGTTTTGCGTTAGTTGTAGAAAGCATTTTGTATCCAGTTTGGCTTTTAAAATGACAGCTTTAAAGTCCGAAATTCTTAAGATCCCTAAAGCTTTCGAGGAACTATCCCAACATGTTCCTTCTGTTGTTTCAATTGTTGATAAATTTTCTTTTCTTAATATTTTAGTAGATAAATCATCATCCACAAATGATGATGAATCACAGCCCATACTTCTAAATGATTTAGAATCTAGTCCGACGGGGAGAGTACGATAACTTAGGCGCCAAGAAATAATAACGGTTTTTTGTAGAACAGTTTAATACAAGCATTTTTTACTATCGGAGGGGGGGTCTATCTCATCCCGTTTGGGCGGGAGGGGCAATTTCATAAAAACAGTACCAAAAATGTAAAAAAAAATATTCAAAAATAACGGTAATACTTACAACAAATTATTATACCTTTATTTAAAGCTAATACTCTGTTCTATTAGCTAGTTTTTGAATCAAGTGAAATCTATGCATGGTTTTTGAAAAAATGAATTTTAAACTCAAAATTTGCGAGAAAAAAGCATAAAAAATAGGTTTAAAGTGTAATTTCTCAAAATTGTAAAATTATATATCATTTTTTTTTCTAAAATTAGTTGTCTTAATTAATTCTTAATCAAAAACTGAAAACTAGATGATTCTATGTCTTCTAGTTTTTGAGAAAATTGAAAATTACTTAAACTACTACCGTACAAAATTCGAATGTTTGCTCGTTTTTTTTATGATCTAAGTGGGTATGCATACTTTGAACATTTCAACTGCTTTGTATATGTTTCCTTAATCCAGATTCTTTAAATGCAAAAGAAGCTTTGCATACACCCAACCTCGCACCTACCCCAAATCCTATAATGTGCCCAAGCAGGGGGGTTGCATACCTCACTGTTTATACGCCAGCCGTAATACGTAAGCAAGCAAAAAACAAACATCCAATACAAAAGTCGTTATAGTAATTATCGATTTTTTCAAAAACTAGAAGACATAAAATCATCTAGTTTTCAGTTTTTTGGTTTAGAAAAAGAAATGATATATAATTTTACAGTTTTGAGAAATTAAACCTTAAACCTATTTTGTATGCTTTTTTCCCGCAAGTTTAGAGTTTAAAATTCATTTTTTCAAAAACCATGCATAGATTTGACTTGATTCAAAAACTGGCTAATAGAACAAAGTATTAGCTTTAAATAAAGGTATAATACTTTGTTGTTAGTATTACCGTTATTTTTTAATATTTTGTTTACATTTTTGGTACTGTTTTTATGAAATTGACCCTCCCGCCCAAACGGGGTGAGATAGACCCCTCATCCCATAGTAAAAAATGCTTGTATTAAACTATTCTACAAAAAACCGTTATTATTTCTTGGCGCCTAAGTTATCGTACTCGTGCCAGTCCGACCATTTCCCAGAATATATCAGATACTGCTTGTAAAAAGAGTAATAAAAGGGGACTAGGCCAGGAAAAATGGGTTCCGAGGTTGAAATAATTAATTCATGAAATATTAAAATCGGAATCGACGCAGAATTGCAATCTCTATAACATATCCAAAGTCCCCCAAAATCCCCCTGTTGGCTTTTTGTGTAGATGCATTTGATGAGGTGCAGACGGGGAGAACTTGGAGGTCTATCAAACTAAAATATTTGTTTTGGTACAACCTAACCATATGATACATGCTTTAAGGGTACTTTTCATCGCTGAATCTAATAAAGCCAAATTCAAAATGATACAACCACCCAAGAAAAAGTTATAGTCCTTTTTATGTAATTTTGACTTTTTTTCAGGTACAACAGGTAAAATATTACCGAAAACCCTTTGAAAATAAAGGTATGTTAATGAAACTTGGAATAAATGTTCCATTTGCCATACGAACTAAGAATCAATACAGTCCCTAAAAATATCCATGGTGAAAGGGTGTTTTTTTTAAGGGGGAGGGGCAAGTGTAGAATGTTTACCATAACACCCACGAAAAAACTCTTACACTCATGAAACTCGCCAAAAATATTAAATTTGTCATGCCAATCAAGAATTAAAATAGTCCATATAGTCTAATAGTTTTTTTTGTGACGGTTACATTTTGACCTGTTCTCCAAAAAATACGATTTCAAAAATTGACTTTTGCTTGAAAAGGACCATAACTTTGTTAAAGGTGCTTGTATCATTTTGGTTTTGATTTTATTAGATTCAGCGTTAAAAAATACCCTTAAATCATAAACCATACTTTGTGTATATACCTCAATCATACCAAATCGGAATTTTGGCTCAAATCTTCCAACTTCTACCCAGATTTTCCCTCTCTTTAATAAAAAAATCCCCAGAACAAATATATTTATGTGGACTATATTGATTCTTGTTTGCCATGACAAATTAAATATTTTTGGCGAGTTTCATAAGTGTAAGAGTTTTTTCGTGGGTGTTATGGTCAAAATTCTACACTTGCTCCTCCCCCTTAAAAAAACACCCTTTCACCATGGATATTTTTAGGGACTGTATTGATTCTTAGTTCGTATGGCAAATGGAACATTCATTCCAAGTTTCATTAACATACCTTTATTTTCAAAGGGTTTTCGGTAATATTTTACCTGTTGTACCTGAAAAAAAGTCAAAATTACATAAAAAGGACTATAACTTTTTCTTGGGTGGTTGTATCATTTTGAATTTGGCTTTATTAGATTCAACGATGAAAAGTACCCTTAAAGCATGTATCATATGGTTAGGTTGTACCAAAACAAATATTTTAGTTTGATTGACCTCCAAGTTCTCCCCGTCTGCACCTCATCAAATGCATCTACACAAAAAGCCAATAAGAGGATTTTGGGGGACTTTGGATATGTTATAGAGGTTGCAATTCTGCGTCGATTCCAATTTTAAAATTTCATGAATTAATTTTTTCAAGGTTCCCTATACGATTTGTGCTATTTTTCCTGGTCTAGACGTGATGCTGCTACTTCTTCGAAGAGTGCTGGTCCTGCTCCTAAAAGATCAAACATTATAAGTATTCAGGCTGACGTTGACTGTGCTTCTAATATCAGTCAAGGAGAAGGCTTGGCAGTGGCTGGTGATTCAAGTATCGAGGCTGACCAACCCTCGGTACTTAGTGACTTGCCAGTGCTACAGCCTATAGAATTAGTTTCTGACTTAGATATTATAGATCCCACCCCTCAAATTAGTCTTGATGTTCCCAGAGCTTTAGAATCGGTTCCTAAACCCAAATCAATATTCATCTCTCGTCTTTTACCGGAAATCGTACCCGAAGATATTTTGCAACATCTCATTGCCTGTAAATCCATACCCAATGTATCAACCATTAAATGTACTAAAATAAGTAAACCTAACAGTTTCGTCTCATCGTTCAAAATTACAGCTCCCTTCTCATCATTCGATTCAATTTTGAATAGCTCTTGGCCTCCTAATACATTGGTAAAGAATTTACAATCCCTCCTAGGCAAAGAAAGATTGCAAACAACAATAATTTAAATGCAAACAAATTAGTAGGTTCTCCCTCTACTACCAAAACGTAAGAGGACTACCAAAACGTAAGAGGGCTTCGCAGTAAAACTGCCAAAATCTTTCAAAACTCCCTAGCTTTTCCTTATGATTAATTTGCTTTCACTGAAACATGGCTTAATGACACGATCTTAGACACAGAACTATTTGATCAAGAATTCATAGTTTACAGGAAAGACCGTCATGTGGATAATACAAATTTAGTAGGAGGTGGTGTCTTTATTGTGATAAGAAATCATTTCACAACAACTCCTATCATATTCCCTTTTAATATTTCAATAGAACTTGTCTGCATCAAAATATCCATGAATTCAAAAGATTTATTAATCTAAATGTCTATATTCCCCCCAAAAGTTCAGTTTCAGTATATGTTGAGCTTTCCCTTGCTCTCAACTATATTATTGTCGTTGCTGGATTTGAAAGTATTATTACTCTCTTAGGCGACTTTAACCTTCCATGCATTGACTGGATTCCTTCAGAAGACGAGTCTTACCTTGAAGCATCGTTGACTTCATCTCAGCAGGAGCTTCAACTGTTAGACCATATTATATCTACGGACTTACAGCAAATAAGCTGTAAGTATTAAAAACTCTTTAAATCGAATACTTGATTTAGTTTTCTCATCTGACGCTGTTAGTACTGTAGTGGTAGAGTCTACTACTGCAATATCAAACATAGATAAATACCATCCTCCTCTTGACATTTTTCTTGACTTGGACGGGCATTTACTTAATAATAGTAATTCACAAGACTGTTGATATTCTTTTGACTTTCGGAAAATTAACTTTCAGTTGCTTTCTGAGCATTTAAGTGCATCTGGTATTGAAAATATACCAGTTTCAGGCAACATTGACGTTGCAGTTTCACACTTTTATCAAGTATTGACCAACTGCATTAATGACATAGTTCCACACAAAATACCCAAATACTCTAGCTTCTGCCATCCATGGTATACGAAAGAACTCAAAATTCTTCGTAATGAAAGAAACAGAGCTTGGAAGAACTTCATAAAAAGTATGTCCCTTGAGGACCGAGAATTGTATATTTCCTTGTTTGATGAGTTTAAAAACCTCTCCAATCATTTATACGGTGATTATCTTAGAAAATGGAAAGTTCCCTTAAGCTTGACCCCAAAAGTTTTTGGAATTTCGTAAACTTGAAAAAGAAATCTGATGGCTATCCAGTCAATCTTACTTATAAAAATATTATTTTAAATAGTCCTCCGGATATTTGTGATGCGTTTGCTAACAACTTTCGCCAGTCTTTCGATGATACCCCTGTCGATGTTGATGAGAACTTTTTTCTCTACTTAAAAGACTGCCCAAAAACTACCTTCAATAATATCCCAATTATAATCGAAAAATTTTTACATTATATGTCCTTACTTCATGATGATTACTCCTCTGGACCTGATGGCATACCACCAATTTTCAAAAGCGTCAAATCTTTGAGTGATCGTTTACTTTTGCAAGAAGATATTAACAGTTTTATTATTTGGTGTAGTAAAAACGGTTTAAATCTCAACCCTATTAAATGTCAGGCGATCATTTTTTCTAAAAAAAAAAAAAGTTCCTAGTTCATTTGATTTCAGGATCCTTATGTTACCCTCGCTCTCTACAACAGTCTTGTTCGCCCTCATCTTGAATACGCATCACAGGAATGGACTCCTTTTTACGATGTCCATAAGAATAGACTAGAAGCAGTACAGCGTAATTTTATACGTTTCGCCTTGAAAGGACTACCGTGGTCCGACCCTTATAATCTTCCTCCTTACGAACACCGGATTAAGCTTCTTCAGATTCAAACTTTGGCACAAAGGAGAATTAATAATGATGTTGTATTTATTCATCAACTTTTAACGGGCGTTATTGATGCACCTGATTTATTATCTTGTACTAGCTTTAATTACCGTGGGGGAGGTCACAACACTCGTAGTCTAGAACTAATACATTTATCTGAACACCATACCAATTATGGAATGCATGAGCCTTTTACCCGCATGTGCAACATTTTGAATTTGAACTCTAATGTTTTTGATTTTAATATAAGTAAGAATAGACTCAAAGCTTCATTGAAGACCAGTGTACCACGCTCTTAAATGTTTGTAATTGTTAATTTTTTCAATGTCATTTTATTTGTTATTTTATAATTATTGTTTTTAATTTTTTTTTGTAAAGTGTATGTTTTAAGTAGTTTGTTGCTTACTAACTACTAACACTACACTAAGTGATGAGCCTGATAAGCACTTAATGTGTGTTTGGCAATTCTTTGGTCGCAAGATGTTGCTTGTACTAAGCTCTCTTCGGCAAAGATCTGATAGTGTAAGAAAAAAGGTTCTGCGAGATTTTGGCTTCAGTCAGTGTAATGCGGATGCGTGTGTGTACACGAAGAACAGACCGGAAGAAATCAACATTATTGTTGTCTATGTGGATGACATTCTTCTAGCCTGCTCCAATCCACAAGTCTTAGCTGCAATCAGAGAGAAAATAAGTTTTGAGTTTGACGTAGTTTATAAGGCCCCCGTGAGGTCAAGATTCGTGAAATTGAAGCCCAGCAAAAGATTGTTCGCGATGCTAAGTTAGCCGAAGAGAAAGAGAGGAACGCGGCGGCTGAGATCAAGGCTCTCGAGGAACTGTTCAAAACATCTTAAAAGTAGATTATATTCCAAAACATAAAGCTGTATATTAAATCGAAACCACCTGAACTTGTTCTGATGGTGGATTTATAACAAAATCAATAAAATATTGTTCATAACGGAAACCACTAAGGGACCGATTGACCACTTTTTTGGTATTGAAATCAGCGTGGAGAAGAACTAAATTTCCATATCGCAGCAGTTATTTACTAGAAATTTGCTGGAAAAATTTGGTATGGTACAGACTCGTAAGTGCAGTACTCCTTTGGACCCTAGCTAGAAGTGTGTTGATTATTTCGGTTGTGCGACTGATGACAAGACTAACTACCAATCGCTTATTGGATCACTCTTGTACTTAGGTGTATGTACAAGACCGGACATCATTCATTCTGTGAATAAACTTTCTCAATTTAGTGTGAACCCACATGCTGAACACCTTGCTGCAGCCAAGCACATATTAACGTATCTTAATAACACAATACATATCTTCCAGAAAAACTGGAGGGCAGCTTAAATGTTTTGCTGATGCCGACTGGGCTGGCAGCAGTGATGATCGGAAGTCCTTCACCGGATATTCATTTTTTATTGGAGATTCTACCGCAGCAATTACTTGGGAATCGAGAAAACAGCAATCTGTAACCCTTAGCATCACCGAAGCCGAAAACATGGCCTTGTCAGTGGCCTCGAGAGAAGCGGTGTATTTAAGATCACTTGTGATGGAGTTGGGTTTCCCTGGAGCTGTGAAGGATCCTATTGGATTAAATGGTGATAACTTAAGTTCTCAAGTCTCAACAACTAATTAAAAACCCAGTCTATCATAGGCGTAGTAAACATATACAGCCGAATTTATTAGATTTTCTTAAGATAGCTCTTAGAGGTAATTTATTTAAGTTTGTTTAAATATTTAAGTTTCCTTTAGATTACGTTACTTAAATTCTCATCTATAATCAATTTTCTATCGCTACTTAACTAAATGATTGAAATGTAACGTAAAGTGAGAAAACTCACAAATTCATGTACATTTCAGTTGTTTTTTGAAAGTTTGCAAACAAAAACGAGCGCATACTTCTTATAGGCGTTTTCCTTTGGAGGTGGCGAAGTACTTGCAAGTACTTTGCCAGCTTTTTTCAATGGAACACATCAAACTGCTTTCACATGTAAAATGTATCTACTCGCGCATGAGAGCATGTGCAGTTGGTAGTACTAGATTAGGGTTTTTATCTACTCGTAAGTACTTCGCCACCTCCAAAGGAAAACGGCTTATAAGACAGAAAGAGAAGCAACTGGATGTAGCATCTTGGCATAGTCCAATGCAAACGAAATGAAACATGTCTCCATTTTGGTTTGTGATACTTTTATTTTTGTGTCCAGAAATTCTCTTATTAAATTTATTAATTCACATTTTGGTCTTTTAATGGAAATATATGCTGATAAATGAATGAAACAATTTAGTTTCAAGTTAATTTACTAAAGAAATCACAAATCTGAAAACTTCAATTATTTAGGTACCTACATCATTCAATACGGAAACTCTACCTACATACATACATACATAGACATACCTTTATTTTTGTAATAAAAATAATTCTTCTCGAATGTCAAAATATGTTTAAGATGGTTTTGAGTAGCCTTTAAACGCGGTGGATGGCGTTTAAGTTGAGATGCATTTAAGTAACGTTGCTTAAATGTGAAAATTGATTATAGATACTAATTTAGCACTTAAGAGCAATTTAGAGGCATCTTAAAGTTAAGATGCCTCTAAGTTTTCTTAATAAATACGGCTGATAGACATTAGAGTCCATTATGTTCGAGAGGTTTTGAAAAGAATCTGATAATATGAAAATTTGTCCCAACTGATTATATGATTTCAGACATTTTAACAAAGAATTTATCTAGAACAAAACAAGTAAGGTTTTCCAAAATGTTGGGCTTTAATTAATTAATGGATTTTTTTCTTTAAATTATTTTTGTAAACGAAATATACTAATTAAGTTTTGAGGGGTAGTATTGAATAGCAACCGCTCGGCAACACTTAAATGGTATCGCTTTTATATATTAAATAATGTATTATATCCAATTACACCATTTATAATTGTACAATGTATATATTTTCAAGTTCCTACATGAAATGGCGCAGTCCTGAAATAAACTTGTATAGAGTAAGAAGTCGAGTCTTCGATTTTCTGATTTGGTATTTCGTTTTCTGTAACAGTATCTTTTCCAGTTTCTGTATAAATAAGATAGAACAGGGTAAACAAATTGATGTTTTATTTACAGATTTTGTGAAGGCCTTCGGCCGAGTACACCATGGTCAACTTCTACAAAAATTGGAAAAAATAGGATTCAGAAATAGTTTTCTAAAATGGTTAAGTTCGTATCTATGTAACAGAAAGCAAGTTGTTCAGATTGATGGCTACTTCTCAAACTTTATAGATGTTCTTTCAGGGGGCCGATTCTGGTTCTGTAAGAAAATGAAACGAACAATTTTTCACGCTTTCACACTAATTCCGATTCCCGTTCTGTGAAAATGTGCAACCAAACATCAAAAACTTTCATTATGAATAATTTGCTTTCACGCCGTCATTTGGAAGCGAATATCCAAAATGAAAGCGTGAATACGAACAAGCAATGACAAATTCAATCATATCTCTCTCTCTGTCAAATCCATACAGAAAAAAGTGTTCCTATCTCACGCATTTCTCTGTTCTCTTCAAAAACACAAGTAAATTGAGAGAATCGTGCAGTTTTTAGGAGAAATGGTAAGGTGGTTCTAGCATCGATAATATAGTTTTCATTCACAGAACCAGAATCGCTTATTTGTGGCAAATGAATCGAAAAAGTGAAAGCAATGGTTGGCAGCGAATGTGAAAACGATTTATTCGATTCACTTTTTCACAGAACCAGAATTGGCCCCAAGGTCTGCCACAAGGAAGTCCTCTTTTATTAATACTGTTCATTAACGATTTACCTGAAATTCTTAAATATAGTTGCTGCTTTATTTATGCGGATGATGTTAAGATTTTACGTGATATATCTTCTTCTTTGGATTGTTTCAATTTACAATCTGATTGTACAAAAGTTCTTAGTTTGGTGTGATGTAAACTATCTCGAGTTGAACTTTTCAAAATGCAAAATTTTTAGCGCAACAAGATCAACCTCCTCAATAACTTTTAATTACACGTTTTTAGCGAATAATTGCAACGAGTTGAGATAATTAAGGATCTGGTAGTGGTTTTTGATTCGAAACTTAGTTTTAAAGTTCATATTGATTTAATAGTTTCAAAAGGAAACTTTATGTTTGGCTTCTTAAAACGTAATTCGACAGTTTTTAAAGACGTATATGAGTTTAGTTCTACCTTTTCTGGATTATTGTTCAGTAATTTGGTTTCCATTTTACGAATAGTATATGGGTCAATATTTCAAAACATTAATATTTTTCAATCCAAATTGGACCCTTGCTCAAAACAACCTATTTTGCTAGAATAACAATTATATCTCTTAATAACTCTTTAATAACCACTTTAAAACAAGGGGTCATAGTATTTGATTAATTATAACGGTTTTTTAAGTTAGGGAAATGACATTTGTACAGGGGGGATGACAAAAATGTATATTAACTCCGGTGATTTGATAGATATTTAATTTTGCGGATGGTTTCAGGAGGATTAAGAAAAAAGAGAACAAATACTATCATTAAAAATAGTATCCACGACTATGTCGCACGAACTTGCTCTTGTGGTTCAAGGATTTTGCAAGACTAGACATTTTTTAGGAATAATTACATTATTTTATGATATTTTGAACCTAAAAAGGTACAAAATTGAAAACAACTAAAAATACTGAAAATATGTTTAAATGCAATGTTAATGATCCTTCCAGAAGTTCTAAAACTGAATCAATCATTATAAGAAAACTTGAAAGTCAGGGGAATGACACAAAAAATTATGTTAGGGGAATGACTGCGAAGGGTGTTTTATGAGAATTAAATCGAAGTTGTAAGAAAATTAGTTATTAATCATGTAGGTCCTTGTAAAAGACACAGACGAGTCAGCTTGTAAAATTTTTATACCACACGGTTTAGTAAAAAACACGCGTTAGAGGAATGACAATTTCGCTGGACGAAAAGCAAAATCGTTGCCTTAACTTGAAATAAAAAAGACAACTAAGTTTTTTTGAAACTCTTACTTCAATTTTCATAAAGATCAATTCTGTACCGTTAAACAACAAAAAAATCAGTTTTCTATTTTGAGCTTATAAATATTTTTTTTTAATTTCCATTGGTGGGATAGAAATTTTCAATGTATGGGGGACACTTACTTAATAGCTCCTATTTAAAAAAATAAAGCAACTAAAAATCATTTAAATATTTTTTAGTTAGAATGCATATATTATTAAAAAGACTGCATCATTAGATTTTTTGTACCGTTTTTAGTTTCGTTGCTAAAATTCAGGCAGTGTGGTAAGAAGGCCTGGGGACACGTCAGGGGAATGACATTTTGGGTGTTTAAATGGAGAAAGCGGGTATGATAATTTTTTTAACTTTTTTTTTCTAGAGCGAATATTAGAACCCGTTTGTTTCAAGCCATCCAATTAACAAACTTATAGTAAAATTTTTTACTTCGATTCAAAAATGAAGGAGACTGAAATATTAATATTTTGAAATATTGACCCATATCCCGAATCGAAAGAATACAAAAAAGATTCACCTAATTCGCACTACGGAATCTAAATTGGAATGACATTTTGCCAGATTATCTATCGAGATATGTTCTGCTTAATATGAAAACTCTTGAATCCCGCAGGATATGTCAATGTATTTTATTTGTAAAAGACATTTTTGACAATCGAGTGAATTCTAGTGAGCTTCTCTCTTCTATTTCGTTCTATGTTCCAGAAAGGAGATTAAGAAATCGTAATTGTAGTGCATAGCGTAGTTAAAAGAATGTTCTCAGTTTAACGTCCAGCCAGTACTTAGGCTTTATTCGTACAAGTGTTAGTATTATGTTTGTCATTCGTCTGACATCTTTCTTTTTCTTTTTTTTAATAAAAACAATAATAAATCCAAAACATTGTTTACAATTCAATTAAGTTAATTTAAAAAACTAATTCACATACGAATGACGAAACAAAGAAAATTGATAATAATGTTAGGTGAATTTGAAAAAACTACAAATTTGAAGGGTCAAACCTAACAAGTTTTCTGATAGTCCTACCAAGGCGGGTACGTCTAGTGGAAAAAATATATTCGTCTATTTCCTTTTTAAAAAAAGTTTGTTTTGTAAATAGTTTTTGAAAATAATTTTCAAACTTAAAATAAAAAAAAAAAAAAAAAAAAAATGTTTTTCTATTTACCCACCAACAGTTCAGTTTCTCAAAACTATTAAATTTGGTGCATATTACACTAGCTTACATAATTTTGGGTCATCGTAGTGGGTCGCTGAATACGAAAATACAGATTTTTTTCCAAAGATGCGTTTTCGAGATAAGCGCAAAAATAATTTTCCTAGCTATTTTTGTAGATACTGTCATAAATCTCGCTTACGGCTAGCTAATTAACATAAACTGTATATTTTTTTTCTGTCGATCTGTCTCCTTCCGACAGTATTACCTCAGATGAACATTTCAAATCACTGTGTGAAAAAAGTTATCTAGTCAAATTTTATGTTTCAGTGCATTTTGGTATAAAAAAAGCCTTGACGAATAACTTTTTACATAGTGATTTAAAATGAGCTCTTATAATTACTATTGTCATCATCATCATCGTGTCCTGTAACCCCAGCTGGGGCATAGGGCGTCAACAAAACGTCTCCATCCTTCACGGTCTGCTGCAAGGTACTTTAGCTGTGGCCACGTCTTTCACTGGGATTCTGCTTCCGCTAAGACAGTTGATTTCCATGTTGTTCTTGGTCTTCCAACCCACCGTGCACCCTGAGGATTCCATTCAAAGGACTGCTTTGCAATTTCATCGTTTGGTTTCCTCAGTGTGTGACCAATCCAACGCCATTTACGCTTTCTTATGTCGACGTCCAGCCGTTCTTGACTTGTCCTGCGCCACAATTCCTCATTTGATATTATTTGTGGCCAGCAAATCTTTAGGATGTGGCGAAGACAGCGATTTACAAAAGCCTGCAATTTCTTCGAAATGGTAGACGTGACTTTCCAGGTTTCACAAGCATATAACAGCACGGATTTGACATTGGATTCGAAGAATCTCAACTTAGTGCGTAAGGAGATTTGACTGGATTTCCAGATTGGGGACAGAGTACCGAAGGCAGCACGAGCTTTATTTATTCTACTTTTAACGTCCAGATCCGTACCACCGTTTGCAGAAACAATACTGCCAAGGTAGTTAAATTGTTCCACTACTTCAACTGGCGTCTCCTGTAGAATAATACGCTGCTGTGTGGAGTGGCCTGTGAGCATTATTTTTGTCTTTTTGCTGTTAATTCTTAGACCACTCGACTCTCCCTTCACTTGCAGTGTTTGGCACAACCCGTTCAGCCCACGGATGTTATTTGCCAGTAGACATATGTCATCGGCATAGTCTACTGGCCGTCAATACGTCGTCCATCGCCAGCAGGAAGTGAATTGGCGATAGAACATCCCCTTGTCTCACACCCTGTTGCACTACGAAGGAGTCGGATAGCTGCCCATTGTGCAAAACAAAACACCTTGCATTGTTGTAGGACTCTTTTATAATGGCAACTATTTTTGGTGGAATTCCTCTACCAAGCAACGATCTCCATATACATTCTCGGTTAACTCGATCAAAGGCTTTCTCAAAATCCACGAACATGAGGTAAAGCGGTGATTGAAATTCCATCGACTGCTCGAGGACGATACGCAGGGTGTTGATATGGTCGACACACGATCGACCACTGCGGAAGCCAGCTTGATGCCTCTTGAGTGTAGACTCGATTCTATCCTTTATTCGCTCGAGAATGATGGTTGCCATTAGTTTTGGGAAAACGGACAAAACGGTGATACCACGCCAATTGTTGCAATTCTTTAAGTCACCTTTCTTTGGAGACTTAACAATCACACCATCCTTCCAGTCCCTGGGATAGCTTTCGTTTTCCCAAATGCTTTGTATCAGCGGATGTAAAATACTAGCCGCTGCTACGGAATCGGCTTTCAGGAATTCAGCTGGTATTCCGTCCAGTCCAGCTGCCTTGTTGTTTTTGAGGAGATTTATTGATGTATGAATTTCCGATTCTGACGGGGGTTCGATGTCAATACCCCTATAGGACCTGCGCATCTCGTTTAGTTGGGGCACTTCAGCACTCTGCTCAACTGAATCCTCATTTAGCAGGGCACAAAAATGGTCCTTCCATCTACGAAGCTGATCCTCAATTGATACCAAAAGTGTGCCATCCACATCCATTTCAGGATGATTGGTGTTGCTTTTTTTCCCGATAACATCTTTGGCTATTTGGTACAATTCCCGGATGTCTCCTCTTCTGGCAGCGATTTCCGCATTATCTGCGAGTCCATCTATCCTCATCCTCTTTGTTTGAGCAGACAATGAATGTGGCTCTATTCTTTAAGCAGATACTGCCTGGTTTGTGCAGCTTTGATGGCGATGGCACGTGTTTTAATATGAAACACAATTCTTGTTTTTAGGTTTAATGTAGGTAGTTCTTTATTATATTATTATTAGGCTAAGTTTAATTTTAAGTTTTACTAAATTTACAATTAGGTTTAATTAGGTATAAATTATCAAACTGCAGGGAAGCTGGCAAAAAGTTTAAAGTTGCAGAGAAGCTACCAATTGCCACGAGAGATGAAATTAGAATGATGGCAAGATAAAATGAAAATGGACGGCATATCCGCCGAGGCCGATAAGTCCACGTCGATCACTACGAAGTTAGGTGTGGTTGAGTATGTATCACTCGGACTGACACAGAGATGTACCAGAGGGAGTGATACATACTCTCACCGTAGGATGGCGTGAACACTCTTGTCACGTATCACACAGCGATAGACCATCTTATGTGCAATGCGGTACTCTCTTCGCAAGTCAGCCTTTCGTTGAACATCAGCTTCGGCATTTATTTGGATTTTCAACGATTTGCGAAGTTCGATCTTATCCCAGGTGTCTTGGGATATCCAAGAGTCTCTACGTCTCGTTCGCTTGGGTATAGTTTCGGATCCAGCCTCCATAAAAACACTTTTAATTTCACCCCACATCTCATCAATTGTTGAATTCTGGATTCCATTTAATGACGAGGCTCTATCGTTAAGGGTGGTGACATAGTTTCGACATATGTTGGGGTCATTTAAAGCATTAGTAATGAGTTTTGAGCTCCTTGCTGCATCCTGCGCTGGTTTTTGTATGGCAGCGGTTCGTAGTTTGAGACTCATCAGAACCAAATGGTGGTCGCTTCCCACATCGGCATTTCTTATACTCCGGACATCACACATAGACTTCCTCCATCGCTGCTGAATCATGATATGATCAATTTGGTTTTCGGTTTGACCATCCGGATGCACCCAGGTAATTTTGTTGCACGTCTTATGCTTAAATAGAGTCCCACCTATCACAAGACGATTCGCGTTACAAAAGCCGACAAGCAAGTAACCATTTTCATTCCGTGACCCCACGCCATTTCTTCCCATCACGCGTTCCAGTCCATAATTGTCTGAACCGACTTGGGCATTAAGGTCTCCCATAACGACTATGATGTCGGCTCTCGGAACACTACTGTAAACCGAGCGGTTTTGTCTTCCTCGGTCGCTTCATTTGTGGGGGCGTAGCACTGAATAATTGTGACGTTACGAATTTTTGAACGAAACTTTGCTGTCATTAATCTCGCAGAAATAGGCGCCCAGGAGATCAAACTACGCCTCGCTTCTTCGTTCAACATAATTCCGACACCATGCAGTATTTGGCCACCCTCTCTTTCATCTTCCCCGGAATACAGCATTCTCGTCTGTCCACTGTCTGATCTGTATTCAGCTCTTCCTCTCCACTTAGTTTCGCTTATGCCCAGGATACTGATCTTTAGGCGAAGCATTTCACGCTCAACCTGCTCGTATCTACCATCGCTGTACAAGGATCGAACGTTCCATGCTCCGATTTTCGTACGTATGCGGTAGCCAAAAGTAACATTTGCGCTTCTTAAAAGACTTCTTCTATTTGTCAACGATGTCAAGGAACGGTTGGCTCTGGACAGATCCAAACAAAGACTCCAGACGACACCACAAATAACTAACAGACACGACAACAAAACGACTAAACCGAGCTCCAGGAATACCGCATTGGGAGTGTCTAAGGATGGCACCCTGCCATCCACTGACTCACCAGCCAATGCAGGTACGTCCAAGCGAGCAAGGAACGATACGAGCTCACCATCTACCGTATCACCGACCAATAAAACGAAAAAACACCAGAGTCTCCAAGGCGTCTGTAGTAGGCCAGCAAGTTGCCATAGTAGACTATGGTAATCCTGCACGGAAACTGACGGATGACCAGTGGCAACTAATGGAACTTCGGATCCGTGAGGAGGTTAACGAGGCGATCGTTAAGAGCCGGCCACCGCCACTCTTCGGTAATCTCAGCACCTTCCAAGGATTCAAAATGTTGACATGTGAAGATGACCATACTCTTACATGGCTCCAAGAGTTTGTTGGTAAAGCTGAAGCTCCATGGCCAAACGCTGACCTTCGCCTCATGAGGAGGAAGGAAATCGGCGATTTTTCACGGCCTAGAGCAAAGCTTATCATCAAAGGACCGCTCATTCCAAAGGATCGAATTGAGAGATACCTCAGGTCACTCAACACCGACCAGCTCAGTCAAGACTGGGAGGTGGCTGAGATGGGCGAGAAGACAAAAGATGGCACAGAAGTGGTTGTGATCCTAAATCACAAATCAATCCCTCAACGACCGTCTACTTGTGGGTCCAAAATTGCAGTCGAGTATCATCGATCTCGTTCTTAAATGGCGGATTCACCGAGTCACCTTTACGGCCGACATCGAAAAGATGTATCGGCAAATTTTGGTTAGTTTCCCAGACCGATACTATCAGCTAGTTATGTGGAGAGAGGAGAAGACGGCACCTGTGAAAATTTTCAAAATGAATACAGTTACCTTTGGCACAGCGAGCGCACCATACCTAGCTATAAAAATTTTAAAAAAAGTGGCTGATGATGAAAACGAAAATTTTCCGGAGGGGGCGAAGATTGTCCGCGAAGACATGTACGTTGATGATCTGATTAGCGGTGCGGATTCGATCGAAGAGGCTATACGAAAACGCGATGAAGCAAGGCATCTTCTGGCGTCGGCAGGGTTCAACCTGCGAAAATGGACAAGTAATATGAGGCAACTTGTGGAAGATATCCCAGTTCAGGATCGGGAGCTTGATTTTGAACTTCCATTTAGTCTGTCGAATCATGTGAAGACGCTCGGCATCAAGTGGTTTCCAATCGACGACTGCTTTTCTTATCAGAATCTGCAGCCTGCAAGAGAAGCTACTACAAAAAGATCCATGTTGTCAACGATAGCCAAGTTATTCGATCCTCTTGGTTGGATATCACCATGCATCATCACAGCCAAACTAATGATGCAGCGACTCTGGGAGCTTGGTTGTGACTGGGATGAACCGATTCCAGCTGCGTTGAAAAAGGATTGGGACGCTTTTCATCGAGAACTTCCTCTGATCGAGCAGCTTCGAATTCCACGGTGGATCCAGATGAGTAAAACCAACAAGGCAATCGAGCTTCACGGATTTTGTGATGCTTCAACGAAAGCTTACGGTGCAGCAGTTTATGTCCGCGTCCTGGATAGCGATGACAACATCCATGTTAATCTGCTGTTATCAAAGACTAAGGTAGCACCAAACCAGCGAACGGTAACTTTACCTCGCCTTGAACTTTGTGGCGCAGTAGTCCTGGCACAGCTGATGCAGTACACCAGAGAAGTCTTCGACATTCCCGATGTTAAGATGTATGCGTGGACAGATTCATCCATTGCCCTTGCCTGGATACGCGCTACTCCCGCAAAATGGACCACATTTGTATCCAACCGTGTGTCGGAAATTCAGCGGTTAGTAGGGATCGATTGCTGGGGACATGTAGCAACGCTTCATAACCCAGCCGATCTAGCGTCCAGAGGTGTATACCCGTCCGAAATGGAGTCACTTAAAGCTTGGTGGAACGGGCCAGAATTTCTGCGGTGTCAATGGGAGTTCGATGCTCCGCATCAACCTATCGACATGGACACTGAAGAAGAAAAACGAGCGGTCAAGGTATTAAGCATACAAATGAGTGACAGCGATACTTTTCTACAAGCTATCTACGACTCTTCGAGTCTACTCAAGGTCATCAGAATTATCGCTACTTGCTGTCGCTTCACAACAAAATGTCGACCTAAACTGGGACCTATTACAGGTCCACTTACTTCAAAAGAATTGGATATAGCCCATCTATTCGTCGTCAAGGCAGCACAGAAGGATATGTTTCAATCTGAAATTCAACAAATTGAACAAAATAACATGCCGAAAAATCTTCGCGCTTTGAACGTGTTCATTGATGCCAACGGCATTCTCCGAGTGGGGGGACGTTTAGAGAACTCCCTCCTCTCTTACGAAGCTCAACACCCGATATTGCTGCAAAGCAACCACCACTTCACGAGTTTGGTAGTTCGAGATGCTCATAAAAACACCCTTCATGGCGGCATTCAAGCAATGATAACTAACATCAGACAAAGATACTGGATCGGACAGATAAGAAGAAGTGTGAAATACCAGCTGTATAGGTGCCCTTCTTGCTACCGGCAAAAGGCATCAGAAATGCAGCAACAAATGGGAAATTTGCCTGCAGCGAGAGTGCGTATGTCTCGACCGTTCAGCCATACTGGCGTTGACTACGCAGGACCCATCGAAATCAAATCATGGCATGCACGCGGTGCGAAAATTTTGAAAGGGTATTTTGCTGTATTTATCTGTTTGGCTACAAAGGCAATACACCTGGAAGTTGTGTCAGACCTGACAACCAAAGCGTTTTTGGCAGCGTTTCGACGGTTCACTGCTAGAAGAGGAGGCTGCAAGCAGATCTACAGCGACTGCGGAACGAATTTCGTTGGTGCTAATAATGAGTTAACAAAGATGTTGGCGGAAGCACAACACAGCTGGAAAGAAATTGCGGAATTTTTAGCGAATCAAGGTACCAATTGGCATTTTATTCCTCCTGCTTCTCCACACTTTGGTGGTTTATGGGAAGCGGGAGTGAAATCGGTCAAGTACCACTTAAAAAGAGTTGTAGGATCCGAAAGGCTAACCTTTGAGGAGCTCGCGACGCTTCTAACTCAGATAGAAGCGTGTCTGAATTCGAGGCCCCTTTGCCCTTTATCCGACAGCCTCGATGATTTGAATGCGCTCACCCCGGCGCACTTTCTGGTTGGCGAATCACTGTATGCCATACCTCAAGGTGAAATCACCAACAACATCACTCATTTGGACCGATGGAAACGAGTTCAGGCCTTGGCGGAAGGATTCTGGAAAAGGTGGAATTCCGAATATTTATCACGGCTTCAACAACGCCCAAAGTGGACACAAATCCAAAGAATGCCGAAAGTAGGAGATCTAGTGCTCATCAAGGATGAACGCGTACCACCAACGTATTGGAATCTCGCACGAATTGAAAGCACGCACCCTGGATCGGATGGACTTGTGCGCGTTGTCACGGTGAAGACCAAAACCGGACAGATGAAACGTCCCATAACAAAAATTTGTCTCTTACCATCGAATGAATCTTTCGAACAAACTGCTATAGTTTAATGCTGAAATCCAAACCAAGATTTTCATCTAAAAGAATATTAAATTTATCTCCAAAAAACAAAAAATCCACTTTGAAAATCAATATTTAATTTAATGAACCGTCGTTTTCGTCGTAGAAAAAAAAAAAAAAAACAATTGATTAAAAAATATTTTCGTATTTATTTAAACAAATTTATGAAATATTTTATAATATCATCTAATCAAATCAAATGGCTTAAAATAAAACACCAATGTAATTTTAATAATTTATTTAATTTCACATAATCAAAACAAGAAACAAAAAATAACATCTTATTCAAATTCGTATTGCCACAAAGCATAAATAATTTCAATAAGATCACAATAAACGCACTATAAATAATACATGCAACTTTATAATTTGCCAAATAAAATAATACAAATCCAAATTTAATAATTTATTTTGAATAAATAAACAAACAAACAAACTTCGAATTCAGCAGAATAAAATCCACATCATCTGTCAATAAAAACAACGAAGGACCGAAATGTTTCGACTAGATTTTTATTTAAAAAATTAGAAAAAAAGATATAAAACTTTCAGTGAAATAAAACACAACCATTCGTTTGAAATCTGATAGAATTGTTTTAATTTGATTTGTTTTGATTGTGATTTTGAATTAATATTAAATATTATAAACATCTAGTTTAAACGTAAAGTTAGGTTTTTAAACATTTATTCGATTTTGATATTGATATTAATTTTTTTTTTTTATTCCTTCGGAAATTTGTTTTTGCCGATGGGTTTTGACGTTTGACGTGCCATTTATGAATATATATTATGTATGTACATTATTATTATTTTTATTATATACATGAGTATTATATTCACTTTGTGTTGTGGATCGCATTTTTGTTTGCTCAATTTGAAGCTTAAATAATATTCATGTTTTATAAATAAATAGTTTTAATACATTTTAAAATTATTATTTTTTTTTGTGAATTTAATGCATGGTTTGTCGCAGTGCAATTTTGTTTAAAATCCAAAGTCTTACTGCATGCTGTGTGGCAGTACAGGATTTTGACAAAAATATTACTTATGGATATGTAATATTATTAAATTTTGAATAAAGTCAACAAAGATATAAAATTAAACTTGTGTTTTATTTTGACAACAGATTGCATGTTTTGTTACAGTGCAATTTTATTAGAAATCCAAACCTTAATTCAATACGGTGTGTCAGTACGTGCAAGTTTTGGATTATAATTTTATGATTATCTGCAAGTAGTGTTGCTGCTGTACAGATGATAGTTTAATATGAACTCAACTTTAAAAATATAATTTGTGGTATATTAAATCAGAAAATGATTCATTAAATTAGTATTTTTATTAATTTCATAATTGTACAAATACATTTTAATGAAAATTAGCTTGCTTAAATTTAGTTCTTGATGGTATTGAAGGAAACAGTGGTGTGAAGTTTTCATTTGTTCATAAAATTTAATTTTGTTTTATATGAAATGATGGATTCCAATGAATGAGTGTTTTTCTTTGTGTAATTCTAGAGTTTGTTTGAGGAATAGGTCGTTGAAAATAATTCATCCTTCAGGAGAACCAAATCCCTTGTTTTCGGCATTGCATGAATTTCAATCTATGCTGCCCTTACAACAATTTGCTGCACTGCTCCCAACCTCTTGGAATAAAATGGACCTAGGATAGGCTCCAATTTAGGTTGAGATCTTACTTTTAAGCTACAATGGGTATCGATGACTCGAACCTTGAGACAGCTCGAAAAGTTGTTTATTATATTCAAGATAATAATGTCTCTATTAACGCTATTAATTTCGTGTTTGCTTAGTCTTTTAACCGTGTTCCTTTCTTCATTGGTGTCAATATCTATGAGATGATGTGGAACATCGAACTGCTTTTGACGCCATAACATTTTTGGTTCACTCCACCATGCCTCCAGTGACTCACGTTCCGATGGGCGGGCATCACTAGATGCCAGATCGGCTGGGTTATGGAGCGGTGCAACATCTCCCCAGCAATCGATCTTCATGAACCCCTGGCTTTTCGAAACGTTATTGATAAGAAAAGTGGCCCATTTTGCTGTTGTATCTCCTATCCCGGTTAGTTCAACGCTGAAAACCATCCAAGCGTACTTTTTGATGATGAGAGTCAGAACCTTCTTCATGTCAAGCCATAACTGCACCAAAACTACTGTATCGCAAAGTTCATGACGATGAAAGGCTATCATTTGTTTAATTGACGTCGTATTCAGCTTTGACAACAGCACATCGAAGTGGACGTTGCCAGCGGTTTTAAAAAAACTGGAGGTGAACTGCAGCAGTGCAAGTTCTCATTGAATCGCAATACCTTCGCAACTCGTTCGCTTTTTTACTCATCTGGGTCCGACTTGACAAACGAAACCGATTGAACATTAGAAGTTCTCGAGGAAAAGCATTCAAATTTCTCATCATGGCTTGTGGAATCGGTCTATCCCAATTAGAATTAAGCTTCCAGAGTCTCTGTACTAAACGTTTTGCCAAGATAATGCATGACGATATCCAACAAAATGGGTCAACAAATTTTAAGATTATCGGCAGCATCGATGCTTTTGTGTTTACTATTGTTGAAGAATGAAGATTTTGGTATGAAAAGTAATCATTCATGGAAAGCTTTTTAATGCCAAAAGTCTTCACAAGGTTGGCCAAGTTGAACAAAAATTCAAAATCAAGCTTCTGATCCTGAGCTGGGGTTGGTTTGACGAGTTTATTCGTATTTCTCACCCGCTTTCCGAAGTTTAAGTCTACAGAAACCATGAGTTGATTTGCTTCGTTGCGTTTATTTAGTGTTTCTTCAATTAACTTTGTGCAACGAATCAGTTCATCAACATGTCCTCACGGACAACCTTCGCCACCTCCGGAAAATTTTTGCCTCTATTATCAGCTACTTGTTTTAGGATCTTGGTAGAAGATTCGCAAACGTCGCTTTCAGTCTCGTAGAGATGGGGTTCTGGTATCAAAAGACCATTTAGTTGGTCAGATTTGCTAGGTTTCACATTTTGCTGTCCTGTTGATGATTGGAGCTGTTGTTGTTCAGGCGCGTTAATGTTCACGGATGCCTGAAATGCGTTTAAATTGGTAATTTTAGGTTGAACCAAAGCACTACCTCTTGGCTGTTGTATAAACACGTTGCCAATATTCGGTAGTTCGATAAGTGGAGTCTCAAATTGCGTTGATGGTACAACTGAATGGGGCGGAGCACCCGCGGTTGTTAGAGCCGCAATTATTGGCGAGGATTTCTCCATAGTTTCAACCAACTCCGCATAATATTCAAAGTAAATTTCGTATATTTGGTCATATACATCGAATAATTGCTCCTTTTTCAAATTTGGTTCCAGCTTCCCGCCCCCAACAATGGCTTCATGGTACTCTTTAGCAGTAACCATATCCGCCTCTAATATGCTCAAACGAGTTGATGCATATGCTGGAGCTCGGTGTTCTTTTGGAGCTTTTTTGAAATTTGTAAGGTCCTTGACCAGCTTATTTAAAATACCTTTTTGGAGCTCACCATATGAATAATTTTTCTCCATGTTGGATTTTTGTTTGTTTTTTTTTTTTAACAGAAATGAAGACAGGTTAACAACATTCAATAGGGTAAACTTACTGCTTTCTTGGTACTGCTGTAGGCTGCTGCTGGTGTAGGCTGCTGCTGCTGTAGGCTGCTGCTGCTGTAGGCTTCTGCTGCTGGTAGGCTGCTGCTGCTTTAGGCTGTTCCTGTTGTATGCTACTAATTTAAAGTTGAAATCAGGAGCCTCCGTCGGCGTCTTCAGAATTAATTTTAATTTAGTTTTATGTTAAATTAAGCCAATTTTAAAAAAGATTTAATAAAATGACCTATTAAACCGATAATTATATTATTATTTTTATAATGTTATAGTCCCGTGACTCTTTGTTCAATGAATCGTAAATTCGATTTTTAAAGCATTCACATGGCACACACTTTTACTATTGTTCAAAAATGTTTATATGTAGTTTGTTATAAACTGATTCTATAAAAGGCTCGAAGGACCAAATGGTATCGTCTAGATTTTTATTATAAAAAAATTAGGAAAAAAAAGAGTAAGTAATAACAAGGCGAAAATAAAATGCAACCACTTGTTTTTAAATGAAAATGTTTAATGTTATAATGTAAGTCATATGACTAAATGTATATGCAATCGTACATTCGTTTCATCAATTTCATGGCATTTGTGTGTATGACATTTATTACATGTAGCTCAATTGTGGAATGTATTTTAAATGTAAAGGTACGCTTAAATATGACGAATTAACTTCCTTGTTTCTTTGTAGTTTGTAAATTTTGCTACTTGTACTTTCGTACAACCACTTCTTAGGAAAATTGGTTTCAAGGTGCGCGTCGGTACAAACCGATGCAGGCTGCGGCTGATAGCTACCAAGAAAGAGGTAATTAAGGAGGGGAGGGTTTTAAAATCAAAATGAAGTTCATTCAAATTAATCTCCACCACAGTAAAGCCGCCAGTGCCAACTTAGTCTACCTCATGGAGAGTAGACACATAGACGTTGCCCTAGTTCAGGAACCCTGGATTGCAGGTGGCAGAATTAGAGGCTTACACTCCAAAGAACTCACGCTGTATAGTCCCACAAATGTAGGCATTAACAGTAGATTTAGAACTTGTATTGTAGCTAGAAAACAGATTAACCTCTTTCTTCTATCCACATACAGCTGTTTAGACCAAACGACGGTTAAACTTGAACGTGCCGGGCTCCCACCACTGGTAATAGCATCATGCTATATTCCGGGGGACGGGACAGAAGGACCACCGGCTGCGATAACTAAGGAACTCATCCAACGCGCTGCACTGGAGAGATGGGATACTGTTGTTGGCTGCGATGCCAACGCACACCATTCGCAGTGGGGAAGCACTGATATCAACGATAGAGGTGAGTCACTTTTTGAATTTATTATAGAAAATAATATTTTGGTAGCGAATAGGGGCAGGGAACCCACTTTTGTTACCAAAAATCGTAAAGAGGTACTCGATGTCACTCTTATAAGCAACTCGGATACTATCTCCGTAGAACAGTGGAAGGTATTGAAAGATGAATCATTCTCTGACCACAAGCTCATAGAATTCTCAATACCCGACACCATAGGTCCCCGTAAACCATTTAGAAATCTCAGAAATACCAACTGGGATATTTTTAATAGGGTAGTAGGAACAGAAATACAAAACCTTAGTACTCATGCGTTGCAAATACCAGAGTTAATAGACAAAGCTACTGATAGCTTAACTGGGATTCTCGGTAAAGCTTTTGAAAAGGGATGTCCACTTAAATCAGGGGGAGTGGGTAAAAAGAAACCACCCTGGTGGACAACTTAATTTGGTAATATCAGAAAAGATACAAGGAGACTTTTTAATGTTGCCAAGCGGACTAGAACAGATAGGGACTGGGAAATGTATAAAACTAGTCAAAAGAATTTCAAGATAGAAACACAAAGAGCCAAACGCAGCTCATGGAGGAACTTCTGCAGTCAAGTTGAGAATACCAATGAATCAGCAAGACTCAGGAAAATACTGGCTAAGGGACCTATTACTCTGGGATCTCTTAGGGAACCCAATGGACATTGGACAGAATCGTGTAGCGAAACACTGGAACTTCTGGTAAACGCTCACTTTCCCAGTTGCACCTCTAACGTGAATAACAACCCGCTAATAGAGCTCTGCATAGAAAACACAACACCAGCCGAGTTGATTACGGAAGAAAATATAAAGTGGGCTATTAACTCCTTTTCACCGTATAAATCACCTGGTTTAGATGGCGTCTTCCCCATGATGCTACAAAAATGTGAAGACCTTGTAATCCCACACTTAAAAAACATATTCCTAAGTAGCCTGAAATGGGGATATGTTCCTAAGGTGTGGCGGGAAGTCAAGGTAGTTTTTATTCCGAAAGCTGGAAAACCCAGCCACACAGAAGCTAAAGACTTCAGACCCATTAGTCTCACGTCTTTTCTCTTAAAAACATTTGAAAGACTAATAGACTTACATATTCGCAGCACACTGAGCCCGGAAGTCTTGTCTCCAGCCCAGCATGCTTATTCAAAAGGCAAAAGTGCTGAGACAGCACTGCATAGCGTCGTCAGCAAATCGAAAAAACGCTCAAAGATAAAGAATACACCCTTGCTGCCTTTCTAGACATTGAAGGAGGGCTTTTAACAATGTCCGAAACGAGGCAGTGGAAGGAGCTCTCGTTAACCTTAAAGTACATTCCGCCATCATCAGATGGATAATGTGCATGTTAAGAAACAGACAGATAAACTCGGAGCTAGGAGGAGAACAGATCAAAGTATCTACCTCCAGAGGGACTCCACAAGGGGGGGTCCTTTCTCCGCTTCTCTGGATACTCGTGATGAACGTAGTTCTAATGAGACTGAAATACAGTGGAGTAAAAGTAGTCGCATATGCGGATGACCTTGCATTACTAGCGACAGGTAAATTTCCCTCCACAATTAGTGAACAAATTAAGAATGCGTTATTAGTAGTAAATACGTGGACTAAAAACTGCGGTCTAGCGGTTAACCCGCAAAAAACAGAATTAGTCTTTTTTTTATTGAGGGGACCCAGCTCAAAATATCCGATCATGCCAAATATCTGGGTGTGATCTTGGATAAGAAACTGAACTGGAGTCTCAACATTAAAGAAAGAACGAAGAAAGCCATGTTTGCTTTCTATTCCTGCAACAGGATATTTGGCAAAACGTGGGGTCCAAGCCCAAAAATTATCAAATGGATGTACACAGCCATAGTTAGACCTGTACTGACTTACGGTAACGTAGTCTGGTGGAGTTCACTGGACAAAGTTACCAACCTTAAAATCATGACAAAGGTACAAAGATTGGCATGTATCGGTATCACTGGGGCAATAAGGTCCACCCCGACCGCGGGTCTGGAAGCTATACTCAACTTAAAACCCCTAGATCTATATATACATGAATCAGCAGCCAAGAGCGCACTTCGGCTTAGCCAAACTAGCAGCTGGAAACAGAGTGCTACAGGTCACGCGCAGATTCTACAGAAATACTCGGGTAATATGGTGTGCACTGACTACATAACACCCCATTTAGACTTCAACAAGCCGTTCACGACAGCCTTTCCTAGTAGAGAGGAATGGCAAATAAACGAGCCGTCAACCGGCGATTCGATGATAGCTATATACACCGACGGTTCCAAGATGGATACAGGTGTTGGTGCAGGGTTCTACTCAGAAACCCTCGGATTATCCAGCTCATTCAGACTTCCTGATTACAGCAGTGTCTTCCAAGCTGAGGTCCTGGCAGTGACAAACGCTGCTAGACAAGTCTCAATGATGGCAATACCACAAGCTGATATCACCTTTTTCATTGATAGCCAAGCGGCAATAAAAGCGATTTCTGCCATTGAAATCAAATCGAAGCTTGTTACTTGCTGTCGCGAAGAGCTAAGGGTTCTTGGTACACAGCACAATATAAGGCTCTGCTGGGTTCCTGGTCACAGTGGTGTCCCAGGTAACGAAAGCGCTGACGAGTTGGCAAGAATCGGATCGACTCTTGATCCTGATCAGGCAATAACTACAGTTCAGGTTCCACCCTGTAATCTTAAACAGTTAATCGAGAGTAGAACTCTAGCTGCGACGAATAAGCGATGGAGATCGCTCGATACCTGTGTTATAACCAGAAAATTATGGGGAGCGCTACGATATCCCGCAAACCAAAATCTCGAATAACGAAATCTCGCATTTTGTTAATAATCTCGAATAACGAAATCTCGCAAATTAAAAATCTTGTTTTTCATAATCTCGCAATTACAAAATCTCGCTTTTTACAATCTCGCATTTACATCTTGAACCTAAAAATCTCGCAAATTTCAACCAAAATCTCGCAATTTAAAATCTCGCAAATCAAAGTCTCGCAACTTCAAATTTCACAGCAACGAATCGCACATACCTATTCGAACATTTTTTTTTTTTTGAGAATATACCTACCCAAGAGCACTTTGGATAATTTTTCTTTACAACTAATAACTATACCCGTCAATAAAAAAAATTGTACATCCTTTATTATTGTTAATAACCTCTATAATCAATTTGGTTGTCTCTTACGCGTTTATAATGGAACTAAAAGTATTTTTTAATTCAAGGCCAAATACGAGTAATGCGATTTGCACAAGACACTTTATAGCTGGATATACCATCTCTATGTTCTCTCTCCTTCTTGTACTTTTGAAAACAATAAAATTGAAAAATCAAAAGCTCAAATTAATAAATAACAGTGTGATCTAAAAGTACCCAGACACTGGATTATATATTTTGCAGTAAGTAGGATATCTCGCAAATTGAATTGCATTGCAATAAATACATTTTTTTAATCAAAATCTCGCAAATTAAAATCTCGCGCGAGATTTTAATTTGCGAGATTTTGATTAAAAAAATATATTTGTTGCAATGCAATTCAATTTTGCGAGATTTTGATATGCGAGATTTTAGTTTGCGGGATTTCGTTATTGCGAGATTATGAAAAGCGGGATTTTGTAATTGCGGGATTATGAAAAGCGAAATTTTGTAATTGCGAGATTTCGTTATGCGAGATTTCGAATGCGAGATTTTGATTTGCGAGATTTCGTAGCCAACCCAAAATTATGGCCTAGTTTCA